>OX465197.1:10658301-11869894 GCA_949987655.1 Polymixis flavicincta
GGCTCTAAACCAATCGGTTATTTTATAGTTCTTCGATTCTTCATAAATGATTAAAAAAAAAAGTAAACTAAAAAATCTTTGGTCTTTTATAATACCGTATTTTTCTATTATTACACCCCAAAGTAAGTAGGTAGATAAGCCTTTCTATATTTTGTTTCCTTTAATTGTAAACAGATTAATTTTTAACAAATTAAAAAAAAAAACAACAGGAAAAATTCTCTTCAACATTTGTGTACGTGCCTATACCATATCTCTTAGGGAAGTAGTCGACATGATTTGGGGTGACAAGTGTGAAAGGTTTTTCGCACAGATACTCGTAACTGATGCAAGTGCCTCAGTGTACCGAACGGCCACTATTTTTTATCTATGGCATGTTTTGTGAGTGATGGGCTGTGAGCTGTTCGCGGATTTATTTGGTTAGTATTTTTCGAATTTTATAACTGAATACTTTATCTCTTTTTGCATCATGTTGGTATGTAAAGTTTCAATGGCGAATATGGGTATCAGTAGAGCGCTTTTAAAAGTTGAATCAAAAGTCTGATGTTTGAAAATAATTATTAATGAAAAGTGACGTTTCACCCGATTTGGGCGAGTAAATTCGTGTGAAACGTTAGTCGATTAAGCCCTCGATAGAGGTTCGGAGTAAACTCTACAGAAAAGCACTAGGTACATTGACCTATAGTTAAATCAAACTAGCCAGGACCACCTACAAATCTATTTACGATGGTTAATAAAACAAGAAAATGTCCTCTATAGCTAAGCAATTATATTATCTAATCTCGAATCAGTATTGAATCCCAACGGGCTAGCTATTAATAATTATGAGATATACCAACAACTTATACAACATATAATTCAGGTTTCAAATGCTCGTGGGGGTAAGTAAGACTGTGACTAGACTGTGTGGGCTAGATTTTAATAATCTCCAGACAATTGAAAAGACTATTCTGGGCAGGTGTCAAAATATCAAACCAGACACAACAAGGCGGTAACCATGGCAACATACCTAGTGTCTCATCGTTTAGTATACTGCCGTCCTTTAATTAGACAGGCGTTTTTTTTTTTTTTTTTTTTTGGGTGGGAAATCATCAAATGACTTCTCCTGCTGAGTAGAGCAGGAGGGCGTGTCAGACTTTTACTGACTAAAACCCACCCGTGTTCCCTCAGTAGCCCGTATGCCAGGGGCCGTGGTATCTCTTTCGAACAAACCCGCACCCCTGGCAGGCATCGGCCCTTGCGGACCCCACCAGTGGTTGCTGACATCTTTGACGGCGCGCGTGAGGAACACAACGCGCCGTCCCGTCTACCACTTTTCGGCCGCAGAGGATAGGGAGAGCGGCTGACGCTATACCGACACTCCTCTTCCCCTGCGGCCCCACCGCGTCCGCCATCAAACGGTGGCGGCCCCGTCCAGGCCACGGAAGGGAAGAGCGCTGCTCAGAAGCACCGGCACTCCTCCTCTACCGCAGCCTGTAACCCTCAGCCGCGATGCCTCCCATTCGACATCGCGGCCCACCTCAGTTGCGGTGCACCTCACCGCAACCTACTTTTTGGCCGCTACGTCAATGGCTTGAAGGCAAAAGCCCTGACGAGCGGCCCCACCGTTGGGTTCCTCTTGGCTTCACCGTGGATGGGAGACCACGGTTACTAAGCCCCCCCGCAACGACAATGCGGGAACCCACTCGGAGGGGATTAGACAGGCGTTAAGCCCTAAAAGTTGTGTCTGAGAAAATGGTAAAAAACGCGCGATTCGTTATTTCTTTAAACTGTGACACTTAAGTTACTGATTGTAGAACACATCAATTGATATTTCTTTCTGTTTATCCTAAAGAATCCTTTCCAGTTAACGGCCTAAAAACTCTCATATCTTGGGAACTATTTGAATTGTAAAAAAAAATGTTAGACAGAAAGATAGAGAATTGTAAACTCTCTTAGATTCTATTCAAAAGTAAAAATTTACAAAATGAGGGTGAACTCCTTTCTAGTTAAAGGACGCCAGTATAACAAGCATATGTAATATTAGTAGTGTTTTACGGTGTGAATCGATTTTTCATCAATTACAACACAACACACACTCACACATGTATGCCACAAATTTTTATTTGAATTCTATTTTGGTAAACATTTTTTTTTGGATACTCAACAGCTTACTATTAATTTACATGAGTTATGAATGTTTACCTCACTATAAATAAACAGAAAAATGCAGTTGCGTCAAAGTTACAGAATCTTAGAGTCTGTACACACTGCACAGTGATAGCGAGTGATGTCAATTATCTATTAAGCCAATAACAGAGTTTCACGGCATTGATAAAGCCGAAAAGAAAGAACACTTATATAAGTGCAGCTATTAATAGGTAATAGGTTATGTGCGATTGTTGACACATTGCTCACATTAAATCAAAGTTACAAGTATGTATCTAAAAACTAAGGCCGTTTTTCAATACGAAACCAGACTTAAGGGGACACTTTTCGCAGGCTCGAACTCACTGGTGGGCCTGGCTAAAAATTACGCTGTCTCACCAGGGCCCTAAGTCTGCTATTTTTATAAATTCGTCATTCCAACACGATTCCATTGTCATTTTGCTAAAAGTTCGTAATCTGCTAAATTCATAATGGTCGATCATTGGTCGGTCAATGGTCTCGTAATAGCATTGTGTTATAATGGCACAGTCGTATCGCCATTATTATAAAACCCGTTAGTAGAAATGATTTTCGAAAAAATACTTCTAAATTTGAACATTTTTATTCATACCAGATTTAATTTAAATAAAAAAAAAAACATATTTTTTATTGACATATTATTTTAGGAACTGTCAAAATTTTAGTCTAAGTCAGTCATTTATTTGTCATTTATGTACGAGATTACTAATAAATGTCATTTCTTTCAATGGAGTGTCAGTGGATGACCATTGGAAAGTCATAGTGACGCCATTAGATTGGTAGATTACCAAACTTGTCAAAATCAACAATTATGAAATCAATGATAGACCATTCTAACACTATTGTAATAGCAGACTTGAGGCCCAGGCTTCGTATCCGACAGAGATAGTATCAGTGATGTGCAGTTAGACGCTAGTCTACACGCACGTTATTGAGTGAGATGCAGGAGCATTTTTATAGCAAAACATTCGCGAAAAAATTAAGAAAAGTCCTTCGGAAGATCGGGTTTTTTGAAAAAACCACTGCATAAATCAATGACTAATAAAGTTTATTGAACTTATCGATAATTGAAATTTGTCGGTACCGACTTGGTTTTGGAGATTTTATACTTCTTTTATTACCTAAACACGCCCAAAGTTAGGTTAAATTAGCAAGAAAAACGAATCTATGTTGGCTCATAACTTTTTAATGGCTTTTTATTGGCTTTGCATTTTAGTATTCTGTTTCCGTACCGACAATATTAATAACGAGACAAAACCATACCATGTTTAAGTTTTGATGTACATTGTCAAACAGTGGAGTAAAACCCTCCCGAAGTTTGCATGGAAAAAATGTGGACAAGTGTTACCTTTAACAGATAACTTAGATGTTCGATAACTTTTTACGAATAAGGGCCTATGACTATAAATATACATATTTCATGCAGATAAAGTCGCAGGTAGAAGCTAGTATACGTATACAAAATAAAATGAAAACTGGCACCTAAGGTATTGCATATTTGACGTTCAGACGTAGATAACGAGTCTTTTAAACGTCATGAAAATCACAAACGTCAAGAATGTCGTATTCAATTGGAGAGTCAATAATTTCTATTTCTTTAGTTATTTTTTTGTTTCGAAGAACGAAATGGGCATGTTCTCATGTTTGGACCATCGTCATAATTTCAGCCGAAAGACGTCCACTGCTGGACATAGGCTTCCCCCAATTGGGGGATTTGCCATAATCGCCACGCTTGGCAGGCGGGTTGGCGATCGCAGTATGGTGGTAAAATGTATAGAGAACGCTGCTGCACATTCTCTAGTACTTTCTTACGATATCCACAGGAAGAAATGAGATGTTTGGATAACTATGCCTAAATTATACGATACATTACAATGGTTTAAAGGCAATATTCGCTGAGGAATGTTCACCTGAATGGCTTGACAGGGCAGGCAGTGTGCACAAGTGTGTGCGCAGACACTAATGCATTCTCTCTTCACTCACTCTTATACATTTTGAGTTGAGCTGCATGACTGCTGATAAATGCGTGCCCTGATGGGGCAGGTCCACTCTATGTGGTTCTTTCCTCAAAAGACCATCTCAGACACCAATCGACCAATTCGTTTCTTGCCGGCTCTTCTCCATAGGAAGCGACAATTTGGAACCGTGCACCTAGCTTCTGACGTTTCATAAGGGCCCATGCAGGTTTATATGAAATAAAATATTTTGATTTGATTTGATTTGAATCAACATGGTCTTCACATGGTCTGACCAAGATTACGTCTGGACTTTACAAGAGACTGTGACCTCTGAGTTTGTTTCGGCCTTTCTTCTCAGAGTAGTCAAATAGGAAACGCCGACCACATCTACTTTAAAAAATAAGATTGACATGTAAGTGTTTGTACAAACCTACTTACAGAAATAAAATCGTTTATCATTTATAGTCCCATCATTTATAGTCGGAGGGGCTTGTGGCTAAGTAACAATAGCTGCGCGGATCGATCGATCGGGTTAAGCTACGCTTGCCGCGGTTGGTCCGTGGATGGGTGACCATCTTTACATACCAAGACCCCTCCGTGCCTCGGAAAGCACGTTAAGCCGTTGGTCCCGGCTGTCACTTGGGGATCTTTGACAGTCGTTACGGGTCGTCAGAAGCCCGAAAGTCTGACAACCAGTCTTACCAAGGGGTATCGTACTACCCAGTAACTGGGTTGTGGAGGTCAGACAGGCAGTCGCTCCATGTAAAATACTGGTATTCAGCTGCATCCGGTTAGACTGGAAGCCGACCCTAACATAGTTGGGAAAAGGCTAGGCAGATGGTGAGTCCGATAGGACGGCAATCCGACACAACCGAAAAGAGATCAGGCGTAGGACCACGGCTAAATGCGCTTTCTGAAGCACGACCGAATGCTGTATGTTATGTTCTTCTCGGATCCAGCATATTCCTGCGGCCTTTACCAAGGTATCGGTCCGTCTAGTGTGAGATCTTCCAAAGCTACGTCCTCCGGTACGCGTTCGCCACTCCAGAACCTTACGGCCCTATCGGTCCAGTTTTCCGTGGTTGAACACAACACTAATATTTTTATAACACATATACCAACACTGAATTCCAAGTGTCCTTCAAGCCAAAGAAAAACAGACAAGTAGATAGATATACATATAAATATAGATGTCTGTCACTACGTTCATTCTGAAGGAGTGATGTTTGAGGAGGGTCGGCTATGCGTGTGTCCGCATAATGAGGTGATATTCATGAAGACGGGCTTTTGAATTACAGCCGAAGTTTCTTAAGTATTTACTTTAACATAGACTTTGGTTAGAATTATAAGTTATTCTTGTCTAGACGTAAATTATAGATCTACGTTCTATTAATTAAATCACCCTTTCTCTAACTTTTAGGGGATTGTGCTAAGTAATTACAGCAGCACCGGTCGATCGTTTAGGTTAACGTAACAAGCGCGGCCAACGTGCGCTTTTTTCGGATGTTTACCATGTGCTGGCACCGCGTTTGCGCGTCCATACAATTTACATAACTTTCTTCGAATGCGGTGGGACGTGGACGTGCCGCACCTGTGCGTTCATTGTGCATCTCTATTGTTTCGAAAACATTGTAAAACTCGAGTCGCTAAAAGTGTCTACACATTGCGATTGTTACACACGTTATTCGGTTGTTACACATGTAATGTGTAACAGTGTCAGGGTGGAATAAAATTCGTTCGTGGTGTACCCACCATAACTCGCTTTCCGAATTTACGAAATTAGTTCCCCAGATTGTAGGAAAGCGTCAGGACAGATGTTACATATTAAAAGATCATAAAATAAGTGTGAGTCTGATATTATTGGTCTAAAATTCATAAAATCTAAGCACTAAATGGCAACACTAAGTGTTCATTTTCATTCATTCATTCACTCTATTTCAAGCAAGAAATTATGACCTTAAGCAAATTACCTGACAAAAATTTGTTACAAAAACAAGTGTCGTGTGATGCAACCTTTACTTGTAGCGTACTTGCTTGATGACACAGGCAATTGAGGGAAGGGTGGGTTTTAGTCAGTATTTGATGATTTCCCACCGTAAAAAAAAACTATCATAAAAATCAAAAATTTCCAAATTCACAGAAGCGTCATGTCACACTTGGACAAAGTTAAACGCCGCATTAATGCGGCCAGCCGCACTGGGTAGACTTTCTTCAAACGCGTATGCGCTTTCATAGCACCACACGAAATATTTTTTGAATGCGCAAGAGCGGTTGAATCGCATACGGTTGAGAGCTATTTAATTAGCATTTGCAGAAAGTTCGCTAATTATTCAGCTGTAAATGTGAACCTATATTTGCCGCGGTTGATCAGTCGGTTGACCATCTTTACATAGGTATCAAGTGCTTCGGTAAGCACGTTCAGCCGTTGGTACCGGCTTTCATTCGTAGATCTTTGACTGACGTTACGGGTCGTCAAGAGCCCGAAAGTCTAGCAACCAGTCTCGCCAAAGGGTATCGTTTTACCCAGTAACTGAGTTGTGGAGATCATATAGGTACTCGCTCCATGTAAAATACTACTACTGTTACCACTGTGGCCTTTATTTAAGTACAAATATTTTCATAAAACAAGTAAAACCATTGGTCCCGGTTATCATTCGTGGATCTTTGTCAGTCGTAACGGGTCATCAGAATCCCAAAAGTCTGACAACCAGTCTTGGCAAGGGTATCCAGGGCCAACCTCTTCGCCCGCGTGGATGTCGGAAATTATCCCATGGGAACGTATTACTGGAATAAAATGTATCTTATGTGTTAATCCAGGTCATCGATATAAATAAAAAGAAAAGTCCTGACTGACTGACTCATCAACGCCCAGCCCAAACCCTTGGACCTAGAAAGCTGACATTTTGCACAGAGGTTCCCTTTATAATGTAGACAAGGAATAAGGAAGGATTTTTCGAAATTCAACCCCTAAGGGAGTTAAATAGGGGATGAAAGTTCTGCGCGGGCGAAGCCGCTGGCAAAAACTAGTTTATAATATTAGTAAGAAAGGTGTCTACTCGCCCGTTTCACACGAGTAAATTCGTGCACATCGACTAATTAGCCACCTAGCTAGAAAAATATGTTTAAAGAAACCCCGTTCGTCTACCCAAACCCTTACAATTTCTAATCGCATGATAAAAGCCGTGTAATAATAGGGATGTGCCACATTTGTTAACTCAATTACTCCAGTTCTACCACATAGTATGTACTTATTTAATATTTCAAATGAATATGCAGGATAAGTTTTTAACCAGTGCGTAACCATGAATTCAGCATAATTATCATTGTAACGAAAAAAGAATCAGCTATTCCATACATTTTGACCGCGTAGGTATTGCACTTTTCTATGAAACAGCAGTTTTTTTTTTTTTGTAAAACTGACGAAAAATTTTGCGCGTCAGGGGTCTAGAATGATATGCTGTATTCATGGTTACAGTTTGCGCACTGGTTAAAAACTTATCCTGTATTATTATTTTCAGTCTTGTTGTAACTGTATTTCTGACTTGGAGGTGTTCATCATCTACCTTGCCTTACCTCAACAATTTTTGGGGTCGGTTGCCAGTCTAACCGGATGCAGCTGAATACCAGTATTTTACGTGGAGCGACTGCCTATCCCCTCCACAACTTGGTAAGTGGGTAACACGATTCGCATTAGTAAGACTGGTTGTCGTACTTTCGAACTTCTGACGACAACGCATGTCAAAGATCCACGAATGACAGCCGGGATCGACAGCTTACCATGCTTTTAGAGGTACGGAAAGGTCTCGGTACGTAAAGATGTTCACCCATCCATGGACTGACCGCGGAAAGTGTAGCTAAACCTGATCGATTGACCCCGTGTGTCTGCAATTAGAAATAGCCTATTACTTACCCACGCGTCTCAAGGAAGTATTATTGTTCTCTCTCTTGGAAGTATTATTGTTAGTGTAAAGAAAAGTGGAATTTTAAATGAGTGGAATGTTTATTTTTTGTTCTTTCATTTGCGTTTGTTATTAGCATTGAATGTGAAATACACTAATTTATGAGTGTAGCAGTGTTTTTGGGCTTGTATTACAGAACCTTAATTAGAACTACTAGTTCAAAGCCATTTGATTGGTTTGATTGGTAACTTGTTCTAACTAAAGCCAGAACCATTTTTTTCTTTGGATGGGGCACCATCGAATTACTTCTCCCCCTCTGGGCGGAGCAGGAGGGCGTGTCAGACTTTTACTGACTATAAACCCACCCGTGTTCCTTCAGTTGCCTGTGCCAGGGCCACGGTAACTAATTCGAACAAATCTGCGATCCTGGCAAGCATCGGCTTAGCGGACCCCTTCATTTTTTGCTGACATTTCTTTGAGGCGCGCGTGGAACATAACGCTAACTGCTTGAACCTTGAATGAGGTTTCTGGAAAAAGTCCGCCAACCCCTTTTTCCGACTATTTTGGAGTCGGCTTCCCGTATACCGGACACATCTGAGTAACCAGTATTTTGCGTGAAGCGACTGAATCACTTGCTTGAAATACTAGCGAAACTATTTATTTCCAACAATGGCCAATTAAAATAAAACGCAGAATTCCATCCTCAAATTAAACATTCTGATAACATAATATTTTATCCTCAAAACTAATTTGAAACCTACACAAAACAAAAATAAAAACACGAACCCAGAAGTAAACAAATAAAACAGTAATATTTCAGTCTCAGCAATAAGAAACACTGAGCGCAACGGTACGGAACCATTAAGAATACATAAAAAAATGAACAACCCTAATTAACCCTCAAAACTGCGCTAGCGCTGGTATTGTAGACCAGAGACATGAATTTACAATTTTGAGGTCCGGCCGTCTTAAAAAAAGAATAACGGCGTGGTGTGAGGGACAAGTGATTAGCGATTAGTAAAGACATTTAGATAAACTTACGATAAAAAAGTAAGTTCAAAAAAACCGGTCAAGTGCGAGTTGGACTCGCGCACCGAGGGTTCCGTACAAACCTGTGGGTATATAAGTAAAAGTTCAAAATTGTCAAAAATATTTTTTTTTATATGACGAAACTAAAAATTTTCGGTTTTCGTAATTTTTCCTATATCTGTACTATAAGACGTGACTTCGTACAAAATTTCAAGATTCTAAGTTCACGGGAAGTACCCTGTAGGTTTTGATTCCCGTGCGAGTTTCGAAAATTTGCGGAATTTTGCGGCCTAAATGGCTGTATCTTTTGATTGCGTTGACTAAGAAGGTTGATTTTTCTACAGCTTCCAGGGACTGTAGAACTAAGTATCATATAGAAATTTCAGTTTGATACCTCCACGCGTTCCTGAGAAAAACGGTCTTGACAGACGGACGGACGGACGGACGGACAACAAAGTAATCTTATAAGGGTTCCGTTTTTTCCTTTAGAGGTACGGAACCCTAAAAATCTAATACGAGACTACTGAAAAATCACTCTCTAAAATGTATGAAACAACAACATATTCTCATTTGAAAGCCGTGGTCGTATGCCACTTTACCCTAAAGCTTATCATCGCTATTGTTACAATGTATTGTTTAGGTGGCATACGAGAAACCATTTCACATGAAGCGACTGCCTATCTGAAGTTTCACAACACAACCCAGTTACTGGGTAATACGATTCCCATAGTAAAACTTTCAGGCTACTGACAACTCAATTGTATTTCAACAAATGACAGCCGGGACCAACGGTTTAACATCCCGGCCTATGCCTCGGCACAGAGGGTTCTCGATACATAATGCATGGTAACCCATCCAAGGACCGTTCTCGGCAAGCGTAGCTTAACCTTCAATGGATTCGTGCCGCTGTTCTTATTTAGCCACAAGCAGGGGCTTCGATATATTAAATACTAGCTTTTGCCAGCGGCTTCGCCCGCGCGGAACTTTCCTCCCCTATTTAACTCCCTTAGGGGTTGAAGTTTGAAAAATCCTGCCTTAGTTCTTCTCTGCATTATAAAAGGAACCTCTGTGCAAAATTTCAGATTTTTAGGTCCAAGGGTTTGGGCTGCGCGTTGATGAGTCAGTCAGTCAGGAATTTTCTTTTTATTTATATAGATATAACGGACTAACTTTTAATATAAAAAGGTGGGCCTAGTTTTATTAAAAGTTATTCCGTTATATATTTACAATTAGCAGAAACTTAGAACGATTTGTTTCCGGAATTGTTAAAATATGTCATAAATTTCAACTTTTCATGACTTGCTCCAAAATATTTTTATCTCGGAAAATAATAAAAAAAATATTATCCCGCGCTGTGAGTTTAGTTCTGTTTAGATTGTTTCTGGGTTTATAGCTCAAGTCTTGTATTTTAGAGGATACTAGCTGACCCGACAGACGTTGTCCTGTCCGTCCAAAAGTCATTCATACAAAATCCCTACCCTACCTACCCAACCTACGCTACCCTACACTACCCTACCTTCCTACCCTACCAATCCTACCTACCCTACCCTACCCTACACTACCCTACCTACCATAAATTGAGATGTAAGCTATTCTATCTTTTAAGTTGGACCATATTATAAATGGTTACAAAATTTTATCAAAATCCGTTCAGTAGTTTCGGAGTTTATCGCGAACATACATTGTGACACGAAATTTTTATATAATATATAGTTTTCAATTTGTTTTCTACTAATTTTACAACTAGGTCACCTGAGAAGAATCTGGACTTCATAATTGCCCTTGAAAACTGTCGCTAGCACATAGTACCTTAGTGGAAATGGGGCAATGGAAACCTCCATTGCCACATCAGAAGTGGGTCAAAAATAAAACCTAACCATAAAAAAAAACCATAACTAAAATCATAGTGTAAGAGTAAGATTTCCTTTCCCGCTAAAACGGCTAAACGGGTTTGGATGAAATTTGGCACACAGATAAACCATGACCTGGCTAAGGACATAAGCTACTTTTCATCTTGGATCGCAGTCAAAGTCATGCTCAACAGCTAGTGTTTCGATAAACTTTCAAAATGGCTTCCATACTGAGTTGGAAGGCCTCCCACAAGGTGGACCGTAGACCTTGTGAAGGCCGCAGGAATCCGTTGGATGTGGGAAGCACAGAACCAGTCGAAGTGGCGGAGAATGGGGGAGGCCTATGTCCAGCAGTGGACGTTTTTTGGCTGTAATGCTGCTGATGGCTTCCATTTTTGCTTAATGCATCGTGTTAATATGAGTATCCCTAAATTTTACTCCTGCAAATAACGCTAAGCAAGCCTGCCCCAACATTTCAAGAAAATAAATATTTCACATTTGTACCTACTTGGATTCTTTGAAGCATAAACGTCGGCGGTACAATGGAGAGGTGTAAGCTACTTAGAGGCTTTGAGAGCCTGGCTCCATGTGTCAACATTAGCTCAACGGCTTACAATAGGCCTGGAGAATACGCTTCGTGAGTCACATTGTTACTTACACTATTTTTCGTCTTTTAAGTTAACATTTTTAGTGGTTAGAATTGTTGGTTTTCAAATCTGTCTAAATGTAGTAGATTTAGGGGATATGCTTCTTGAGCAAATCGTCACCACCTTCCTAGCCTTTTCCCAACTATGTCGGGGTCGGCTTCCAGTCTAACCGGATGCAGCTGAATACCAGTATTTTACATGGAGCGACTGCCTATCTGACCTCCACAGCTCAGTTAGTGGGTAGCTTATCGGGCTTTCTGACGACCCGTAACGACTGTCAAGGATCTACGAATAACTGCTGGTACCAACGGCTTGACGTGCTTTCCGAGGCAAGACAGAGAACGAGTGAATGAATTTTTGATAAATGGATAATTTATCATACTGAAATGGAAATAATCATACATTTCCCAAAAAAATGCTTCAAACTGATTTCCGTTTGCTAGAAGTCAGAAGGCCAATTCTCGTAATTAAAACCGTTCAAAATCTAGTCGCAGTGTCATCTCAGCGACAAGCTAATGTCAAAAATGTATGAAAAATCGAGGTATTTTTGACAGATTGACACTGAGATCAGACTCTGAACGTTCTTAAAATTAGTAGAATTGCCCCTCTGATATCGTCTACACAAACATTCCGTTTGCCAAAAATATCTTGAAGTCTCTCAAGACTAACATTTTTCATTTTCCCGCATTTTAATATTGCGTCGCATACGATGTGCCAAATACATGACACTGGATTAGATTGCGTTCTTGGATATATTTTGTGGAACAGGTACGTCCACTACGTGGCAGGTAGGTATAGTCGTGGCACCAAGGTACATCAGAGTCGCCTTGGAAAATGTCAATCTATACCAATAATAAAGATGATCCAGTCACCGTGAGGTGCCTAACTAAAAGAATAGGACCACCCATTCCCGTGGGTGTCGTAAAAGGCGACTAAGGGAATTACTAGAGAATGTAAGAAAAAAAAAACTTTTTTTAAAATCATACTGTGATTGTCAACCCGCCTGCCAAGCGTGGCGGTAATGGCAAATTGGGCCCATACATGACAAGCAGCAAAAACAAATGGCCCCCTTGCCAGGCGGGCCGCTTATCCTTGGCTACGGTAGCGGTCAAGGTCACGGTTTTACTGGCAGTGGGCAGGGCACATTGCTCGCAGAACAGATGGCCGATGGGGCCGAAAGGTTCTGAGGTGGTGACTGCGTACCGGAAGAAGTAGAAGTGAAAAGCCTCAACAAGGTGGACCGATATCCTTGTAAAGGCCGCAGGAATCCGCTGGATGCAGGAAAGAAGAGAACCAGTCGAAATGGTGGAGCTGGGAGGCCTATGTCTACGTCTTTCGGCTGAAATGATGATAATGATGATGAATAAAGATGATGATGAGAAAACGGTGATGTGTAATACAGGTTTTACTTACAACAGACACCAGTCTCTATTTAATGTTACCTTGACATAGTTCTGTGTTTGTGATTCTGAGAGAACGAATAGCTAAATACTAACTAACTAATGTTTTTACTTAACTAACCTACTTACTATATAAACTTTCACTAAAATTGTGCTGTCAATTTAAAAATAAATTTTCTCTAATCCGAAGTTCCAGATATTAACGCGTTCAAAACAAACTGAAGAGTTTGACTGAGCACAATTTTTGAGAAAGGTTATATATATAGTAAGTATGTTTTTTTTCTTTTGGGTGGGAAATCATCAAATAACTTCTCCCGCTCTGGGTGGAGCAGGAGGGCGTGTCAGACTTTTACTGACTAAAATCCACCCGTGGATTCATCCCTCAGTAGCCTGTGTGTCAGGGGCGGCGGTATCTCTTTCGAACAACCCGCACCCCTGGCGGGCATCGGCCCTTGCGGCCTCATCAGTTTGTGCTGACATCTCTTCGAGGCGCGCGTGGAACACAACGCGCCGTCGACCTGGGCTTGGTCCTTACCGGACAGCGAGCTACACATTACTCCCCGTCCGCAAGCCCACGCCTACGGTGGCCGGGAATCAGCCTGGTATTCTCGATGCCCAGGGCGTCTCCTGCGGCGACTAAGGCCGTGAGGGCGCATATACTGCCTCTCCCCTTACTTAAGGAATGAAAATACAGAATAGAAAATCGTCTACAAATCTATAGTCTGCAAGGCCTACAACGTTCTCTCATTTACATAATGTAAAAGACCTTGCTACCACTAGAGCAACGAGGCAACTGAACATATATAGTTTTTATCTGAAAATTACTTCCCACCAACACACCAGATATTCGCGTTAAGATGAATAATAAAATTTAAATACGGCACAAAATTACTATAAACTTTAAACATGGTGCTTCCATATATATATTAGTCATAAAACCAGCTGAAATGAAAACATGTCTGTAATTTATATTTCATGAGATTTTATAGAATGCACGAGTAGAGATAGCAAATAAGCTTATTCGTACAAACTGTGGTAGAGTTTGCTAAGCTCTGTTTAAAACTTAACATAGGATTGTATTTCAAAACAAAAAATATTCATACTAATCTATACCTAAAATTATTAATGCGATAGGCACTCTGTACATCTGTATGTTAGCATAGACGGAGTTGGATGAAGAGAGCAGCGATGGGCCAGGGGTATCGGCCCCGATTTACGAGTTGTAAGGTCGTGAGTTCTAAACCAGGCAGGCACGTTACACTGCTCTCTAACTGGTGAAGGAAAACATCGTGAGGAAACCGGCATGTCCTAGAGCCATACATTCGAAGACATGTTACATTCACCAACCCGCGCTGGGTTCGCGCCTGTATCGCAGCAATGAGAACATAATAGGCTGATTACAATGATCATGCATGGGTTAAATTTGGCACACCAATGTGGTTGGTATGTCCCCGGTGGGATAATTTCCGAACCCCACGTGGAGGAAGCCATGGGGAAAAGCTAGTATCTTTATAAGTAAATAATATTAAGAATGGCAGGAACATCGATGCGAAAACATAACAATGAATTCAGTACATGATTGTAAACACCGAAGCGTAGAGCTTTGCTTTTTAAATAACCTACGAAGAATTTCTAAATGTTTTGAATCCATGATTAACGGTTGCTCGTCGTTGTCCCTGCGACCCTGTAAAGATCAAACCATACCTAATGAATCAACTGTTGGGGCCCGCAAGGGCCGATACCTGCCAGGGGTGCGGGTTGTTCGAAAGAGATACCGCCGCCCCTGGCACACAGGCTACTGAGGGAACACGGGTTTAGTAAGTAAAAGTCTGACACGCCCTCCTGCTCCACCCAGAGCGGGAGAACTTATTTGATGATTTCCCACCCAAAAAAAAAAAAACATAATGAATTCAGATTTCACACGATTATAGCGTAAATTGGTTACATAATATCCTATGTTATTGAAATTTGCTAGACTAAGACATTCATTATAAAAAAGCTGCATAATTGCCACTTTAATAGCTAAACCAAGGTTTAACAAATCCCTTCCCAGGTTTAGCTTCCCGGATAAAGGATGGTCTTGCAGCACACGTGTACCGGTTACATAAATCAGAGATAAAATCCGCTCATTTGGATTCACATTTCGGCGCGAACTTGGCTGGTGGCACTATCGTGCATCGCCACTAAATCCCGGGGCATCGGGGGTGGGGGACAAACGAGAACAAAATATTACCCCTGTTCCCCCTTTCTGCTATCTTTTTACACAGGTGATGCGGATTTTTTGTGTTTCGTCTTTTGTTTTAAATTCATGTAGTTTTCTTTTGTAATTATGAGACCCTGCATGGTGATTTCATTTTTGATGAAGAATCCCACTAATATTAGAAATGTTAAAGTTTGTATGTATGGATGTTTAGATGTTATTTGATCACGGAAAAACGGCTGAAAGTATTTGGATGAATTTTAGCACATAGATAGTTCACAATCTGGATTAACACATTGGTTGATTTTTACTCCCGAATTACGTTCCCGTGGAAAGCCGCTGGCGAAAGCTAGTTATGTTTAATGTGACTGCCTCGTTGGTTCAGTGATCACAAGCGCTTCTGCTGAGCATGAGATCCGGGGTTCGATTTCTGAGTTGGCCAAAGTGTTATTGTTTTTTTTTTATCTGGAATCGAATTTCTCAGTAGCATCTCGTATTGAATTTATGCCCGCTTGGTGGCAATAGACTCGCCCCAATTACATGGGACTTAAATATAACTACCAAAATGTACCCTGTACTATAGGTACACTACTACCCAACTCTTCGGAGTAATAAGGCGTGATGTTTTCTATGTGAGTCCAAGGATAGTATGTCCACTGATTTTGTCAACTGTTTTGAATGGTGGCAGATTAAATTCTGCATTACACATACGTAACATTACACACACATAACATTACACATACATAACATTACATACACATTACATTACACATACATAACATTACACATACATAAAATTGTACATAAATTACATTACACATGCAATACATCGTGCCTATTTTCTCCGAAGGGTAAGGTAGGGGTGTAACGACAGGTACACCCACTGTTCGTCTGTTATGTTTATGAGGACGAGCCTATTACCAGTAAACGATCATAAATCAAACTCAGGGCTGCTAGTGAGCAGTTCCGGATGGAGGAACCAATATGGTCCGACCCAGAATTCCGGTTGCGATCACCGGACATTCTAAATGATGTTCTATTTACAAACTAATAAAAGCTTCTTTCACTTTTCTAGTTTTTATTTTTCACTTTTTAGTTACCTACCCCACACCAATTCGAAATTTCATCATCCTTGGGGTCAAAACAATGCATATTTATGCGATAGCAGCATTCGCGGTTGGATTGCTGTCATTTTTTGAAGAGTTTCGTTGTCTGTCTCCGAAAAGCATCATCAGATGTATTTTAAGCTTTCGAACAAAAAAAGAATTTTGCAAATCCGTCTATATACGACGGAGTTATACCCAAACACACAAAAAACATGTCGAATTGATAACCTCCTTCTTTTTGAAGTCGGTTAAAAAATATACAGTACAATTTATTATTTACCCATTTATCAATCCAAAGATCGAATTCTTACAATAACAAACGATGAAGAATAAAAAAATAAAAACAAAAAACAACGTTGACATATTTATGACCATTGGATGAAACAGGCGAGTGAATTAAATCGTAAATAAACAGGTATTTATGTAGGAGGAACCTTTTAGCTTAATTATTTGTTACCTTTTACAAAAGTGTCGGAATTCACGTTGATTTTAAGTACTTATGTAATAAAGTATAGAATTAATAGAACCTTGGTTCAAAGAATAAAATAAAGAAGTATTTTATTCTTTGAACCAGAGTGCTATAATTCATTAAATAGTGAATATTTTTTTATTAATTGTGTTCTAAATACATATTTTTGTATTCAAAAAATGTATTAGGTATAAAAAATGGTTGTATTCCAAAAATTGAATTTTGTGTAAATTTGTATGCAGTATCGATTTTAAATTCTTATATTGTTATAGACCAAGGTTTTGCCTTAATGGGTAGTTTTTTGAGTTACCATAACCTAACTATAAGACCCATTGTGTCACCAAATGACACACTAATATATACCATAACTCGGACTTTGAATATCATAGATATTTTCGGGGTATCGCAAAATAGCAGTTGCTGGGTAAAAACCCTGTAACTGTTATTTTGCTGGATCCGGTTAGACTGGAAGCCGACATAGTTGGGAAGAGGTTGGACAGATAATGAGTAGCATAGATATTTTTAAAGTCTTAGGCATATTTTCTAAAAATCACTGTAAATTTCAGACCAGCCACCGTTCGAATTAAGTTTAATATTTTTATTTTGCCTTATACTTATTTCTGGAATGTCGATCGCCCACAAGTAAATTTATTTCGTGCAAGTCGTCATAGAAAATAGTTATTATATTATTTAAAACTGACGATTCGCCAGATTCGACTAATCAGCCGTATTTTTTTTCAAATATTCTGCGGTTTTTTTTAACTGAATAAAGTTTGTGTTTATATTATTTGCTTATCCTTATTTCAATGCACAATAAATCACATCTCCTCTAATTAATGACGAAGCCTCCATTACGTAAGATCTCTCTTCTAACGGCCACAGTTATGACCATCAATCTCAGCTGTTACATCATCACAAAGAGCTGCATTTACTCAACATTTTGTATTAATTCGCGATGTAAATCATACTAATTCACGTTTTGTATCGTTGCTAATATTCTGCTGAGATATTATTGTTAATAATTTGTTTTTGGATGTAAGATGGCGGATTTACATGCTTTGCATACCTACCTAATCATCATTCATTAACTACCTTTTGGGGTCGGCTTCCAGTATTTTCACTACCACTACCCAGTTGCTGGGTAACACGATACGCCTTGATAAAACTGGTTGTCAGACTTTCAGACTTCTGACGACCCGTAACGACTGTCAAAGATCCACAAATGACAGCCGGGATCAAAATCAAAAGACAATGATTAAAACTAGGCTGAGAGTCAGCACTTCTTGAACGTCAAAATTACATAAGACAGTCCCCCAAAATGTCCGCCTTTCACCACTTCCTAGTGCTTTAGCTGGGAAGAAGAAGTGGCGCAACAAACTCCCCAGCAGCACAGCTGTCTGTTAAGTTAGAAGAACTTGATTCTATACAATAATAGGTAAGATCAACGGCTTAAAGTGCTTTCCGAGGCACGGAGGGGTCTTGGTATGAAGATGGTCACCCATCCATGGACCGACCGCGGCAAGCGCAGCTTAACCTGATCGATCGAACCTTGCGTCTGTTGATACTTAGCCACAAGCCCCTCACCTAGTTTTCCAACAATTAACATAAACATAATCACAAGCCAAGCAAAAACAGTGGGAAAACCCTATGTGAAAGAGATAATAATATATAATCATTTAATTGCTCAAACGTGAGTACATTATGTGCAACACAATTTGTCAGAATTCAAGACATGCTAAAAGCCGAATCCATAATAATCCTCTTCTACATTTCCCACTGCTGGGACACAGGCCTCCTCTCTGGAGAGGGAGTGGGCCATAATCCACCACGCGGACCCAGTGCAGGTTTGTAGATGTCACATATCTTCGAATGTTTGTTTCTAGGTCAGGGTTTCCTTCGTTTTGAGAGAATACGAGTATAAATTACGTAAACCGCCTGCTTGTGTTTTGAATTCAGTGAATGGTTCTAGACTGTTCTAGACCCACCACTTTTAATAATCGATGATACATTTCAACCCTGATGGATCTAGAAATATCTGTACTAAATTTAAGGTAAAAAAAAAAGTAACAGTTTTTTATTTTCCGCTTTTAGTCAAACCAATGAGCAGTGGTGGCCCAGTGGTAACGACCGCGACTTACGAGTTGTAGGTCTAAGGTTCGAACCCACCCAGGCGCTTTACTTTGTGTAAAATTATTTCATCACCAAAACATCGTGAGGAAACCGGTATGTCCTAGAACCAAAAAATTCGAAGACATGTGACATCCACCAACCCACACTGGGCCCACGTGGTGGATTACGGTCCACTCCCTCTCACAGAGAGGAGGCCTGTGTCCCAGCAGTGGGAACATTATAGGCTGATTATGAAACCAATTCGTATACCACTACTTGCTATATAAAAAAAACAATGACAGGAAGTATTTGTAGCGGCACTACAAATAAAAATGTTTCACAACAAATATTGAAAAACACAAAAAGAAAAGTGGCGCCATCTACAATGCCACAGGCGAACTATTCTTAGAGATTCTACATCGCGCAATCAGAGTTTACTACTACACACGAATAGATAAAATATTCCGACATCAACTGTCGGGCAGTTGCCCGGACCAGACACAATACCCGTCTGGTCGGAGGATCCTCCTTTACCAGCCAAGGTATGAGTGAACTTTACACCCTGTTCCTCATACCCCTAAATTGGTGACCCCGAGAAAGAACGTCAGCGCAGCCTTCGTGCAACACTTCGGCGTGACGTCATCTTCATCAAATCAAGACCACTTCCTCAAGCTTTCGTGCAGCGAGTCACACAGCCAGCCAGCACCCTACGGCTTCAACGGGTATCCTGACCACCTGCATGCAGCGAACCGCATGCCTGGTCATCACCCACAGCCTCATCAGCAACCATGGCCCAGCACACTGCACTTTCGGCCGGTCGAGAGCTCAATCTCCCGGTCGACGCCAGCAGTCAGCCTCAACCTCTCAACCCAGCGCTGTACCAGATCCGACTCACTGGAGCATAACGCAGCGCAACCCCGACTCACTGGGGAATCGTCGCAGACAGTTCCGACTCACCGCGAACTACGTGACACCCGGTTCCGACTCACTGGAACCACAACTGGCACTGGCAAGCATCATAACATGCACTGACTCAGCCCACTATCGACCTCCGGTCTCCGGGGGGGAGTGATGTAGCGGCACTACAAATAAAAATGTTTCACAACAAATATTGAAAAACACAAAAAGAAAAGTGGCGCCATCTACAATGCCACAGGCGAACTATTCTTAGAGATTCTACATCGCGCAATCAGAGTTTACTACTACACACGAATAGATAAAATATTCCGACATCAACTGTCGGGCAGTTGCCCGGACCAGACACAATACCCGTCTGGTCGGAGGATCCTCCTTTATCAGCATATATGTATGAGTGAACTTTACACCCTGTTCCTCATACCCCTAAATATTTACTCGCAAACCATCATCAAAATACACAAAGTGGATTAAATACGTGTTATCGAAGCTACCTCAAAAACTTCCCAAGCAAAGTTAATAAAATTTATACGGTACCACCGCGCAAGCTTCCTCTACCAAATGAATAAAAATTGTTAAAATCAATCCACGACTGATGAAAATATCAATGTACAGTCGCCAGCAGGTCAAGCTATCCCAAACTGTCAAATTTTCCCAATTGAACATAAACCTTATTCCTTTGTAATAAAGTTGAAAAACCATCAAAGAAATTTGACAGATTGGGGTAGCTTGATGTGCTGGCCTCTGTACAGACATTTAAAAAAACAGAGACGAATATATAACCTCCTCCTTTTTTGAAGTCGGTAAAACGTCATCATCATCATCAGCCTACAGCAGTCCACTGCTGGACATAGGCCTCTGCAATTGCACGACATTCAGCTCGATTTTCGGCAACTCTCATTCAGTTGCTACCAGTAAACCTGCGAAGATCGTTGCTCCACCTAGCCTGAGGGCGTCCTACCTTACGTTTGTCAATTCGCGGTCTCCACTCAAGAACACGTCTACCCCAACGGTCATCGGTTCTACGGCTAATGTGGCCGGCCCATTGCCACTTCAGCTTGCTAATTCTGTGAGCTATGTCGACAACTTTGGTTCTCTGCCGGATCACCTCATTCCGGATTCTGTCCCTCAGAGCTATTCCGAGCATAGCTCGTTCCATAGCTCGCTGACCGACGCGGCCTTGAATTTATGGACCAGCCGTACCGTGAGCGTTCACGTTTTGGCTCCGTAAGTTATAATCAAAACAGAAAGTCGGTAAAAAGTAAGAAACTCATATAGCAGACATATTACAAAACACATCGCACAAATCCAAGATTTCTTAGGCGCTCCAGTTCTCAATATTTCAATACTGAAATTGAAGTTTTTTGTTATTAGCATTTTATTGGAAACGCGTTCATGTCCGCCATCTTTGTTTTTATAGCACAGAGGAACGTTTTCATTCCTTCGATACGAGTCTTTGTTGATTTTGAATGGAAAAAACATTTGTTGCTGTTACTACAGTTGTGTACGCGTCTCGAGTGTTTGAAGAGTATCAGAGAGATGAAATAAGTCTATAACTCCATTTGAAATAAGATTAGACATTAAAATAAACCTTTTTAACCAACTTCAAAGAAGGAGGTAGCTATATGTTCGACTGTATGTATTTTTTATTATCATATTATGTTCACCGATTTCTCCCCATTTATGTGTAACCCGAGTGGGTTCCGCATTATCGCTGCGGGGGGGCTCAGTAGCCGTGGCCTTCCAGCCACGGTGAAGCGAAGAGGAACCCAAAGGTGGGTCCGCTCGTCAGGGCTTTTGCCTTCAAGCCGATGACGTACCCGGCCAAAAAGTAGGTTGCGGTGAGGTGCACCGCAACTGAGGCGGGCCGCGATGTCGAATGGCAGGCATCGCGGCTGAGGGTTAGGGGCTGCGACAGAGGAGGAGTGCCGGTGCTTCTGAGCAGCGCTCTTCCCTTCCGTGGCCTGGACGGGGCCGCCACTGTTTGATGGCGGATGCGGTGGGGCCGCAGGGGAAGAGGAGTGTCGGTACAGCGTTGGCCGCTCTCCCTATCCCCTGCGGCCGAAAAGTAGTAGGCGGGACGGTGCGTTGTGATCCACGCGCGCCGTCAGAGATGTCAGCAACAACTGGTGCGGTCCGCAAGGGCCGATGCCTGCCAGGGGTGCGGGTTGTTCGAAAGAGATACCATCGTCCCTGGCACACAGGCAGCTGAGGGAATACGGGTGGGTTTTAGTCACTGAAAGTCTGACACGCCCTCCTGCTCCACCCAGAGCGGGAGAAATCATTTGATGATAACCCACGCTCCAAAAAAAATCTAGCCTTAGTTTCCATGCTTCAATTAGCACCAGAAGTTCGGTGCAGTCTTTAAAGCTTCTTCAGACAAGCGCGATGCAACAGCGCGACGAGACACATGTAGAACAACTACCATGAAGTTTCATAGAATTTTTTCCACAACAAAATCAAAAGTCATTTATTCAAATTAGGCTGAGAATCAGCACTTTTCGAACGTCAAAATACATAAGACAGTTCTCCAAAAACGCCCACCCTTCGACACTTCCTAGTGGTTTAGCTGGGAAGAAGTGGCGCAACAAACTCCCCAGCAGCACAGCTGTCTGTTTAGTTGGATGGACTTGACTCTATACATACATATGCAAAGCAACAAACAATAAGAGACACAGAACATTAATAAAATAAAATCTATACTAATATTATAGAGCTGAAGAGTTTTGTTTGATTGCTTGAACGCTCTAATCTCAGGAACTACTGGTCCGATTTGAAAAATTATTTCATGGTTAGATAACCTATTTATCGAGGAAGGCTATAGGATATATAACATCACGCTGAGGCCCTTAGAAGCCGAGTAAAAAGAAAAAAATCACGAATATGAAGTACTCGCACGGCCAAGCGATTCGATGCGACGGGGTGTAATTTGACGCAGACGAAGTTGCGGGCAAGCTAGTTAGTCATAAATGTCAACAGTTGCGGCGCTCCTGTGTGTGGGACCTTTATAAAACAGGAAGTTGGACGAGTCGGTATTTGAATCATTGCTAATCAACAGTCAGATTAATACCTACTTATTAAAAACATGGGCAGATAACATCCTTAATGTCGTACATTTAAATATACACCGTGACATTTTTGTCATCTTAAAAAGATGTTCCACTCAATGTATCCGATATCAATACCTCTTGGCGCGATTAAAAACTTGTTAACATTAATTAAGATAATAGGTACAAAGATATAAATAATGGTTTAGAATTATGAAAAACCCTGTTAATAATGTTCACGTATCAAAGGGTAGAAGATACCTATACCATTACATTCCATCATTCATTCATTCCATCACCTTATCAGGGTGTTTAAACTACGAGTATGTCATGCGTCTTAGTGAATATTTTCTTTTTTTAATTATTCGTAAAAGTACAAAAAAATATTGTTTTATTATTTAAATGTTATTATTATGTTACCCAAAGGCTGGGGTCTACCTTGGCCAGCAGCTAAGCATTGCCATACAACGTGGTAATGCTGCCAGCCTCTTGGGAACATTACCAGTCGACAGCGATGAGGATGAATTTTTTGACGCCATTTTTTAAGTTGTGATTAGGATTAGGTAAGTTAGTATTATATTGTTTTTTAATTATTCGATGTTAATTTAAATCTTGCTTCAATAAAGTTAATGTTATTAAAATCATTGGATACATGAAGTGGGCTGCCGTTGTAAGATGACTAAAATGTCATGGTGTATATTAATAATTTAAGGTTTTTACTACCGATATAATGCCAATAAACGCAATTTTCTTTCTTTCTTTCTTTCTAATATTATTTTCCTCACTTCCAATACAATATTTTAGCTTTGCACAATCAACCACAGACCAGTGCTAACAATTAGACGTTGATAGCACCTTTACATCGTAGTATTAAGGTCGGTTTTGGTAATGCAAGTGTTACCACTAATGTAGTTGAGTGTAGCACATTTAATATTATGAAATTACATAAATGATTATTTAATGTAATCATTAATATTTATCGCCTGTTTTCCGTGCGGAAAAAATTGAAACGACTTCGTTATTATCCTACATAATAAATACAAATGCAAACTATTTATAACAATTCAAGGAAAGTTTTCGATCAATTGTTATCCTCTAAAACATTTATTTTCACACTAGCTTTTACGCCCGGCTTCGCCCTCGTGGAAGTCGGAAATTATCCCATGGGAACGTACTACTGGGATAAAACGTATCTACAGGAAAAAAAAAAAACTGCTGTTTCATAGAAAAGTGCAATACCTACACGGTCAAAAATGTATGGAGCAGCTCATTTTTTTTTTGTATAATCAACGAAAAATTTCTCTGCTCCGGGTCTACAATGATATGCTGATTCATGGTTAAAGTTTGCGCAATGGATATAAACTTATCATGTGTATAAATAAACAGAAAAGTCCTGATTGACTGACTGACTCATCAACGCCCAGCCCAAACCCTAGGAAGCTGAAATTTTGCATAGAGGTTCATTTTATAATGTACACAAGGAATATGGAAGGATTTTTAGAAATTCAACCCCTAAGGTAGTTAAACAGGGGATGATAGCTCCGCGCGGGCGAAGCCGCTGGCAAAAGCTAGTCCTATATATTAATCCAGGTTTTAAACTCATTTGATTTATTTTGCAAAATATCTTTATTTATCGACAGAAACAATAAAAAATGCACTTGTCCTAAGGTACATCATCATCATCATTTCAGCCGAAAGACGTCCACTGTTGGACATATACCTCCCTAAAACTGGCGTTTTGCCATAATTGCCACGCTTGGCAGGCGGGTTGGCGATCGCAGTATGGTTGTAAAATGTATAGAGAACGCTGCTGCCCATTCTCTAGTAAGTGCCTTAGTTGCCTCCTACGACACCCACGGGAAGAAATGAGATGTTTGGATAATTATACGAATCATTACAATGGTTTAAAGTCCATAAATTATTCATCGGTTTTACAAAAGAGAAATGAGCTGTTACATACATTTTGACCGCGTAGGTATTGCACTTTTCTATGAAACAGCAGATTTTTTTTTTGTATAACCGACGAAATTTTTTTACTCTAGGGGGTCTAGAATGATATGCTGAATTCTTTTTTACTGTTTGCGCACTGGTTAAAAATTTACCCTGTATGAGTATAATGTATAAACTATTTAATCATTAATTATCAAATCAAATCAAATCAAATATTTATTGGAACTAGAAAGAGGTTTACAAATTTTTCGTGTTCGTTAACAGCTACGATAGTTTAAAAATCTGTGTTGCAGCCATTAGCGCCGTTCGAGAGAGGAGACGTCGGTGTTCACATTGATATTAGAGCAATAAAATTAAATTAAAAGTTATAATATATACAATTTGTTTGCATTTGTAGTCGATGGGGTTAGACTATTGGTACTAGCACCTGGGGCCTAAGTCTACTAATTTATAAACGTCACAATGGTCTCTCAATGGTAAGTTTTTGACAGATTTGCCATACAAAAACTGTCAAAAACACAGCATTGAGAGACCATTGTAACGTTTATAAATTAGTAGACTTAGGCCCCTGGTTACAGTATTTTTCAGCGGTCATTGTGTTTCTGATCCAAACGAGGTCTGTTCTTCCACCAACACGAGTTCCCGCCCATAAATTGTCATAAAAATCATAATTGTCCCACCGTGGTATGGATGGACTTCCTGAGGATATTGCAGACGGCAATCACGACCAGGAACTCGCCATACGCGTCATTTTCATCATCATCATTGTTTCAGCCGAAAGACATCCACTGCTAGACAGAGGCCTCCCCCGAGCTCCTCCACTTCGACCGGTCATACGGTCATACGCGTACTCTTCGCGAATATGGATGGAAACCGAATCGGGACTTATCGGTTAACAGCACCACTTCTACCAATGGTTATCTTCCCAAGAAAATGTTCACGAGCCCTCTGTAATCTTCGTTCACGATTTCCTCAGCGTAGTGCTGGAGTACGAAGCGATCTACGAACATGAAGGCTCGTGAAGTCGGCTAGCTTCATGCAGTCTTCTCCTCACAGTTTGGTCATCCACAAGCAACTGGTGCTCTGAATGGAGTCGTTGAACCAACTGCATGGCCGTTACATTTGGTTGTCTAGCGGCAACTTACAAAAATTGGTCTTGTCGTTGGGTGGTTATGCGCTTCCCGCCTGGGTGTCTTTCAGCCACTTCACCTGTAGCACGATAACGTGACCATAACCTTGATATCACGTTTTGTTTTGTTCCAATCTCCTCAGCAATACTCCGTTGAGTAACCCCGGCTTGGAGCATGCCTACTGCCTTTAAACATTTCCTCGCCGTCGTTGTATGATGCATACGATGGCATTAGTTCAAAATTAACTACTAACTTGTTTTAAAACTTTAATTTGACATCAAAAATTAGCAAAACAGTGCTATTTATGTAAATTGAAACTTTCGAACGTCGTTAAAGTTATGCTGCGCAAATCTTTTGTTTTAAATAATTTCTTCAAATTCAAATTAGGAGTCATCCAAAAAGGCCAAAACAAAATAAGCTTTCTTCCAAAGATTTTAAAACCGGCCAGTATTTTTGAGTTTAAGAACTTTAAACAAAATATCCCTAGACGGTGTTGATGTGTGTATTACAACTTTGGATGGTGGTGAGTTAACGATTTGTAAATATGAGCACCATAACACAAACTTAATTTATCTGTCATTGCTCCATTTTTACCTGACTACGGCAAAGTCAAAGGAGGGTTATGATTTAAACATACCATGAGTGTTCGTCTGTTTGCTCATAACTCCGACGTCACGTAGGAATCCAACATGGTGGCTTATAGCGGATGTAAAAGGTTACGGAAAAAATAAAAATATATTTTAGTTCTAAAATTTAATGCAGGCGGCTTTACTAATCATGTCTAACCAATACCCATTGATATCTTACCCTTAAATAGTTTCAATAAAAAAAGTAAATTAAAACCCGAACTACAAAAAACACGCCAACAAAAAAAAAAACAGTATTTTAATAGCTATAAACTAAAAGCATAGATCGTAAAGGTTAACGTAACTCCGGTTACATTCGAAAACTGATGTTATTTCCTTACCATACCTAGCTTATTCATTATGTTTTGAGTTGGCGTTTTTTTTCCGGTTGGCAAAGTTTCATCACCGAAAACGTTTCTATTTAAACGTTGTAAACTTATCAATATTAAAATTAGAAAAATTTTGGTGCTGGTGTTGTTGTAGGCGCACAAGTTCTATCAGTATACCTTCTCATACCACCAGGACATACATATGAAGAAATTGTCCCGTCTCCTTGGTCGTTGGCTTCAGTATTCATGAGCGACATAAGCACTACGTCATAGAGGTACAGCAACACGTCTGCAGGAGTAGCACCATCCAATATTGTGGGGACTGGCTCATTTTCAGCGAGCTCAGCAGTGGCAGTGGCGACTACGATCAGCAATATAACTGCCCTCATTGTAGTTACTTCAGACATAGGTGCTGGAAAATTAAATATAAAATATGTTTCTGAGGAATTAAATTAAATTAAATATAAAAATATTATTAAATAAAAATAAAAAAACTGATATAAGGAAATAATAAATAACGTTTTATGATAACAGTAAAAACGGTATAAGTTGTATCGGCAACATGAACCACTTTTATCATGACACCGAAAAAACTTCGTCATTTTGAATTTGTGTCGGTTGTTTATTTGCCTCTATACTCCAAGAGGTTTAAGTAGTATAAATAAAGATAATAAAAAAAAAACACGTGACTCATAGATGCGAAACTATTTATTTCAAAAGCTAAAATCATTATTATTTATAGTGATAAAGAGAAAAGATTTGATTGTTTGTTTGTTTGCATTGAATAGGCTCCAAAACTACTGAACCGATTTGAAAAAAATGTTCACTGTTGGGAAGCTACACTATCCCCGGGTGACATAGGTTATATTTTATCCCCGTATTCCCACGGGAACGGAAACTGCGCGGGTGAAACCGCGGTTAGCTGCTAGTTCAGAATAAATTAATAGTTTTGCTGTTATGTTAACCTTTGGTGATACTACATATTACCCCAGGTTTCTTCGCAAAGAGCTTCACTACTACCAACATCTAGTTTGAGTAATTTACGCGGCCTACCCAAATGTTCTTTCTTTGGTTTTGTTCGTCAAATCGTTGAACTCCTCAACTTTTGTGTTGAGCTGCATGATTACTGATAAATGCGTGCACTGATTGATGTGTGTTCTTTTCTTAAAATACCATTTCAGACACCAATCCACATAGTCTTCGCATGATCTGACCAAGATTATGTCTGGACTTTAAAAGAGACTGTGACCTCTGAGTTTGTTTCGGCTTTTCTTCTCAGAGTAGTCATATAGGAAACGCCGACCTCATCTAGTTTAAAAAAATATGATTGACGTGTAAAAGTGTTTGTAACAAAACTAGTCACGGAAATAAAATAATTTATCATTTACAATCTGTCATTGATATACCTAACTGGGACCCTTCATTTTAACCGACGAAAAAACGGAGGAGGTTCTCAAGTCGACGCGTATATTTTTGTTTTTTTTATGTATGACCACGCATAACTTTTTTCAGAGTAGTCCGATTTAGATAATTATTCTTTTATTAGAAAGGGTATTTACCCCGAAGTTGGTCCCATATAAATTTCGAAAAAAAAAAACAACCCTAAGGGTAAGCAAAACAGGGGATGATTGATCGTTTACTCACAGATTTTAATACTCAGTTGTGTATTACAAAAAGTTATCAAAAATTAAGCGTGTAGAAATGAGTAGATTAAAGTCACAAAAAATTATAAAATAAAACTTAAAAAAAAAAATAAGTCGGTGGCATACAATTAAAAAAATCATATCCAAAGTCACTGACTTCCGAACTTAGTTATTAAGGTTAAACAAAGTAGGTTTATTATTTTTTACTTTTCAGTTTTTTCGGCGGTTAAATTTTTTATATGAATAAAAAATAAATTTCTTACCTTGTAATAACACTAGGGACGAGTTTGGCACAGTGCACTATTAATTTGTGATAATATTATAAAACAAGGATGTACTTGTTTTTTTTTATGTATATGTTACTGTAAAGCCAAAACATTGTTCAATTGAAGTTTTTACTACCAATATACTACGTGAGTTGGTGAATATGGGATTAGGTGATATGTAATACGGGCTTGTGTCCGGAATTCTACGTCAAAGCGTGGATTTTGATTATTGGTGCTTCTACCACCACCTTCTGGCTATGAACATACACGCAGCGACAGTGACTGTGGAGAAAACAAATGAAAGAAGTTGCTCAGAGCATGCCACGAGTCACCGCGTTACTGGTTCATAATTATATACCCACATATTGTATATCTTTACATAGTTTATAACGAAGTCGCTTTTCGTGTTTGTACGATTAGATCTTATACAGGGTTATTGGAAAAACACCAACAACCTCTTAAGAGGTCATTGTACTCATTGTATGAAAAAGTTTTACAATGGAACCAAAGCTGAAATCGCGAAAAAAAAAATCTGCTGTTCCTTACATTCACGTTCGTATAACTCATCAAAATGTAGGGAACAGCTGGTTTTTGTTACAGTCTATAGACAGAGTGATTCAAGAAGAAGGTTTATACAGGAAAAGTTTTTATCCAGTGCGCAAATTTTAACCATGAATTCAGCATATCATTCTAGACCCCCTAGCGCAGAACCAATACCTACGTGGTCAAAATGTATGAAACAGCTGATTTTTTTTTTGTATAACCGGCGAAAAATTTCTGCGGTATAGAATGATATGCTGAATTCATAGTTAAAATTTGCGCACTGGATAAAAACTTTTCCTGTATGTATAAATTTTCTTTCTTTCTTTCAATAATATTATAAAGCTGAAGAGTTCATTTCGTTGAACGCGCTAATATCAGGAATTACTATTTTCGAATTGATAAATTATTTTAGCGTTGGTGAGTCCATTTATCGAGGAAGACTGTATAACATCACACTAGTGTCGCGTTCCGAAATTTAACAAAAGTGATAATATCGCGAACCCGACCAAATTGAATAGTCAAAAAATTTAAGAGCTATCAGATCATTAGTACTGATTTTTATTTTGGTTGGCTTCGCGATATTATCACTTTTGTTGAATTTCGGAATGCGACATAGGCCTCTTAGGAGCCGATCAAAAAGAAAAAAGTCACGATTACGAAGTAAGTACTTGCCTTGCAAGGGCGATTCGATGCTACTACGGTATGGGTCGGGGTAGAAAGAAATTTTATTAATTATTTATATATTCTTTATTGTACACCACAAAAAATACATTACGAAAAAACAAGGTGCACTACAAAATATACAATGGGCGGACGAAGTCAGGAAGTTCAAGTTTTTTTTAAGTCAACGGAACCCAAATTCGGGTCGGCCGATCAGGTTAAACTACGCTTGCTGCGGTTGGTCCTTGGATGAGTGACCATCTTTACATACCAAGACCTCTCCGTGTACCTCGGAAAGCACGTTAAGCCGTTGGTCCCGGCTGTCATTTGTGAATCTTTGACAGTCGTTACGGGTCGTCAGAAGCCCGACAGTCGACCAGTCTTACCAAGGCGTGTCGTATTACCGAGTAACTGGGTTGTGGAGGTCAGAAAGGCAGTCGCTCCATGTAAAATACTGATATTCAGCTGCATCCGGTTAGACTGGAAGCCGACCCCAACATAGTTGGGAAAAGGCTTGGCGGATGATGATGATGAACGGAGCCCAAATTCAGGGTTATATTTCACTATTAAGACTTGGTCAATCTTAGGATTTACCGTAATTCAAGCTTTTACAGCAACATATTAAATACTATTCGTAATTGAAACTATGATTGTCCTACTTCCTGCTTTAGTATTATTTGTTAATTAATCCTTGCTTTTTAATTACTTGAATATTTAAACCCATATTAGGTTTTCGATTTAGAATATATGATTGTGAACACCGTTTTTTTTTTTTTTTTTTTTTAGGTGGGAAATCATCAAATAACTTCTCCCGCTCTGGGTGGAGCAGGAGGGCGTGTCAGACTTTTACTGACTAAAACCCACCCGTGTTCCTTCAGTAGCCCTTAAGCCAGGGGCTGTGGTGTCTCTTTCGAACAAACCCGCACCCCTGGCAGGCATCGATTGTGAACACCGTTAGTTCTATCTATAGCATATATTAAAATACGAGTAAATATATTGATACATTTTGATCTTGAATTGTAAGCAGTATGCTACCATACTGCTTACAATTTAGCGTATTAATTTTCAATAGTTTATAATCTACCTACCTACCTACTCAGCCTATAACGTTCCCACTGCTGGGACACAGGCCTCCTCTCCGTGAGAGGGAGTGGGCCGTAATCCGCCACGCGGGCCCAGTGCGGGTTGGTAGATGTCACATGTCTTAAAATTTTTGGTTCTAGGACATGCCGGTTTCCTCACGATGTTTTCTTTCACCGTTTTGAGAGCAGTGGTGATGAAATTATTTACACAAAGTAATGCACCTGGCTGGGTTCGAACGCACGACCTACAACTCGTAAGTCGCGGCCGTTACCACTGGGCCACCACTGCTCTCGTGTATAATCTATCCTTGTAAAATTGTCAAACTTGCGAACGAACCTACAATTACTGACAAGCTTCACAATCTGTCCGATTTTATCATCCGTAAAATTATGAACCGTTCTTGAATTGTCGGGCTTGACGGTAGCTGAAATGGCTACTGTAACTAAGCCAGGACACCCCAACCAAAATGGGTTCGGTTAGTATAAAACTGTAGGTAAATAACCGCGTGGCGGCGCTTGGCTAAGCGAGCATTATTTCCAAGTTGATCGAGTTCATTAAAACAAAATATTTCACTAATGGGAAGGTACAGTATTGTCGAGTATCTAGGATTTTATGTTCAATTCAACCTATCATAGTCCACTACTGGACATAGGCCTCTCCCATGTTACAGCCCAATACACTATCCTCCGCCTTCCGCATCCAGTCTGTGCCAGCCAATTTCTTTATGTCGTCGGTCCATCTAGCTGGAGGACGTCCCACGCTACGCTTGCCGATACGCGGTCTCCACTCCAAGACTTGTCTGCTCCACCGGTAATCGGTCCTTCGACAGACGTGGCCAGCTCACTGCCACTGCAGCTTGCTTACTCTCCATGTTATGTTGGTAACCCCGGTTCTTTCTAGCTAATTTAACCTAAATTTTGTAATAAAAGAAGTGTAAAATCGCCAAAAACAAGTCGGTACCGACTAAGTTCAATAAACTTTATTGGTTATTGATTTATGCATTGGTATTTTCATAAAACCCGATCTTCCAAAGTACTTTTCTTAGTTTTTCGCTAATGTTTTACTATGAATAATCCTGCATCTCACTCAATAACGTCGTGTGTGTAGACTAGCATCTAACTGCGAATCACTGATAGGTACCATCTCTGTCGGACACGAAGCCTAGTGAGACAGCGTGATTTTATGCCAGGCCCACCAGTGAGTTCGAGCCCGCGACTAGGTTCCCCTTAAGGCTTAGTTGCATCACAGTTAAGATACAGCATCATTTTTTAGGTACTCTAGACTGATGCTGGTATAGTACTTAAGTTAAAAAAAGGATGCCTCAGGTCTGTTTTCCAGCTACAAACAATAGTCACCTCCAAGCCACACTTGCCATTTTTGTACATTTTAGAGGTCACAAAAATACTTAGGAGACACGTGGTGGCCCAGTGCTATCGACCCTGACTTTCGAGTTGTAGGCAACCCAAGCACCTGCTTGGGTTGCCTACAACTAAGTAACGTACTAAGTAAAGTACCTACTTTACTTAGTTTAAATAAATTCATCACCACTGCTCTCAAAACCGGTGAAGGAAAACATCGTGAGGAAACCGGCATGTCCTAAAACCAAAAATTCGAAGACATGTGACATTCAACAACACGCACTGGGCCCGCGTGGAAGATTATGGCCCACTCCCTCTCGAAGAGAGGTGGCCTGTGTCCCAGCAGTGGGAACTTAATAGGCTGATTTAGGAATAATCATCATTTCAGCCAAAAGACGTCCACTGCTGGACATAGGCTACCCCCAAAAGGGGGGGTTTGCCATTATCGCCACGCTTGGCAGGCCGGTTGGCGCTCGCAGTAAGATAGTGAAATGCATAGAGAAAGCTGCTGCCTATTCTCTAGTAAGTCCCTTAGTCGCCTTCTACGATACCTACGGGAAGAAATGGGATGGTGGTATTCTTTTACGTCCGGTACCACGCGGAATAAATAGTTAGATCAAATATTTCGTTATTTCGCACATGTTTGAGCCTGGCTTAGTAGGAGGCGAGGTTATTATCGTAAACTAGGCATTAAATCAAACTCCTGGCTGCTGCCGAGAAGTACCAGATGGATCAAAATCAATAAAATTTTGCCAGACCCGGTACACGAACCTTCGAAGTCACGCTCAGCAGAAGCGCTTAGGACCATTAGACAAACGAGGCAATAATGCACTATTTTTTTAAATTCTAGCTCATAAACCATCATAAATATTTTATGGTCACCGAATTTCAGCATACAAAATTGTTTGACTATTGAGCTACTTACACCGCCAATTGTAACTGAATTGATATTTTCAAAGAGACAGTAATTACATATATTGGAGCTTTTGGAGCTCATTAAATAGTGTTTGGCATGTCGGGTCACCCTCCAGATCCCAAGGTTTTGTTTAATCTTTTTATTGGGTCCATTTCATCGATCACATTCACTCATAAACACTTAAAACATTAACCTACGGCACTGACACTAGCGATGGGCGTTGAATCAACGAACTAGTTGAATCAACCGTTGATCTCCTGTCAACGTATTAACGTTAACTGATATTGAATCAACTAGTTAAATTCGTCAACGACGTTCATGAATGAACTAGTTAAATTCTTCAACGACGTTTACGAATCAACTAGTTAAAATCGTCAACGACGTTCATGAATGAACTAGTTAAATTCTTCAACGACGTTTACGAATCAACTCGTTAAATTCGTTAACGACGTTCATGAATCAACTAGTTAAATTTGTCAACGACGTTTATGAATTTGACTCGTTTGTTATTCAACTAAATTCGAAACTTTCGTTGAAAATGACATCATACGTTGCGAGTGACGGTCATGTCATAGAATTAGAACTATAAGTAACGCATGAAAGAAATTATTTTTGAAAAAGTATGACGATATTGGTGGACTGGCCCGCGCCGCTCGTGCCGCTTGAGAGAAACCGGTTCATACTGGTTTCATGGCTTGTTTGTTTACGTTTAGAAACGAAGTTCGCTTTCTTTATTTATTTTTTTGTTTCACTCAATTTGTGACAAGTTGCGCAAGCACAAGGTCAGAGTTTTTTGTTGTTTATCGTAAATAATAATAGGCTTTATAGTTAATGTTTAAAGGAACAGTGTTAGGTGTGTTGTTTTTGTAAATAGGTACTTCTAATTGTTTATACCTATTTGCATTTAAAATGTCGGGACGTACTAAGAAAAAAATAATGTTGCATAAATTAACATTTAACGGTTTACTTTGTAAGTTCGCATTAATGCACGTTAACTCGTTGACGAATTTAACTAGTTGATCAACTAGTTAACGAACGTAAATCAACGTTGACGTTTCGTTAACGGAAAAACCTTCAACGACCCATCGCTGACTGACACACAACTATTGCATAAACACATTACTTAATTGGCCATTTTGTAATTTCTTACATCAATTTTATGACGCACACGCACATTTTATCTATGGATGACGCTTCGAAATGTTGCAACTACATAAAGAGTAAAATGTTTATTGAGGATGATATTCTCGTACTATGTTTGTCTATTTCCTTTTTATTTTTATATTCCTGTTTAGTTCTATCACATTTACATTTAATTATATTATTTTTTGTATAAGTTCGCTGTACCAGTTCAGTGTCCTTATAATTGTTTGAGGCACCGGGCGACGTCATTACGTTAAAGCCGGCTGTCACTGAAAACCAGCGCTGGGGCTCTGTCTTGCATAGGTTGCAGCATAATGCTGAGCGATAGCCGTTTTGCGTGGATGTGACCCATGTTTCCCTCAACCTATTCTTATTTTTGGATTCCTGTTCTTTTTGCGTCATGTTTACCCCAAATAAACGTTTTTTCTTTCTTTCCTATATTGAATTATTTTACATCTAGAAAGAAAGAAGGAAAGAAAAATTATTCATTGAACTTGCACAGGAATATCACAAACTTACTACAGTACAATACGATTATTAAACACATAAAAAATAAAACACTACTATGCTACACTACTTTTAAAATTAACATAAGATTTAAACAACAAAAAAAGTAAAATAAAAATAAAGTCCTGTACGAAGCCAAAAGGCTATCTCTACTACTACTATCTCTATGACTACGACTATCTCAGCGTGATGCTGCGACATTTAAAAGTGTCGCAGCGCAGGTATTCTCATAGGGCCCGCTGTCATGTCACGGACAGTTATAGAAACAAAAAGAAAATAGATTTAAATAAGAAAAAATGTGTCTAATAACTGAAAAATAGAATAAATATGTACATAAATAGGCGATTAATTGCTAGTCACTAATGGCATAGACAAGTAATAGATGTTACGTAGGGTGCACACACGCGGATTACAATGTTTTTACTATGGCGATTAACACACGGCACCGCAAACCGCCGCGGCGGCATACAATTCGACCGCGCGGTCGGGCGGTGTACGTGTGTTTAGGCATCAACTGATTTGTTAGACACCAATGCGACATGAGATCCGCTTCACCGCCTACCGCGGCGGTTTGCGGTGCCGTGTGTTAATCGCCATAGTAAAAACATTGTAATCCGCGTGTGTGCACCCTACGTAACATCTATTACTTGTCTATGCCATTAGTGACTGGCACCGCTTTGACAAGTAATGAGACGCAGGCGCCGACCTTTTGTGGCAAATAAAAGCATAAAAAACATTTTTTATTTTTAAAAGTGTTACGGCTGCATAGTAATTCAGACAATTTATGGCAATTGGAGAAATGAAGTTAAACCAAGGTTTTGAGAGGTATATGAATTCCGATTTCAAGAAAGACAAAAAACGATGAAAACGAAACAAAAACAAAGTGCAAAACTGATGCTGTTGGGCCAGTACAATCGCTGGCAAACGCTCGCCACTATTGCCAGCTGCGTGCAGAACAAGGGTAAGTTCAAAGGGTTATTTTTGGAGTTGCAGTAAGTGCTGTTTAAATTTAGTTCTGAATGTGCCAACTGTCTTTATAGCACGAAAAGGAGGTGGCAAGTGACATCTTTAACAACAACAACAACACAACAAAATCAGAAAACAACAACAATAAAAGTAAAAAACGTGTAAAAACTACGCCTCATCACTGAGTAATGTTGTGATTGAGTGACTGATTTGCATATATGTCACTGAGTAATACTTGTATGCACAAATCATGACGTGTAATGATAAACATCGCTGTGCTCTGAAGACAAAGAGAGTCCCATAAAATTTGTATCACCCTATTACTTGTTTACTCAAGTATAATTATTTGATTTGTTTGATCTAATAAAGGAACAAAAACTTTTTAATAAAAAACTAACCGCCGAAAAACCAAAAAGTAAAAAATAATAAACTATTTAAAAGTTTTTGTTTTATTATTTTTTGTGGCTATAATCTACTAATTACTACATGCTTAATTTTTGATTTAATACACAACTCAGTATTAAAATCTGTGAGTAAACAATCAATCATCCCTTGTTTTCTTACCCTTAGGGTTGGAATTTTACTTCGAAATTTTCGAGGTTATACCCTTTCCAATAAAAAAGGAATTATCAAAATCGGACTACTCTGGAAAAAGTTATGCATGGTCATACATAAAAAATAAAAAAAATAAAAATATACGCATCGAATTGAGTAACCTCCTCCGTTTTTTCGTCGGTTCAAAAAAATAATACATAGTGCTCATATCCAAATACGGAATTAGTCGTCAAAATGTATGAAAACTGTTTAATATCCAAATAGTCGCCATGACGTCAATTATAGGAAAAGTTTTGTGTAAATATAATTTCCATAAGGAAATTGGTTTCATAAAAAAATACTTTGCCTATATATAAACGAAACATCAACATTAAATTACGAGTACATTTCGTAAGCTGTTAGCCGAGTGGTATCGTCCTTGTATTTACTATTTATCTTTTTTTTAAACACACAGTAAATAAAAATAAAATATTTAATAATTTTTATATCAAGGAATTAAAATTTTTACTCAACTGTGCCAAATTCGTTCCTGCAATAAATACAAGGTAATTATGAAAATATTATTATTTTATTTTAATAACTAAAATAACTTCAGTGAACTAACGAAACCAAATGTTTCTAAATGTTAGACACCCTATGTAAAGTCAAAGCATTTATTTAAAATAAACAATTTATAGTTCGTTTTGAATTGTTACGATTTTTTTTAGAGCTGGTCTAACAACACCGTTTTGACAGTAACTATACAAATTGAACTTAAATTAAGACGTTGTCCAAACGGACACCGTAAAACATTTAGTTTTTTGGCGCACCGCTAAGCTCGTTAAGTCAGAAAAAAATAAATTGTCGAATGTTCAAAGAAAATAAATACCTATTCAATAATATATCTATCAATTAGGCACATAATGATACCTATTATCAAACTGTGACTTTTTCATTACTATTATTCACTAGTGAGTTATAGAATTGGTTGAGTTGCTTTGTTCTTAGTGAGTTATAGGTTGTTTTTTAATTGGTTGAGTTGCTTTTAAAAACAACGATGATGATGATGATGATGATGATGATGATGATGATGACGATGACGACGGTGATGATGACGATGATGATGACGATGACGATGACATGACGATGACGACGATGACGATTACGACGACGATGACATGACGATTACGATGAAGATGACGATGACATGACGATGACGATGACATGACGATGACGATTACGATGATGATGACATGACGATTACGATGACGATGACGACGATGATGATGACGATGACGTTGACGATGACGTTGACGATGACGATGACAATGACATGCCGATGACGACGATGACGATGACGATTACGATGACGATGACGACGATTACGATGACGATGATGATGACATGACGATGACATGACGATGACGACGATGACGATGACGATGACATGTCGATGACGACGATGACGATGACGATGACGATGATGATGATGATTTTGTAGTATTATTTTCTTCGCAAGTGTGTTGAAAAACGTCGAATGATACACGTGTGTATTGATGATTATCGTCCTCGGCTCTCTTAAGACCCTCGCCTTACGGCTCGGGTCTCAATTGCGCCTCAGCGAAAATCACCAACGTTACACACTTGTACCATAATGTACTATAAATGTTGTTTTTATCAATTTTTAAAAATATACATAATATGCATAACAGAAAATAAACGAAATAAAAATAGTACTATAGTAGTATAACAGTCTTGATGTACTCTTTCGGCGTACTCAAATGACCTCGACGCCCTGGATAGGAGGGTCCGTACGTTGCTGACTGCATATCGAATGCATCACCGACGGCCATCGGTAATGGGACTGTACATGTATCCCGCGAAAGTGTGGAGGTCGAGGGTTCGCCGTTCCACAATCGCGAGCTAAGCAGTCTCAGGGAATATTTCCTAGAAATCGACGTGGGGATGCATCGAGATGTGGTCGCGGTGGACAAGGGCCTCACCCCGCTCTTCTTGGCTAAAGAGGTGGTGCAAACCTGTTAGTGCGTGACACTAAAGATCGCATGGAGGTATAGCAGAGTAAGGACCTTCTCGGACGCTTTTTACGGGCCCTACATGAACCCGATGTAGACCTTTTAGCGTCTGTAGCCTGGCTGCGTTTCGCCGACCTCTTTGGGGAAACCAAAGGTTTTGTCTGTACAATTATGGACGAAGTTATCATGACGAACAACACCGGAGCTTTATTGTCAAAGATGGTACGGTAGATATCTGTCGGGCATGCCACCGTCCGGGAGAATCAATCAGATACATAATCTTCGGGTGTACTCGTCTAGCTAAGGAAGAATACTTGCATAGGTACAACCTTGTAGCCAGGATTATCCACAAGCAACTTGCTCTGAAATACAGCCTTGTGGAATCGGAAGTGCTGTACCAGTCCGTGCCCGACCCAGTTCTCGAAAATGGACATGTCACACTGTACTAGGATCGATCCATCATCACTTACAGGACTATTGTAGCCAATAACGCTCATATAGTGGTGGTGGATCGACTAAAGCGGCTTGCAATGATCGTTGACATAACGGTTCTGCATAAGGGGAACCTCGTGGAAGCCGAGAAAGATAAATAAATCAGGTATTTTGACTTGGCTCGCGAGGTTGTCGACATGTGGAATGTGGACTCAGCGATCATTGTACCGATGTCATAATAGCCAATGGTTTCATAGCGACGAGCCTCGAGCAAAACTTTTTTTTTTTGGGTGTGAAATCATCAAATGACTTCTCCTGCTGAATAGAGCAGGAGGCCGTGTCAGACTTTAACTGACTAAAACTCCCCCGTGTTCTCTCAGTTGCCCGTGCGCCAGGGGCGACGGTAACTCTTTCGAACAACCCGCTCCCCTGGCAGGCATCGGCCCTTGCGGACCCCACCAGTGGTTGCTGACATCTCTGACGGCGCGCGTGTGGAACACAACGCGCCGTCCCGTCTTCCACTTTTCAGCCGTAGGGGATAGGGAGAGCAGCCAATGCTATACCGACACTCCTCTTCCCCTGCGGCCCCACCGCGTCCGCCATCAAACGGTGGCGGCCCCGTCCAGGCCACGGAAGGGAAGAGCACTGCTCAGAAGCACCGGCACTCCTCCTCTGCCGCAGCCCGTAACCCTCAGCCACGATGCCTCCCATTCGAAATCGCGGCCCACCTCAGTTGCGGTGCACCTCACCGCAACCTACTTTTTGGCCGCTACGTCATTGGCTTGAAGGTAAAACCCTGACGAGCGACCCCACCACGGTTACTGAGCCCCCCCGCAATGACAATGCAGGAACCCACTCGGGGGTTCGTGCAACACCTAAGGAGGCTCTCGTTAGGCAGATAGATCAAGGACTTAATCCAGAAAGCGGTACTCCTGGACACGGCTCGGATTGTTAGGAGGTTCCTCTCTCTGGAGCCCTGACCTGGACCCTGTTCCCGATACCGGTGGGCAAATTTTTTTTTATATTTTAAATGTTTTTATATATTTTACATTCTAATATTTAAAAATGTAATTTATATGTGTATTTATAAAATAAAGGAAATAGTACCATAATAAATGAATCGGAAAACTAGGACCAGGACAAAAATTTCAGGGTAAACAAACATATTTTTATGTAATAATAATGAAGGGAATTCAACCAACTAAACAAACACCTAAATATTATTCAACCGAGCAGTGTATATACGAGTATGTACACTCATGGACGTATTTAGAGGAACGCTTCATCAATCAAAGAAAAATACTAATATATGTACAAAAAGTTCTTAATACAAACTGGCCACATATACTCGTACATTAATATTAGGTCTTTACCTATGAAATTGCCGTTCTGCAGTACTGGCCATTTCAAATCAAAATAATTTTTGTTTGGCTAAGAATTCTAATTTCAAATTAATTTTATTTTAAAAACATGGATTTTTTTTTTCTAAAAGTAGTCATTTCTTTATTGATTAGTGTTACATTTTCATCGCATTTCAATCTTTTTCGTCATCATGGATACGTTAAAAATTCGAGTAATTATGGAATATGAGTACCGTCGTGGCAGCAACGCGGCACAAGCGGCACGCAACATCAACGACGTTTACGGAGCTAACACTACAAACCAACGCACCACCTGTTATTGGTTTGCTCGCTTCCGTTCTGGAAATTTCGACCTGAAAAATGAACCTCGCGGTCGTCCGAAGACTTTGGTCGACAATGACGAATTAAAGGCGATTGTGGAAGCTGATGATACACAATCTACGGCTGAATTAGCAGCAGCTTTCGACGTTAGCGTCAAAACAATATTGGTCCATTTGCGTCAAATTGGCAAGGTAAAAAAGCTTGACAAATGGGTGCCCCACGAACTCAATGATCGCCAGCGCGAAGTACGCGTCGAGACGTGCCTTGCACTGCTCAACAGACACACAAATGAAGGAATTTTGAACCGCATTGTTACCTGCGATGAAAAATGGATTCTGTTTGATAACCGTAAGCGCTCAGCAAGTTGGTTGGATCCTGGTTCAGCACCTAAACAATGCCCTAAACGAAAACTTACCCCTAGAAAAGTGATGGTCACTGTTTGGTGGTCTAGCGCCGGTGTGATTCATCACAGCTTCTTACCAAACGGGGTGAGCATTACTGCAGATGTGTACTGTGAAGAACTGAACACAATGATGGAGAAGCTGGCGCATCTCCAACCAGCATTGGTCAATCGCTCGTCTCCACTGCTCCTGCACGACAACGCGCGACCTCATACTGCACAGCAGACGGTCTCCAAGTTGCAAGAACTGGGGTTGGAAGCTCTCCGTCATCCGCCCTACTCACCAGACCTTGCGCCTACAGACTACTACTTTTTCCAGAATTTGGATAACTTCTTGGCGGGAAAAAAATTTAATACCCGAGAGGCAGTACAAAATGCCTTTGAAGAATTTGTTGCCTCCCGTCCAGCTGATTTCTTTAAGAAGGGCATCAATAAACTGCCACTGCGATGGCAAAGATGCATTGATTGCATGGGTGATTACTTCGATTAATACAAATAAAAAATTCATGAAAAAAATTCGTTTAAATTTTTTCATACAAAACGGCAATTTCATAGGTAAAGACCTATTATTTAGTTTGAAAAAAGAATTACTTCAATAGTGTTTTGTTTCTGGCTTTCATTTGTTTTTTTCGTTTATTTGTTATTTTCACTAGTCTATTGGAATAATTTTGCTGACATAGGCGTATTGATTTCATAAAATCTGTCTTTTTTCAAGTTTTTTTACAAAAACGTATCGCAATGGTGGTCCTTACACATCAATGGATACTTGAAGGCACAATGCCGGATCTTACCGTAGCTCAGGTTTCCAAAGCTGTTATTTTAATTGAAAATGGTCGTAGTTATAAAGAAGTGGCTCAAACATTGCGAGTTTCCAAATCCGTCATCTTCCGAATTGTTAAACGTTACCGGCAGACTGGAAAATACACGAGACGTGCAGGGCAAGGTCGCTAGAGAGTCACATCAGCGAGAGACGATCGATTTATAGCGAGTACTGTTCTGAGAAATCGCACTTTGACTTCTTCTGAAGTCAGATCTACGCTCCAGGACGTTCGATAGGTGACAATTAGCACTAAAACCGTAAGAAGAAGACTTAAAGAAGCTGGAATAAAGCCATACTTGCCAGCTAGTGGACCCTTACTTACCACAGATCATCGAGTAGCTCGGGCTAACTTTGCTCGCTCATACCAAAATTGGAATGATGCTGACTGGGTGAAAATATTGTTCACTGACGAGTCTAGGTTTTGTCTTAAGCCAGATGATAGAAGGGTGAAAGTTTGGAGACGACCCGGAGAAAGATACGCTCAGTGTAACATTGTCGGAAGAGAGTCATATGGTGGAGGGTCAGTGATGATATGGGGCGGCATTTGCATAGAGGCACGAACGGAGTTACACATCGTAGAAAATGGATCCTTGACTGCGGCTCGGTACGTAAATGACATCTTAAAACCGATTGTCATGCCCTTTGCCCCATATATCGGAGATAATTTTCAATTAATGCAGGACAATGCGCGGCCCCACACTGTAGCGATAGTTTCGGGGTATCTTCGAGAGGTTGAAATTGACGTTTTGCCGTGACCAGCACGCTCACCAGACTTAAATCCCATCGAACATGTTTGGGATAAGCTCGGCAAACAAGTAAAACAGCGGGATCCAACACCAACAAACATAGGGGATCTGAAAAGGGTACTGGAAGAAGAGTGGAATCGAATGTCACAAGATTTCATTGTTAACTTAATCAAAAGCATGCCGAGAAGATTGCAAGCAGTTTTAACAGCTAGAGGGGGTAACACCAAGTATTGAATGTACTCAAACACTCGACAAAAAGTTATCGTAATGTCATAACACAATCACATTTTCAATGTGATGATTGAAGGGTTTAATAGGTAATATAAGGGATTAATTCATCAAAACATAATTTTTAACATTTCTGTTCATTAGTCTTGCGTTTTTACTGAAGTAAGTTTTATTTTAATTCAAAATAGTAAAATTAATAAAGTGCTTAATATAAATTATATAATACATACAAAAATTCTTAATTCTGTATTTATTTTGTTCCGTTCCTCTAATTATGTCCATGAGTGTATATTTTAAACTTCATTAAAACTGCAAGATTTCTCATATTTTGGAGGTCATTCAATTCAACTAATATCAAAAGCATCGCAATTTTTGACCTTTTTTGTTGCATGATGCGCAATTGTCAAATACGTAATAATTCGCTTTTACCGCGCCTCTAGCAAAATTATTGTCAGCCATAAAATTGAATTTCAACAAAATTGGCAAAACGTATGTAAAAAAAAAAAAAATTGAATACCTGTATTCTTCCCTGCATCAAATATGGCTGTGAAACCTGGGCTTTGACGAAACACCACAGAAACAAACTCGCAAAATGTCAGAGAGCCATGGGAAGGAGCATACTAGGGCTAAAGCTAAGGGACAAAGTCAGCAATATTGACATCAGGCGCAAAACCAAACTAACAGACATTCTATCACGTATCGACCAACTAAAACTTTTTAACAAAAAATTAAACCGCCGAAAAAACTGAAAAGAAAAAACCTGCTGTGTTTAACCTTAATAACTAAGTTCGGAAGTTGGTGACTTTGGATATGTATTTTAATTTTATGTCACCTTCTTCCGAACTTAGTTTTCATTTTACAATTTTTTGTGGCTATAATCTACTAATTCCTACATGCTTCATTTTTATTACTTTTTGTAATACACAACTCAGTATTAAAATCTGTGAGTAAACAATCAATCATCCCCTGTTTTCCTACCCTTAGGGTTGGTTTTTTTTTTCGAAATTTATATGGGACCAATTTCGAGGTATAGTCTTTCCAATAAAAAAAGAATTATCAAAATCGGACTACTCTGTAAGCAGTTATGCGTGGTTCTACACTACAATCAGTGAGTGAACAATCAATTATCCCTGTTTTCCTACCCTTAGGGTTAGATTTTTTTTCCATATTTATATGGGACCAACTTCGGGGTATAATCTTTCCAATAAAAAATGAATTATCAAAATCGAACTACTCTGTAAAAAGATATGCATGGTCATACATAAAAAAAAAGAAATACGCGTCGGATTGAGTAACCTCCTCCGTTTTTTCGTCAGTTAAAAATGGAGATGGACTGGGCACCTGCTTCGTTGTAAGCAACAAAAATGGAGTAAGCAGGTGACAGTGTGGTACCCAAGAGATGGGTTTAGAAAACGAGGTCACAAAGTGAGGAGATGGGAAGACGAACAGAAAATTACTTTGGGTCCCCTTTGGCTAAGAGTGGCCGCACATAGGATTCAGTGGAACGTGTCGGAGGAGGCATATGCCGTAAGGGGCACCGAACGTAGAGACATTTTGTGAAAACTTCGGAACAAAAGCCTTAAGCACTTACTGCGTACTTATTCCGGGTAAATGTTGGTATGTTGCGGGAACTACCAGGGTAGTTTCATTTCAGAAATCAAGGTAGTGCATGTGCAAGTGTGCGCGGCTGAGACTTGTTGTGTTTTTGTCTGCCAAATCATGCCATCATTCCATAAAACTACAATTTCTCAAGAATTCTTCCAACTATTTAACTTCTAACAATGTAATACTTTGGGCAATATGTTTAAATATAAGGAAAAAAATAATTGTACAGAAAAGAGCAAGCAACGAGGAATAATACTTTCCGTTTGACCGCTTTTGTATGACAAAAATAATTGACAGAAACAGATAAAAGTTATATGATTAAATGTAAATATTTTAATGGTATTACAGTCAATATTGAAAAAGATACACTGTAGTAAAATAATTAAATATATATGTTACGCTCACTGAGTGAAAAAAACAGCTCACAACGCGTTGTGGTCACTGTAACACAGCCACATCGCGAAATTCGTGTTTATGGCACATATGAAAACGCTCACGACGTATTGTGGAAATCACAGAAAGTCCTGATAGCGAAATTCGTGTCGTGGCTGTCATGATAAACGAGCACAACACAACGGATTGTGGCAATGAAGAAAAGCCATGACGCATGTGGAACCTTAACAGATTACGACGCACAGTGCTTTGCGATATGGGTACTAGTAGTCTCGAAACGTTTTGTTAGATATCCTTAAGATTTTTTTTCCTGTAACAGGTACTAGACAAACAATGCACTTTTTTGCTGCTAAACATGAAAACCGCACATCCGGTGTATGTCCATTACGAAATTAATAATTTAAAAAAATCGTGTCACTAAAATAATTAAAAAAAACATTTTTATTCACCAAGATTACTTTATATTAAAAAAAAAACAACTTATTAAAAAATAAATATTTGAACACAAATGTAACTTTGACTTTAGGGTCCTTATTCATAAAAAAAAAAAAACATAAACACGAAACCAGACTTAAACAACTGTTTAGATGTTCGATAACTTTTTATGAATAAGGGCTTAAGTATTTATGATATTTTTTTAAATTATATCATAAACATATTTTTTATTGGTCACCAGTAAATAATATCTTATGTGTACGTCGTGATATGTTGCTTTTTTTTCGAGGCTGGGTAATCATCAAATAAATTCTCCCGCTCTGGGTGGAGCAGGAGCACGTGTCAGACTTTTATTGACTAAAACCCACCCGTGTTATCAGCTGTATGTGTGCTAGGGGTGACGGTATCTCTTTCGAACAACCCCTGGCATGCATCGGTCCTTGCGGACCCCACCAGTTGGTGCTGACATGTCTTTGAGGCGCGCGTGGAAAACAACGCGCCGTCGACCCGAGCTTGGTCCTTACCGGACAGCGAGTTACCCACTACTCGCCGTCCGCAAGCCCGCGCCTACGGTGGCCAGGAATCGGCCGGGGATTCCCGACGATGGCTTTTCTTCATTGCCACAATGCGTTTTGTTCGTATAACATGACACCCACGACACAAATTTCGCTATGTGGTCGCGTCGTGGGCGTTTTCTTAAGAGTCATAACACGAATTTCGGGTTGTGGATGTTTTACAGTGACCACAACGCGTTGTGAGCAGTTTTTCGGTCAATGAGCGTTTTCGGTCTTGGAGCGTAACTTAAATACAATAACTACGTACCTAATTAAAACGTAAGAGTCAGTTGATCTAGTAGGTGCCATAGTAAAAGAGGTCCATATTGCTAACGGTGACCTCTTAAACATTTTATACTATTTTCATTAAACGTTATTTATGCGGCGTCTTGAATCAATTCTATTTTAATGTTAATATTGGTGCCGATTCTGTTGTACACCGAACTAAACTAACTAAACTATAACTAAAATTCCTTACTTTTTACTATGAGAATCTAAACGATATTCTGCAAAAAAAATATCTCTAAATTAAAAAACTATTTTGACACAACTAAAATCGAATTTGACAATCGCGACTCGCACGTGGTATGTTTTGGCTTCGCAACGTGGTACTTGTTTGCCCTACCCAGTGTTTTTTTTTTTAGAGCCAGCAGCGCGCCGTGGTCAGCAGCCTTGACGTGATTTATATGGAATTTTCACTTATTTCATGGAAAATATGAAAAATTATTATCCACATGTTGAGTTTTAGAGGTGTTTGGGGCATTATAAAGGGGGTCGAAATTTTCATTATTTTTGCGATAGGACACACCGTTTTCGAGATATAAGCAAAAGAAAAGAAAAAAAATACAGTACTATTTTTGCACCAGAAGTCGAGGTGTCGGTGTGAATTTTAGTTCTTGACAACTAATTTTATTCCACACCTATTTAATCGCCATTAAAAATAGTCAGATTTAGTTAGACAAGCAAAATTTTAGGTTGAATAGAATAATGAAATTGACAACAACAGAATAGCAAAATTACCATTTTCACTAAACTAATAATTCAGTGCAATCTTAGTGCTGTCAAACTAAAATATAGTCAAGTTGTGTCACTTTAGTCAATTTTAGAATAGGAAATCGTCGTTTGACAGGAATAAACTAAATTTTGGTGATTTTTAGTCTAGTTTAGAGAATTTTGTGACGACAGAATCGGCACCATTGACGTTCAAAAGTGCCTTTTAAGGTGAAACAAGTCCACATTTTTTCCATACAAACTTCGGGAGGGTTTTACTCCACTGTTTGACTATGTACATCAAAACTTAAACATGGTATTATGAAAGTGCAGGGAAATTGAAACAATTCGTCAGGATATCACTCACAATATTTATTAAGTTCTCTACAAAATCACTTTACACTTGTGTACACTTCGACTATTCGACGTCGACTGACCAACGATCGTGCGCACTACTTCCCACCACGTGTTATTTTTACCGGAAACAGCCTATGTTGACATTTATAATAAAACGTGGTGGTACAATCGGAAGTAGTGCGTGCGATAACACTTAATTTTATTAATAATGTAAACAGTATTTAAATTTAAATACAGATAATAATTTAAATATAATAAATGTCTATGATTGATCTTTAATATCTAACAAATGATTAATCTATTCCGGAAATCCTACGATCGAAGAAATAGTTTCTAACAGTCGGCCTTTCCTGATACATTTCCCGTCCCGGGAAAATTAATTCTTGCCCATTTTTTTTTATGCTCGTAATCAAAATAGTAAAATATACTCAGCTTATTTGTATATTTTCTTAAATCTACCTAAACTTTAGACTACAATTCAGATATTAAGACCTCAACATATCCTTAACACCTAATTTAGCCGAGGCATGATACTTATTCTCAGATAAGCCAATTAAGATGTTAAGACCTCATACATATTCTTAACACCTGTCTTAGCTGAGACCTCATACACATTCTCAGATAAGCCACTTAATTTAAGATGTTAAGGCCTCAGTCATATCCTTAACATCTGTCTTAGCTGAGAACTCAGTCATATTCCCAGCCAAGCCCCTTAATTTAAGATGTTAAGGCCTCAGACATATCCTTAACATCTGTCTTAGCTGAGACCTCAGTCATATTCCCAGCCAAGCCACTTAATTTAAGATGTTAAGACCTCAAACATATTCTTAACACCTGTCTTAGCTGAGACCTCAGTCATATTCCCAGCCAAGCCCCTTAATTTAAGATGTTAAGGCCTCAGACATATCCTTAACATCTGTCTTAGCTGAGACCTCAGTCATATTCGCAGCTAAGCCACTTAATTTAAGATGTTAAGACCTCAAACATATTCTTAACACCTGTCTTAGCTGAGACCTCAGTCATATTCTCAGATAAGCCACTTAATTTAAGATGTTAAGGCCTCAGACATATCCTTAACATCTGTCTTAGCTGAGACCTCAGTCATATTCGCAGCCAAGCCACTTAATTTAAGATGTTAAGACCTCAAACATATTCTTAACACCTGTCTTAGCTGAGACCTCAGTCATATTCTCAGATAAGCCACTTAATTTAAGATGTTAAGGCCTCAGACCATATCCTTAACATCTGTCTTAGCTGAGACCTCAGTCATATTCCCAGCCAAGCCACTTAACTTAAGATGTTAGACCTCAAAATATTCTTAACACCTGTCCAAGCTGAGACCTCGGACATATTCTCAGATAAACTTACAGACACCACATACTACTTAACTTAAGATATCAAGGCCTCATACATATCCTAAATATCTCTCTTAGCTGAGACCTCTGACTCAGACATATTCTCAGATAAGGTATTAGATTTTAATATAATAGCATCATTACCAATCAATCTTAAATGATTAGTCTGCGTTGTCATTTTCTAGCAACTCAGACTGACTCCGATCTATTTTAAACTACCCAGAGGTGAATTTTATCTACTGAAAAGATACCGCTAAACTTTCTATTTCTCTTTTTAAATAGTGGTGTATCTTCATTACGTATCTCTACCACGTTTAAACGTTTTGGGACACTAAATGTGTGAAAATAGTTTTTCATTGCTGTGAGAATGGACAGATTTAATACTTTTAACGGCCACAATTATCACAAACTTCGTAAAAGCATCAATAATTAATAACAGGTATGCATTTTGTGCTTACTTCGAACAAAAGGACCTAAATGATCAATACGTACAGTATGGAATGGTTGTTCAACCTTCTCAACGGGATGCAATTTGCCATCGAACGCCTTTCGGTACAACCCAACGATCACCAGTATGTTTTCCTGTATTCCTTTTCTTAACAACAAAATTATTTTTAATTCCTATAATAATGTAATTTTCTCTATCATTTAATATAGCAATAATTCTTCTTCATTTAATGTAACTCAAGATCGTTTTGTTGTACCGTGGCTACCCAATCTGTATCAATTCGTCTTACTTGTAACTTTATTATTTCTGATGAAATGGGATTTAGGCTCAGAGCATCTACATGAGCCATACCTGTGCTTGGTTTATAAATTATTTGAAAGTCGAATTCTTGTATGATGCTCCACTATCTTGCAACTTTGGCAGTATGTCCCTCTTTTCAAAGGTTGCGCGGAGAGAAATGCAATCGGTAACAATTGTGAAATGAATCCCTAAAAAATATACTTTAAATCTCTGAAGCGACGTTACTACAGCCAGCGTTTCTAAGTCATAAGATGTGAATTTGCCTTCTGCAGGGGATGTCTCCTAGTAATAAAGGAACTTGTAACAATCAGGAACGATAAGAGTTTCTACCGTAGTAGTTAGTGACTGAATCTAATTTGATCTCAACACTGCATTTACCTAAGCAATTGACAACGCTGTCCCTAAAGCCTCTCAATACAGGTAGTTCTGAAACCGACCACGAGTTAACCAATTTCGTAGCCGCAGATCCTTGCAGCATAAAATATTGACTCCCGAAGTCTATGAAACAATCAAAATTCAGACCATTGACGACGGCGGTTTTAAAGTATTTGGAGTCACTATCCGGTTCTTTTGAAATTCTTAAAACTGTTTTTTATTAGTAGATTCTTTAGTGCCTGGACAACTATCAGTTAAGTGCCCTACTAGATTACATTTATCACAACGCTTGATTGGTAGTTTGCATTGGAAATATGGGTGCCCCTCTTCACCACAATTATAGCACTTTGTAAGCCTATAATTCCTATTGTTCCTATTATCATGATCATTTTGAGCTCCTTTTAATGTCTTACATTGTTTGCTATCAGCGTCCTCTGCCCGCAGGGATGAATTTAGTTTGTTAAACTTCGTTGTAATATTGCTGAGATAAACTAATAATTTATCAGGTTCCGTGAACTGTGTGGCTTCTGCACTTGTTCTGACAAACCTGTCCTCAATTCCAAATAAGATACAATCTATTGCATTTTTACCATGTATATTACAGCGATTCAATAAAACAACCTTTTGGTAAAAATATTCTTCTAAAGGCTCGCCAAAATCAGCCCTACAGGCAAGCATTTCCGTTAATAGCTGACCAGTTTCGTGTGAGCACGCACCGGCACTGTACGGTTACGCTAAAATAAATAGATCGCCAACCTTTTTCTCGATTCCATAAAGTTGAACTTGCAAATTTCTCCTAATAATAATTATTTTAGTCACTATGAAGACGTGTACAATTTGCAATAATCAGTTTAACGACGGGGTGCAATGTGGAAGCTGCAAGAAATTCTTGGATTTCTCTTGTGCATGTGTGTCTGAAGTGGGCTGGAGAAAGCTGGGAGCCGACCGAAGAGCTCAATGGAAATGTCCTGCTTGTAAATCGTCGCCTGCTCTGCTCTCTCCACAACCATCTGCGTCATTAGATACGGTACTGGGTGAGATTCGCGAGTTAAAGGAGCAGCTGCTGAGCTTACCAACCTTAGTCAGCGATATAAAATCGATTAAAGATGAATTGACCGAGCTTAAGAAAAGTTGTGATTTCTCTAGTGGTAGACTCGATGAATTCGATACCCGACTTGTCGAACTAGAAATAAAAACCTCCGAGTTTGAAAAACTTCAGGACACTGTATCTTCATTGCAAACAGAACTAGCCGCAACTAAGCTTGAGCTTTCTTCGTTTGATCAGCGGTCCAGGTTAAACAATGTGGAGATTAAAGGTGTCCCTCTAAAGAAGGATGAGAACCTGTTCTCAATCGTTGACGCCATCAGCAGTAAAATCAATTACAAGTGTCCTAAGACCCAGATTAACTACATTTCGAGGGTGCCCATACATAACTCCAAGGAAAAATTGGTGATAGTGAGCTTCCTCAACAGGTATATTAAAGAAGATTTTATTGCGGCTGCACGAGCTGATAAGGATCTGTCCACCTCTGACATAGGTTTCCAAGGAGCGCCACAACGTATTTATGTCAACGACCATCTAAGTGTGGAATCCAAAAAACTTCTGAATGTTGTTAAAATCGCTGCCAGAGAGAAACACTATGAATTCGTTTGGGTGAAGCATGGCAAAATTCATGTTCGCAAGGATTGCAATTGTAAAACCTTCATAATAAGAAAGGAATTTGATTTAAACAAAATTGTTTAAACCGCTTTTATTTACATCCAAGATTAATTTGTTTCTTTTCTACTTTTAAAATGTATCGCAGTTCGCACATCAGTTATTATTTGCTTCGTTACTGTAAAAGGTTTAGCACCTCGGCACTGCTAATGAGCTTCCATTGTATTCCTTATCGCGCTGTTTGTCTTCGACTTCCAACACTTAACTATACATTTGTCTCGCTCACGCTTACGCGTGTGATAGGTTGTTGCTTGCTTGCTCGCACAGTCATATCGGGCCTAACATCAGATGATTTTTACATTTTTGCTAACTTTACTTATTTTTACCCACATTATAAATTCATACCTGTTTTATGCATTACTAATAGTTATAACTGTCTCTTAATGAATTGGCACCTTTTACTATATTATATTGTTGTTGAGGCTTATTTAGTTATTATTGGATTTATGTGCAATGGCTAACAACAGTGATCAGTGTCTTACTGTCTTTTATCAGAACGTACGGGGATTGCGAACTAAGACTGACTCGTTCTACCGTCAGGTTCTACAGAATTCCTACGATGTTATTGTTTTGACGGAGACGTGGTTAATAGATGGCATGTTAAACTCAGAGTTGTTTGATGATCGTTACTTAGTGTGGCGCCGTGACCGGGATTATGCTATGACTGGTCAAACGAGAGGTGGTGGTGTGCTAATAGCGACGCGTAGGGACTTACCTGTCACTCCGCAACCGCTCCTGCACTCCTCGGCGGAGGATCTTTGGATCAATTTACGGCTTAAAAGTTCGAAGTCACGAAAATACGTGAACCTATATATTTGCTCTGTTTACTTGTGTAAACAAAACAAAGGGTTTTCGTTTTCGGAACAACTTAATAACTTCCTGTCGAAATTGAATCATACAGCTCTGAATAAAACTTCAGATGTTTTTTTGGTTTTGGGTGATTTTAATATGAGTGGAATCACGTGGGCTCCATCCAATAACCTTTCGTTAGTCCCAGTCAACCCCGCCACTAGTGACGAATGTTTGTTCGCGGACGAGTTTTGTGTGCTGGACTTTGGACAGTATAATGGAGTAGCTAATGTGCACGGGAAACTGTTGGACTTAGTCCTCTCAAACAAGTTTGCCTGTGTTAGAGAGTGTGTTGACCCTCTAGTGCCTATTGATCCTTATCATCCTGCGTTGTCAATCAGTATTGACATCTTTGAAATACCTCCCCTTGACCAAGCGCCGCGGTTGCGATATATCTATAGCAAAGGCGACTTTGATTCTATAAATAATGAGATTTCTGGCACTAATTGGGAACATGAGCTTTCAATACGATCCCTGGATGAGTCTGTTGAGTACTTTATAGACACTATTATAAAAATTCAAAACAAGTATATACCACAAAAGCTAGTATGTAATAATAAATACCCAATCTGGTACAGCTCAGCACTCATCAAAACAATTAAAGAAAAATATAAATATCTAAAAAAAATCAGGATTTACGGCAATAAAGCTGACGAGTTAACTTTTAAATATTTGCGTGACAGAGTCAAGACTATGGAAGCTTCTTGTTATAAATTTTATCTTAATCAAACTGAAAATTCCATTAAAGCTAACCCTAAACACTTTTGGAAATTTGTTAAAAATCGCTACAACTCTAATACTATACCTAATACATTAAAATATAACGATGAATCATTACTTACTGGAGATTCTATTTGTGAAGCTTTTTCCTCTTATTTCATGTCAACTTTCCTCAACCCCACTTCATCTAATCCAAACCCATCTACTGTTTTTCCATTCGAAACTAGCAGAACTTCATCTGACATTTGTCACATAGAAGTGAATGTTGATGTTGTGACGGGTTTACTTCGTAACTTGGATCCAACTAAAGGGGCTGGCCCTGATAACATATCATCTAAATTGCTTATTAAATGCGCGCCTTCCATTGCCCTACCAATCTCAATTTTATTTTCCATGTCTTTGACGCAAGGTGTTGTCCCCAAAGTATGGAAATCTGCTTTTATTACACCCGTACATAAGAAGGGGTCTAAAACTGAGATTACTAATTATAGACCTATATCCAAGCTGTGCATTATAGCTAAAATTCTTGAGAGGATTGTCTATAATCAATTATATTCCGCCCTTGCTAGCTCGTTCAGCTCCTTTCAGCACGGATTTTTGAAAGGACGGTCTACCACTTCTAACTTGATTTTATTTAACGATTTCATTACAGATGCTATGGATAATGCAAAGCAGGTCGATGTGGTTTACACAGATTATAGCAAAGCATTTGATCGGATCGACCACGATACCCTGATTAAGAAGCTAAGCTACATGGGCATCCGTGGTGACCTCTTGAGGTGGTTCTCTTCCTACATTGATAACAGGTCACAAGCAGTCGTACTCAATAATTATATGTCTAGTTGGGTAAACGTGCCCAGCGGAGTGCCTCAGGGTTCGTTGCTCGGTCCTTTTTTATTTGTAGTCTATGTGAACGACATCGATCAGTGCCTCCATTCATCCAAACTATTATGCTTTGCGGATGACATGAAAATCTTTGCCACTATTTCCACGGTCGAAGATAGTTTAGCACTTCAGACTGACTTATATCGGCTTGAAGAGTATTGTCGAGCTAATAGACTTGACCTCAATCCATCCAAGTGTTCGGTGATTACGTACACTAGAAAACGTGCAGTCCTAGCTACAACTTATACTTTGGCGGGCCAGGTCTTGCCAAGGTGTAATACTATTCGTGATTTGGGTGTCCATCAAGACAATAAGTTAATTTTTGACACACACATTGACGCAGTTGTCAAAAAAGCTTCTAAACTACTTGGGTTTATAATGCGTCTCTCTAAATGTTTTACTGATGCTAAAACACTAAAAATATTGTATTGCACTTTCGTAAGAAGTCAGCTTGAGTATGCATCTCAGATATGGAATCCACGTTATCATAAATACATTGACCGCGTGGAAAACATCCAAAGACGGTTTATAAAGTATCTCTGCTTTCATCAAAGGATTCCATATCAGTCAGCCGATTATCTTGGATTCTGCAAGAAGTATCATCTGCTACCACTGGTAGATCGTCGTAAAATTGCAGACTGTTTATACCTGTTGAAGATCCTTAACAATAACATTGATAACCCTGAGTTATTGTCAAAATTTTATTTCAATGTGCCAAGTAAGACACTTCGTTTTAATCCACCTATACGTGTGCCTCATGCATCTTCGAATTATAGGCAGAACAGTTATATTGTGCGCGCAAGCAGGAACTTCAATGACATATGCAAAGAGTACAATTTTGATCCCTTCACAGTTAGTGTGAATTCGGCAAGAAGGTGCTTAAGCCTTAAGTTTTTCAAGTAGCGGTAGGTTAATTGTATTTGTTTTTTTTTTTATTATTTTTTCTATATTTTTAGTCATGTAATTGTAAAACTTTGTATTTATATTACTTTTCTGTTTATTAAGGCGATGTGTGGTTTTCTTTGTTTTTGTGCTCACACCATAAATTATTGTTATATTACGTCTATACGTGAGGATTTGTAATTGGTTTTCTGGTGACTATAGCATCCTTTTTTGTCTGTTTTTAATAGCTGTAAGTCCTCCATGCTCTTAAATAAATAAATAAATAAATAATTCTGGTCACTTGGAAATGCCAATTTTAATTTGCTCTGCCATTCAACCCATGAAAACATAAATAATAATAATAATAATAAAAAAGTGTACGTTATCCCTATAGTTCTCTCCACGACAGGCGTTATCCCCAATCATCTTCTCCGTAGTCTAAAATTAATAGATTTAGAAGAATCCGTTTATATTAGCCTACAGAAAGCTGCCATCTTAAACACTTGCAGAATAGTTAGGAAGTTCATGCAGTTAGAGGAAGAAAACACACCCTCATCGTAAATACACACCACACGCTACATTTACTTGGCTTCAGCCCGTAAATGTAGCTAAAACCAGCCTAAAAGCTGAGAAAAATAACACTCCCAATAATAATTTTATTTATTCATAAGTTCACATATAAATTACATAGAAGTGACATCAGTACAGAGTTACATATTAAAATTATTAAGCAAATATTAAACTATGCCTAAAATAAATCTAGTGTAGGTATAACTTATATAATATATTGGATAAAGGCCTAATGAAAAACAATAGCGACCTGCCTGATGTAGGTTTATTCAAACCTGTGTTTCAGGCCTTCACGTAACAACGCTGAGTGTTTTATTGGACTATTAAATTAATGTACATAGAGCTAGCATTGATACATAATAATTATATTATTAAATAAAAATTGCCTTAACATTAATAAACTTATTGCATGATTTCTAGCAATTTTTCAGTGTCTGAGTAATTTAATGTCGCTAAGTATTCACTTAACATTTCACTACATTTTTTACAATTTACACTATATATACTTAGAGACTTATTGATTTTATTATATAAGAACGGACCTAAAAAACCATAAAATTTATTTATAAAAGTATGTCTAGTTTGAGGCTTTATGCAAACTAGGTCTTTTCTTCTCTTATGTATAGGTATGGGGGTATAAGGGAGATTGCTATGCTGGTGTAATACTATCTTTAATATAAATAGTTGACGCACAGTTAAAACCTTACATGCCGTATAAAGCTCGTATGTGGGAAATCTAAATGGGCGAAAGGTGGCTACCTTAAGGATAGCTCTCTGCGCACGTTCTAATGGTAGTAGGATTGTTTTTGCAGCCCCTCCCCATGAAGTTATGCAATATGTAAGAATGGATTGACACAAAGCTAAATAGACCTGTTTAATTAATTTGTAGTCCGTTATATATCGTAAATTCTTAAAAATGTATATTAATTTACGCATTCGAGTGCATAATAAATCAATGTGTTTACGGAAGTTCAGATTTGTGTCAATCGTCACTCCAAGATATTTCATATGATCGGCTTTTGCTAAAGTAGGTCAATTACATGCATTGTCAGCGTACTTGCCGCACTTATGCGCATAAATGTTTATGTTAGTAGTTGGCAGGTTAGAATTTCTCATAGTGAATAAAATGTGTTTAGTTTTTTCTGCATTTAGTGTTAGGAGATTTTCATGTAGCCAATTAGACACTATATTAAAACCGTTCTGGGCTTGTTTATACACCTCCTCTCGAGACTTGTCTGAAAACAATAGAGCTGTGTCATCTGCATAAGACATTATGACACCATTTTGGAGTGTTAAGCTGCACAGGTCATTAATATATACTAGGAATAAAGTAGGACCCAATATACTACCTTGTGGTATTCCGTAATTACTATTTCGAAGCTCAGAACTGACGTACTGACCAATTTTTACACAATGTTCGCGGTCTCTTAAATAATCAGAAAGCAGTGTAAGCGTTGTTCCTCTTATTCCGAGTCTTTCAAGCTTGCCCAATAATAAAGGACAGGAAATTGTGTCAAAGGCCTTGGCGAGGTCTAGGAAGATCCCAATGGAGTGCATGCCCTGATCCAAATTAGTTGTTATATAATCCGTCATTTGATGTACTGCTTGATTAGTTGATTTTTTGGGCCTAAAGCCAAATTGTCTATCCGAAAGCAATTTGTTATCCTCTAGATATTTCATTAATCTAATATTAATGATTTTCTCTAAGATCTTGGAGAGCCCTGTTAAAACTGAAATGGGTCTGTAGTTGTTAACACATTTTTTGTCACCAGATTTATATACAGGAGTAACCACTGCTTTTTTAAGCGACTTAGGGAATACACCATTAGTTAAGCATAACTGAAAAATATGAGTTAGCGGCGGAGCAAGGAGGTATTTGAAATGTTTAAGTATGTTGTTTGATATGTCGTCCCACCCAACCGCGCAAACGTCCTTTAATCCAGAAATGATTGTTAATACTTCATCGACATCCGTATCTAGTAAGACAAAAGATTTGAGTCTGGGGAAAGATTTAGGTTGGTTTTGAGAGAAAGAACCTCTAGATTGTATGGTCTTTTCTGCTAAGGTTTTGCCTACGTTAGAAAAATAGTAATTAACTATATTTGTTGATTCTATTGGGTTGTTCTCTATAGTCAATAAGTCAAGTGGAGGTTCAAGTTGTTTTGATCTAAATGTATTTGTTTTTATAAATTTCCAAATAAGTTTACTATTTTTGCCTGCTTTCTGCAGTTCTTTTCTGTCATATTCATTTTTTATTTACCCTGATACCATTTCAGAGCCAATCCCGCTAATTTAGGAAGGGCATAGTGAACAGTCTGCCTTTCGGTCCAATTATAAATCTGAGCACATTCATTAACTTTACTTATCCATGTTTCTATTGTTTGAGTTCGTTTACTGGGATCAAATTCTGGTATCACATTCAAAACCGGAAAACGTTCACTACCCCTGTCTGCTTTCATGGTCTGCATGAACTCTTTAAAAACCGAAACTAAAATGTTAGTATTAGTATCTGCGTCTTTTATAGAATCAAAAGGACTCACTACTGCTGCTGGTGGAGTGTCCGAATGCGATGCTCTCGCTATATCTTGACTATGTCTTCGCGGCATATCACGATTGTACGATGCGTCGCGACCATGAGTCACCTCCCAACCTGGCGACACATCGCACAACTGCGGCACATCACGCATCCGTGAAGCATCGCGCATCTGTGAAGCATCACGCGACCGCAATGCGTCATGCGCCTCATCACGCGCCGCATCACGCATCCGTGAAACATCACGCGACCGCGATGTGTCATGTGCCTCACCACGCGCCGCATCACGCATCCGTGAGGCAACACGCATCCGTGAAGCATCACGTGACCGCGACGCGTCACGCGCCCCACCACGCGCCGCATCACGCATCCGTGAAACATCACGCGACCGCGATGCGACATACGCCTCACCACGCGTCACATCACGCATCCGTGAAGCATCAATCGACCGCGACGCGTCATGCGCCCCACCACGCAACGCATCACGCAACCGCGAAGCATGGCGCGATCGCGACACATCACGTACCTGTGACTCATCACGCGACCGCGACGCGACATGCGCCCCATCACGTGACGCATTACGCGCCACAGCTCGCGTCGCATCACGCGTCGCTGCCTGCGTCGCATCACGCACCCGCGAAGCATGGCGCGATCGCGACGCATCACGCACCCGCAACGCATCACGCGATTGCAACGTATCACACGTCGCATCACGCGATGCATGACGCGTAGCTTCAAGCGCCGCATGACACGCTGCATCACGCGTCGCACCGAGGCGCCTTGAACCACGACTGCTGCAAGGTGTATTGCGATCTCTCGACCCGCTAGTTCTCGATTCACTCGACTCGTTACGGTTGAGGCGAGTCTTGAGAAGTTTCCGTACAGCAGACTCAGAGCCACTCGGCGAAGAGTCGTATGACTCCCTTGTATGTTGTCGAGACTTTCTTTTGCGAGTCATGGTCGCTAGAAATACACAAATTACAAAAAGTAAATGTTCTTTAATTTAATATTTACCTAAGATATTCCTACCAATATTTTTAATATTTTAACCGGTTGAATGCCGTAATTACAAAAACAATTGAAAAGTCATTGTGTCTCAGGTGGATCCACATTACATACACACAAAGGGTTAATTATCTTTAATTAGACAAAAGTGAAAGGGGAAAAAAATAAGTAAATATATCACCAGTTCAGCTAGAATGCTATTAATCACTAATTCACCAGCTGAATAATTTTTGATTTACCTAATTTAGCTTTAACATTGTACGTACCTTGTATGGGCGTTCAGTCCTTCACCGAGGGCGATTATTGATCGCTATCCCGATTATATCCAACTTCTGAACTATGAAAGTGCAGGGAAATTGAAACAATTCGTCAGGATATCACTCACAATATTTATTAAGTTCTCTACAAAATCACTTTACACTTGTGTACACTTCGACTATTCGACGTCGACTGACCAACGATCGTGCGCACTACTTCCCACCACGTGTTATTTTTACCGGAAACAGCCTATGTTGACATTTATAATAAAACGTGGTGGTACAATCGGAAGTAGTGCGTGCGATAACACTTAATTTTATTAATAATGTAAACAGTATTTAAATTTAAATACAGATAATAATTTAAATATAATAAATGTCTATGATTGATCTTTAATATCTAACAAATGATTAATCTATTCCGGAAATCCTACGATCGAAGAAATAGTTTCTAACAGTATAGTTTTGTCTCATTATTAATATTGTCGGTACGGAAACAGATTAATAAAATAAAAAAGCCATTAAAAAGTTATGAGCCAACAAAGATTCGTTTTTCTTGCTAATTTAATCTAACTTTGGGCGTGTTTAAGTAATAAAAGAAGTTTAAAATCTCCAAAACCAAGTCGGTACCGACAAAGTTCAATTATCGATAAGTTCAATAAATTTTATTGGTCATTGATTTATGCAGTGTTTTTTACATAAAACCCGATCTTACGAAGGACTTTTCTTAATTTTTTCGCGAATGTTTTGCTATAAATGCTCCTGCATCTCACTCGATAACGTTGTGCGTGTAGACTAGCGTCTAACTGCTCATCACTAATACTATGTCTGTCGGATACGAAGCCTGGTGAGACAGCGTGATTTTTAGCCAGGCCCACCAGTGAGTTCAAGCCCGCGAAAAGTGTCCACTTTTTTTTTTTTTTTTTTTTAGGTGGGAAATCATGAAATGACTTCTCCTGCTGAGTAAAGCAGGAGGGCGTGTCAGACTTTTACTGACTAAAACCCACCCGTGTTCCCTCAGTAGCCCGTATGCCAGGGGCTGCGGTATCTCTTTCGAACAAACCCGCACCCCTGGCAGGCATCGGCCCTTGCGGACCCCACCGGTGGTTGCTGACATCTTTGACGGCGCGCGTGTGGAACACAACGCGCCGTCCCGTCTACCACTTTTCGGCTGCAGGGGATAGGGAGAGCGGCTGACGCTATACCGACACTCCTCTTCCCCTGCGGCCCCACCGCGTCCGCCATCAAACGGTGGCGGCCCCGTCCAGGCCACGGAAGGGAAGAGCGCTGCTCAGAAGCACCGGCACTCCTCCTCTACCGCAGCCCGTAACCCTCAGCCGCGATGCCTCCCATTCGACATCGCGGCCCACCTCAGTTGCGGTGCACCTCACCGCAACCTACTTTTTGGCCGCTACGTCGTCGGCTTTGAGGCAAAAGCCCTGACGAGCGGCCCCACCTTTGGGTTCCTCTTGGCTTCACCGTGGCCGGAATCCGCGGTTACTGAGTCCCCCGCAACGACAATGCGGGAACCCACTCGGGGGGAAAGTGTCCCCTTAAGTGCCTAATTGAAATAAATGCTTTGACTTTGACTTTATTATTTATAATAATAATAATAAATAATAAATCTTTATTTTTGCCAAAAGAATGATAACCTTACAAAAAAAAAAAAAAAACACTATTAGGTACTTACGTTCTACGAATCTAAAATACATAGCCAATTAGTTTCTCAGTGCACAATAACATTCAGGTTATTACTAAACCGATTCACTCTGACACCCGTACTAGTTATAAACTGTATTACGGTGGGACAGTTTTCGTCGTTCTTAGTTAACATTAATAAGTGTAAATGGTTTTTATTACTATGAGATTTTTCCAGCTCATCTGTCTGGAGTAACTACAATGAGGGCAGTTATATTGCTGATCGCAGTCGCCACTGCTGCTGCCGAGCTCTCCGAGACTAAGCCAGTCACCACAATATTGGAGGGTGCTACTCCTGCAGACGTGTTGCTGTACCTCTATGACGTAGTGCTTATGTCACTCATGAATACTGAAACCAATAGCCAAGGGAGTTTTATTCCTAGTCGTAGATGTCCTGGGAATATGCCCAAATATCCAGATGGAGCATGTGTGCCTATACCACCATCAACTACTGAAATCATCTATGATTATTCATAGATTGACAACGATCTTCATTAAGATGAACTGGACTCACCAAAAAAATCAGCTGTTACGTTCATTTTGTTAATTAATGTGAACACAAATGAATGAAACAGATAGATTTCAGGTTCGGTCTTATCACTTAGTAAGTATATCTTGGAGGCTAATGTAATCGAGCGAGTCTTTAATACAGTATGGTAAATAACGGCACCTAATGAGGAGCTCCTTTCTTATTCCTCGGAGCGCACCTTTTAGTAGCGCTCCCGATAGCAATTAAAAATATTAACATTTTACTCCTTGAAGCGCACCCACGTGTATTCAAAGAGGATTAGGATACCAACTGAAACTATCGATAAAATTAAAACACGTTATTTTATACAATTTGCAAAAACTCTGTACTCTATACTCGACTCGTTACTCTTTGAATACACATTATAGTGCCGAAAGCAAAAACATATTTTTCTGTCCATTTCGTACTTTTGGTTACGCAACTTCGATGATGATGATGCACAATTGAGTTTAAAAAAATATCATTTATTACGTTTACTTCATGCTCTTCCTATTTTTAAACGTGGGTGCGCTTCAATGAATAAAATGTTAATATTTTTAGTTGCTATCGGGAGCGCTACTAAAAGGTGCGCTCCGAGGAATAAAAAAGGAGCGCCTCAGTAGGTGCGCCTCAAAATGGTAGCGCTTCGAGGAATACCTCAAATAACGAAGTTTCGTCCACGTCACATTCTGAAATATGAATAAAAGTTGGGTGGGTAATCTTTTTGTATGTTTTTATGGAGTATGAACCGATGTAAGGGAACGTCCTTCGTTAATGAACGTACCTACTTTGTAATCTTTTGAATATGTTCATGTTCAGATGTAATTAAATGAAATGTTTATCAAACAATGGTAATTTTAGTAAAAACTTTTTTTTTAAGTTTTCTTGTTTTTTTTTTATATTACAACAAAATGGGAAAAGGACAACGAATTCCGAGTTGGGGTATTAACATTGTGGCTTAGTACTCGTAGCTACGATGCTTACATTCAATTCGTTGTCAAATGAACGAAATCCATTTAAAATTAGAATTTATATCAAAATTTTCCCCAAAATGCTGGTAATTGAGGAATATTGAGCAATAGTTATTTATTTGAATACAAATAAATTATATTTAAGAGTTAATTATCTATTAGTAACTGTAGTACATTTCTAACCATGGTGGCTTCACCTTCCGCCTGACGCAGATCCTCACCGGACACGGCTGTTTCGGGAGGTTCCTGTTTCGGATAGGGCGGGAGGAAACGCCCGGGTGTTTCCACTGCGAAGATCGCCCTGAGGACACGGTGGAGCACACGGTGGCGGTCTGCCCGGCTTGGGCGGAGCACCGCCGTGTCCTCGAGAGGCAGCATATGCGCCCTCGCGACCCCAGCCGCCGCAGGATACGGAGACGCCCTGGGCGTCGAGAATCCCAGGCCGATTTCCGGCCACCGTAGGCATGGGCTTGCGGACGGCGAGTAATGGGTAGCTCGCTGTCCGGTAAGGAGCAAGCCCAAGTCGACGGCGCGTTGTGTTCCACGCGCGCCTCAAAGAGATGTCAGCACAAAAAATGATGGAGCCCGCAAGGGCCGATGCCTGTCAGGGGTGCGGGTTTGTTTGAAAGAGATACCACAGCCCCTGGCATACGGGCTACTGAAGGAACACGGGTGGGTTTTAGTCAGTAGAAGTCTGACACGCCCTCCTGCTCCACCCAGAGCGGGAGAAGTTATTTGATGATTTCCCACCCAAAAAAAAATAAAAAAAAACCATGGTGGCTTTGGTCAAGTTTAATTTTCAATGAAATCGACAAGATTATAATGTTGACCCATAAGTAATTTTTTATACCAAGGTTTATTCCTTAAAGTAAATAAATGATTTTTCTAAACCATTTTTGAAATCTATATAAATAAAAAGAAAAGTCCCGACTGACTGACTGACTCATCAACGCCCAGAACACAAAGGTTTCCTTTATAATGTAGACAAGGAATAAGGAAGGATTTTTAGAAATTCAACCCCTAAGGGAGTTAAATATGGGATGAAAGTTCCGCGCGGGCGAAGCCGCTGGCAAAAGCTAGTAGAAACATAAAATAAAAAAAACTACCAGTATCTCGATGGTATCAAAATTTCATTATTAAAATTACATAAGACAGTCCCCCAAAACGCCCGTCCTGAGCATTTATGGGCCTGGGCGTTTTGGGGCACTGTTTTATCTAATTTTGACGTTCAAAAAGTGCTGACTCTCAGCCTAGTTTGAATAAATGACTTGATTTTGATTTTAATTTTGTAGTCAATTGCGGACTAGAGGTTATTTCTGCAATTGACTAATAGGACGATTTGATAATACTTAATAGTAATAATACAAGACCAAAAAAAAAAAAAGTCGGCAGGCGTTTTATGAAATTGTTTTGATATTTGGATTTATTATGAAAAACTGCGCGGGTGACAAATTGTTCTGTCTATGTATTATGCAGCCTTAATTTCACAAGGTTAACTAAACTTGGTCTTATTTTAAAATTGTTCAATCTACACTAATTCCAATCTTTAAGTTTATTTTAGAAAAACATGTTTAAGTCAGTGTCAACGATGCGGACATCGAAAGGGAAAGGAGAGCGATGGCGGTCCGCTGGAACATGTTGGCACGCAGATTCGCAAGGTGTAGTTTAGAGGTAAAGATTTAAAGCATTTTGCCAAACTCTACACCTGCAATGTGTGGGTCAACTACACACAGCGGGCCATTAACGCTCTCCGAGTACAATAAATAACGCGTTCAGGGTGCTGGTGGGGCTCCCACGCTACTGTAGTGCGTCTGCGATGTTTGCGCACGCGCACACAGACGGCTTTCACACTGTGCTGCGGCGCCGTAACGTGTCGCTCATGTTCCGCACGCATGGGAGCGTCAACACCATCCTGAACGTGCTCTGCCACGAGCTGGACAGCCCCCTTCTGGGGCACTCGGTTCAAGCACAGGTGCGTGGGCCCGGGGCCCTAGAGGGCGGCAAATACTTAAATTAAATCTTGATTTTAAATACTAACATATTCGTTCTACTAACAATATGGGTCAAATATAATATGAAATAAAAAGATTTTATTTAATTTTTAAGTACGGTGCAGGCAGAATTTATAGAGGTAATGGGCTGTATGGATCAGATCTTCTCCTTAAGATGCATAGTGGACAAACATTTGGCAAAGCAAGAAAGTTTAGTTAGCTTTCGTTGACTTGGAGAGTGCTTGTGGCAGTGTGTGGACGTAAGAACTGTGGTCTAAAAATTACGGCCTACGCTTGCCTCGGTCTGTTCGTAGTTGGGTGAAAATCCATTGCATATCGAGAATCCTCAGCGTCTTGGTAAGCACGTTAACCGGAATATATTTCATGGATCTTTAATTGTCGTTACGGGTAGTCCGAAGATGAAAAAGTCTGAGATCAGAGGTTTTTTTTTTTTGGTTGGGAAATCATCAAATAACTTCTCCCGCTCTGGGTGGAGCAGGAGGGCGTGTCAGACTTTTACTGACTAAACACACCCGTGTTCCCTCAGTAGCCCGTATGCCAGGGGCTGTGGTATCTCTTTCGAACAAACCCGCACCCCTGAAACAAACCCGCACCCCTGAAACAAACCCGCACCCCTGAAACAAACCCGCACCCCTGAAGGTATCAGAGGGTTAAAGGGCTAGGCAGATTAATAAGATTCATTAAAATCCTCTCGTATAGATACACAGTGACCTCACCTTCTTTACTAACTAGACAGACAAATGCAATTCGCGCCAAAGCCTAATGTTTAGCTAACACAATGTTTGTTATTACTATTTACTTCAAATTGCATGCCTTTGAATTTGCATGTTTTATTTATTTTGCATCAAGGAGTTTCTGGCTCACTCTTCACCATACGAAACTAGTTTTTGGAAGGCGACTTACGAGTAGTAAGTAAGTAGATCGTGTGCTTGCACCAAGGAAGGTCCTTTTAATTTGAGTATTTGGTTTCCTTACCACTGCTCTTAAAACGATGAAAAAAAAAAAACTTCGTGAAGTAAATGTTTTAAAAACTAAAAATTCAAAGACCTGTGACTTCCAGCCACCCGCAGTGGGCCCGCGTGGTGGATTATTTCCCATTCGCATCTCACGGAGTAGCCCTGTGTCTCAGCAATACATTAAAGGGTGGTTATGTTTATGTTAATTGTTGGAAAACTAGGTGAGGGGCTTGTGGCTAAATAGCAATAGCTGCACGGGTCGATCGGCCAGGTTAAGCTACGCTTGCCGCGGTTGGTCCGTGGATGGGTGACCATCTTTACATACCAAGACCCCTCCGTGCCTCGGAAAGCATGTTAAGCCTTTGGTCTCGGCTGTCATTTGTGGATCTTTGACAGTCGGTACGGGTCGTCAGGAGCCTGAAAGTCTGACAACCAGTATTACCAAGGGGTATCGTATTACCCAATAACTGGGTTGTGGAGGTCAGATAGGCAGTCGCTCCATGTAAAATATAAATAAATATATAATAATACCAGTATTCAGCTGCATCCGGTTAGACTGAAAGCCGTCCCCAACATAGTTGGGAAAAGGCTAGGCAGATGATGATGATGATGATGATGATGATGATGATGATGATGATGATGATGATGATGATGGAAAACTAGGTGAGATATAAAGATGAAACCTTTTAAATATGTGTCCCTGTATAGACGAATGTGTTTCTAATTAACTTTAATAAGTAATTGTGTAAGAATGTAACTTGAACGGGGTTTATGTACATTCTCGCCAAATACTTTCGGAACAGACCATAGGTTTTATCGTTTATTCCCGCTGTCCCCGTAGGCCATGTCCCCGTTAAAGGGGACAAAGGGAATTTAATAAAATAATTAAAATTACTTCCCGTTGTCCCCGTTAATGTATAGTAATCTACCCTAATATTATAAAGAGGAAAGATTTGATTGTTTGTATGTTTGCATTGAATAGGCTTCGAAACTACTGAACCGATTTAAAAAATTCTTTCACTGTTGGAAAGCTACACTATCCCCGTGTGACATAGGCTATATTATATTAAAAAAAATAGTGCTCCTTACTAAAACTCCAATAATGTAACCCAAGGTGTAAATAAATTACCTAAAATATTATTTACATCGCAGTTCGAAGTATCAGGTTGTCATAACTAGGTAAGAGTATACCTAACATAGGTATGTCAGCTAGAAAACGCTTTATGCCTTCGAAGTACCAGGTTATCATGACACGGTAGGAGCTCACCTAACATGGGTGTGTTAGCTAGAAAAATCTGTATGCTTTCGAAGTACCATTTTGTCATAACTTGCTAAGAGTACCTACAGCTAACAGGTTTGTCGGCTAGAAAACTCTTGATGCCTTCGACGTACCAGGTTGTCACAACTCGGTAAGCGCACACATAACATAGGTATGTCAGCTAGAAAACGCTTTATATAGATTTTGTATGAATGACTTTTGGACGCACAGGGCAACGTCTGTCGGGACAGCTAGTTTTTAATATGATTACTCCTATGTTTGGTTAGCTCCCAACAAGTTATGACAGCCTGGTACTTCGAAGGCATAAAGCGTTTTCTAGCTGACAAACCTACCTATGTTAGGTGAGCTCCTACAAAGTTATAAAAACCTGGTAATTCATGCACGATACCAATTTCTAAAAAAATCTCCTTATAAACATGTTAACATTTCTTATTTTGTTTCTATATTTAAATTTTAAATCTATATTATACAAAATACCTTTCATTTTAGTTCTAGGATTGCCGCTACTCGCGTTTAAAAAAGAAATAAAATTTAAAGTGGTCAACGATACGTGAAATCTTAACTATACGTTGTCCGTACGTATATAACGGGGACAACGGTAAGGAAATTTTTGAAGTCCCGTTGTCCCCGTGACGGGGACACAGATTACGGGGACAATGGGAATATACGGGTTTTGTTCGTTCCTTACAAAGATCAAGACTTTCTTACTTAACTAGAAGTATGAGAATATATATTCTATGTTATGTCCTGATGGATGACCATCTTACAAACCGAAACCCTTCAATGCCTCGGAAAGCACGTTGAGGGATGATTCTCATTACACCGTGCCGTGTCCAGGCCGGAGCCGGGGCCGGAGCGGAGACCGTCCGTGCTGCACGTTTATATTAGACCAGGTTATAAAGACGTGAAGGGGGCGGGGCGTGTCCATGCAACAACCGTGGTGTAGACGAGAGTCGTCCGGGCCTGAACGGGACACGGATCATGCACTGTGTAATACAAACCCTTCCGGGCCACGGACACACGGCCCGGTCTAAAGAGGATCATCCCTTAGCCGTGGATCCGGTTGTCATTTTTGGTACTTCGACAGACGTTACGGGTCGTCAGAAACCCGAAAGTCTGATAACCAGACTTATCGGTATCGTATTACCAATTTACTGGGTTGTGGAAGGCTGATAGGCAGTCGCTCCATGTAATATACAGGTACTCCCCTGCATCTGGTTAGACTGGAATCCGATCCAAAATTTGTTGGGAGAAGACTTGGCAGATGAATAGAATGGAATAGAAAACATTTATTCGACACAGACACAACACAACAGCAACAAACACATTAAAAAAAAAATGCAGTATCAGTTGTGCTGAGCGTGTCCATGCCGAAAGGGTTACCATCTCAATATTCGCTGGGCGTGAGACACCCAGCGCTGGTTTTCAGTCTACAGAACCAATTTAGTGCCTTATAGTTTTAGTGGTGATCCAAAATTAAAGTTTTAATAGTAAATATCCTATTGTGCCAAGCATATATGTACGGGTTTGTTTAGATGTAACCTCAAACAGCACGTATTTAATTATCGTGGTCACTAATATTTAATGGCACGTACACAGGCGGTTGTGGGCCCATTCGACCGATCCGCTATGTAAACTGATGACAGTTGGCATAGAGTACCTAATACACTCGTGTAGATGTGACACTCATGTAGACGTGGGTCGTAACGTCTTTTCGGGCGTAATCGGTTATACGTAGTTTCGTGGATATAAGTAACTAGTTTCTAAATCGATTATTTTTGTAACTAGTTACTTTTGTATACAGTAGGGCGTTACTTGGTTTTGCGTTTGTATTATGTTATGATTACGAAAATGTTACAGGTTATATATACGTTTTACAATATTAGTTTTACTTGTGTGTTATGTTACCATGTTACCTATAATTACGAATATGTAACAGTTCATAATTCCGAAGGGAATCTTTACTCTCGTTGTGCGAGTCGTATTACGTAGGTAACGTAGCTATAATCATTTTTATAATAATCTGTTGAACGAAACCGAACGAAACGCTTACGCGTACACCTTTAGTCGTGTGAGTATCATGTCAACTGTGAACTACGTACCTACGTAAAATAATTGTTACATTTTTGTCCACGAAACTAGTTACACGATTATCAGCCTCGTAAGTTAAATAACGCACAGCTCTACACTCATGTACCCGTAAAGTTTTCCGAAGGAAAGAATGTGCTTCGGTTTCTTCGTGATTTCGAAAAGTAAGTTCCAAAACTAAAACCGGACCACGGAAACATCACGCTCAAAATCAATGAAACAAGAAAATATTGTCATCTGATAACCATGGTCTTAAGCCACTTTATCCTAAAGTTTATATTCAGTTTCTACTGTAACATTCTTACTAATAAACACAGAATAAAGTTATTCCAAGCAATAAACCTTGTTCCGAGTGGTGCCGGACGTAAAAAGAATAGCACCATCCCATTTCTTCCCGTGGGTGGCATAGAAGGCGACTAAGAGACTTCCCAGAGAATACGCAGCAGCGTTCTCTATGCATTTTACTACCATACTGCGATTGCCAACCCGCCTGCCAGGCATGAGGGTTATGGCAAAACCCCCCAACAATGACAAGCACCCCTGCAAAACGGCTCCTAGTTCCCGGCGGCCCACGTACCCTTGGCTACGGTAGCAGCTGAGGTTACAGTGAGGCAAGGGATGCCAAGAATCTCCGGAAGAGATCTGGCTACCATAACAAACGAAAACTGCACCTGGCAACTTACAACTCGCGTACACTCCAGACCGACGAGAAGATTATCGAACACGAGGAAAAATTGAGCAGGTTACGGTGGGGTATAGTAGGGTTATCTGAAGTCCGAAGAGAGGGGGAGGACTCGATAATCCTCAAATCCGACAGTCCCAAGGTGGTGTCGGGTTTATTGTCCATAAGTCCCTTGTGTGCAACCTGGTGAAGATCGAGAGTGTGTCGACCAGGGTGGCGTACCTCATACTCAGAATGTCCACAAGATATTCGCTGAAGGTCATACAGGTGTACGCCCCGACCTCGTCACACCCCAATTATGAGGTGGAGACCATGTATGAGGATATATCCAAACCCTTGCATGGCTCTAAAATTCATTTCACCGTTGTCGTGGGGGACTTCAACACGAAACTGGGCAAACGGGACGACGATGAGCTGAATGTAGGGCAATTTGAAGTTGGACGTTGGCATCACCGGGGTCACTTACTGGCCAGTTTTATGGCGAGCATTATGAAGTACATTGAATATCAATATCAAGCTGGAAATATGTCGGCTGATGAAGACTACGCTCCGTCCAGCACCGATCCAAGTCCAAAACCCCGAGAGCTTTCAGCTCGAACTCCAGAATCGTTTCAAATGACTAGGGAGCTCCGTGGACGATTTTAACAATGGGTTCGAGGTAACTGTCCATACGGTCTTCAAGACCCATCGTAGTAATGGCAAAAATAAACTCTCTGATCCTACTCTGCAGCTAATAGTGGAGAGGTGTGAAATGATCCTGCAGTCTTCAGACGCTGCGCGAAAGTACCGACAGCTCAATAGACGGATCTCCAAGTCCTTGAAAAGCGACCTCCGCCGTTTTAATACATACGAAAAAGCCATCGATTCGATGGAGACACGGGCTGTACTGTAGTCTCTTCAACGGTTCAGCTCGACTACCGGTACATCGAGGTGCTGCAATAAGCAGGGCACATTGCTCGTAGAACAGCCTGATGAGGTTGCAAGGTTCTGGAGTGGCAACCACGTACCAGAAGACGTAAAGTTGAAAGGACTCCCACAAGGTGGACCGATAACCTTGTGAGGGTCGCAGGAGTCTGCTGGATGCGAGATGCACAGAACCAGTCGAAGTGGCGGAGCTTGGGGGACGCCCATGTCCAACAATGGAAGTCTTTCGGCTGAAATGATGATGATGATGATGATGATGACCACGTCCGCGGAGTTCCGCTAGCTAATCTAATCGAACCCTATAGAATGCGTTTGGAGCTGTCGCTTCTATTAATTTATATTCCATGCTACTGGTGTGCCATAGCCAATTTTGCACACGTTCAATGAGTTTGTAATTCGAGTCCTTTGTTTATCAGTATTTGTCAAATGCAGGTTACATAATTGGGTAAACAGTATATTTCGTGTTGCCTATTATAGAAAAATAACCGGCTGTTTAAAGCTTATTGTTAATAATTTCTAATTTAACATAAAATCACGTCTGTATTTCCCGAACGGTGGTCCACAGTTGTAGGGAATGCAATCTCGTCCTCGCGAGATCTCGGCCTTTTTTAGCGAGATTGATCTCGGACGAAAAAAGGGCGAGATCTTGCGAGTTTAACGAGATTGCACTCGAGCATAAAAACGTCTTATTCGAAGCGCGGACTGACACAGACGGAGTTGTGATCTGTCGACTTCGTTCGGTGCGCGAGACGGCGGCCTGAGGTAGCGGTCGCGGTAAGAGAGTTTTTTTTTATAGAGGGAGTTTTTCTACTTAGAAGTTCACTAAAAAAATATAGACAGATACTATAAACAATGTTTGATGCATAAAAGTCTATTGAAAAAATTCGTGAAAAAATACGCACAAAACTGCCAATCTCGCGAGATCTCGAAATTGGCGAGATCTCGCAGTATTGTTATTCGTAAACTCGCGAGATCTCGCTTGAGCCCCAATCTCGCGAGATTTGCATTCTCTAGTTGTACCCCATTGTACTCTAAAGTTTGTCTGCAAAAGACGACCTAACGTCGAACTTTCAAACGAATTTAAAATCATCTGCCTAGCCTTTTCCCAACTATGTTGGAGTCGGCTTCCAGTCTAACCGGTTACAGCTGAATACCAGTATTTTACATGGAGCGACTGCCTATCTGACCTCCACAACATAGTTACTGGGTAATACGATACCCTTGGTAAGACTGGTTGACAGACTTTCGGGCTCCTGACGACCCGTTACGACTGTCAAAGATCCACAAATGACAGCGGGGACCAAGGGCTTAACGTGCTTTTACACGGAGGAGTGTCGAGGATAATTGTATTAAATTACTTGTCGGTAGGATATAAAATAAAATCATGGCTATTTTCCTTTAAGGATTAAGTAGAGGTATACCTATAGTAGACTCACTTTTCTAACTACATGAAGGAGGATATTCACTGAAAATATTAGGTATGATTTGGTGCTGCACGTTTTCCCAGTACGAAATATTACCAAATAAGTAGGTAATGAATTAATGATATTCCTCATTAGCAGCATTATTTAACTATAGTTTTTATTAAACCACATCCTGTTATAACTGAATTGTTGCTAAACGGATGATTATGTCAATTAAATAATTGTAGGTTTCCATTGTTCTTTTACTTTAGCGGTTGAGTGAGCGGTTGAGTGAACGACTAAACGCCGACAGACACTACGCCGACAGGACTCTTCGCCGACAGGGCTCATCCTTGCGCTATTACTAAATAGTCAAGTAACTGCCACTAACATGGAACAAGTAGCGCTCGCCGGACGCTTCCGCGGCGGTGCTCGAGCGCGGTTGTGCCTTTTATTATTTCTTTTATAACCTTCCAGATGAGCTCTGTCGGCGAAGAGTCCTGTCGGCGAAGTGTCCTGTCGGCGAAGTGTCCCGTCGGCGAAGTGTCCCGTCGAAGTAAAGTCTTGTCGGCGTAGTATCTGTCGGCGTTTAGTCGTACACTGTGTGGTTCCTACCCCACACAAATTCGTATACCTTTACTTACTAAGTAAATAAAAGTGACAGGAAATTATTATAACACCATCGAAATACTCTGAGTGGAAAATAAGTATTATTTAAAATTCTTCTTTGGTTTGTAAGGGTATGCAGCCGAGTGGTCCCATACCACTTAGTAAGTATACCCTTACAAACCACAGAAGAATTTTTGAAATTGGTTTAAAAATGACGGAGTTATGTGGTAAGAATTAAAAAGCCAACCGAATTGAAAACCTCCTCCGTTTTTGAACTCAATTAATAAGGTTTATCTAGAAGATTCTTCTAGCTTAAAGGTAGCCATTTTCAAGCAAATAATCTTGAGATGTTTTAGCTACAAATAAAAGTTATCGTAAATGACAAAGAGGATAAGAATTAAAGTTATTTTATAGTAATTACAGCATAAAGATTCAGAGATTAAACTAAAAACAATTTTCGGTGCCACTTGAACCTCCTTTATGCGGCTGACATAAAACAAAAAATGAAGAAACAGAAGTATAGTTCAGATCTAGTATCACTCCATATCATAAAATCAAAATCAAAAGTCATTTATTCAAACTAGGCTGGTGTCAGCACTTTTTGAACGTCAAAAATTACAAAAGACAGTCCCCCAAAAACGCCCGCCCTTCACAAAACAAAAACGAAGTCCCCTCCCATGTCACGTCGTTCTGTCTGTCTGTCTGTTCGCGATTAACTCAAAAACTACTCAACGGATTTTGATGCATTTTTCACCAATAGTCAGAGTGATTCATGGGGAAGGTATTGGTGTATAATTTGTTATGGTTTTGTCTAAATTGGGCGCATTTGATTCGGGCGAAACCGCTAGCAAAAGCTAGTTAAAAAAAAGAAGTATCTTAAAAAAGATGTGTCTGTTTGTAATGGCGAAGTGGGACGCTGTGGAGCATTATTTACTGCCCATCCTTTTGATATAAGAATCATCTAAACATACAAGTAAATCTATTAAATAAATACTACATCCAAATAATTAAAGAAGTGTCTTAAAATTGCAGTGTCTGTTTGTATTGATGTCAAAAATAACAGCTTTTACTAAATGCATAAATAATTGTAATGACAAAGTAAGATATTTTTATTATTTTTTATGTTTGTTTGTCTATCTGTCTGTTTGTTTACACCAAGTAATCTCCGAATTGGCTGGACTTTCGACAGGACTTTCAAGGGGGATGATTTCACGCGGGCGAAGCCGTGGGCACAACTAACAAACAATCCCCACTTAATATTTGAAATTCAAAAATAACTTCATCTGTCTGTCTGTTACGCTTTCACGCTTAAACCGCTGAACCGATCATCATGTAATTTGACAAAGAAATAGCCTGGGATATGGAGAAGGACACAGACTACTTTTTACGTGATAACCGACATCGACACGGGCGGAGCTGCGGGAAAAAGCTAGTAAGAAATAAAAGGAATTTACTTCAAGTAAATTAGTCAACTCAGTTTTTCTGAACACCTTCAAAATATCTGGACCTGTGAACTGTGGCACTTCTGATACGTACATTATGTGGCCACGTTAAATAAGTATTGTTATCATTATTTCCGTCACTAAAGCCGCCCATTCACTGGCTTATCTTGTTCTAACAAAATCTTACTCCGATCATTAACATTAAATGTTCGTGAATGCTTGAAGTAAAGCAGTTACAACTGCGGTATAGTAAATATATGGACACTTTAGGTAAGTCGTAAAATGTATTTTTTTACACCTGTAACACTGTTTTTTTGTTAGGGCAAGAGTTTAAAAAAATGTTTGTATGATCTGTACCTACGTTCGTATGTGCGCGATTGTCTCGAAAACATTTCGATGCGCTTTTAGAATCAAAGGAGACATGCTAAGTTCTGCCTTAAGTAAGTGCAATTAAATATGTCTAAAGGCTCCCACAGACAAGCGCGACACGTCAACGCGACCCGACTCTAGTCGAACTATTACAATGAAAACTCTATGGAAATTTATTCTACCAGAATCGCGTCGCACTGTCGCGTTGTTTGTCTGTGAGAGTCTTAAAACGTTAATAATTCACTTTAACAGATGCACGACGGGCAAAACAATTCATCCCCATCAAAAAGTACCCTTAAATATAGAATTTACTTTTAATAACTAAAAAATAGAAACTGTTAAAGAATTCACGTTACTTGGACAAAATTTGGATACGCATATAAATTGGAAATCCCACATACAAAAACTTAGATCCAAGATTTCAAGTTTTTCATATGCTCTCCGTGAAATTAAAAAAACCACCAATCTTCAAACAGCGCTCACCATCTACTATGCTTATGCTTATTCATGGCTAAGCTACGGCGTTACCCTTTGGGGAAGTAGCACGGATGCACCAACATTATTTACCCTCCAAAAGAAATTAGTGACAATCCTAGTAAACATCGATCAAACTGACAGCTGTACACCTCAATTCCAAAATTATAATATTTTAACACTCCCTAATATATACATATTAGAAACCTGCAAATTTGTTCGTAAGTATCAAGAATTTTATACAAAGCGTGAGGATATAAGTACAATCACGTTACACACTCCGACACAAATCGAGATTAAATATTCCACATTCTCGGCTAAAAATACATTCTACAAGCCCCTACGTGATGTCCATAAAAAATTATAATAAACTACCTGAAATAATTAAAAAAGAAGATAAAACAAACCTATTTATAAAAAAAACTGAAGCAATTTTTTATTGAAAAAAATGCTACTATAGTATAAACGAATTTTTAAGCGATAAATTATAAAGAATCCTATATTATGTCACAGTCCACAAACAAGTAATTTTGTATTTGAATTTACATATAAAATTATTATTATTAGGTCTTTACCTATGAAATTGCCGTTCTGCAGTACTGGCCATTTCAAATCAAAATAATTTTTGTTTGGCTAAGAATTCTAATTTCAAATTAATTTTATTTTAAAAACATGGATTTTTTTTTCTAAAAGTAGTCATTTCTTTATTGATTAGTGTTACATTTTCATCGCATTTCAATCTTTTTCGTCATCATGGATACGTTAAAAATTCGAGTAATTATGGAATATGAGTACCGTCGTGGCAGCAACGCGGCACAAGCGGCACGCAACATCAACGACGTTTACGGAGCTAACACTACAAACCAACGCACCACCTGTTATTGGTTTGCTCGCTTCCGTTCTGGAAATTTCGACCTGAAAAATGAACCTCGCGGTCGTCCGAAGACTTTGGTCGACAATGACGAATTAAAGGCGATTGTGGAAGCTGATGATACACAATCTACGGCTGAATTAGCAGCAGCTTTCGACGTTAGCGTCAAAACAATATTGGTCCATTTGCGTCAAATTGGCAAGGTAAAAAAGCTTGACAAATGGGTGCCCCACGAACTCAATGATCGCCAGCGCGAAGTACGCGTCGAGACGTGCCTTGCACTGCTCAACAGACACACAAATGAAGGAATTTTGAACCGCATTGTTACCTGCGATGAAAAATGGATTCTGTTTGATAACCGTAAGCGCTCAGCAAGTTGGTTGGATCCTGGTTCAGCACCTAAACAATGCCCTAAACGAAAACTTACCCCTAGAAAAGTGATGGTCACTGTTTGGTGGTCTAGCGCCGGTGTGATTCATCACAGCTTCTTACCAAACGGGGTGAGCATTACTGCAGATGTGTACTGTGAAGAACTGAACACAATGATGGAGAAGCTGGCGCATCTCCAACCAGCATTGGTCAATCGCTCGTCTCCGCTGCTCCTGCACGACAACGCGCGACCTCATACTGCACAGCAGACGGTCTCCAAGTTGCAAGAACTGGGGTTGGAAGCTCTCCGTCATCCGCCCTACTCACCAGACCTTGCGCCTACAGACTACTACTTTTTCCAGAATTTGGATAACTTCTTGGCGGGAAAAAAATTTAATACCCGAGAGGCAGTACAAAATGCCTTTGAAGAATTTGTTGCCTCCCGTCCAGCTGATTTCTTTAAGAAGGGCATCAATAAACTGCCACTGCGATGGCAAAGATGCATTGATTGCATGGGTGATTACTTCGATTAATACAAATAAAAAATTCATGAAAAAAAATCGTTTAAATTTTTTCATACAAAACGGCAATTTCATAGGTAAAGACCTATTATTATTTTTATGTAAATGACATCAACAATTAACTATAAATTTACATTGCCTTCAATAGCATTTCGACAAATAGCTCAAAATAACAATGAAGTCATGGTCAATGCCATAAAACTAAAAATAATAACAATAAAATTAGCTTTAGATTGATTTAACTATTTAAAATTAATAATATAAAATGTAGTTAGATCAATAAATTAGAATTAACAAAATAAAATAATAATTTAAATCATCTATCATTTACATTCAGAATTAACAGCTCATGATTATCTCAATAAAATCACAGTTCTTCTACATATTATAGCTTGTAGGTATAAAGAACCCATAAAGTGGTATAATTGGACTTAGTTTAGATGTAAGTTTAGCTACTTATTTAAGGCTTCCTCTCTCCTACTATTTTTTGCTGTGCCCGACAGGGTCCATAATGATCACATTTTTTTATTATTTACCACCTAAGTACACATTGTGGAATGCAAATAAAATTTGAGTATTGAATAATTAGGACAATTGTTACAATAAATTTTAACTTACTTTACATTTCCCAAAGTAATTGTCGTTTCAAAGAAAACGGATGTGGTATCCCAAGTTTACAGCAATCGATACCACATCTATTTTGACGCTCAAGATGCCAAAGGAAATATATTCCATACTAGGTAGGTACTGCAGTTTCTCGATCAGGTTTATTGAATGTCTTGATGGATAAACTATTTTTTAAACACTGCCCAAGTTCTACGTTACATGGAATAGCTAACACTCTCATATCTCATGATCAATCGGAATTTTTTGTTCAGTATTTTGTGTGTTAGTTTTCAAACACCTGCCAAATTTAAGGGTGTGATACAGCCCATCAAAGTGAACTATTTTCTCGAATCGATTAAAAAGAATTAAACCACACCATGCAACGTACGACGTTTCGTTAGTGGAGGACATTTGGACCAAGCCCGATACATTTTTGCCCAATGTCCTTTAAAAATTATTGAGCAGGCAACACTTATTACAATTCTATAACACTTGCAATATTTGCTCAACATCATCATTATTTCAGCCGAAAGACGTCCACTGCTGGACATAGGGTTCTCCTAATCTCCGACACTTCGACCGGTTCTGTGCTTCTCGTATCCAGCGGAATCCTGTGGCCTTCACAAGGCCTTCCAACTCTATATCATCAGGTAAGCAGTGGCCATACCAGAACCTTTCGGTCCCATCGGCCATTTGTTCTGCTAGCAATGTGTCCTGCCCACTATCACTTAATTTTGGCAATTCTTCGGGTTATGTCGGTTACCTTGGTATTCCTGCGTATCTCTTCATTCCTTTATATTTTTCTTTATACTTTAAGCCTTCTTAATAAGGCCCATGGCAATATCTGTTATACAAACTAAATTAATTGCTCCAAACGTAATTATAAACTAATAAATAAAATAAAATAAAAAAGCCTTATATTTCTTACTAAAAAATTACAAAAAAGAAAAAAAAAAAAAACAATGAAACTTACTTTCTAAATAAATGAAATTTTTCTTAAATTCTATTACGTTAAATTTATTTTAAACTTGTAGCGTAAGTAAGAACCCCTCATTTAATTGAAGGTGAAGGCCTCCTCCAGAGATTCCCATTCCTCCCTATCATTTGCTGTGTTCATCCATTGTTCGCCAGCCACTTGTACTATGTCGTCTGCCCACCGGGCAGTTGGTCGACCTCTTTTCCTAGTGCCTTGTGGCCCGTTCCAAGATGTTAGTCTATAAGTCCATGGATTGTCTGTCAACCTAGCTACGTGACCCGCCCAGCGCCACTTTAGTTTTTTCCCGACCTATGTTAATAAACTTATTACTGAGATGACGATTCATAGATAAGGAAGAAAAAACAGACATGTTGCGCAGACCCTAAATAATTTGAGATCAGGAGAGTGAAGGAGTTTCATGGAAAAGTGCAATACAAAATGTATGGAACAGCTGATTTTTTTTTGTATAACTGGCGAAAAATTTCTGCGCTGGGCGTTCTAGAATGATTATGCTGAATTCATGGTTACAGTTTGCGCACAATTTGGACAAAAACTTTTCCTGTTTATTATGATTCAACCTAAATAGGCATAAAGTTATTAACACTTTCCGAACGAGGAAAAAGAAGTACCACAAACGCAATAGCTGTCTGTTACGTAACAGGAAGAGTACCTACGGAACTCATCATCATCTGCCAAGCCTTTTCCCAACCAAGTTTGGGGTCGGCTTCCAGTCTAACCGGATGCAGTTGAATACCAGTATTTTACATGGAGCGACTGCCTATCTGACCTCCACAACCCAGTTACTGGGTAATAGGATACCCCTTGGTAAGACTGATTGTCAGACTTTCGGGCTTCTGACGACCCGTAACGACTGTCAAAGATCCACAAATGACAGCCGGGACCAACGGCTTAACGTGTTTTCCAAGGCACGGAAGGGTCTTGGTTAGTGATGTGCCGTGGGAACATTCCCGTTCCCAGTAACTTCCCAACGGGAATGTTCCCGGGAATTTTCCCATGTGCCCGGGAACATTCCCAGTTAGTGGGAACACTAACTCAAAAGTTGAAGATTTTTTCTTTTTTTTAATTTTTAGATTAGGTTTCTTATCGCATGTATAAAATAATAAAAGATAGAAATTAAATGCATATCTTTTGCACCCACAATGTGTTACTGAGAATTTTCGGCAGTTAATTGATGTAGTTGGAGAGTTAAACTGACAACAAAAAAACTGTCCTTTTAACTGTGCAGGTGTGATGCTAATTTTGAGAAATGTTATTTACTTATACTTTGTGCATGATTTATGGCTCCAACTAACCGGGTCGGCGTAACAAACAATCCAGACTGTAGAGACATCCCAACAAATTGGCCGCTCACAATACCAGCTTGTGTCAGCAGACTTAAAAGACACAACAGCCTACAATTGGATAACTTGGAGAGAGCTTCGTTATTCATATGAAAGTTGCTCCTGATGAGGAATAACTCTTCCCTGCCAGACCTTCCTACAACTCATCTGCTCATAGTTTTTAAAAACTGATTGCAAGATAAAACACAAGAAAAAAAGAAAAGGATAATGTATTCTACCAGTCTATTTAAATAACGTTTCAAAATATTGTACATAATCTCTGAACGACGGGTTGCGGGGAACGATGGGTTCGTGGAAACTGTCCATACGGTCGGGTCTAAGTTTTTCAAGGCCCATCGTATCAATAAAAATAAGAGGCTCTCTGATCCTACTTTGCAGCTCATGAAGGAGAGGCGCGAGATGGTCCTGCAGTCTTCAGACGATGCGCTTGAGTACCGGCAGTTTAACAGACAGATCTCTAAGTCCTTGAAAAGCGACCTCCGCCGCTTTAATAGAGAATGTATTAAAGACGCAATAGAACGGAATAAAGGCTCCAAGGTCTTTGCTAGGGATCTGTCTATTGGGCAGAGTCAGCTTACGAAACTGAAGACCGATGAAGGCAGGATCGTATCCACCAAGCCTGAGCTGTTGAGAGAGATTGAGAGATTCTATGGACAGTTATACAAGTCAACAAGAAACCCCGTTACGAATCTGGCAAACGACCCAAGGGCTAGATTGACCCGACAGTATACTGAAGACATCCCGGACGTCAGCTTTTACGAGAAGCAGCTTTAAAAACAACAAGGCGCCGGGTGATGACAGAATCACAGCTGAACTCCTAAAGGCCGGCGGGAAACCCGTTCTTAAGGCCCTCCAGAAGCTGTTTGAGTCCGTCATACTCGAGGGCAAAACGCCACAGGCATGGAACCGAGGTGTGGTGGTACTTTTCTTTAAGAAGGGTGACAATGCCCTTCATAAGAATTATAGGCCCATCTCACTTCTATGCCATGTCTACAAGCTGTTCTCCGAAGTCATCACAAACCATCTAGCGCGCAGGTTTGACGACTTCCAGCCTCCCGAACAAGCCGGGTTCCGTAAAGGCATTAGCACAGTAGACCACACACATACGCTGCGGCAGGTTATACAGAAGACCGAAGAGTATAATCTGCCTCTCTGTTTAGAGTTTGTGGACTACTAAAAAGCCTTTGATTCGATCGCGACGTGGGCTGTACTGCAGTCCCTCCAACGGTACCAGATTGACTATCGGTACATGGCGGTGTTGAAGTGTCTGTACGAAAACGCCACCATGTCAGTCCGACTCCAGGACCGGACCTCGAAACCTATCCTTCTTCAGCGAGGTGTAAGACAGGGAGACGTTATCTCTCCGAAACTCTTCACCGCTGCACTGGAGGATGTCTTCAAGGTTCTGGACTGAAAAGGGGCTGGCATCAACATCAATGGCGAGTACATCACTCACCTTCGGTTTGCCGATGATATAGTTGTCATGGCTGAGACCATGGAGGATGAACATGGACAAGACAAAGGTCATTTCCAATGCCCATGTAACACCCACTCTCGTAACGGTCAGAGGAGCTGCACTGAAAGTTGTGGACGAGTACGTTTACCTAGGACAAACTGTCCAGTTAGGTAGGTCCAACTTCGAGAAAGAGGTCAATCGTCGAATCCGACTCGGCTGGGCAGCGTTCAGGAAGTTTCGCAATATCTTCTCGTCCCACATACCGCAATGTCTCAACACGAAAGTCTTTGACCAGTGCGTGTTGCCAGTGATGACATATGAAACCGAAACGTGGTCGCTCACAATGGGCCTCATAAAAGGCTTAAAGTCACCTAAAGGGCGATGGAGAGGGCTATGCTTGGAGTTTCCCTGCGTGATCGAATCAGGAATGAAGAGATCCGCAGGAGAACCAAGGTCAAGGACATAGTCCGAAAAATTGCCAAACTTAAGTGGCCGTGGGCAAGACACATTGCTCGCAGAACAGATGGCCGATGGGGCTGAAAAGTTCTGGAGTGGCGACCGCGTACCGGAAGACGTAAAGTTGGAAGGCCTCTCACAAGGTGGACCGATGACCTTGTGAGGGCCGCAGGAGTCCGCTGGATGCGGGAAGCACAGAACCGGCGGAGCGCTTGCGGGAGGCCTATGTCCAGCAGTGTACGTCTTTCGGCTGAAATGACGATGATGATGATGATGAATCTCTAAACCTCCTAGTCTCCTACATTCGAATTTTTTAATTACCTCTTTCTAAAATTTATACAATGAACGACAAGTTACTAAATGAGTACTCATTACATGTCAAACCTACTTACTTACTAAATCTTACCAGTAACTTTGTATGTTAATATATTTTTACTTTTATTATAATTCTATGTGGTTTCACCGACACGTTCCCAGCAATTGGGAATATTCCCGGGCACTGGAAAGATTCTTTTGGGAACATTCCCACTTTGGGAATATTCCCGGGAACGGCACATCACTAGTCTTGGTACGTAAAGATGGTCACCCATCCACGGACCAACCGCGGCAAGTGTAGCTTAACCTGATTGATCGACCCGCGCAGCTATTGTTACTTAGCCACAAGAGTACCTACGGAACCAAAGATGTGGAAAAAAAAAACAAAAAAAATTGAATTTTGTATAGCGCCTTCTTTATCACTCACATACCTGTATGGCTGTCTCATTCTAAAAACTGTAACTCGAAGAAGTTATTTCGGACTAGCTGTTGCCAGCAGCTTCGCCCGCGTGGAAGTCGGAAATTATCCCGCCGGAGTGTAGGTACTACCGGGATAAGAAGTATCCTATGTGTTAATTTGGGTTTTAATCTATTTGTGTGCCAAATTTCATCGAAATCCGTTCAGCAGTTTTTGCGTGTTTGAGTAACAAACATCCAAACTTTCACATTTATAACATTACAATATAAATACGACGCCATCTGCCGGATACCTGTGCAACTTAGATGCTAAACTGCCATCTGTTAGGAATTTATAGAACTAACCGATAAATATACACTAATATCGTATAATAAACATTAAATTTGCAATAATAAATATTGAGATCAATAATTAAGATAAAAACTATTATATCTTTTAAGTTGGACCATATTATTAATGGTTACAAAATTTTATCAAAATCCGTTCAGTAGTTTCGGAGTTTATCGCGAACATACATCGTGACAGGAAATTTTTATGTAAATAGATATATTCTGGGAGATGTCGGTTTCCTCAAAATGTTTTCCTTCACCGTTTTGAGAGCAGTGGTGCTGAAATACACAAGGCAAAGCGCATGTCTGGGTTCGAACCTATTTACTACCGCGTAAGTCGCGGCCATGTACATGGGTTCCATCATTTCGTTTTACTTTGCAGAACCCTTATAAGATAAAGAAAATAATATTTCCATAACATATCCCTATGTCAAAGTAGGAAGAAGTTTTGACAGGGTAAAAACCACAGCGCGGTGGAGCAAAGTTTTGTCAGCCATATTTCTTTTAGGGTAAGATCATAAATATAGCGGAAGCGTATAGTATATTTAAAAAATTTAGAAGACTTTGGATTAATGTATTTGATATTTTTGTCACCGCCTTCCGAAATCGAAGTAATTTTTCACTTTGTAGTGTTTTTCCGGAGGTTAGTTGTTTTTTTTTTTTGTTGGTAAAAGTTTTTATTTTTTTACTTTTTTGTACCTACCCGACACCAATTCGAAATTTCAACATCATTAGGGTCAAAACAATGCATATTTATGCGATAGCAGCAATCGCGGTTGATTTGCTGTAATTTTTTGAAGACTTCCTTTGTCTGTCTCCGAAACTGATCACCAAATCTATAATAAATTAAATTGGGACCATTTCGGAAAAAAACCCGTTTCGAACAAAAAAAGAATTTTGCAAATCCGTCTATACCTATGACGGAGTTATGCCCGAACATACATTAAAAATTGATAAACTCCTCCTTTTTGAAGTCGGTTAAAAACGGATGAACGTGACTAAGAGAGTGACGAATATAAATATTGTGGGAGTGGGAGAGATAATCAGTATATTGCGTCGATCTCATGTAAGAGATCGAAGATCAAATTACGTGCAGAATGTGGGATGAAAATCGTAAACTTACTTACGAGTACGTATCTGTATACGATTTTCCTAGAATATTAACAAGTAATAAGTCAGTGTGCGAGTTAAAGTAATCACTGAGTGTAAATTAATGTCATAAATATAATTATTTATACAATTCAATTTGCAACTAGTTTGATTTTGTCTAGAGTCTAACATGTCCTATGGAGCAGGACCAGCACGTTTCCAAGCTTTTCCTTGGATATAATCCTTTAATTTGTAATACGCTTGTTTACAAAGTTTACGTTTATTATGAGTTTAAATTTCCTTTCATCGAATTGATGGCGCGGTCTCTGTGTTCGGACTGCTTGCACTAGAGGTCGCGTGCGCCGGGCACACACACTGCGTGACGTTAGCGCGGACCGCGCGCTCCATGGCTCAGTTCACAGTGTTTGAATTATTATTATCCTCCGCCCCCTTGGCAGCCGCGTGCTTTCAAGAAACTGTGGGTCTTCAACTGGTAGGATGCATCCTTTGTTTAGGGGTTGGATTGTTGAAGGCATGAGCTTAAATCAACATAGTAATGATCTAGGTTTCATATGATGCTTTCAGCCTTCACACGCACCACGTTGGACACGCGACGATTGCGGCAGTAAGTCCTCTATTTGAGGAGTGGATTGAAAGGCGCCATGGCATCCTCACCTTCCGCCTGACGCAGGTCCTCACCGGGCACGGTTGTTTCGGGCGGTTCCTGTTTCTCATAAGGCGGGAGGAAACGCCCGGGTGTTTCCACTGTTTAGATCGCCCTGATGACACAATGGAGCGTACGGTGGAGGTCTGCCCGGTTTGGGCGGAGCACCACTGTGTCCTTGTGGAGGCGATCGGCGGCGGTAATCTCTCGCGTCCGGCCCTTGTCCAGGCCACGGTATGGAGCAAGAGTGCATGGGTAGCCGTCACCTCCATCTGCGAAGCATTGATGCTCGTGAAGAAGGAGGCGGTGCACGTGAGGAAGAGGCAGTATATGCGCCCTCAGGGCCCTAGCCGCCGTAGGAGACGCCCTGGGCGTCGGGAATCCCAGGCTGATTCTCGGCCACCGTAGGCGCGGGCTTGCGGATGGCGAGAAATGGATAGCTTGCTGTTCTGTAAGGACCAAGCCAGGGTCGACGGCGCGTTGTGTTCCACACTCGCCTCAAAGAGATGTCAGTACTAACTGGTGGGGTCCGCAAGGGCCTATGCCTGCCAGAAATGCAAAAAACATCAGGCCCACGGATCAAGCCTATTTATCCATACGTTTATATAAAACACGTAAAAGATAGGTACAAATTTAGGAGTAAGTTATGGAAGAACGGTGTCTCCTAACCAAAAGCTAATCTGGTTAAAAGGAGGTTCCAATCACTAGACGTTACGTTTTACTTGTTAAAAATAGGTGCCATAATCGGCCATTTCAATTTTCATAATTTTGAACCTAGTGTCACTCACAATTATATACATAAAAAAAGTTTATTTCAATTACATCAAACTGTAACATACGTTATTTGGAAATCACCTTTTAAGCAAGAAGATGCATATGTTAGGTGACTCTGCTTTTAAGAATAATCTAAGCCCATACGAGTATATACATAATCTCGAAAAACATAACCCTCCTTCTGGTGCATTCGGGTAATAATAAACCATTTTTCATTTTAATTTTCCTTCACATTTGTGGAAAATAAATACATTTATAAATTAATCATTTATTTTTTGTCAATGTAACCAATCATCATCATCATTTCAGCCGAAATACTTCCATTGCTGGACATAGGCCTCCCCCAAAACGGGGGTTTTGCCATAATCGCCACGCTTGGCAGGCGGCGGGTTGGCGATCGCAGTATGGTGGTAAAATGCATAGAGAACGATGCTGCCCATTCTCTAGTAACTCCCTTAGTCGCCTTCTACGACACCCACGGGAAGAAATGGGATGGTGCTATTCTTTTACGTCCGGCACCACACGGAACAACAATAATATGACCAATATAACACATAAAAGTGAATCCTTTCCCCAAGCCTGATGGATTCACTCCTCTGTTTTCCTACGAACTTCGTTTAACAAAAAGGCGTAAATAAACTAAACATGCTAACAAACTTCTGTATTCGCTTGTCAATCAAGTCATCCGCTCCGCTGCACTGATGAAGCTACCTTTCCAAACTATTAACAGCCCCCAAGCGAATTTGCACTCTACGGTCAAAGTTATAAGAGTTTGGTTTACTATGCTTCTTTCTCCCTCTGGTGTATCATTGCGTCTTTTCTTTTTTTTTTCAGTGTCTTATCGATGGGTCATAGGTTTTGTAGGTAGGTTAGCGTAGTTTGTCGAGCATGCTTGTAGTGGGTAATTGGGATTCCTTTGTTTTTGATTATAAGGGCGCAACACACGGCTAAGATACTATAACATTTTATCCTATGATACAATATCGCTCGCCATACATTTCAATGGACCATTACAGACGACGAAGATAATATTTATTTTCGTATTTATCGTAAAATAGAGAGCGATGCAGTGCGGAGCAGTGGTGGCCAAGTGGTATCGGCCGCGACTTACGAGTTGTAGGTCGTGAGTTCGAACCCAGACAGGCGCTTTACTTTGTGTAAATTATTTCATCACCACTGCTCTCAAAACGGTGAAGGAAAACATCGTGAGGAAACCGGCATGTCCTAGAACCAAAAATTCGAAGACATGTGACATCTACCAACCCGCACTGGGCCCGCGTGGTGGATTACGGCCCAATCCCTCTCACCGAGAGGAGGCCTGTGTCCCAGGAGTGGGAACATTATAAGGCTGATGATGAGAGAGCGATATGAGAATTTATATTAAACATAACATCTTAAGTTATTAAATGTATCTTACCTTAATATGTTAAGATACAAAATGCGAATACAGGTTGTCAACATTTGTGCTGAGGTTTGTGTTCAATTTCATTGGTACGAAATCGTGCGGCAAATTCTATCTCTTTCACACACATAGCCGTAGGACCGGCTCTCGCGCATCTGGAATCTTCTTTCTTACTCAGGTCAGTGGAGCGAGCAGAGAGATCTTCTGAGAGATCTTCCAAAATATTATATTCTCCACGGTCTTTCCTATTTTTAATATGATTTTCTACCCAAATGGATATTCTTCTAGAGCGTGCAAGAATCATACGCACATCAAATTCAAAATCGGAATCCCCATCAGATGAGCTATTCAATAAATCTAGCGGGCAAGCATGAGCCATAGTTAAATCACTCTGTATATTGGTTCAAAACAGGACAAGTGCGGTCGCGACGAAAGCTTAGGTACAATATATTATCGTATCTTCGTCGTCTGTGATGGCATGATGGTGTATAATATATTAATTTAAAATCTTAAGATAAAATATTATAGTATCTTAGCCGTGTGTAGCGCCCTTTAGTTTTTACCTGTCTGTGGGTTTTTTTCGGTTACAGAAATAAGTTTAACTACATATTATTATAAGATACCAGCCTGTAACGTTCCCACTGCTGGGACACAACCCTACTCTCTGTGAGAGGGAGTGGTCCGTAATCCACCACGCGGGCCCAGTGCGGGTTGGTATTAGATGTCACATATCTTTGAATTTTTGGTTCTAGAACATGCCGGTTTCCTCAGGATGTTTTCCTTCACCGTTTTGAGAATTGTGGTGATGAAATATTTTACACAAAGCAAAGCGCTTGTCTGGGTTCGAACCTACGACCTACATATCGTTAGTCGCGTCAGCTATCTCTTATGTTAGTTGGCACTCTTTAATGTAACAACATTGACTATGAAGTTTTAAGCGCATATAATAGCGTGTACAGCAGCCACATAGCCGATAATTACTGTTTTTTCTTATTTCGCCATGCAATTGATGCTATTCGATAGGCCACACTTAAGGGTACACTAGTCGCGGGCTCGAACTCACTGGTAGGCCTGGCTAAAAAGCACGCTGTCTGCCCAGCCTGCGTGTCCGACAGAGGTAGTATCAGTGATGAGCCGTTAGACGCTAGTCTACACGCACAACATTATTGAGTGAGCTGCAGGATCAGTTATAGTAGAACAGGCGCGTAAAAAATGACGAAAAATCCTTCGGAAGATCGGGTTTTCTGAAAAAACCACTACATAAATCAATGACCAATTAAGTTTATCGAACTTTTCGATAATTGAGCTTTGTCGGTACCGACTTGGTTTTCGAGATTTTATACTGCTTTTATTACCTAAACACGCCCAAAGTTAGGTTAAATTAGCAAGAAAAACGAATCTTTGTTAGCTCATAACTTTTAATAGCTTTTTATTTTAGTATTCTGTTTCCATACAGACAATATTGATAATGAGAAAAAACCATACCATGTTTAATTTTTGATGTACATAGTCAAACAGTGGAGTAAAACCCTCTCGAAGATTATATGGAAAAAAATGTGGACAAGTGTCACCTTAAAAACGTTAGTCAATGTTTGTCGTACGTTCTTCAAGCACGTGTGTGACAACTAAAACTCTCAGCGAAGTTTTCTTTGTAAGAAAAACCGATACAACTTGTATGAAGTTTCACTCCGCATTCTCGCTGTAGTTTGATTTTTTTGCGCTGGCAACATTGACGCTCTTTGGAATTACGATACTGTTGGCATTCATCTTAAGTTTTATATTTTAACTTGATATACGAGATTTTGTGTACTGGTTACATAAATCATCTAAACTTAACATCATGCTTGAATTTTTTGAAAAGGAAAGCATAGGTATTAACTACACTTACTTTTCGTTCACATATGATTACAGCCGCACGGGTCGATCGATCAGGTTAAGCTACGATTGCCGCGGTTGGTCCATGGATGGGTGACCATCTTTACATACCAAGACCTCACCGTGCCTCGGAAAGCACGTTAAGACTTTGGTCCCGGCTGTCATTCGTGCATCTTTGACAGTCGTTACGGGTCGTCAGAAGCACGAAAACCTGACATCCAGTCTTACCAAGGGGTACCGTGTTACCCAGTAACTGGATTGCGGAGGTAAGATTGGCAGTCGCTCCATGTAAAATACTGGTATTCAGCTGCATCCGGTTAGACTGGCAGCCGACCCCAACAGAGTTGGGAAAAGGCTGGGCTTACTGAATTACATTAAAAAAAAACACGTTGACTTGACGATCTCCTCCTTTTTTACCTTGGTTAAAAATGTTGATTTATATCATGAAATATTTCAGTATCTTCCAAAATATGCACAACATTAACAAAGTTCTGAATTTCAAAACACGAAGACTTACTTCGAACTTGTAAGACTCTTAGTAGGAACGCCCCCAATTGAGGCCCGTACGAGCTTCCTAGAAGATCCGCCTAGGAAGTTCCCCTACAACTAGGTACAACTAGGAGTAGGAGTCTCGTCTACAATCCTTCTTAGTAAGTTTAACAAGATGTTGAAACAGTTTGACACCTCTTAGTGAACTAAATGCATTTCAATTTGGAATAATTTATGACATGTAGATAGTGACGGAATTTGTGGCTGAAAATCAGCAAAAATCGGTTACATAACTCATTATAATATCACAGGTATTTTCCTCGACGGGATTTTTTGAGGGTAGGAAATCATCAAATAATTTCTCCCTAAATAGGGTAATTTTTTTTTGTTTGTAAAGCATGAGTAGCCATAAACGCCAGTTAGGTAAATCGTAATAATATCATTTGAGCAGTTTAACTCAAGCAACGGTTGAACTGCTCAAATGCTCATGCAATTGGTCTCAAAGATACCAATTATGGCTAAACAGAACCCATCCTTGTTTATCAAGCTTAATTAAATGCCTTTCAATCTCAAACAATTAACGTTCCTGACATTGACAAGCCCAAGAAGGACATTGTAATATTAAAACACAAAAGACATAATCCCATTTAATTTGTATCAAGATATGCAATGGGAACCAAAAATATAAGTTTTAATCTTCTCATAAATAAGGCTGGCTTTCCGGTTGCCACTTAAAATTAAATACCGAATAAATTACTCTGAAGATATGAGCACAGAGATCACAAATCGAAGACCGCATCTGTCAATTACTGTGCCCGCTTTTAAAGTTTAAAAAAAGTAGAAAACAAAGATGGCGGTGCGGCCGTCCCGCCAAAACAAAATGGACGAGTGTGGTAGCTTTCGAACGTCAATAAGCGTTGTTTTCTTTTTTGGGTTTTGCGATCCTATTCATGTTTGGTTGGCGCATAAACTGTGCTAAAGTTCGGTATCTGCGCTGGTAAATGTGTAGTGGAGATAACATTTTTGATAACTGTTATGCTTCGTCGACTGACATAAATATTTGCTTACGGCTTTGCACTCTGCAGAGCCACAAGGCTGATAACCACATAGGAGACGCCCTGGGCGTCGGGAGTCCATAGCGGACTCCCTGCCACCGGAGGCGCGGGTTTTCGGACGGCGAGCAATGGGAAGCTCGCCGTCCGGTAAGGACCAGTCTCGGGTCGAGGGAGGGCGCGTTGTGTTCCACGCGCTCCTTAAAAAAATGTTAGCAATAGTTGAAGGGGTCCGCTATGGCCGATGCCTGCCAGGGTCGCGATTTTGTTGGAAAGGGCACAGGCAACTGAAGGAACGCTGGTGAGTAGCAGGAGAAGTCATTTGATGATTCTCACCCAAAAAAATAAACAAAAAAAAAAAAGGCTGATAAACAGATTACCCTCTTTAACGTCGTGCAGTCATGTAAAAAACGTCAATGACGTCATCATTATCAGTTCATCACGAATTGATAACTTATTCAAGATCGATGAAAGTTTTTATTTACAGAAGCTCAAAACGAAAGTAAAGAAGAATTTTATGTTAATAATTTTATATTCCAGTTTTATACACTTATGTCGTAGTAAAAAATAATTTGTATTGCTGCCCGGGGCGTAGTGTTGCTTTTAATCACACGAAATCAGATATTTTAATAAATTTCTGGACAGTTTACTTGCAAAAACACTTTCTTTGAAATGAGAAATAACGTGGTTGTTATCGACATTTTATAAACGGAAAATGTGGTACTACAGTACAGTCTACTTACTCTAAGAAATGTTATTTTCAATTTCGGTGTGGTCTGGGATAACTTTTAGTTGTTTTTAATTGAAACATATTTTTTTTTTTGTGTATATGTATGTACATATTGTAGTTTTGAAAGGTTTTGTATCACAGAAGGAGCGTTATGTGATTTATATTCAATAAAACTCTACAAATTTATAACTTTTTGTTTGTTTTCCACACACATGCACATGCCATGGTATCTCTCCAGCCCTTTAGAACTATCGTTCTAAAGGGCAGTTATGCTTCGTCGATTGACATAAAAATTTGAAATAAAATTAAAATAAATTAATTTTAATTAAAAATTAAATTAAATTAATTAAAATTTGAAATTATTTTAAGAAAAAAACTATTTAAAAGCGTATTCACTGTTTTATTCTTCTATAGTAAATCTGCATTAGCACCAATTTTCTAAAAGCAAAACCTATAACTACATTCAAGAAATAATAATATAATCAGCAATTCTCTTAAAAAGAGTCATGCAGTAAAGACGCTTGTTTATCACGATTTTGACCTTCAATTTAGGAATATCACAAATTATCCTATTTCAATCTTTGTCTACAACGTCCAAATTCCATCTGATGAGCCTACAAGAGATAATAAGATGCTCATATCTTTAGATGCGATCTCTATATTAAAATGGGGAGCGTTGGCAGAATGCAAAATACTTATTTAGGAATCTTATTCTAAAAGTGCACTGCAGTCAGTCTGTAGGTGTGTTGACAAACATCGAAATGATGATTAGGATTCTTTGGGTCATGGTGACACAGGTCTTAAAACATATTATTAGTATTTACTTACGTAACCTACGAGAGGGGCTTGTGGCTAAGTAACAATAGCTGCTCGGGTCGATCGATCAGGTTAAGCTACGCTTGCCGCGGTTGGTCCGTGGATGGGTGACCATCTTTACATACCAAGACCCCTCCGTGCCTCGGAAAGCACGTTAAGCCGTTGGTCCCGGCTGTCATTTGTGGATCTTTGACAGTCGTTACGAAGAAGCCCGAAGGTCTGACAACCAGTCTTACCAAGGGGTATCGTATTACCCAGTAAGTGGGTTGTGGAGGTCAGATAGGCAGTCGCTCCATGTAAAATACTGGTATTCAGCTGCATCCGGTTAGACTGGAAGCTGACCCCAACATAGTTGGGAAAAGGCTAGGCAGATGACTTACGTAACCTACGAAATCAGCAGCCATTTAAATGCGCCAACATTTTGTTTCCATGTTTCAGAACCACAGTAAATTCTTTCTCCTCCTCAATTACATATTCTAAGTTCAAACTAAATTCTAGAGGTACTCATCTATTATTCCGTTCAAAAGGTATCTGCAGAGAAATCTCATTAAAATTAAAACCAAATTGGATGCAAGCAGAGTCTGGAGCGAAAGTAGTGTTGTTATATTTTTCATGCAACATCTGTATAAAACAAATGACGGGTTCTTGACTTGTACTCGTAAATAACTCGCGATAGAATAGAATAGTTAGGTTTTTTTGTGTACGTATTCATAAAGATGGTTTTATGAGTATTAAATACCTACTAGTTCAGAGCTGATGGCCCAATGGTTAAGAACTCGCCGGTCATACACGAGGTTCAAATTTGTGGGTTCAAATTCAGGCAAGTACAAATGTGATTTCTTCAATTAATTTATACTTTCTGAGTTCATCTTGGACATTACTGATGAAGCGGCATCTAACGCTACATGCGAATTGTGCATCAAAACTGACGTCACCTAAACTTTCCCATCGCGAAAGCAGAGGTTACCACGCAACTAGCATAATATGTCACCGTAAAATGGTGAACACCGTTAGTTTATAATCTACTAGCTTTTGCCAGCGGCTCCGCCCGCGTGGATGTCGGTTATCGCGTAAAAAAGTAGCCCATGTCTTTCTCCATATTCCAGGCTATATCTTTGTCAAATTTCATGACGATCGGTTCAGCGGTTTAGGTGTGAATGCAGGACAGACAAACAGACAGACAGAGTTACTTTCGCATTTATAATATTAGTAGGAATTTCGCGAGATTTTAAACTGTCTATAAATTGTGAACTGCAAAAACCATTTACAATTTAACGCACTATTTTTCTATAGTTTATAATCTGTCCGTCAAATTGTGAACTGGTATAAGGACGGATGTACTATCCGTTACTACTAAATAGTCAATAATTATATAACAAATACTTGCGCTATTACTAAATACGAGTAGTCAAGTAACGCCACTAACTTGGAAGTAGCGTTCGCCGGCCGCTGCCGCGGCATCGCTCGCTTCGCTCGCTCGACTCACGCGCGGTTGGTCGCAGTTCTAACCTAACCGAGCCTGTTCGGTCGGTAAATAGTATGGTGCAGTTCACAATTTATAGACAATTTACAATCTTGCGAGATAGATTGTAAACTAACGGTGTTCACAATTTTACGGTGACCTTTACAATGTTACGATATCAGAGGATCCTTTCTTTTCTATAAAGGTTGAGTGACCTTTCAACCCTCTTCCTCCTGTTGCTATACTGACATAGATGAAGAAAACATCGTGAGGAAACCTGGATTTATAATTTACTAGATTCTGCCAGCGGCTTCGCCCGCGTGGAGGTTGAAAATTGTCCCGCGGGAAAGGTAGTACCGGGATAAAGAGTGTCCTACGAGTATGTGTTGTATCTGAGTGCTGTTTTGCGTGATTTTAATTTATTTATTCAGCTCACAAACAATTGAATACACTGATTCAAGAAATGAGATACATCCACTAAACTTATAGACTAGTGTACCAATTTCTTACAGGTAAGCACATCATGCATAACTTGTTTTTCGTTCGACATACAGCCTAAATTGAAATCATTCAAAATTAAATCAAAAACAGAATTAAAATAACGATCCAAATGCAATTAAAATCTAAATTAAAACCTAAATACAATTAAAATAAAAACTAAAAATCAAAATTATTTCAGTAATTAAAAGTCAACATTAAATCAAATCAGAATAAAAATCACTATTAAAATCAAAATCTACACTAAAATCATAATCAATACTATAACTAAACATTACATATCAATCCAAATACAATTAAAATCAAAATCAAAATACAATTAATATCTAAATTAAAAATCGAAATGAAACCAGAATTAAAAATCAAAAGGAACTCAGAATTAAAAATCAAAATGAAATCAAAATCAACGCTAAAATTAAAAAGAAAATGAACACTAAAATTAAAATTAAAGAATAAATTTACTCACACTAAGATGATTTGATTGAATAACAAACACACAAACAGTAGGTTTCCGTGTGGTGCCGGACGTAAAGAATAGCACCATCCCGTGGGTGTCGTAAAACGCGACTAAGGGACTTACTAGAGAATGGGCAGCAGCATTCTCTATGCATTTCACTACCTTACTGCGAGCGCCAACCGGCTTGCCAAGCGTGGCGATAATGGCAAACCCCCCCAAATTGGGGTACGTCTGTGTCCAGCAGTGGGTATCTTTCGGTTGAAATGATGATGATGATGATGGTGATGATGACGAGTAGGTTTATAATATTAGTAGAATTTATAATGTTAGTCGGATTAATTTATTAAGTTTGAAATCGCCAACCCACCCTGAGCTGGCTTGGTGCCTTCTCGGTATGAGAATATGGCTTTGCCCTGCAGTGTGGCAATAATAGGCAGTATGTAATACTACATCTTTCACGTGACATCGTTCGTAGTCTAAGTTCCCAGGGTAGCCGTTTATTCAAAGCTGTTCCAGGAGGTATTTTTGCAATACGCATTCTTTCCTTTTCTGCCGTGATAAAGTAACTAACGTAACAAATAACTAGGTATTTTGTCGAAAGCTCTCTTAAAGATTTAATACCATTGACAAAGATGCAAGAGTTTTATTTAAAAACAAAAAAAAAATCAGTAAGATATGAAAATTAATAAATCAGTAGATCAATCTGCGTCGCCTTTTTCCAACAATGCAGCTGAATACCAGTATTTTAAATGGGGCGTCTGTCTATTTGACCTCCACAACCCAGTTAATAGGTAACACGATATCCTTGGTTCCATGTGGTGCCCAACGTAAAGAATAGCACCATCCCATCTCTTCCCCTGGGTGTCGTAGAAGGCGACTAAGGGACTTACTAGAGAATGGGCAGCAGCGTTCTCTACGCATTTGACCACCATACCGCCATCGCCAACCCGCCTGCCAAGCGTGGTGATTATGGCAAAACCCCCCTTATGGGGGAGGCCTATGTCAAGCAGTGGACGTCTTTCGGCTGAAATGATGACGACATCCTTTATTAGACTGGTTGTAAGCCTTTTCGGCTTCTGACGACGACTGCAACGACTTCTTTCACGACTGTCAAAGATCTACGAATAACAGCCGGGACCAACGGCTTAATGTGCTTTCGGAGACACAGAGGGATCTCGATATGTGATGGATGGTCCCATCCACGAACTGACTGCGGCAAGAGTAGCTTAACTTTATCATTTAGCCACAGCCCCTCTAATATATATTATTTAAGAATTAGCAAACTTTTATTTGCATGAAAAAAACTGACAATGAAAATAAACATACACTGTTCCGTAACCATACATTTTTTAATCTATGCGCGCACTGTGCTTGCGAACGAATGAGATGTGTGCATTCCAAGATGGTAGCAATAGCAGTTGCCTAAGTGCGCGCTCCCGGTTAAAAAAAAATCCTTGGATGAGGATTAGTCGTCGCTAAACAGCTTCTATCTGGACTGATTGTGATTCCTGAAGGCTCATATAGTGCAGTAAAGACTTTAGTGCACCAATTTGTGAGTGGATAATCGGACCGGCCGGTCGTCGTGCAACGCCAGCCACGTGCCACCTCAGGTCAAAATTCCCTCGAAAGGCCACAGGAGGCTAGCAGGTGAGTGACGTACTTTATGCTTGGAAGGTCTAACGGTCTCCCCGCGAGCAAGCACAGTTAATCATGTTCAACTAAAACACGTACCTATCGAAAACTGAGTTTGCCCTCCAATGTACCAACATCGGCTTGGTACATACACTATTATTCTTTTACTCCAAAAATTACAGTAGCGTTCATGTAATAGCGGCCATTACATTTTTCACACCTGAGGCAGTTAATGCCTTGAGATAATATTTCATATTTTAGTACCAAGGCTGCCTCCATAAATTTTGTAAATATAAAACAAGAACACTCGCATACTGTTTAAGAATATTTACTTCTTTATTTGAATGCATTTTATATAAATTGCCTGAACTGTAACAAACTAGACTTGCACCCTCATTTCGTAACACACTTATCATCTCCATAGCTTTTTCCCAACGATATTGGGGTTGGCTTCCAGTCTAACCGGTTGCAGCTGAATGCCAGTATTTTCCATGGAGTGCCTATCTATATTCTGCAATCCAGTTACTGAGTAATACGATTCCCCTTGGTAAGACTGGTTGTCAGACTTTCGGGCTTCTAACAACCCGTAATGACTGTAAAAGTTCCGCAAATGACAGGATCCAACAGCTTAACGTGCTTCGCGGTCACCCATCCACGGACCAACCACGGTAAACATAGTTTAATCTGATCGATCGACCCGTGTGGCTATTCTTACTTAGCCACAAGCCCCTCTTCTATCAGAATACCAACGCTGCGACACTTTTTAAATCTGAGGTAGGAGCCTTTTGGCCTCGTGTGGGACTTTCTGTTTTATTTTTAATGGTTTTTTACTCCCATGTTTTTTTTTTTATAATTTTTGTACTAGTTTATTTTACTATGTGTTCTTTCTGTGCGAGTCACAATAAATACTTTTTCTTTCTTCTCTAATTGCATAACACATTTTTCCAACATATGAAGCAATGGAGTAGCAATAACCATCAAAATGTTTCAGATTCTGATCACCATCGATCAAAAATGTGTCTGCTCAACAACGTAAAAAACGCAATGAATATTGTTGAGCTGTCAAAATGGGAGCCATTCCTACTGGTACAGAATTACCCCTCTGAGCGATTATCAATTGGAAAATTAGTATTACTCGTACCTCTAATAATGAGTTTTTTAATATGTTCCGTGTGTTGCCGTTGCGGTACGTTAAAGAATAGCACCATCCCATTTCTTCCCGTGGGTGTTGTAAAAAGCGATAAAAAGCGAAGGGACTTACTAGAGAATTGGAAGCAGCGTTCTCTATGCATTTTCCCACCATACTGCGATCGCTAACCGGCCTGCCAGGCGTGGCGATTATGGCAAAACCCCCATTTTGGGGGAGGCCATGTCCAGCAGTGGACGTCTTTCGGCTGAAGTGAATTTTAATATCGGATTTTTTTAACTGATTCTTTTAAAGCTTTTTGGTTCTAGGACATACTGGTTTTCTCACGATGTTTTTCCTTTACCGTTTTGAGAGCAGCTTTACCGTTTTGATGAAATTATTTACACAAAGTAAAGTGCTATTATTTTGTTTTTTTTTTTTACTTGTTTTTGCTTGAGTTTAATTACTATGTTTTGTTGGTATATTTTTTTGTGTTTATTAATTACTACTGAGAAATTCTAGGTAGAAAAACCCAACACCACTTTGACCGACTTGGGAATCGAACCCAGGTCCAGTCCACACACGTAAATAGCTTCAGCAGTACGTGCCTTTCAATATTCAAAAATATGAGAGTTCAAGTTCTGAGTTGAGCCGTATGATTACTGGTACATGCGTGCACTGAATGGACAGGTCCACTCAATCTGTGAGGTTCTTTCCTCAAAATACCATTTCAGACACCAATCCACATGGTCTTCACATGATCTGACCAAGATTATGTCTGGACTTTAAAAGAGACTGTGGCCTCTGAGTTTGTTTCGGCCTTTCTTCTCAGAGTAGTCCGATTGGAAACGCCGACCTCATCTAGTTTAAAAAAATTGACGTGTAAAAGTGTTTGTACAAACCTGTGTTTGTACTTACAGAAATAAAATCATTTATCATTTATGATTTTCACCCGCAAACATATTATGTTTTGAAAACTTATCATTAAATATCTAGTTACACAATATTAATATAAATAGTAAACATGAAAACTCAATCAGAGCAAATTAATTAATTACTGAACAATTTGTTTCCACGTAGTCCACTGTGCATTTAAATACAACAATTACTAAAACAAGCTTGAAATATTCAATTGGCATTATTTGCAATTTAGAATGCAAATAATCACACTGGCGGGGCGGGCTGGTAAAAGTTTGGGTTAGTCACCAACTCGACACGAGAGACAGGACACACGTGTGTCCAGTTGGTGAAACTCAAAATCCGTATCACTTATTATTTCGTCCGCTGGATGTGGAAAGCGCAAGACCGATCGAAGTGGAGGAACCTAGGGGAGGCCTATGTTCAGCAGTGGACGTCTTTCGGCTGAAATGATGATGACAACCCAACTAGCAAAAAGTGGTTTTTAAACTATCTTAGAACCATCATTTATCGAGGACTATATGAGACTTATATCCGCATATAAACCTCGAAAAGGGCCCACTTTATAAGTCTACTTTTACTTATAAGGTATTTATATTAGGCCGCTGAAATGACATATACGCCTATAATGCTCCTGTAATTGAGTTACGTCAATGCAATTACTCCTGTAAATCTCAATATAAGTAAGTTATAGTCAAAAATTAGATTAATACGCGCCTAGAAATGCTTCTATAATAATATATATTGTCAATAGTCGAAGTGAAGGTATCACTTGTTGCGCTCTGTAAAAAAATATTTTAGGGTAGTATTGATGTTAATCAGAATTTATTAATGTCAACCTTAGTAGAAAAACAAAATCTTATTGTTGTCAAATTGTTAGTCTTATAGCTTATTCGTCGGGGAATGTAAATTTTCTGTGAAATCTATCATGGATTTGATTAAAAAATTAAAGCGCCTCTTGAAATTTGCTTCTTTACATTTTAGTATTAATTAATATTAAATAAATATTATTAAGGCAGCTGCCATTTTCCTGGTGAGCATTTCCAAGTATGACATAGTGCTAAAATAAGTATTTTTAGCATTTCCAAGCGTGCCATAGTACCAATATAAGTATATTGGTTCTATATTGGGTTATCTCAAAACCGAAAAAGATTCGCCATTGTTACCGATTAGGGTTCCGCAATGCTCAGATGAAAATCGATTGATATTTATAGATAAGTAAGTTAAAGGAATATTTTAAGGGTTTGTTCTACGTGCAAGGTTAAACATCAGTTTTAACATTGTTTTTATTTGACTTAATTATATAACAGGTTGCCGACGGTTTAAACAAGACTATGCCGGATATGTTCCTGGATATCGATCGATTTTTAACCAAAAAAGATTTCCGACCTTTAAAGAACTTAAAATGGCCTCGGAGTGTTACAAATTTCTTGTTGTCTGAGATATGTCCCGGTTGTCACAGCGTGGTTTATATTATCAGTGTACATAATATAGGCCAAAACTGGTATGTCGAACTGTTGAAAACTGGTAATCCATCAAACATTTGTTTAGAGAAATCTCATTTGATAAACAAGGAACATTGTTATACATTTTTTTCAAACATTTGATCAAACCGTTGTGCTAATAGTGTCCTGGGGTTGAAATACTGATGTGTAGGTTTTCTCTATTGGTATCTAGTAATGTTCGTGCGTCTTTAGGCAAAACATTGTTTATTCTCTTATTTAAAATTTTAAGTAAAGAGTTCAATGCAGTATGAGAAATATTGAAATCTAAGGCCAAGTTATTAATAGAATAACGCAGTTCTAAATTTTTGTTATAATCCGAAAGTTCTTCCTGAATATCACTTTCAATATCGCTCAAAGATTTGGTACTTTCGTAGTATGAACCTCTTCCATCTAAAGTAGTACTACAATTATCTTGTCCGGGACCTTCGCTAGAATTCGCGATACGGTCTTCACCAGTTAAATTTAAAAAATCGTTGCTCACTGCGGTCAACATTTCTTTATGTTTTTTTTTACTTTTCTTTTATCAGATCCACTTTTTTTAAACCGCTTCCACTTATTTAAATCCATTTTCAATATTTGTAGACAAAAACAGTTGTAATCAAAATGGCTGATGTTAAATCCTACAATAGAATTTGCAAAACTATATAAAGCGTGTTTTCGCCTATACTGGTCGTTTCAAGCAAAAGTGGCCTCTTAAGAGTTTTAACCAGGATTGTTTGAGATTACTTAGACAATAACACTACTGTGGAATGCCTATTTAAATAGGTCTAGGTTTAAAACGGCATACGATAAATCGATATAGAGAACACTTTATCCTACCGAGTGCTGTTATAATCTTGGTGATCAATTATTTTTAAAACGTGGATATGAAATTCATTTAACACTTACTTTTAAGTTTCTGTAAAACCAAACCAGATACATAAATGATTTACAGTAATTTAACTTTAATTTACTTAAATTGGTCATACATTTTTAGCTTATATTAGGTTATAAGTAAAAATAACAAGAGTTATTGCTCCTCAGTGCTTATATTCCTGGTACATGCTCCTACAGGAGTATAAAGATTTAAATGGTCCGCAGATGATATCTTATAGGCACATATAAGTCTGAGTTACCGGAGTAATTACTCCTGAGTGCAATTACTCTTGTTTCATGCTTTTATAGGAGTCTTGACCCTTTATTTGTCAGGAAATATGATCCTATATACCGATATAAGTACAAATTATAGGATTAAACGTACTTGAGTAAAAACAGCATGTATTTATGCTGTTAAAAGCGCAGTAGCTGCCACCAAAACTATCATCGGAGTGTTATAAGTCCACGTAGCATTATAAAATCGCAGTCCAGGATTATTTTGCTTGTTGGGAATGATGATTTCGTCTTCTGGACATGGCAAGATTTTTACCCATGTCCACATAGTGAAACTTAAATCACTTTTATGTTTTCACCAACTGGGCACACATGTGTCCAGTCTTTCGTGTCGAGTTGGTGACTCACCGAAAAGTATAAACATTTTTGTTAGTTTGCATGAAAATTGAATCGCGTCCATTTTTTGAGGCGGGCGATAGTGGGTGAATTCAATTCGTAAGGTGATCGTTTTCTTATTAGCTTTGGATGGGTTTATGTGAGAGAAGGGCAAGAGTTTATTTCATTACTTGGTCAACTGGCTAAAAAATAATAGGTTTTTCCTGTGTGTCCAGTGTGTACATAAACTATAAAACTTCCACGAAATGAGGTGTGATAAGCAGGGCTGAATTATCAGGAAAAGAAAAGGCATTACTGACGTAGCTTGAAGTGTAATTAAGCTGAAGAAGTGATGGCCAATGGAGCATACGAGTCCTGGAGTGGAGACCGCGTAATGGCAAGCGTAGTATGGGATGCTTCCCACCTATGTATATAGACCGACGACCTAAAAAAGGTGGCTTGGACTAACTGGATGCGGAAGGCAGAGGACAGAGTGTTATAGCGCAGCCTTCTAGGGGCCTATGTCAAGCAGTGAATTGCGATAAACAGAGTTAAACAAGATACCTACAGCAGATTAGCCATTTTATAAAATTACTTAGTCTTCTCACAGAACCGCACGCGTTTTAACTCACATTTATAGTTCTTAAATGCTAATGTAAATAGAGTTAGCCTAGAATTTGACTATTTTCTAATTCATCATTAAAATCAAATCTGGATAAACATGAAGCCTCTCCTTCTAAATCTCCTATCCAATATTTCGTTCCCTTCCTAATTTAAATTGGCGCCATACTGGCGCGCAACGCTAACGCCTCACTGCGGTGACAGTGAGAACTATCGTCGTGCGAACCCCGAACCGAGCGGTGAAAGATCTGTTCTCGCATCTCCGTTAAGAAAAATATAAGAAAATACATAAAAAGCTTCGCTAGAAACTGATTGACTGATTGGTTCTCGTAACCTTCCATGTGAACTGAAATCAAGTGAAACCAGTGAATCTGTAGGCCTATTGAATAATCGTGTCGCCGGCCGGCGCAACAGTCCCGAGTGGAGCGGTTACCTTCGATCCCTGCCTATCCAGGTGAGTGTTTATACTTTTTCTCAACGCACGGAATCACAGGGTGGCGAAGTGCCAGCATCAGGTAAATGCAATCGTTTCTCCAGTCGAAGTTCCAACAAAATCAAACCAAAAATCTAAATCTTTTATTTGCGTAAATAAGGTACAGAAAGTTCATAAGGTATTACTCGATCGCTTATTATGCCATTAATGTCGTCGTGCAAATTTACATGCCTAAATACAATATTTTATGAAATTAAAGTCGAATCATGCCTGCGATTAGTAAATTATAATTAAATTCGGATACAATTATTAAATTAAATTTAAAAAAATGTTTATAGACATCATCTACCTAGCCTTTTCGCCAAATATTTTGGGGTCGGCTTCCAGTCTAACCGGATGCAGCTGAATACCAGTACTATACATGCAGCGACTGCCTATCTGACCTCCACAACCCACTTACTAGGTAAAACAATACCTCTTGATAAGACTGATTGTCTGACTTTCGGGCTTCTGACTTCCCGTAACGACTGTCAAAGGGCAGCCGGGACTAACGGCTTAGCGTGATTTGGGAAGCACGGATCGGTCTTGGTATGTTAGTGGATCCCACCCATCCAAATAATGACCTCGACAAGTGTTGCTTAACCTTAAAGATTATTAAGCCATAAAGCCCTCCTGTTTGTAAACTGTTTATAAATACCACCTACTTTAGCAAAACAGTATTCCATCTCCATTCCAGCATAACTTTTAATCTACCCAGTTGAGCAAACAAACGTGTTTTCAAAATTGAGCTCATGTTAAGCAACTTTGCTCAATTTCTCGAGTATTTTGATAAATAATTACTAAATGGAAAAGTTATGATATACATTCGGAATTATTTAGAACAGTTCTGTCCTTAGCATACGGTAAAGTAACTTTTGTTCTGTTGGATTCTCGAAGTTTAATTAAACAAATGTTTAATTGTACTTTTGTCAGAGTATAATGGTGAAAAGTCATGTTTTAATTTTATTATAAGATTGGTAGATGACGATAATTTATTTTATGGCATTGTCTTAATTCCAGTGGAAACAGCTGTGACGTAGGTGGTAGGTTCAACCCAAGGCAGGCGCTTGACTATAAGTAAATATTTCATCACCACTGCTTTTAAAAACGGTGAAGGAAAACATCGTGAGGAAACCGGGCCATGTCTTAGAACCAAATATTCAATGACATGTGGCATCTACACAGTTGGGTTTAAAGATTCTTTATTTATTCTAGAAGAACATACATTGTTCACTTAGCGAATAAATACATGATTAAAGTAGGTGTAGTCCAGTAGCAAACAGTTTTGATTTGTTAATGTAGGTAGGTACGAAAATGTAGAAATCTTATTGTGTGTAAGACTAACATACGAGTATGTCGTTAACTTAATAGTTTTGTGTTGTTTGTGACGTACTGCTTGAGTTTAGCTTCAAATATGTTGACCGAAGATGTGCTCCTGATATCTGCCGGTAGATTATTATAAAGTTGAACGGCTTCGTATTTTATATTTTTTCTGCCATATTGCGTCCGCGGGGCGCGCGTCTGTAGTTGGTTAGGGTTCCTTACATAGATTATAACTCGTACAACAATACTCTATTGCCATCTGTTGGGGCTTGTAAATGGCTTGTCGCGAATAACCCCACTAGTACTTTTGTATTGTTAGCAGTAAGCCACCGAGACGAAAAAAAAAGTGTGTGTGTACTTATGTACGCACGTAAGAAGTTACACTTCTTTAGCGTAACAGAACAAATATAGCTTAAGACTTAATCGCGTATGTCACAACTCTTTGTTTGTAAAAGGAATGAAAAATTAATGACAGTTATCAACTACCTTCATCATGTCGCTTGACTGTCGGTGTGCGCCCGCATCGTAAAATTGTACTCTCATGATTTTTTCCAAATATGCCAAAAGGAGTATAACATCAAAAATCTTAAATGTATAGGTACTTCTTTTGGCACGTGCGGAACACCGGCCTCCTCTCAGTGAGAGGGAGTGGGCCGTAATCCACCACGCGGGCCCAGTGCGGGTTGGTAGATGTCGCATGTCTTCGAATTTTTGGTTCTAGGACATGCCGGTTTCCTCACGATGTTTTCCTTCACCGTTTGAGAGCAGTGGTGATGAAATTATTTACACAAAATAATGCGCCTGGCTGGGTTCGAACGCATGACCTACAACTCGTAAGTCGCGGCCGTTACCACTGGGCCACCACTGCTTGTGAGGCCGTGCGCTAAGGTGTGCGCGCGCATCGTAAAAATTGTACTCTCATGATTTTTTCCAAATATGCCAAAAGGAGTATAACTTCAAAAATCTTAAAGTTATACTTATTTTGGCACGTGCAGGTTGGTACCCGCATTACTGGGCCCGCGTGGTGGATTACGGCCCACTCCCTCTGACCAAGAGGAGGCCTGTGTCCCAGCAGTGGGAACATTATAGGCTGATTATGGTGACATTTCAAAAGACTGCTCATTACACTTATAGATAGCGCTGCAAGGGGTTCCTTTGCCACGTGGCCAGAATTGGAACTAGCGACGCCATTTTGTTTTTTCAACACACATGCATAAATTTCACAACCTTATTTGCTCTTGGCAATATAAATTTAATTTTTGGGTAAAACTTTAAAATATGCAAAGCTTTGAATACACTTTTACTAATTGGTGTTAAATTTCTAATCCCATTGTAATTAGTTAAGAGAATTTATTGAATTAATTGTAGTAATTAAGATTAAAAAGTTAGTTTTTTTTTAATCAAGCTTAGGTGTAATGCCCGAGCCTGAAATGAATATGCTTTCAAGTAAGTACGAGTACATTATAAAAATTAGTATTTTGATGTTTGTACAGACGCCAGCACATCAAGCTACCCCAAACTGTCAAATTTTCCCAATTGAACATGAACCTTATGAGATTTGAAATAAAGTTCAAAATCTATCAAAGAAATTTGACAGATTGGAGTAGCTTGATGTGCTGGCCTCTGTACATAGTATTTTGACAATTTGTTGTGTTATTTTGTTTCTCATTTTTTTTTTTATGAGGTTTTAAAAGGCAATGGGAAATTAAACATTATGGCGCCCACACATACAAGGCAGAAATAACAAAGCCACTTGCTTCGAGTTTTTGTCATTTACGTACCACCTACTCAAACTGCTGCTTCCATGTTAAAACAGTGGACTTGAAATTTTTGATTATTGGGTGTCATTGTGTTAAGGGAAAAGCGCCAAGAGAAGCACGCTAAAATTATTTTTTATTCTGATACTTCAAGACTTAATTAAGTTTTTTCAAATTATTTTTCGGGATTTTTGCAATAATAGCCTTTTGCAATAGTACTTACTACATTAAAATGGTTTTCAATACTTGCATTAATAATATTTTTGATTTGCCTAATAGTAGCCCTAATGCAAATAGTTATTATGAGTAGTGTCTTAGTTTAAAATAATGCTCATGACCTCAATTTTTTTTTTAACTTTGCCCCACACTATGAATTTCTCCTGTATTGTGGTGCTTTTACAAACATTTAAACTCACATAAACAAACAGCCAGACCCGGAACAACTATTTGTAGTTCATACAAATATTTGTTCCGTGAGGGAATCGAACCCGCGACACGCAGCGCAGCAGTCAATCGCTTAACCACTGCGCTAACCGTGCCGCCCAATTGCACCCTGTATATAATTCTCGACTGGAACAGCGGTCTTTTTACAGAACGGTCATCAATAAAGCACTAAGAACCAATTACCTGTTTGCATATTCATGAGATCAAAACATTTGAGGCCAATTAGAACTTAGTGTACATTCACGCGTGCCGCTAGTGTGTGTGGGCACTTAGAGATTAAAATTGAAGATGCATTTTTTTTTTCTTTGGTTATTCAATATTGTATTATTAAAATACAATCCTGTTAGGGTCGCGAATCATGTTTTGATCAACATACAAGTCATACACCCCAACACTAGATAAATATATTATCTTAGCGCATCGTTACAGGTTACTTAACTTTGTAGATTGTCCGGAATATAGAACTTTTTATCGGCCTCGACTTACGAGTCGGTCGATCGAACCCAGGCAGCCACATTAATTTCATCAGCACTGCTCTCAAAACAAGGAAGGAAAACAATGTGACGAAATCGGAATGTCCTAGAACAAAAAATTCGAAGATATGTGACGTTCACCAACCCGCAATGGGCCCGTATGGTAGATTATGCCACACTCCCTCTCACAGAGACGAGGACTGTGCCCCAGCAGTGGGTACAGGCTGATGGTGATGTGATGTGATGATTATTGACGGCAAGGTTGGCGCAGTGCTTAAGCGATTGACTGCTGCGCTGAGTGTCGCCGGTTCGAATCCCGCACGGAACAAATATTTGTATGACCTACAAGTAGTTGTTCCGGGTCTGGCTGTTTGTGTATATGAGTTTAAATATTTGTAAACGCACCCACAATACAGGAGAAATTCCTAGTGTGGGGCAAAGTTTAAAAAAAATACTAAACCATTATTTAACTTTTTATTCGGTGTTAGGTAATTAATTACCTTTTCACAGTATTTAAATAAAATTATTTTTCGCACTAGCAATTTCCGTATGTACTCCTACACTATTTTAAATACAAAAACGTTCACAAAATCAAAGCATTCGCTAGATATTTTACTATAAAAAAATACGCGTCGAATCGAGTAACCTCCTCCGTTTTTTCGTCGGTAAAAAAACGGTAAATATCGCACAAATTATATTCCCCCAATTTATCAAAATCGATGCGTTTTACGGTAATACATCAACTCGTTCATCCGAATACCGGTATGCAAACTCGCTACCCACCGAACTGCCGAACACCGCCAATAAATCTCACATTATTACTAAAATACATGTTTTAAATCTTTTTTGCAACTGGCAACTTTATAACTCAATTTTCATGTTACTTGCACAAGTTTTTAAATATCGAAACAGCCGTATTTTATTTATGGTGGCATTTACAAAAATGTAGTGTCATTTTTGTAAATTCTTTATTTGGAGCTTTTTTTATTCATTTTAGCTTGTTTGAATATGGAATTGAGATATAAAACGTGTTGTTTATGTAACTGGTGGCGGCAAAATAATTGAAGATCGAATTGTTTTATTTTTTCGATTCTTTCGATTTTAATTATTGCATTGCTGATTTTATTTGCGATAAACTGCCTTTGGTAGTAAATGGCACTTCTGAACGAACGTCTGCACGTAATATATTTACAATAATAATCATTATCATCTCATTTTTTTATCTTGTAGGTTATTTAAAGACTAACTTCGTTTACTAACTTTGTTAGGCCGTGGTAGTCGACGCTGCTTAGACAAGACAAAGTGTATCACGTATCCATAGGTGGCAGTAACCATAGGGTATAGTCCACTCATCATCATCATCATCATTTCAGCCGAAAGACGTCCACTGCTGGACATAGGCCTCCCCCAAAGGGGGGGTTTGCCATAATCGCCACGCTTGGCAGGCGGGTTGGCGATCGCAGTATGGTGGTAAAATGCATAAAGAACGCTGCTGCCCATTCTCTAGTAAGTCCCTTAGTCTCCTCCTACGACACCCACTGGAAGAAATGGGATGGTGCTATTCTTTTACGCCCGGACACCACACGGGACAGAGTATAGTTCACTACGCGAGCCCAATGCCGGTTGGCAGATGTCACAAGTATTGTCTTTAAATTTTTGATTCTTGGACACGCTGATTTCCTCCTGTTGTTTTTCTTCACCATTTTGAGTGCAGCGGTGATGAAATTGATTTCACAAAGTAACCCGCCTGACTGGGTTTGAATCCACGACGTAAGTCGGGACTAGTACTGGGCCAACACAGCTCTAAACTTCAAGTACATAAAAAAACGAAAGTACCCAAAAACCGAAAATAAACCCCAATATTAAGTCAAAGACATTTCTAGAATCCCGTCAACGTAAGCAGAAATCAAACAAAAGATTTTTCTAACAGGCAAGCCGAATGCTACAAAAACTATAATATCTGAAACGAGCTGACATATCAAATCGATTTAGTTTTTCTTTCATGGTAACACTGGTACAGAAATATGAAAGCTTTGAAACCGTTAATGTTTAATCTTTATACTTGAATTTGTAGTTACAGTCAGCAACAATAGACGATTAACACGTCAGTTTTTTACTACATCTTGCGCGGGCTGGCAACGTCGCATTTCATTCGTGATTATCTTATTAAGTCTAAATCAAAGTTTGAATGCTGTTACTGAACGTTACGTTAGAATGTTTACAGTTTTGGTATTTAGTTATAAAAATCAAAATATTGTCAATTATTTTCTATTTGCAGTACGTGTGTGAAATGTTTTTCTTTAAGAGTCCTAAACTCCGCAGTCCACAACCCAGTTACTGGGTAATAAGATACCTCTTGGTAAGGCTGGTTGTCAAGCTTTTGGGCTTCTAACTACTCCCATGGACTGACAAAGATCTACACTAATGACAGCCAGGGCCAACGGCTTATCGTGGTTTGGGAGGTGCGGAGAGGCCTCAATATGTAATAATGGTCACCCATCCTCGAACCGACCGCTGCAATCGTAACTTAACCTTCGATCGACCCGAGGGTGTTATTTTTTACCACGAGCTCCTACTGAAATTATTGAGCTACATGCTTAATTGAAATCTTTTAGCTATTATATTTCGGAGCTTGGGGGAGGCCTATGTCCAGCAGTGGACGTCGTTCGGCTGAGATGATGATGATATGAAATCAAATAAAACTTTTGTTTTAATTTACCTAAATGAAGTGTAAAAATAGCAATGTTAATCGACTTTTGTTGTTAACTGTACTCAAGTTTAAGTATTTTACATATAAATACAAAGAAGTCTGCATCAAAAGGTAATGAATATTTTTGCAATTTTGAAACCTATTTTTCATTTGAACCCAGACGTTTTCCAATAATACCAGTCTTTCATCTTTTTGCTTACACATTCTTTCACGTGTGGGTAAAGGGTAACATTTAAATGCGCGACAAACAAAGTTTTAAACTTCAAACGATGAGGGCCTTTTTTAATTATTGCGCTTCTTTTCATTATTTTTTAGGTACATATTTTTTTAAACAATATGAAATTTTAAATTTCATCAGCTATAGCGGTAAATTCCGATTGCAATATTTAATACTTACGCGGTCAACCGAATTAAACTAATTTCTCCTGAAAGATTTAATCTAGGATATAGTTTTCTCACTCGACCACTCAAATCCATAGACGTGACACTTTTATGGGAGAACATGCATTCGTGGGATCAGCCGCAATTGACTAATTTTTATTTTCATATTTAATATAATTATTAGAGTGTTGAATAATATTTTTAGGAATTTACTAGAGGCTCTAGTAAATTTACATTTTGTGAACTAAATAAACTACACTACACAACTGCAACTAAACCCAAAAAACCTTTTAGAGTTTCAGTTAAACATTTCTCATTTTATATTATGTTGTGCACAAGATTATTAAACATGTTTTCAGTTATAAAACATTTCTATAGCAATGTCGAGTTTACCTACTAACCTACTTGCGCAAGTAATTAAAGTTGTCAAGTGCAAATGGAAGTGTTGTTCCAACTAAAAATAATTATTATGTTATGAACTGGCAACACCTACATACACATAGGGTTACTTGGCAGCTCATCGTTGGCTTTATTTTGTGAGCATATAATAGGTGTCACTGTTAAAATAATTATAGTTGAGAGAAGCATGGAAACCCCTAAATTCAATGTTGAAAAAGCTTTAGTTTATATTCAAGAGATTATGTCATAAGTAAATTAATGATCATGCTTGGTTGACGGGTTTCGCTAAGGAATTTAAGCTGCACGGATTCATCGATCTGTGGTATCATATGAGTAGTATTGTAGGTCGTGAGTTCGAACCTTAGCATGCACTTCACTTTGTGTATTAAATTCCATGACCACTGGTCTCAAAACGATGAAGGAAAACATCGTGACGAAACCGGCATGTCCTGGAACCAAAAAATCGAAGACATGTGACTTCTACTAACCCGTATTGGGACCGCGTGCTGGATTAGGGCTTACCCACTCCCACGGAGAGGACGCGTAACCCAGCATAACGCGTAATAATATTAAAATAATGTGCACTTTTTATATCGTCCTCACATTGATAATTTCAACATAATGATGTTACCTACCAACTTTTTGTAACAAAATCATAATTTTAAAAGAGTGTCCATGGTGTTTCTTGCCCGTTCTTCTCCATAGGTACCTAAGCTTTGGAATTGGCTACTAGCTTCATCTTTCCAACTCACCGACCTTGACAATTCAAAAGTGCCTGTATTTGGTTTATTTGAAACATTTATTTCAAATAAACCAAATACTTTGAGTTTTAGTTTGAGCAGTGGGAACACTATAGGCGGATTGTTATATGCTAGCTGGTTTCAAGATAATGTCCTATATCTACTTTGTTGGAAACCACTAATAGTCTACAACCCACAGTTTTATGAAAACAGTTTCAAAACTTTAATGAGTTTTAAACTAAAAGTTTCCGTTAATCATGTTTGCGCAACAACATTTTAATACCTCAGATTAATCGTCGACCTGCTTTCCTGCCCCATTTGGCATCAAAACTATATTAAAACCATTAATACAGTGAGATTTAGATTACGTGAAAACGCCGTAAAACGCAATAATACGACTCAGTAGTAATAAAGTAATAGCTTCGCCATTTTGCATCCCAAACGTCAACTTTCCCGCCATGACGCTAATTTATTTTTAATTGTCTATGGCATGAAGCCGTTCCGAGAAATGAGGTCGTACTCTTCTTATTTTTTTATTGTTACGACTTATTGCTGGCCTAATTGTGACTTCATTATGTTCGTAATGGATATTGATATTTGAAAATGGAAAGAAAAATTGGGTACTTTTCTTTTGGTCGGCTATAGGCAACCATTTTGGCTTATTTTTAGGGTTTGTTTCTGTTCATTTTGTTCACTCAATTAAAGAGCAATTCAAGTGGAGAATTTGAGCTCTCGTTTTGTGAATTACATTCGAAAGAGCTTTCTGGGGTTACATTACTACTACTTTACTACCAAACTAAATATACAGAAAAAGCTTCATTTCAGGAGATTTCTCAAGGAAATAAAGGTAAAATAAATTGGGAGGTAGTGGCCAAAGAAGTAAGTAGAGAACTCGGCAAGTAAAGAAGATATCTCTTTTTGTTTTATTTGTAAGTTTATCATTGATTTTCACGTTATGATCCATCCCTTCACGTTTACCAAATCACTGATTATGTTTACATAGATACCATGTGGTGGGACCCTAGTGATCTGTTATACAGGTATTTCTAGTACAGACACCAGTCTCTCACAAACGAGTGCCACATAGTTTCAAGCTTTTATGTCATTATTTGTGAAGAGAAATAGCAATTTGTTATGCAACGCTGCAAAGTTGTTTTTTGGCGCGAGCACTTGTATTGAAAGCTGAGCAAGCGAAGGATTCAAATATAGAATCCGGAGCGTAGCGAGGGTTTCAAAGGTACGAGTCGCAGAATATGTTCATTGCCGTGAGAAACACACAATTTTTCACCTTACTACAGCGCGGAAAATGGCGCAAGAAAAACAGCCTAAATAGTGTTAGCCTAGGTAGTGTAGCATTGCACTGTAGTCTTCGAAAACGTTTTCACGCCTTTAGAATGTCTCCACGCATTGAACAAATTGTACGCTTTTATGTACTTTTCGCGCGATTTTTCCGGAAGGTAACTCAATTCGGAATTAAGTACCGCTTGCACTAACTGTGTTAAATTTAAATTTGAATCTTTGAACAGTGTTAAATTTAAATCTTTCTTACGATTTTGTCAAAAAAGAAACCGAAATTATAGAAAGTTAATTGAATACAGACAAAAAAAAAAACTTTTTTTCATACAGTCGTGTTTTGTGGACATTGTTCAAAAAATTACGTTGGCACACTGGCATAAAATAAGTATTATTGCATTTTCAGGTGACTGGCTGTATAGAAAATAATAGAATAGAAATGTTCGAATTTCAAAAACTGTTTCCACGCTAGTGGATAAAATGCCATTTTGCATGCAGATTTCGAATGTCAAACAGAATCTTTCCGAGCCTGTGAGGTGAAAATAAATAAATGCAGTTGTGCTGGGTCTTACCTATCATTAACAAAAAATTTCGTAGAAAATAAATATGTATTTAAAAGGCACCGTTTAAAAATACCATACATATAATTTACCGGCTCGTTTGTCACCAAAGGATCGTAAAGTCTGAAATTAATTTAACGTCTTCATTAGAAACGGGCCGTAGCTCGTAAAATTGTCATAAATATGAATTTAGCAGTCAAATGTGGAATGATAATGTTCAGATTATATTAGGTCTTTACCTATGAAATTGCCGTTCTGCAGTACTGGCCATTTCAAATCAAAATAATTTTTGTTTGGCTAAGAATTCTAATTTCAAATTAATTTTATTTTAAAAACATGGATTTTTTTTTCTAAAAGTAGTCATTTCTTTATTGATTAGTGTTACATTTTCATCGCATTTCAATCTTTTTCGTCATCATGGATACGTTAAAAATTCGAGTAATTATGGAATATGAGTACCGTCGTGGCAGCAACGCGGCACAAGCGGCACGCAACATCAACGACGTTTACGGAGCTAACACTACAAACCAACGCACCACCTGTTATTGGTTTGCTCGCTTCCGTTCTGGAAATTTCGACCTGAAAAATGAACCTCGCGGTCGTCCGAAGACTTTGGTCGATAATGACGAATTAAAGGCGATTGTGGAAGCTGATGATACACAATCTACGGCTGAATTAGCAGCAGCTTTCGACGTTAGCGTCAAAACAATATTGGTCCATTTGCGTCAAATTGGCAAGGTAAAAAAGCTTGACAAATGGGTGCCCCACGAACTCAATGATCGCCAGCGCGAAGTACGCGTCGAGACGTGCCTTGCACTGCTCAACAGACACACAAATGAAGGAATTTTGAACCGCATTGTTACCTGCGATGAAAAATGGATTCTGTTTGATAACCGTAAGCGCTCAGCAAGTTGGTTGGATCCTGGTTCAGCACCTAAACAATGCCCTAAACGAAAACTTACCCCTAGAAAAGTGATGGTCACTGTTTGGTGGTCTAGCGCCGGTGTGATTCATCACAGCTTCTTACCAAACGGGGTGAGCATTACTGCAGATGTGTACTGTGAAGAACTGAACACAATGATGGAGAAGCTGGCGCATCTCCAACCAGCATTGGTCAATCGCTCGTCTCCGCTGCTCCTGCACGACAACGCGCGACCTCATATTGCACAGCAGACGGTCTCCAAGTTGCAAGAACTGGGGTTGGAAGCTCTCCGTCATCCGCCCTACTCACCAGACCTTGCGCCTACAGACTACTACTTTTTCCAGAATTTGGATAACTTCTTGGCGGGAAAAAAATTTAATACCCGAGAGGCAGTACAAAATGCCTTTGAAGAATTTGTTGCCTCCCGTCCAGCTGATTTCTTTAAGAAGGGCATCAATAAACTGCCACTGCGATGGCAAAGATGCATTGATTGCATGGGTGATTACTTCGATTAATACAAATAAAAAATTCATGAAAAAAATTCGTTTAAATTTTTTCATACAAAACGGCAATTTCATAGGTAAAGACCTATTATTTATTACGTATCATCAAGGAGTGTAATGGGAACGTGCACGAGGCTCGTATTATTGAGTTTCCTCAAATGTATGTAATGGCCTCTATCTACGTATGGCGCCCTGGTACTTTTGGATTGGTTACTTGAAAACTGTGTAGCTGTGTGTGTGTGTGTGTGTGTGTGTGTGTGTGTGTGTGTGTGTGTGTGTGTGTGTGTGTGTGTGTGTGTGTGTGTGTGTGGACGTGGACTCCCACATTTCACCAGTCATGTTTAAGTTCCGTGTAATAGGGGGCGAGCCTATTGCCATCAACAGGACATAAATCCTTCTACCCAATAACACTTTGCCTGACCTGGGAATTGAATCCAAGCCCACATGCTCGGCAGTAGCGTTTGCGACCTAGAAAGTCAGTCAGGCAGTCTGTTAATTTTATCAATTGTTACTTTGTGTCACTTGAACTCGTAAACCGCTGTGGTTTCCATCGTAAGTTCTGTTACCGAACAAATAACTTGTTCTTCCAAGTTTGCCTTAAAGTTATGTAAGAGAAACTGTGTTATTTGCTAACAAGAGCACTTTGTAGTTTTGGCAATCAACTAAGTAATTGGTTTATTCAATGTTATGTTACAACTATCTATTAGGACCAGTAAACCAGAGTAGACTTTTACTGATAAAATTACAAGGAATCATCATCACCTATTACATGTCAGCACCAACTATGGTGGGGTCCGCAAGGGCCGATGTCTGCCAGGGGTGCGGGTTGTTCGAAAGAGATACCGTGGCCCCTGGCACACAGGCAACTGAAGGAACACAGGTGGGTTTTAGTCAGCAAAAGTCTGACACGCCCTCCCGCTCCACCCAGAGCGGGAGAAGTTATTTTATGACTTACCATCCTCAAAAAAAAAAAACCGCTGTATGTTGAACAAAATATGATTCCCGACCGTAATACGTATTTATTTACAAAATAATAATAGTTAAAATCATTAATACAACCAATTAATACATCAATGTACAACCGTATTTATTTAATCTCAGACTATTCATGAAAAAGTCTGGCATCTGTCATCTGTCTGCTAAATTCCATTTAAATCCGTTCAGACTTTTTAAAAGCGTAATTAACAAACAAACAAACATACATTCGCATTTTTTATATTAGTTAGAATGTAATCGTATAATATTAGTTTATTCCCTAATGGGGTTTCGTTAAAAAATATTTATTTTGGCAAAAAAATATTTTCATGGTTTTATTACTGAAAAAAAATCGAAAAACGTAAAAGTTAATTTGATTTACAGATTATGTCTTTTTACTATACTAAATCTCGTCTCTTATGAAGATTGAGAATCCCAATGGAATAGATATTTATTCTTTTGAATATATTATTTTACATTTAGAGAGGCAATGCATGTTAAGAATGTTGTAAAGAACATTGGGTCACGAACTTTAGTATTTATTTCTACTTTCCATTATTATGTTACATATACAACGTGTAACGGAAAGGTTAAATACATACCAAGGGCACGGATGGATGCATGTTATCAAACGATATTGGAAGGGTTTTTTAATCCAATCTGTATATGTTCGGAATTTGTAATACATTGATACCAGAAACCAAATCATCAAATTGAAATTAACACATCACTCGAAAGAGATTTATCGTGATATTGGCAAGTAACGTGGAAAGTTATTGACCTACGTAGTGCGGTGACATCTTCGTTATGATTTGAATTTAAGAAACATTTGGAACCGAAAATTTAAATTGTTAGAGTATTTTAGTTTTGAGCTGAAACTATATATTAGTGATTCTATATCAGCTATTATGTTTAGTGCTTAAGGATAGCAATAGGGTTTCTGTTACACCCTGTATATGTATGCATATAACTTAAATCGAAGCCGTGGAGTTTGATCATTCTCGTTTTAAATAGCAGATCATACATGCCTATAGCTATCTCTTCTACTTAATTACAATCTTAAAGGCACTTTAATATGGGTTGAATGTTTGTATGGAAATTTATCATTTTTACCAATGATAAATGCCATCGGGTGCACGGCTTGCACGGCTTTTGGGAAATAATACGTGACTGCGAGCCAAGCTACGGCGTAGTTCAGCTACGTGCTACGAAGTCGTAGATTACGTAATCTACGATAACGTAGTCTCAACTTCTATGTTTTTTTTTGGGCTCTGTTTATGGTCAATTGAAGACTTTCTAGAACATGCTTTCGTAGGTGTTGTGGCAACGCTACGTGCGAACTATGCGCGTCGCACAAATGTCACGCAAAATCCTGCGTCGCGCTAACAGAGTTGTACGCGCGATTAGCTTAAAATACAACACCCGTTTCAACTGTCGGGTAGTAGCCCATCAAACATAACACCCGTCTGGTTGGAGGATCCTCCCTTTTCGATGGAGGATAAAAAACTTTCCATACCCGTTCCTCATACCTCCATAGTCAATAATGATTTAATTGAATGTATGTAACGAAAACTCGTGATTTTCGTACCGTATTTGTTTACCAAATTAAACATATCGAATTGATCAACTCAGTCTATCGTAATCCACTGCTGGACAAAGGCCACTCCCAGGCTGAGCTGCAACATCTGTACTCCGCCTGCCGCAGGTCTCAGACGCCTTTTTAGGGTCGTCGGTTGTTCTAGCGACGGACGGCGCTCCACACGATGCTTCTCGAACCGCGGTCCCCACTATAGGACTCGTCTTCTTGCTATCGGTCCTTCGACAAAAGAAAAAATACCTGATATAAAAAAAACGACTACAAAAACCATGAAAACGATACCCACGACGTTAAGATATTGAAAAAAAATTGCAGCTGCCATCTTAGATTCCTATTTTGACCTCATCAGTGTCTCAAGACGAGTCTTTGACTAGTGTGTGATGCCAGTGATGACCTATGGTACAGAGATCACTCACAATGAGCCTTATCAGAAGGCTTAAAGTCACCCAAAGGGCTATGCTTGGAGTTTCCCTACGAGATCGAATCAGAAATGAAGAGATCCGCAGGAGAACCAAGGCAACCGACATAGCCCGAAGAATTGCCAAACTTAAGTGGCAGTGGGCAGGGCACATTGCTCACAGAACAGATGGCCGATGGGGCGACCGCGTACCGGAAGACGTAGAGTGGGAAGGCCTCCCACAAGGTGGACCGATGACCTTGTGAAGACCGCGGGTATCCGCTGGATGTGGGAAGCACAATACCGGTCGAAGTGGAAGAGCCTGGGGGAGGCCTATGTCCAGCAGTGGACGTCTTTCGGCTGAAATGATGATGATGATGATGTTGGCTTGAGCACGCATAACGCTTTTTCGTTGCTTGATGATTTCTACAATTTTATTCCTACCGAAAGATGTGTTCAAGAAGTTCATTCCAATAATACTTTACCATTTCAGGTAGAATTTAGTATTTAAAAAAGAAAACATGAATATTTAATCCCTGTTCACACGTGAAAAATATTCAAAGCGAAAGTCTAACTTTGAAAATAAGCTCACACATAAATGCATTGAATATACATACATATTACATACACCTATTCACTATATATTTACATCGAATATCAAAGGGTAGATTAACATAGTTTTCCTAGCAAAAAGGGTACAGAACAAGTTGAAAAGTTTTCAAATAACTACGAGCAGCGTTTGTAACAGGTTTCTGTCTAAAAATGTTTTGTCTAAAAGTAAATTGCGTGGGTTTATTATCTTGTACCTTTCATTTTTCTGTTATTTTACCTTACCTACTTTTATTTTCGTTAGGTTTAGGTTTTCATTGTGAAGATTATTCTAAAAATGATTAAAAAACGTGGGAGAACTTACTATTGTAATTTTCGTTCTTTCTCTGCGAAATTCTTTGTCATATCATAGTTACCTTTATCAGACCTTATAACAAAAAACATCGTTAGCATCTTTGGTAGCACCCCGACTGGTTCCATATGGATCCAGCGTGCTGAGCATAGGCCTCCGCAAGCACCGTAAAACGGGGCTACTTTGCACAGGTTTTGACGGAGTATTGGTATCTACTTTTTTTAACACCCAAGATTAATGTTTTTTTTTTTATACCTACAGAACAATGTGTCCTTTGGCTATCAAACTTATACGAATATAAAGCCCCACAGGACCCCACAATCTTTTTTTTTTAATGGTGTCAAAGTTACCTGGAAGTCGGGGTTCTTTGACAAGGTATCAAAATGAAACTTATGTCAGAGATTTAAAATATAAGGGTTACTTTAACATCATTTTGATTAAATAATTCAATACTGTATGCATTATACATGAAATTGAAATGAAAACAACAAGTTTTCGAGATCAATAAGTCATTTTTATTATCACTTAGGTAGGTTACAAAATTATAGGCATTTTTTCATCATAGGCATACTTTTAAACAGTATTTTAGCGCACTGTTAAAATACTCACGTAAACTGTCAAAATTACCCTTACTGTTAAAGTAGTCCCGTTTTACCGGCCGGTTCTGTGCTTCAAAATATACATACATACATACTCAGCCTATAAACGTTCCCACTGCTGGGACACAGGCCTCTTCTCCATGAGAGGGAGTGGGCCGTAATCTACCACGCGGGCCCAGTGCGGGTTGGTAGATGTCACATGTCTTCGAATTTTTGGTTCTAGAACATGCCGGTTTCCTCACGATGTTTTCCTTCACCGGTTGAGAGCAGTGGTGATGAAATTATTTACACAAAGTAATGCGCCTGGCTGGGTTCGAACGCACGACCTACAACTCGTAAGTAACTTCAAAATATATTTAAGTGGAATTTAAAAAAATCTTTGAATCGATTGGGAAATACATGAGATATGCGCGTATATATGTCACCGTATAATTGTGAACACCGTTAGTATTAGAATAATCTCGCTAGATTATAAACTAACTATGTTCATAATTATACGGTGACATATGCTTACAATACCCGGCGAAAAATATTGCACATCGGCCTTTGGAAAGAGACAATCGGCTAATTTCGGCTTCGTAGAGCGTTATCTCTGTCGCACACTACCTATGTGACGTTTTGTCAGTCGTTCAAGTGCGATAGAGTGCGGTCGCGTCCTGTTCAAAATATATATTTAGAGTTGTTAACACCCCCAAATTTAAATAATGTAAAGTTTATAGTCGGGGCACTTTAGGCAAAAGAAACTCCAACTATTAGTGCATGTAAACTGTGTATTGGTATTGGTACATACGAAAAAAAACAGTGGTACACTTATTATGTAGGTATACTTTTAGCTTATTGGATATAGAAGGTTCGCGTCGCGAGGCGCACGAGTAGGTATATTGACGCCGAGCGCGTGCGCGTTTTCCGGGCGCCTGTGAATCACTGACTGCGGCGCGCGGGGCGACATGATAGTGTTGTGCCGAACCGTTACTAGTCACGTAACCTGGCCGGCACACGACGAACTCTGGAAGTGCGGGGAGTTGTCTCTAATAGAGGTCGCGCTATATCCTCCCCCTCCAAGTCAGCAGAAGGCTCTGGAGCTGGCTTGGCAACCGATGACTTACAGGGCCTGCCCTTCTTCCTACTATGGACGACAACGTTGGAATCACCTACGTACGGTGTAAGGAGACTGGCATGATATTTCCCGCGTGGTTCGTTCTCTTTATCTACAACCTCGTAAGTGGTTCCCGAAACAACTTTATTTATACGATATGGGCCCTCTCGTCTTGGGGCGAACTTACTGATGAAGCCTTTCGCGGCTTGACTAAGTCGATGGCTATCCACAAGTACGAGGTCACCCTCCTTAAACTTAGTTCCAGGACAGCGGTTCTTGTCCGCTGCATCCTTGCGAATGTCCTGCTGGCGCTCGACTCGCCACTTCACCTCTTGTAAGCGGTGTACAAAATCCCGTAAATAGGGCGTGATTTGGGGAACGTAGTTTTCTTGATCTACGACCGTTCGCAAGTCGTGGGCCACGTCCACCGGGGACTGAAACTCACGCGCAAACGTTAAAAAAGCGGCAGAGTGTCCCGGGCCTTGGTTAGGAGCCGTATTTAACGCGAAGCGCACAGCAGGCAACACTTCCGGCCAACGACGATGCTCGGGATCTATCAGGATCGCCAACATCTGCTTCATCTCCCGATTTTTCCGTTCAGCGGGATTGGCCTCGGGGTGATATACTGGAGTTAAATTTTGATGAACACCGAGGACGTGCATTGCTTTTTGCATTACCGCTGACACGAATTGTGTTCCATTATCTGAGATAACTCTACGGGGAAACCCATATCTCATAAATACTTCTTCTATCAATACTCTAGCGCAACTGTCTGCGTTGGCCTCGGTCAACGGGAACAACTCTACCCATCTGCTCGCAGTATCTTCAACTAGGAAGATCCACTTCTCACTCTTACTACCCTCAGACAGAGGACCGAACAACTCCATGGCAAGAACTTCAAAGCGTTGCTGAGCTACAGGGGTTTGCAGCAGCCCAGCAGGTTTAAGATTAGTAGGCTTAAACTTTTGACAAAGATCACAAGCCTTGAGATACTTCGCCACGTATTGACGCATATTTGGGAAATAGAATCTTTCCTTGATCTTTGTTAGAGTTCGCTCCAGGCCCAGATGACCGGCTGTGGGCGCATCATGGAGCTCTTTCAGTATCTCGGTGCGCATAGAGTCTGGTACTACCAACTGAGGCTCCTCAGATTCGGAATCCGGATCAAATCGAAAAAGGACTCCGTTTGACAGATAATAGCCTCGATCTGTCCACCGGGTGGTGGCATCACCGTCTTCAAAGTCCGTAAATATTTTCCTAAGTTCAGGATCTTCGAGTTGAGCTGCTCGCAATTCCTCCGAGCTACGGTGAGGTAGGTCTACTAAGACTGGACACAGATCGCAGGTAGACTCGGGATTTTCATCCATCGACGGCCGGGATACGGGACGACTGAGCGTGTCTGCCACCACATTAGCTTTCCCAGGCGTGTACTCGACATCCAGATTAAAAGCTTGAATTTTCAGGGCCCACCGAGCAAGGCGGCCACTGGGTGTCTTTAAAGACAGTAGCCACTTCAAAGGTTGATGGTCGGTTGCAACATGGACTTGGGCGCCACAGCTAATGCTTCTCGCTCCGTCGTGGAGTACCTAATAACGTTCGGCTGTTAATAACCTACTGGCATACTCAATAGGTTTTTCAGACTTCGGATTCGGACCTTGCACGAGCACTGCACCTAGGGCATAACCACTGGCATCTGTGCGAAGGATGAAAGGTTGCTCAAAGTCTGGCTGGCGTAGGATTGGACTCGTTGTGAGTCTCCGCTTGAGCTCATTAAAGGCGGTGACCTCCTTCTCACCCCATTTCCAAGATTTACTCTTCCTCGTAAGGTCGGTCAATGGCTGGGCTACTTGAGAGAACTGTGGAATAAATTTTCTAAACCAGGAACAGGTTTGTAAAAAACTTTTAAGTTCCTTTACATTGTTAGGAGGTATCATTTCCACGACTGCTTGGACCTTCGTCGGATCCGGTTCGATACCTTGAACTGTAATAACGTGCCCTAAATAAGCAACTCTTTCCCTGGCAAATACACACTTTTCACGGTTTGCTTTGAGGTTGAATTGACGAAGGCGATCGAATACCTTTTGCAGATCCTGTAGGTGCACATCCAGGTTATCAAAGATTACGAGAATGTCATCTAAATATTGCCACAACGGTTACGTCTTTTAGTCCAGACCGAAAACGATCCATCAATCGTTGGAACGTCGAAGGCGAATTCTTTAAGCCAAATGGCATGCGCCTAAATTGAAACGTTCCGAACGGTGAGACGAATGCAGTCTTGTGTCTGTCTTCTGGAGCTACTTCCACTTGCCAGTACCCAGATTTTAGATCAATAGTGGACATCACACAGTTACTCTTTGTGGAAGAGAGGATCTCGTCGATTAATGGCAGCGGATATTTGTCCGTACGGGTTACAGCGTTTAATTTTCGATAATCGACGCAAAATCTTGTCTCACCATTCTTTTTCGGCACTAACACCACTGGAAAAGCCCATTCTGACACAGCTTCTTCTATTATCTCCAGTTCCAACATTTTATCAATTTCAGCTCTTACCTTCTCCTTCTTAGCAGGAGTCAGTCGATAAGGGGGCGTTGCGATAGGCGCGGCGTTACCTGTGTCTATTCTATGCGAGGCGAAGGGCGTCGGCCCTCCCCCTGCACTAAAGATGTCAGCGTTAATTTCCAATAATGCAGCCAACTTGTCCCTATCAGATGGTGATAGGAGAATACCCTCGCACTCGTGAGGACCAATCGTCGAACTGACCGCAACTCGGACCTCGCGTTCATACTGTAGCTCATGAAAGCCTGTAGCACGTAAAGCGAAACGATTCCTCTCGAAATCGAGTATCATGCCAGCGTCCTCTATAAAATTCATACCTAGTAAGGAATCGGTTGCGCCGGGCAAGACCATAAAAAGAGTGCTTATTGCAACTCCCTGCACTTTTACATTTACCACAGCTGTTTCTACAGTTTGGAGGCGTTGGGCTCCGTCTGCAAATCTTAACTCTGTTTCACAAGTATTAAATATTTGGCCATTAGCCCGCAAATGTCTTGTTAAACTGTCACTAGCAACGCATTGCTTCGCTCCCGTATCTAGTAACGCGGTGCCTACTGCACCGAACACCTGCACATAAAAAATAGGGCGCACACGCGGGTTTAACACTTTTCTATCTACGGACACTGATTGGAATGCGGTCGTCGTGGTCGGCGATGAAGCGCGTTTCCCTTTACACACCGTGCAGTTCGACCGTATGACACCGGGCGCACCACATCCAAAGCACGCTACGGACGGGCGCAGCTCCGATAGGGTCGCAACTGGTTCGCTCTTGACGGGTTCAACAGTTGCCTTATTCCGATTTTCTAGTTTACGACAGTCATCTTTGACATGTCCAAACATCTTGCAAAATGCACACCTTGGTCTAGCCTTGTTTGGCGGTGCTTGTTCTTGTTTATTCACCAAAGCACTAGCTGGTGAAGACGTCGTAGCATGTCCAGTGACATGCGGTGGCGGCAACGGCGGGGCGGCAGATGCAGGAGAGTGCCTTTTAGTCGGCGCTGCGGGGCAGACTTCTTCCAGCACATCCTCTACTACTCGAGCCTGTTGTAGCAGCTCGGCGAACGAAGTGAAGGCACTCCTTGTTACCCTCTCCCGGATTCTCCTATGGAGTAGGCCGTACACCATATCCAGCTGCACTGGATTTTCAGGTAGCGTGTGCAGCGGTAGTTGGGCGATGAGGGCTCTTACCCTACACACAAAAACATCTGTCCGTTCTGCACCTTGCTCTCGACTAAACATCTCTCTATATAATCTATGAGGTGGGAGGCGCGGACCGAATGTTTGGCGAAGTAAATGGATGGCCTCCTGCCAACTTGTGACCGAATGTTTAACACCTTGCCACCAGGTAGCCGCAAAGTCAGTGAGCAGCATTGGCAGGCCTCTTAAAGCTATATCGTCGTGAACACCAACACAGTCTTTATAAATCTGCACGGCATCTACGAATGCCACTACATCGCCGGCACCATTAAATCTCGCCGTACACTTAGCCAGGTTTGTACTTACAGTCGTCGTCGGCGGTAGCTGCGCGCCCTGCGTAGGCGGCTGCAACCGTAAGGCTTGCACGAGGAATACTAGTTGTTGGTCCGTCATAACGATAGGTGCGGACATCGGTGGCTGCGGTGTGGCGACGGGCGGAGCATGCCCGTGCTGTGACATCTGCGAGTAGCCAGGCAGCTCACGCCCATACAGCGGCGGTGGTGATGGGGCTGAGGCGCCGGCGGACGGAGGTCCAGCCAGCGGCGGCGTCGACGATCGTACGTCGACGAACAATGCGTGGCCATCTGAAGTAGACGGCAGCGGTATCGTACCGTCTACCTGCTCACCAGACGTACGGTACGTGTACAGGCTGCTGCGTAGCACGTGAAGCACTATCATTACGCGACCGTGTTAGTACCATGTCTTTTATGCACTATGAACAACGTTCCGGTACCACAAATAGGTAATAGTGTACCTAGGTAATCTAGTTCGTCACTCAAGTTCGACAACTGTACGTACACAACGCGTACGTAAGTACGTTAACAACGTTCATGCACTTACGCGAATGTTAACCTTAATAAATCTACGTAGGGTAGGTACCCACACTATAAAGTCCTAACTCGCACGAAGCGTCACTATATACAATACTTTGTACACTGAATGTTCACAGGATTACGACTTATAGCAAAACGACTATCCTAGGTAACCTAAAATATAGCACTATAACCTAGGATGACTAAACGTAACACTATAATTAAGTTCGTAAAATCTAGGCACTGTAAACAAAACAAGTGTTCGCGAATGTTCCTCAAAATGGCCGTTGGATTTCGAACTAGGTGCACGACTGTTCTAGGAAGTAAATAGGCACTAGAACGACTAAACCGTGAAATAACTAGTTCGTAACACTGAATCCACTGCATAGTCACTATAATACACAAAAATGCTAAAAGTTCTTATTAATTGTTGTTATGTGCACAAAACGACTGCGGGCGGCGCGGGCGAGAACATAACGAGTAGGTATATAACGCCGCACGAAGAAATCCCGAGAAAGTCACTGTTTTCGACACTCATACACTGTTTTTCGAGTCTTGACACGAACGTTGTTATACAAATATACACAACAACAGTTTTACACGAAAATAATGTTTGTTTAACCGTTTTTCACAAAACACGGCCGAACGTTGGGACGCCAGTTATAGTCGGGGCACTTTAGGCAAAAGAAACTCCAACTATTAGTGTATGTGAACTGTGTATTGGTATTGGTACAAACAAAAAAAAACAGTGGTAAGTACACTTATTATGTAGGTATGGTATACTTTTAGCTTATTGGATAGAAGGTTCGCGTCGCGAGGCGCACGAGTAGGTATATTGACGCCGAGCGCGTGCGCGTTTTTCGGGCGCCTGTGAATCACTGACTGCGGCGCGCGGGGCGACATGATAGTGTTGTGCCGAACCGTTACTAGTCACGTAATCTGGCCGGCACACGACGAACTCTGGAAGTGCGAGGAGTTGTCTCTAATAGGGGTCGCGCTATAAGTTGTACTATGGCATCTCTGGCATTGGTGTCTATGGCATTTTATTTTACCCCAACCTAAACCCATCACTTTTAGAAAAATTGTTGTATTTTATACAAAGAATAAAAATAATTATCAAAAGAAGCAAATCATAATTGTTTTAACAGCTCCTAATAGATACCGGACTGTTTGTATGTCGTGCGACAGAGATAACGCTCTACGAAGCCGATATTAGCCGATTGTCTCTTTCTAAAGGTCGATGTGCAATATTAATCGCCGGGTACTGTACAAAACTTACGAAAAAATTGAGTCGGACAGAATGTCGTATACAGTGTCCGGAAATTTTCTGGTGAAATAAACATTTTCGGCCAACGATGAACATCAACTAAATTAAAAGGCTTATTGAATAATTTCGCAAAGTCGGTTTTGAATTTGCAGTCCGTTTCGGACATGGACACTTGCTGGCAGCATTGCTACGGAACGTGGCAATACTGCCAGTCTTTTAGCCACTTTTCCTGGTGACAGCAATGCTGACAATTTTTTCGTAGCCCTGTTATTTTCCCCTCCTTTTTATACACTTGTATATAATATAATATTAGGTATTATAATTTTAAGACTGTTATTTTTTTCATCGTCATCATTTCAGCCGGAAGACGTCCACTGCTGGACATAGGCCTCCCCGAATTTGAGGGGGGCCTCGCTTGGCAGGCGGGTTGGCGATCGCAGTGTGGTGGTAAAATGCATAGAGAACGCTGCTGCCCATTCTCTAGTAAGTCCCTTAGTCGCCTCCTACGACACCCAGGGTTTTTCACGCTTTTTAGATTACATAAAAATAAATAAATACAGACATTTTGTCACATTTAGGCTGCACGGGTCGATCGATCAGGATAACCTACGCTTGCCGCGGTTGGTCCGTGGATGGGTAACCATCTTTACATACCAAAACCCTCCGTACCTAGGAAAGCACGATAAGCCGTTGGTTCCGGCTGTCATTTGTGGATCTTTGACAGTCGTTACAGGTCGTCAGAAGCCCGAAAGTCTGACAACCAGTCTTACCAAGGGGTATCGTATTACCCAGTTACTGGGTTGTGGAGGTCAGTTAGGCAGTCGCTCTATGTAAAATACTGGTATTCAGCTGCATCCGGTTAGACTGGAAGCCAACCCCAACATAGTTGGGAAAAAGCCAGGCAGTTGATGACTTTGTCACATTTAACTTCAAAAAATAAAAGGTGAACTATGTTCTCTGCTGACCCCCTAAACAAAACACATATGCATAGCTTATTAAGCTAAAAGCGAAATAAAACGAACCGTATATTATTTTACTGCTACATTCACCATCATATTGAATCTATAAACGGAAAGAATGTAAAATCTGATAAAATAATACAAGATCAATGGTACAGAAAAATGGTTTCCCGTAATATGATTGAGATTGTATGGGTGACATATTTATGGTTTATTTGTAGAGATAGCAAGGTGGGTTTTTTATATCTTTGTTTTGTTACATTTCAGTCTTTTTCTTTCGTTTCGATAGGTACTAACTTTTGCTTGAAATATTCTTGTGAATGTGAATATACACATTAGCTCGTCACTAAGATGGAAGCTGACCTGCTCAGGGACGTACAGCTCCGCATAGACACTTTTAAAGAAATAAATAAGAAAGAAACATGGTTTTTTAGTGACTTAGTACACTACGCATTCCGCTCCACTATTTTTTTTTTTAAACCTTTCCCCACACTAGGAATTTCTCATGTATTGTGGGTGCGTTTACAAACATTTAAACTCACATACACAAACAGCCAGACCCGGAACAACTAATTGTAGGTCTTACAAATATTTGTTCTGCCCGCAAGATTCGAGTTAGCGGCCTTACGCTCATTATCGATTTCCTTTGTTTTATCTATACATATAATAAAATCGTAACGAAGTCAAATATATTCTAAATAGTTAATTAAATCATATTTCTAACTGTTAATAAACTCGATCATTCCGTGTTGCAAAACCATTACTGCTTGCCATTCTCACCCTTCTGGCTGTGAGCATAACGCTAATTATTGATTGTAACCCGGCAAAACAATTTAACACGACTAGTGAGATAAGCTCATAGCATACGTCCACAGTTTCAATGATGCCTAGCCATTTCCTAATTATATTTAGTCTAGCCCAATGCAGCCAGTTTTCAGTATTTTATATGGAGCGACTACCTATCTAACCTCCACAACTCAGTTATGGGGTAATACGATACTTTTGGGATTCTAACGACCCGTAACGACTGTCAAAAATCCGCGAAGGACAGCCGCAGGACCATTGGCAAAACGTGCTGTCCGAGCCATCGAAGAGTATCGGTATGTAAAGAAGGTCACCCATCTACGAACCCGTCGCGAATTTCGTATCCTGATCGATCGACAAAAATAATTAAACGCACGCAATAATAAATTCAAAGAAAAAAAAGAAAAAATGGAGGTTATGCTAATATCTTTATTAGTTCACAAGAAGAACAACCATTTAAACCAACATAGTATCGAATTGTCATCGGGACCATGGTCCAGCTTCTGCCTTTTTTTGGGACGAACCCGCCTCACGACAAAGCCAGAAATTCGCCGAGACAGTGAAGCTGACGAATCCCGGAGAAAAGATATTAGCGGTCAAAACTTTAAGGATTATCCCATAACATTGTGGTTACTAGATGAGGCTTGCGGCCAAGTGCCGCACGGGTCCATCAATCGGGTTAAGCTACGCTTACCGCGGTTGGTCCATGGATGGGTGACTATCTTTAAACACCAGGACCCCTCCGTGCCTCAAAAAGCACGTTAAAGCGTTGGTCCCGGCTGTCATTCTCTGCTCTTGTAATCTCCCGGATCTTTGACAGTCGTTACGGGTCGTCAGAAGCCTGAAAGTCTGACAGCTAGTCTTACCAAGGTTATCTATTACCTAGTATCTGGGTTGTGGAGGTGAGGTAGGAAGGCTAGGAACATTGATTGTGGTTACTAGAACTAGATCCCCCGTTGACCCCCTAGGTTCGCAGGTAAACCAAGGTAACCATCATAGCCCGAAGAATTGCTAAATTTAAGTGGCAGTGGGTTCGGAACAGATGGCCGATGGGGCCGAATGTTTCTGCAGTGGCGACCGCGAACCAGAAGACGTGGCGTTGGAAGGCCATCCCACAAAGTGGACCGATGACCTTGCGAAGGCCGCAGGTATCCGCTGAATGCGGGAAGCACTTAACTGGTCCAACTGGCAGAGCTTGGGGGAGGCCTATGGACATAGGCCTCCCCCAAGGCAGTGGAGGTCTTTCGGCTTAAATGATGTCTAGAACCCCGTCCTAAATCAAGCCTACTACGTGGAGTTTTTTTCCATCCACACGATGAATATCGACATTCGTTTGTTTTTTTTTTTTCTGAACACAAAAACTGAGGTAGGTACACCACTTTTTTTCATTCTTTTTCTACCTTTGTAGGCCTAAACAAAGGCCGAAAATCTTCATCCATGTGCTAACGCTTCAGTGAGATATAGCGACACTAATTCGAGTGGTCACTGCTCCACAATGAGATCGTATAATCATCTCATACATTATTATATCTGCTAAGTTGCAAAGAGGTTGGAACGAAGTCCCATTCTGCACCGTCGGTGAGTTTTCGTCCGTTTGCCAATTAACCTGATTAATTGGAAGAAAGTCTTTACAAAGAAAAGAATAGGATTTAAGTTAATTTTTGAACTTTTTCCATGAAGAAAATTTACTGCTTACCTGAATTCGAAGTAATATGACTATTTACCGTACCAGCTGTCGAAAATTTGTACTTAGTTTATTTATTTACTATAAGGTAGCTTTAAATTTTTTTTTTTTTTTTTTTAATTTAGTTCTTATCGCACGTAAAACTTTGCACACTTGGCGAAGGAGAGCCAGACCGAAAAATGTCTAACATTTGGACCTTCACAAAACTTTTGTTCGGTTCCTGTGTTTGTGGTTGTCCGACTTTATTTATTTATTTAACATTTTCAGCACACAAATGTACAGAGGCGGACTTAATGCCATAGGGCTTGGGGCTTCTGACGACCCGTAACGTCTGTCAAAGATCCACGAATGAAAGCCGGGACCAATGACTGAACGTGCTTTCTGAGGCACAGAGGGGTCTTGATAAAGATGGTCACCCATCCACGGGCAGCGCAGTTTAACCTGATTAATTGAACCCTGTGGTGGTTATTACTTAGCCAGAAGCACGCACAACACCTATCGACTGTTTTTTTTACAGTTTGCCTACGTACTGTATAGGTTGTCTCCAAAAGACGACGTGTACAACGTAAGGCCGTCGGCTGGTAATAATTAACTTTAATTACATTCGAACAGTCAAACTAATTTAGAAATAGATTAGCAAAAAATAGAATTAGTGGAATGCTAGTATACAAATAGTTACACAACTTACACAACAAAGGTGTTTTAATGACGACCCCGGTACACGAGAATTTCAGGTTCTCACAGTACCTTAATAGTTACTCTTATTTGAACCTCTGTCATCCACTGCTATGTGATCAGGCCACACTTTACGAAACAGCCATACATCTTACTAATTGACGTTATCTCAGGCCACAGGACGTTTGCGTTTTTCTTTATTTTTTCCTCCACACACATACGTGTCGCGGTGCAAGTATTAACGTCGGGTTTTTAGCAGTGTGTCTGTCTACATTTGAAATTCAAATGTTTGGTTATGTTTAATTGTTGATTGTGCTGTTTTTGTGTGATTAAGGGTTTGTGAATGGTACTTTAGCCATTTATTAGATATGTGTGCATCGGTTATGTAAAAGTTTAATCATTACAAAATATATTTTTAAGTTTTTACTTGATTTTATGATCGAAAGCTTGCTAATTACATTTTTAATCACATTCATCATCATCATCATCATTTCAGCCGAAATACGTCCATTGTTGGACATAAGCCTCCTCCAAACGGGTAGGGAATTGCCATAATCGCCACGCTTGGCAGGCGGGTTGGCGATCGCAGTGTGATGGTAAAATGCATAGAGAATGCTGCAGCCCATTCTCTAGTAAGTCCCTTAGTCGCCTTCTACGACATCCACGGCAAGAATTGGGATGGTGCTATTCTTTTACGTCCGGCACCACACGGCAAAATAATCACATTGCATCGTCAAAAATGACGCAATTCCATTTAAACTTTCATTCCCTATTAAACCTCTTTAGGGAATGAATTTTAACAAAACAACCGTTCTTAGTTCTCACTTTCGTTTGTGGATTGTTCACACTTCTAGATCCAGTGGTTTAGTCTGTACCTACCTGGTTTGGTGAATGTGGTGAAATAAAAAGTCTCAGTGAAGAAAAGAAATTAACTTAGTGTTATTTCAGATTTTATTTTTTTACTCTGCCCTTAAATTATGGGTGATGCGTGCCTCCTAGCGTGATGGGTAGGTATAGGTAGTAGTAACCAGAACAAAATCAAAATATTATATTTCACATAAACCTGCAAGGGCACTTATGAAACGTCAGAAGCTAGGTGCACGGTTCCAAATTGTCGCTTCCTATGGAGAAGAGCCGGCACGAAACTCCACGGTTACTCTTTAAAAAATAATTGTTTTAACAATGTTTTCAAATTACAGTGATAATAGGTATGTGAGGACAGTGCACCGCGGTGGACAGTGGAACACAAAACAACTTAAGCTGCTTTATTAGTACAAAAGTACTAGCTTTTGCCAGCGGCTTTGCCCGCGCGGAAATTTCATCCCCTGTTTACCTTCCTTAGGGGTTGAATTTCGAAAAATCATTCCTTATTCCTTGTCTACATTATAAAGGGAACCTCTGTGCAAAATTTCAGCTTTCTAGGTCCAAGGGTTAGAGCTGGGCGTTGATGAGTCAGTCAATCAGTCAGTCAGGACTTTTCATTTTATTTATACAGATGGCTTATACATACCTACTATTAACCGTACTTACCACCATTTTATTGAAATTTTTTTTTTTTTTAAAACGACATTTATATACAATTCTCCAGACGCTATAAAATTAGTCAGTTGAAATCAATCATATTTCATACCTGTTCAACAACATACCGCGAACACGTGTTTCATTATATTCAGTGGAGACGCAGACGACGGATATAAAAGTATGAGGTAATACATTTCCTGACTTGTATAACTACTCACTTTTGTGTGATAAAGAATTTTGTCGTTGTAAGAAGTTTGTGACTCCGTTGCTTAACCCAAGGGAAACAAGGGGAGATGTAAAGTTATATTTTCCAAGTTGCCAAAGTCAGCTACAGAACTTAGCGATGGAAAGTTTAAAACGCACATCAAACGTGTCCTTATCAAAAAAGCATATTATAAGATAAAAGACTACGTTGAAGACAGGGAAGTTTGGCATTAATTCCTTCTGCACATGTGGCTTCCCTGGTACCTCAATAACAGCATAACGATGTGAAATTATATTTACTGTTCTCAATGTTCTTTTTTATTTGTACAATGCTGACATATTCTCGTCATTATTTGACATTATACATCAATTTTAATATCAACTATTTCTTAGTGATTGTCATGTTAATCATGTCACTATGTTTAATTAGGTTCATTTTATATAAGTAGATTATTTTAAATATTGTGAATGGGAGAACGTTGTAGGTCTTAAAGACTGTAGATTTGTAGACGATTTTCTATTCTGTATTCGTCTAAGTACCTGGTACTTATTGACAGGCCTGCACTGTCCTCCCATACATTTTATCTCTGAAAACATTGTTAAAGCCAATCATTTTTAAAAGAGAAACCGTGGAGTTTCTTGCCGGCTCTTCTCCATAGAAACAACATTTTGGAACCGTGCACCTAGCTTCTGACGTTTCATAAGTGCCCATGCAGGTTTATATGAAATAAAAATATTTTGATTTTGATTATTTATTTATTATTCCCAACACAACTACTCGTAACATTACAGATTGCATAACAGGTTGGTGTTAACAAGTGAGTTGTGTGTGTGTGTGTGTGTGTGTGTGTGTTGTGTTGGTGTTGTGTTTTGGTTTATACTTATTATTTTTATACTTATATGTATTGTGTTTTATGGGCCATAATTGCCTGAAATAAATGATAAATAATAATAGTAATTACACTTTATCTTCGTATTTTTGTTTTTAGGACAACCGTTTAGTGGCGATTATAATTAGTTGCTTAATTCTTTAGATATGATTATAAAAACGTGGTTTCCTTTACTTAGGTACTGGGTAACTTCGCACATTTTCTAAAGATTTTAATTTTAAAACGATTAAGTGACGTAGTTCCGTTACGCCAGTGCCTCTGTGTTGTCATTGACATTTAGCTCATTCCTTTTCCGTGCGCGTCGCACGCCTCCCTCAAGCAACATGCCAAAAAGGAGCGCGTAATCAAGAATTGAGCACTATGCTAGAAAAATTTGCAAATTGGAAGAAAAAGAAAAACATCGACGAAGAATTAGACGGCTACTATTATCTTCATCAGATGACGAAAGTGAGTGTTCTTAAAGTTATTAATGATCAAATTAGTAGTAAAGAAGCCAATGAAGTTCATAGCGGGGGCATCGGTCTAGAGGTTTTCGAGTATCATCACTCATAATTCACCAATGCACCCCAATAAGAGATTACCAAGTTAAGTATTCCGTTACAAATATCCCCGAAAAACCCCAAACAACAAGAAGTGTAATAATCCGCCAGAGTGTGACATATAATATAGCGGTGTATATATGTGTTGTTACATAAGATGATCCGTGGTCCGAGAGTCCTTCACACGAGTTTGAGACTGGTCACACTTAACCCACGGAAGGGCGGTACCATTTGTTCCTTCGTCACTATGTAATCATGATGTTTTGACTTGGTGAGTCACAGTCGATCTTAAATAACTTTTGCTCACTTATTTCTATTTTAACTGTCTTCACTAAGAGGAGTTTGTTATCACAGAACTAGTCATGTAAAAACTGATTGAAAAATTTCTTTTGTTTTAAAAGGTTACACCGAGCCAATGGCTGGTAAGTGGGTTTTGAGTTAGCTTCAATAATATGTATTTTTTCACTTATTTCATGTCGATGATGGTGTTATAATTATCTATAACTGTTGTTTACTTAGCAAGTGCAAGTATACGAATTTGTGTGGGGGACAAAAGAAATAGAAAGAGAAAAATGTTAAGATTAATAAAAAAAAAAAAACAATCGACATCGACGATATCAGTTACAACAACAACAGTATAACATCATCAATATACACTAAGTGACAAAAATACATAATTTTTGAAGCGTTTTTAATGTGTAATTTTTATCCTTTTTTTTGTGTTTATTTTTAAGTATATCGATCGGTGTCTCCATGATTTATGTCTCAGACCAATTTTTATTTTAACTTTCACAATAGTTTTAGCTTGTTCCTTTGTTATACTTAGTTCTTAATTCCAGAGTGCTTGTGCACGATCTTTACGTTTATGGGGCATGCGGTGCAAACCTATAAGAAATTGTTACACATAACCTTAGATATAAGTAAAATATTATCTTAAAATTGTAACTGTGTAAACAATTGTTGGTTGGCCATTTAAGAAATTAAATAAATAAATAAATTATTTAGCTAGTACGCACGGCTACACATCAAGCTATACATTTCCAGTTTACACTGATCTCGAACTGTACGGAAATCCTATACAATGCGAGATCAGCTTAAATTGGAAACGTATGGCTTGAAGTGTAGCCGTGTGTACACAAATCACGTAACACCATAAAACAGAAAAACAAATTCTCTCAAACGCTCCATAAACCTTAGTACAATGGTAGCAGCCAGCCTCACATCCACTTTCGAGAGGCCTTCGTATGTCGTGTAACGGCTTTGCATGTAACTCCTCAGAATCGAGAGGGTTGGCTGACAGTCCATACTAATTTTGTATCGGAATTGTCGACAAGTTTGCGAGTTTGGGGTCTCAAGAGCGTTGTTACTGCGAGAGGGCTCGTTGAGGACTCGTTGATTTGAATAGGGAGTTTCGGAGTGTCACATTTTGTTTTTTTGGGTCTTGGGTTTTTTGGCCAACAGATTTCTATAATTTTCGTGAAAGATGTGCGTCCTTGGTGCGTAGGGTGCGAGCCAGTTCCAACAGCATCCTGAGAGTTACTGCTGATAGACTGAACTGCTGTATTGTAAGTGGTGGTTCCAGTATCTCAGCTGGAATGCCGAAGAAGCAGTTATTGTTATGTTGTGTGTGTTTGTGTAATTGTTTTTGTCATTGTATCACTAACACAGCTGTAAGTATATTTTATTGTTACTAACACTGTATGAGTGTCATAGTTACTTCTAATAAAAAAATGTATTGTTATTACCCGAATGCGCCAGAAGGAGGGTTATGTTTTCGAGTGTATGTTTTATGTATGTAGGTATAATTCTTTGGCACGCTCTGTTGCCTAAACGGCTAGATCGGTTTCAGCTTATGAGGTGCCGTTAGATTCGTCTTAATTGTGAGAGTGATACTGGGTATATCAAAATTGAAATATTATTAAATTTACCGTTTTTGGCGCCATATTGTTTTAAATTTTTTATTCTCAAAACCTATAATGGGGTATCTTAATAAGGGGTTTCATAAATAGGTATCATTAACGTCAAAAATAATTACACTAACCAGAAACTGTGAAATAAATAAATAAGTTACAAAATCAAAAAAACCCGACTGCCTGAAGAGTGAACTTTAATTAAAAAAGATGGAAACATGAAACTTGTTTTAAAAAGATGACTATTATACTTAATGCTATAAGCAATCTCATGCAGTCGGAGGCAATAAATTTATTGTTAAGAAGAAGATAGGTCTCACATTTATAATATTGACTCAAAATTATAATATTGTCAATTTCATGGAAAATTAAACTTGACCATTTTGCTCACATACACACAATCATGACCAAAGCCACCATGGTTATAAATGTACTACAGTTATTAATAGATAATTAGTTTGTTTGAATACAAACTTTTTTTTAATAACTGTTGCTCAATATTCCTCAACTATCAGCAATTTCGGGAAAATTTCGATTTCAATTCTAATTTTAAACGGATTTCGTTCATTTGTCAACAAATTAGGTATTTGGGTATAAACACTGTGGCTAACTAAACCAGTGTTTACGGGTCAAACTCGGAATTCGTTGTCCTTTTCCTATTTTGTTGTAATATAAAAAAAAGCGAGAAAAGTTTCTAAAAGTTATTATTAAAATGACGAATTGTTTGATAAATATTTTATTTAATTACATCTAAACATATTTAAAATATTACAAAGTATGTTCATTAACGAAAGGCGTTCGCTTACATCGGTTCATACACTATAACAAAAAGATTACCCACCCAACTTTTATTCACATTTCAGAATGTATGAGGACGAAACTTCGTTATTTAGCATACTGTATTAAAGACTCGCTCGATTACGTTAGCCTCCAAGATATACTTCTAAGTAATAAGACCGAACCTGAAATCTATCTGTTTCATTCATTTGTGTTCACATTAATTAACAAAATGAACGTAACAGCTGATTTTTTTGGTGAGTCCAGTTCATCTTAATGAAGATCGTTGTCAAACTCTAAATTGTCCTCATAGTTCATTTCAGTATTTGATGGTGGTATAGGCACACATATTCCATCTGGAAATCTGGGCATATCCCCAGGACATGATTTACCAGAAAACATTTCCCCTTGGTTGTTGGTTTCAGTATTCATGAGTGACATAAGCACTACGTCATAGAGGTACAGCAACACGTCTGCAGGAGTAGCACCCTCCAATATTGTGGTGACTGGCTTAGTCTCGGGGAGCTCGGCAGTGGCAGTGACGACTGCGATCAGCAATATAAGTGCCCTCATTGTAGTTACTCCAGCCAGATGAGCTGGAAAAATTAAAAAAATAATTTCCTCATGGTGAAAAGGATCAATAGATTATCAGTTATCTAGATTTAACTATACTAATAATAAAGAGGAAAGATTTGATTGTTTGTTTGCATTGAATAGGCTCCAAAACTACTAAACAGATTTGAAAAATTATTTCACAATTGGAAAGCTACACTACCCCCGGGTGACATAGGCTATATTTTATTCCCATATTCCCACGGGAACGGGAACTACGCGGATGAAACCGCGGAATCCTGATAGTTTCATATATTTTTAAACGAGTTTATAATGTTTTATGATAATGTTAGAATTTTTTTTAAGACGGTGACCCCGTTACCAATATGGACTACTGTTACTATGGCACCTAACTCTGAAAAATCAACTCATACGTCTTAATTAGATGGGTACATAATTATTGCATGTTTTTAATTACCGGGTGCGGCGATTGAACTGTCCGTATGTGAAAATGAAATTTATCTGTAAATTTTCAATATTTATTTATACACTTTTAACATGTGAAAATAGAAAGTTTAAAGTTTTATTATGATTTATTCCGAAGGAATAAAACCGCCTTTAGCCTTTACTACAAGCTGAAGTCTCTTTCTGAAAGAAGCGCAGGCTGCTCGAACGACGTCGTCACTCAAACAATTCCATTCTCGCGTAAGAGTAACTTTGAGCGCTTCCACCGAAGTGTGTTTTTTAGCACAGGCCCTGGCCTGTAAAACACCCCCAATACAAAAGTCCAGCGGGTTCAAGTCGGGCGATGACGACGGCCACATATTTCGGTCGATCGGAACGTTTGCTTTCAACCAATTTTGCGTTCCAATTGCTCTGTGCTGTCTCGTTTTTCCGTCCAAATGAAGAGCAATCACTGAATTTCGTTTTAAATCCATTATTCTCAATTCAAATGTGTTTCTCTCACAACAGAATCACTTCAAATGATGATAGAGAACATGTCAAAGACCAACATTTGAAATTTTGGCGGCATTCGATTCAGTGGTTCGAATTTTAAAACAGAAAGATAGAGACGGACAGTTCAATCGCCGCACCCGGTATTTTAGAAGAAATAGTCTTTCTTTTTCTAAATCACAGAGTGACTATGATACCATTTAAATATTTATTTTAATCAGATAACTTTTATTTCAAGAAAAAAATTCGGGCTCACATAATTATTTTTGCTATACAAAAGCGGTCAAACCGAAAGTTTTATTCCTCTTTGCTTACTCTCTCCTGCAGGCTTAGCATGACGCTTTAAATTTCTACTCTACCGTAGAATAGAAATCGCTTGTCTACATTTCTCGCTACAAAACTGTCAATTGTCTATACGGAAACGTCATTTTTGTCAAATCTTCCGTCGACAAAACGCTTCTCTACGGTTCTCGTACTGCTGTACTGTTTTCTTTTTTAATATTTATTCCTTTTGATAAAACATATCGCCCAAAGTATTATATTGTTCGAGGTTAAATAGTTGGAAGATTTCTCGAGAAATTTCGGTTTTATGGAATGATTTGGCAGACAAAAACAGAAAATATCTCAGCCGCGCACACTTGCACAGACACTACCCCGATTTCTGAAATTAAACTACCGTTGTAGTTCCCGCAACATGCGTTGGAAGATGAATTTTACTCGGAATAAGAACGCAGTGAGTGCTTTAGGCTTTTACTATAATAAATCTTTTCTATAATAATCTATGCTTTTTTCTTAAAACAGCTAAATTATCACACCAATTATCATCTTCATTATTTAGTATGACTTTATCTTGGATAATAAAGCCATTTATTCCGAACTTTTACATAGTTTGACTTAAGGTGACACTTGTCCACATTTTTTCCATACAAACTTCGGGAGGGTTTTACTCCACTGTCTGACTATGTACATCAAAAATTAAACATGGTGTGGTTTTGTCTCGTTATTATTATTGTCTGTACGGAAACAGAATACTAAAATAAAAAGCTATTAAAAAGTTATGAGCCAACAAAGATTCGTTTTTCTTGCTAATTTAACCTAACTTTGAGCGTGTTTAAGTAATAAAAAGAGTGTAAAATCTCGAAAAACCAAGACGGTACCGACAAAGTTCAATTAACAATAAGTTCAATAAACTTTATTGGTCATTGATTTATGCAGTGGTTTTTACATAAAACCCGATCTTACGAAGGACTTTTCTTAATTTTTTCGCGAATGTTTTGCTATAAATGCTCCTGCATCTCACTCGATAACGTTGTACGTGTAGACTAGAGTCTTACTGCTCACCACTGATACTATCTCTGTTGAGTACGAAGCCTGGTGAGACAGCGTGATTTTTAGCCAGGCCCACCAGTGAGTTCGAGCCCGCGCAAAGTGTGCCCTTAAGGGGAACCTAGTCGCGGGCTCGAACTCACTGATAGGCCTGGCTAAAAATCACGCTGTCTCACCAGGCTTCGTGTCCAACAGAGGTAGTACCCGTGATGAGCAGTTAGACGCCAGTCTACACGCATAACATTATTGAGTGAGCTGCAGGATCAGTAATAGTAAAACAGGCGCGTAAAAAAATAAGAAAAATCCTTCGGAAGATCGATTTTCTGAAAAAAACACTGCATAAATCAATGACCAATAAAGTTTACTGAACTTTTCGATAATTGAGCTTTGATAATATCGGCTTCGTTTTGGAGATTTTTCACTTCTTTTATTACTTAAACAAGCCCAAAGTTAGGTTAAATTAGCAAGAAAAACGAACCTTTGCTGGCTCATAACTTTTAATGGCTTTTTATTTTAGTATTCCGTTTCCGTACAGACAATATTGATAATGAGACAAAACCATATCATATTTAATTTTTGATGTACGGTCGCGGTCAAGAGTCCATTCTCATGCTAAGGATTATATTGCTATGACTAGCGGTCCAGGCCGCAACCTACAGCTGTGTGTATAAGTGTATGTAACCAGGCCGCACACCACTGTCGTCGAAAGATACAAAAAACATACCGTCGCACAGAGTACTCTGTCTCTGTCTGTACTGTGTTACGTAGTAACTACGTATGACCTTGGTCGGTTCATACGATCGCTAAAATTCACGTTCTAATATCATGTCTCGGTAGCTCGCATCGTATTGTCATTGATTCAGAAACACATAAGTCTGGGTTCAAATCTCCTGATGAGACTTTTATTTTTCTTTTCAACAATAATATTCATCAGTTCTTTTATTATTCGTTATACGAGAATGTTTTTTTTAAATTACTTATATTATTATTTAAACAAAGGATTAAGAATATTATGTGATTACAAAATGTTTATTCGTTAAAATTTTATGAAGTAGGTATAAAAATAACTACTAATGACTTCTTGTTAACAGTTTATTTTCTCATAAAGAACAATTTATTGAAGTAAAGTAGCTAATTGGTGAACCATGATAATCAGGCTATTGTATCTTAGTAATATAATAATATTGTGCTGTAATTACTACTATGTGCGGTACTCTAAAGAAATCACATTTTTCTACGCAAATCTACCCACGTAAAAATAACAAATGCAGACAAGTTGTCACAATACAATTAAATGACTCAGTAGTACTACTACTGGAATAAATCTACTGCGAGTGAGTTAGTTCTCTCAAACCTCAAAGTTAACAAATCGTATTTAATAGGACTTATCGAAGTTATAGCTTAAGTAATCATTTTCATTACGAAAAGAAGATTGAAACTAAACCTCGAAATAATCCATATTACGGATATGACACAATATTATGTGAATATTACTAAAATCAATAAAAGTCAATAATAATAAATATTTCTAATTTTTATCTTAATGTTAATGTTTATGTTTTTTGAGCTGGTTTTCAATGATGCAAACCTTCTGCGTGGAGTGGACGGCGCACGGTTTGGAAATATGTGTCGAATAATTTGGCAAAATGTCTTGTCTTTTTGAAACCACTTGTGCTGTCGCTTTCTTTTATAAGCTGGGGTCTTCCCTTTGCTTTCGACGGGCGAGGCTACCCCCTTCCTTATATCTTTTCATCTACTGACTCACAGTATTTCACTAAAACAAAAAAGGGGTACTGTTAGGCTACTAAACAAAATACATACTAATATGTAATACTATTTAGAAACAAAATTATTTGAAATATAAATTTCACATAAATATTTAATCTAGGAAATAAATTTACTTTGAAATTTTATATTTTTCTTCTATTTAGACGTTTTGATATTTATAAAACGTTTAAAAAATAACTACAAGGATCAGCAGTTATACTTTAATAAAATAAATGCTTAATAAAATAATTAAATCATAATACTCACACTCAGGCCGGTTTCATCAGATATTTGTGATATTTAAGTCCGCTTTTATGCAGCGCAATAATATTCGCTTTCATTTCTATTATTAAATTTGCTTACATTTTAAAATGAACTAGAAGACCGCTAATAGATTAAACACACGTCACTAGCACACAATAACAACCAACACCGTTCTATATGTCACGTCGAATGATTCGTCTATCATTTAAATTTATTTAGGTTTCTGTGGGTATATTGATAAAGTTTTACGAGTTTAGTGAACAAGGCGAACAGAACAAGAAACTATAGTCAAAAGCGATTTTTAAAACAATAAAAAGGCTAAGCACACCGCGCGTGGGATTCGAACCCGAGACTCGTTGCGCACGAGGGCGCTAATCCAAGTACAGTAACCACTAAGCTATCATGTCATTTACTTCAACGGTTGAATTTATGAAATACAATCGTTTGTAGACGTATGAGAGTGTGTGTGTCTGCAGTATAGAAATTACTTAATGTAAGAAGGTCGTAAGTTAAACCGTAGTGTCAATCTATTACTTTTTGAGATTGGTACTCCGCTTTTGGATCCTACTGTACACTGTCAAACCGTGGAGCAATACACTCCCGAAGTTTGTATGGGAAAAATGTACACTAGGTTCACCTTAAATATTAAAATTACATTCACAAAATATCTTTTCGTTCGGTGCGCCTTACGGCATAGGCCTCCTCCAACGCCTTCCATTGAATCGTCTTACAACGAAGCAGGGCCTCAAGTCTGCTATTTCAATAGTGTCAGAATGGCCTATCATTGATTTCATAATTGTTGATTTTGACAAGTTTAGTAACCTACTAATATAATGGCGTCATTATGACTTTCCATTGAAAGAAATGGCATTTATTGGTAATCTCGTATATAATGACAAATGAATTACTGACTTATAGGTAACTATGTATATATTTTTACATATTATTTTAGGAAATTGCAGATTACCCCCTGTATGAAATCGAACATGAATAAATGTTCAAATTTAGTAGTATTTTTTCGAAAATCATTTCTACTAACGGGTTTTATAATAATGGCAATACGACAATGCCATTATAACACAATTCTATTACGAGACCATTGACCGACCACTGATCGACCATTACGAATTTAGCAGATTATGAACTTTTCGCAAAATGGCGATGGGATCGTGTTGGAATGACGAATTCATAAAAATAGCAGACTAAGGCCCCAGGTACCCAGTCCATCTCCATTTTAGTTGGTCGATACGTGATAGGATGTCTGTTGCGCCTGATTCCTGATTTTGTCTCTTAGCTTTAGCCGTAGTATGCTCCTTTCCATGGCTCTCTGACATTTTGCATCGAAAGTCTTTTTTAACTGACTTCAAAAAGAAGGAGGTTATCAATTCGACATGTTTTTTATTTATTTTTTATGTATGTTCGGGCATAACTCCGTTATATATAAACGGATTTGCATTTTTTTTTATTTTTTTTTTGAAAGGGGTTTATTCCGAAATAGTCCCATTAAAATTGAATATAGATCTGATGATGCGTTTCGGATGCGTTGCGTTTGTTAAATTACAGCAAATCGACCGCGAATGCTGCTATCGCATAAATGTGCATTGTTTTGACCCCAAGGATGATGAAATTTCGAATTGGCGTGGGGTAGGTAACTAAAAAGTGAAAATTAAAAACTTTTTTCAAAAAATAACTTAATTTCGGAAGGCGGTGACAAAGAATTAAAATACACATCCAAAGTCACCGACTTCCGTCGGTTGTTATTTTTTTGAAAAAAGTTTTTTCTTGATCTTAATGGCTTTATTATTTATTATCTTGGATATTACTGACATTGGTAATAGCTAATGTCCTGCCAACCTCCAACCTGGGCTTTTAGTTAATACAAGTCTGAAATCGCCAACACTTCTTGAGCAAACGAGGCGATCAATCACGAGCATCATGGTCTTCTTTGGGTGAGAAAAGGTATTTACCCTATACTGGGACAGGTTCCTACTTATAGACTTACTAATATTGTAAAGTATCTTTTGCCAGCAGCTTCGCCCGCGCGGAACTTTCATCCCCTATTTAACTCCCTTAGGGATTGAATGTCGAAAAATCCTTCATTGTTCCTTGTCTACATTATAAAGGGAACCTCTGTGCAAAATTTCAGCTTTCTAGGTCCAAGGGTTTGGACTGGGCATTGAAGAGTCAGTCAGTCAAGACTTTTTATTTAAACAGATGCTTAGTAGGATTAGGCAATTGCGCATCGCAGCAACAAAATGTTTCAAATTTGCGATGCGATATTAGTTGGATCGAATCACCTCCAAGATATGAAAAATCTTGTAGTTTTAATTAAATTTAAAAATATATACACTGCTCGGTGACATATATTTTAGATATTTCTTTAGTATTACATAAAATATGTTTGTTTACCCTGAAATTATTGAGAAATATACCTACGAGGAAAAAAAAATTTGAGCTCAGTTTTCCGATTGATTCATCTTGTTACTATTTATTATGAATTATTTTTTAATATATATGTCTTTTCTTTAAACATTCGACAATTATATTTTTTGTGGCTTTAATATGTACCACAACGTTTAACTGTGCGCCAAAAAACTAAATGTTTTTGCGGTGTCTGTTTGGACAACGTCTTAATTTAAGTTCAATCTGAATACTTATGTACTTGTCAAAACGGTCTTTGACCAGCACCCTTTTTACGTAACACACAATCAAACATAGTCTGTTTAATTTTGACAGTTCTACAATATTCATTGCGTTATTAAAGTTGTTGAACAGACACATTTTCCGAACATATGAAGCAATGGTTTAACAATCTGTTTCAATATGATTCCGATTATGATTGATCGTGCGTTACGCAATTAGGGGGCAAACTCCCTGAAAAATTGTTAAATGTAATAAATGCTTCGATTTTCACTTTACATAGGGGCTCTTACATTTAGGAACATTTGGTTTCTTTAGTTCACTGAAGTTATTTGAGTTGTTAAAATAAAATAAAAAATATTGTAAAAATTACCTTGTATTTGTTGCAGGAACGAATTTGGCAAAGCAGAGTAAAAATTGTAATTTCGTGATTTGAAAAGGATTAAATATTTTATTTTTATTAACTGTGTGTTAAAAAAAAGGTATAATTAAGTATGCACTAGGATAATAATACCACTTGACTAACAGTTTACGAAATGTAATAAATGTTGTGTTGTTGTGTTGTTATATCGTTTATATAGGTACAGACAAGGGTTTTCCATGGAACCAATTTCCTTCTTGTTATCATGTTTATGCAAAACTTTTCCTAGAATTGACACTCATAGCATATTTGGGATTTTAAACAGAATTCGTACATTTTGGCAACTATTTCCGTATTTGGACGCGAGCATTATGACTATTTTTCCTTTATTCGATCAATCACATCAAATCAAATAATTATAATTGAGTAGACAAATAATAGGTTGATTGACAAATTGTAAGGGCCTCTCTGTGTTTGCCACAAATGCTAAGTGATGCCTTTTGCCTACAGTTTCAGGGCAATTCTGTATCGTTATAATGATTCCCCGCGGAATTTAAAACGTTCAAACTATGTCAATATCGGTTTTTTTATGTATGGGTAAGGAATCGAACTGTCATATTCTGTGTATTCTAAGCCAATTTGTCGATATTTGTTGTCCCTCAGTTGCCTGTGTGCCAGGGGACACGGTATCTCTTTCGAACAACCCTAACCCCTGGCGGGACTGACTGACTGACTGACTGATCTGACTATTATTGTAAGCAAACGTGGTAAATATGGCTTGGATCTATCTATTGTTTTTAGCTGGAAAATAGACAGTATGCATCTTTTTTTGGGACTTAAATACTATACCACCCTTGCGCCATCTCATGTTCCTAGCACGGTGGGCTATGCTGGTGCCACTGCTGCGGCTGCTGAGACCCTCAACGGGCGTAAATACTGTAACCTTATGGGTAACTACAGTTTTGAGCCGTTTGGGGTCGAAACGCTTGGGTCATGGGGCCCGAGTGCACGTCTCCTTTTTAAGGAAATTTCTCGCCGGCTGGTCGACACTTCACGTGACCAGAGGGCTGGGTCATTCTTCGGCCAAAGAATTAGCATTGCCATTCAACGTGGCAATGCTGCCAGTCTTCTGGGCACGTTTCCTGATGACAGCGATGCGGACGAATACTTCGACGACTAAGTGTCCTTTTGTTTTTATTTGTTTAGTTATCTTAGTTAGTTTACATTTTTGTGATAAACTTATGTATTATTTGTAAATACATAATGATGTTACTATACCAGAATCAATCGAGTTACCCCAAAAGATGATGCCGTATCTTAAATGTGTATACAACTAAGCCTTGATAGGCTGGTTTCATGGCTTCTGCTTTATCAATAGAAGACAAACAAAACAATGAGTGGGCAGATTTACAAGACTTCTTGCTCAGAATAATTCATGAACATAAAATGCCTACTCGATTTGTTTTACCCTTGTATTTTTTACAATTCATTACTTATTGCCGTCTTATTACAAAATGTGATCTAACTTTAGTTCTGGCCTAAAACTCTAAGTCAGTTTTTGCATTACAAACTTTTGACAATTTAGCACTGGACTTAGTTGTCAGTTTTGTAAAAGGGGCTGTATTTCGATTTCAGTTAGGTTCTTATTTCAAAAACAGGCTCGATGGTTAAAACTATAACTACAGAAAACTCTTGTTTTGAGATAAAGGGGATTAAGTTTTATAATCATCTTGGCTAAGTAATATAAGCCGCACGGGTCGATCAATCAGGTTAAGCTGCGCTTGCCGCGTTTGGTACGTGGATGGGTGACCATCTTTACATACCAAGACCCCTCCGTGCCTCGGAAATCACGTTAAGCCGTTGGTCCCGGCTGTCATTTGTAGATCTTTGACAGTCGTTACTTTAATTTTATAATCATTTCTTTGTGACTTAAGTTTTATTTTGAGTTTCTTAGTTACGGCCTGGCCACGGGAAATTCGCCATAGCGAAAATTCGCCATAGCGAAAATTCGCGCGGTGCGACCGCCGAGGCGTCTAGCGACTGAAACAATCGCATAGAAATGTACTTATCAAGCCACGCGGGGCGGCGACCGTAGGGGCGACCGGCGAAATGTACCAAGCGAATGGCACGGGCGACCGGCGGGCGCGGCCGGCGAGTGAAACAAATACATGAATCAGTACGGCGCGAGCCACGGCGCGGCGGCGTCAAGCGGCAGTCGCGGTGACTAGGGCAGCGATCAAACGAGTTTAGTTGTTTTCGCCGCGAATAATGAACACCGAGACTTTTATTGCTGAAATACTAGCAAGGCCACCTATTTGGAAGTCTGGCCACCCACAGCATAAATATAAACATATAGTGAAGTGATTGTGGGAAGAAATTAAAATAAAATTTCCAGATTTTGTAGTACTTCTTGTGGAATTCACCATCTATACCTCGATTCCTATTCAACTTTATACTCCACAATCTCTTCAAAATATTATATCTTGAGCCAAAAAACTATTACTGTCTAAGCAATATCGAGATAACTTTGATAAAAACATTTCGCTCACGGACTTCCTTACTGGTCGCGGCGGCGAATGTCGCCCCGCCTGCCGCACCGCCGTTCGCACCGCCGATCCCCGTGGCCAGGCCGTTAGACCTAGATTTTACAGAAATAGGCCTTTTTTCAAGAAAAAGGATTTAAATATGGAGTTTCCGAATCTGACTTTTTTTTTTGCATTTACTAATGTCTTGTCTCCATGGATATTTATGTGTCGTGATGATGTTAGTGAAGTGTCAAAATTAAAATAGAAAAGTAATTGTGTTAATTACTTTACACTTATAATAATAGTATTTATAACTAAAATGTTGTTAATATGACATAATTGTAATGCGCTACATAAATATAATCATTAAGATTATTTACACAAACCGGTAAGTTCATTTAATACCATTGAGTAACATTTTCATGATTAAGTCATTCATCAAACTACAACTTGACACTGAACTGCAAAGTGCAAAAAAAAAACGTAAAAAAATATGAAATTCGCGGGTTATCCTGGCATTGCCCCCACAATGGGAATGTATCCGTGGGTTCGAACTCACTGGTGAGCCTGGCTAAAAAGCACGCTGTCTCACCAGGCATCGTGTCCGACAGAGGTAATATCAGTGATGAGCAGTTACACGCTAGTCTACACGCACAACGTTATTGAGTGAGATGCAGGATCAGTTATAGTAAAACAGGCGCGTACAAAATTAAGAAAAGTCCTTCGGTATATCGGGTTTTATGAAAAAAACCACTGCATAAATCAATGCCCTATAAAGTTTATTGAATATCTGAGCCTTTTTGAGATTTTACACTTCTTATAATGTTTAAACACGCCCAAAAGTTAGGTTAAATTAGCAAGCAAAGCGATTTTTTGTTACTTAAACTTTTTAATGCCTTTTTATTTTAGTATTCTGTTTCCGAACAGACAATATTAAAAATGAGACAAAACCATACCATGTTTAATTTTTATATACATTCATTGTCGAACAGTGGAGTAAAATATACTCCCGAAGTGGAAAAAAAATCGACTAGATTCACCTTAACTGTTATAATTCATCGTTCCAACGATTACTGAATAGGTACCTACAGACAGACCTCTGTCTACAGTTTTATCTTGCTTATTCACTTTATGCTATGTGATTTTATTTCTGTAAGTAGGTTTGTACAAACACTTTTACACGTCAATCGTATTTTTTTAACTAGATGAGGTCGGTGTTTCCTATCTGACTACTCTGAGAAGAAAGGCCGAAACAAACTCAGAGGTCACAGTTTCTTTTAAAGTCCAGTTATAATCTTGGTCAGATCATGTGACTACCATGTGGATTGGTGTCTTAAATGGTATTTTTAGGAAAGGACCACACAGATTGAGTGGACCTGTCCAATCAGTACTCGTAGGTATTTATCAGTAATCACGCAACTAAACTTGGAACTTGAGGAGCTCATCGATTTGACGAACAATACCAAAGAAAGGACATTTGGGTAGGCCGCAAATTACTCAAACTGTCACACCATGATTGACATGATTGAAAGTGGGGGAGGCCTATGTCCAGCAGTGGACGTCTTTCGGCTGAAATGATGATGGTGATGATTGTAACTAAATGAGAAAAAAAAAACAAACAACGATTTAAAAAAAATTCCCGCTCAGTCATCATATAACACCCATAATTTTTATTCTTGCCCCTATTTACTTGGACTTTACTGATCTATACTCGCTGAAAACAAATGAAATTTATGAAAAGTGATTCTTATAATTTCGCGACTCACCCTTGACAGCTTTTTATTCACAAAACTGGCGACGACAAACCGTCGTCATTTCCCGTCTCTTACTCATGTGTAGATATGTACTTCCGGTCGCGTGCCGGAAGCTCTATGAAAGCAACCCTAGCCGACATCCGGTAGGCTTTTAGTCATAAATGCGACGAATATACATACAATTATGTGTCATGAATTTTTGTGGACAAAACAGATTAAAGTAATATGGAAAGTGGGTGATTATTTACCATAAATATTTGTGTTAGGGGTTAACAACGACCATTTCCGTTAGTAAAGTTATGGACTATGGTAATTGGAGGGGTAAAAAAATTAAAATATGTAATACGGGATATCCGATGAATTCAATTCTATTGTGCTACGCATGTTTTGGTGACCCAAAATCTGGGTGGGTTTAAATCTGGCACCTGTCGCCGTCCCTAGGGAACAAAATGTATTTTTTTTATTTTTTAAAAAAAAGTAATTGTTTTCGAAATTTTAACCACCGTATTACGTAGATACGCAATTTTTTTTTTTTTAAGAGAAACGCCCCACGCTAGGAATTTCTCCTGTATTGTGGGTACGTTTACAAACATTTAAAGTCACATACACAAACGGCCAGACCCGGAACAAGTACTTGTAGGTCATACAAATATTTGTTCCGTGCGGGAACCGAACCCGCGACACGCAGCGCAGCAGTTATTCACTTAACCACTGCGCCAACCGTGCCGCATATTTTTTAGAAAATGTTGCTAAATCATTTACATCCCTCATCAAATTAATGAAGTGAACTTTTTTGGCGCAGCCGTGAGGCAGCGCAGGCAGATAAGCGTTTTTTGAAAACAGAAATAAATATAATTTACTCGCTTGTAAAGCTGCATCGCCCGCGTGTAGATAAAACGTATCCTATTTATTAATTCAGTTTATGAACTATCTGTTTGCCAAATTTCATCGCAATCCGTTCAGCCCTTTTTGCGTGATTGAGTAACAAACATTCAAACTTCATCTGCCTAGCCTTTTCCCAAATATGTTGGGGTCGGCTTCCAGTCTAACCGGATGCAGCTGAATACCAGTATTTTACATGGAGCGATTGCCTATCTGACCACCACAACCCAGTTACTGGGTAATACGATACCCCTTGATAAGACTGGCTGTCAGGCTTTCGGGCTTCTGACGACCCGTAACGACTGTCAAAGATCCACAAATGACAGCCGGGACCAACGGCTTAACGTGCTTTCCGAGGCACGGAGGGACCTTGGTATGTAAAGATGGCCACCCATCCACGGACCAACCGCGGCAAGCGTAGCTTAACCTTTTCGATCGACCCGTGTAGCTATTGTTATTTAGCCACAGGGGCTCCTCTACAAACATTCAAACTTTCAAATGTAAAATCTTGGTAGTATAGTTGACAAAGTCAAAGTATTTATTTCGTATAATAGGGACTTTTGAATGACAACATTTACTTGAAAATAGAATTGATTCTAGTCACCCCTTCCAAAATGTAGTTTCGTATGGAGAAGAATGGTCAAGAAACTCCACCGGGTTTCTTTAAATTTTTTTTAGGGTGGGAAAATCATTAAATGACTTCTCCCCGCTCTGGGTGGAGCAGGAGGGCGTCAGACTTCTACTGACTAAAACCCACCCGTGTTCCGTCAGTTGCCTGTATGCCAGGGGCGGCGGCGGCGGCGCGGTATCTCTTTCGAACAAACCCGCACCCGTGGCAGGCATCGGCCCTTGCGGACCGCACCAGTTGTTGACTTGTTGCTGACAACTCTGACGGCGCGCGTGGAACTCAACGCGTCGTCCAACCATTTTTTTTAGTGCCCCCGCCGCCTGCCTCTTTTCGGCCGCAGGGGATAGGGAGAGCGGCCAACGCTATACCAACACTCCTCCTCCCCTGCGGCCCCACCACGTCCGCCATCAAACGGTGGTGGCCCCGTCCAGGCTACGGAAAGGAAGGGCGCTACTCAAAAGAACCAGCACTCCTCCTCCGCCGCAGCCTGTAAGCGTCAGCCGCGATGCCTCCCATTCGACATCGCGGCCCACTTCAGTTGCGGTGCACTTCACCGCAACCTAATTTTTGGCCGCTACGTCGTCGGCTTTGAGGCAAAAGCCCTGACGAGCGGCCCCACCTTTGGGGTTCCTCTTCACTTGACCGTGGCTGGGAGACCACGGCTACTGAGCCCCCCCGCAATGACAATGCGGGAACCCACTGAGGGGACAGTTTTTCTTTCGTTTCGTTTTCTTCTTCAGTATGAGTAGAAGCAGTTTCCCTGCAGCATGAAACATACAGCTATTATTACATTACACTTGCCTTTAAAAGTTGAACCAATGTTAGAATTAGAACTGGCGCCTCTCCAAGTCACATATTCGATAATACTGGGTTTAAAATTCACAATGTGGTCACGTCTGTGTATTCAAAGTTGAAAACCATTGGGTTGGCTGCAGTTGGATATTTGAAAGGTTATTTTATTTGGTGTATATATTGGCTTTTAAGTTAGGGTAAGTACTCTAGAGGGGCTTGTGGCTAAATAATATCAACCACTACATGAAAAAAACCGTCTAATGCACGGTATCTATAAAGAAAAACGAGTAGCATTTTATATTGCCAAACTGGGCACATAAAATAGATTCGAGAGAAAAATTTAACTGTCATAGTTACTATTCCATACGGTGTGCTGTGCGAAGCTATGAATGAGGTCTTCGCTTTATTATTGGTAAACATACAAGACTCTTAATTTTAACCAATAACGACGTCATCATCATCAGCCTATAATGTTCCCACTGCTGGGACACAAGCCTCCTCTCAGTGAGAGGGATTGGGCCATAATCCACCACGCGGGCCCAGTGCGGGTTGGTAGATCACATGTCTTCAAATTTTTGGTTCTAGGACATGCCGGTTTCCTCACGATGTTTTCCTTCACCGTTTTGGACGATTAGGACTCAATAACGACGTAAATTATAGTAATCAGAGATCAGTAGATTACTATAATTTACGTCGCGTCATGCTAAGTCCGCTGACTTAGCATGACACTTTGTATTTCTGCGAAGAATAGACAGTGCTTTTTCAATACAAAGTGACATTTCGTTCCTACATTTTTGATATCGCACCGTAGATATCCTCCGCCATGGGATCTGGAGGCGAAGGTCCTCCCGCAAATGTGGGAGTGGCGCGAGGAGGCCAAACGCCGGGGCGTAACTCCGCTGCCGCGGGAAATCGCGGCACAGCGGATAGAGCTCCGGCGGGATCTCATGGTGACATAGAGAGTGCGATTGTCGCAACCCAGTGCTGGGCACGCCACGATTGCGGCGGTAAGTCCCCTCTTTGAGGAGTGGTTTGAGAGGCGGCATGGCGTCCTCACCTTCCGCCTGACGCAGGTCCTCACCGGACACGGTTGTTTCGGGAGGTTCCTGTTTCGGATAGGGCGGGAGGAAACGCCCGGGTGTTTCCACTGCGAAGATCGCCCTGAGGATACGGTGGAGCACACGGTGGCGGTCTGCCCGGCTTGAGTGGAGCACCGCCGTGTCCTCGTGGAGGCGATCGGCGGCGGCGATCTCTCGCGTCCGGCCCTGGTCCAGGCCATGGTACGGAGCGAGCGTGCATGGGTAGCAGTCACCTGCTTCAACGAAGCAGTAATGCTCGCAAAGAGGGAGGCGGCGCACGTGAGGGAGAGGCAGTTTATGCGCCCTCGCGACCCTAGCCGCCGCAGGATACAGAGACGCCCTGGGCGTCTCTGTATCCCACCACACCACAGCCCCTGGCATACGGGCTACTGAAGGAACACGGGTGGGTTTTAGTCAGTAAATGTCTGACACGCCCTCCTGCTCCACCCAGAGCGGGAGAAGGTATTTGATGATTTCCCAACCAAAAAAAAAAAAAAAAACCGTAGATATCCTTCTACAATCTGTCATCTAGTCTTTCATATTTGTCTAGGTCCTTATAAATGTAGACTATTTCAGAACAATATTTCTTCCCAAACTGTCAAAATCTCACCGGCTACAAACTTTCTACTCGACGGCCACAAAGTATATTCAATTATCTACAAAATCATGATTTGTTTAGAACGCATAACTGTGATAACTAATGGAAAAACATAGCTATCTTCTCCTATTGTACATCATTTAGTTACTAATCATGTATATTCTTCTGTCTACAAATAGGTGCTCGTGCTAAGCCTGCAGAAGTGCATGTCGGACCACTCACAATGAAAGGTTCCGTAGTTGGGATGATTTTATCCCAAGATCAAACTTAACATTGTAGTTGTAAAATATGTTCTCTCATACATTCCAACTGCAAATGTAAGTTTTTACACACACACACAATATAGAGAGATTTACCATGTTATTTTAAGATCATACTTGAATATAGACTTCTTATAAGGTTTCCTGTAATAAGTATTTTTTTAATATTTTAGCCACAGTCGTTTTGAAGAAAGGGTGCCTAATGGTCAATTTGCATACATTTTCTTAAAAAACTTGAAACTTTTTATTATAAAATTAATACAATTGACAGGGCCCTAATAAACAGAAAAGCTGAGCCTTTTATTTGACAAGAAACATTTAGCAAAAATATAAATGTAGTCCAACATATTCATTTTTTTTTGCTATACGTCCGTGGCCACAGAAATTCATTTGTGCACAAAACTTCTACTTTTTCGGTACATTTGATCCCTGTGATATACGCATAGACAGACACACGAGTGATCCTATAAGGATTCCATTTTTTCATTGAGACGACGGAACCCTAAAAATGTTTGGATTGTATTGAAATTTTAAATCTAATTTGTTTGGATTTAATCAAGTGCCTTCCAATTCACCTTAAATAATTATCCTATTAATAGTAACCCTCGTTTCCAAAAAAACATACCTGAAAACATAAAAATAAGGCAATGAAGTTTGGTTGCCCCAATTGAGTGGAAAACATTTACAGAAAGGAACGAAATAAAATTATAGCGAGAAAAGTCCCATACATTGACTGCGAAAAAAATATTACTTACTAGCAACGCTCCGCGGTTTCACCCGCGTAGTTCCCGTTCCCGTGGGAATACGGGGATAAAATATAGCCTATGTCACCCGGGGATAATGTAGCTTCCCAACAGTGAAAGAATTTTTCAAATCGGTTCAATAGTTTCGGAGCCTATTCAATGCAAACAAACAATTAAATCTTTCCTCTTATAATATTAGTATAGATATCGGTAAAATTACCCCATTTGTCTCCTATGTTTTTTTTTTCAGACAAGAGGACATCGAGTACCCTAAGAAAAGGCTCAATAACGAAATGATAATGAAGACAAAATTATTTCAAAGATCTTATACTAACGAGCTTAAGCATCAATACTATCAAAATAACCTCTAGGATAAAGGAAAACCATATCTTTCATTTTCATCGAAATTCCTTGACTCAGTTCGAAGGAAGGCATCGATAAAGATAACCTAACATCGGTGCTTATCTCGATTCTGTGAATCGATACGGGAATCGGTACTCGGTAGTAGCTTAGTACCGAATTATGCGACAAACATCGGAGGGTAGTCGTGTGATGTGAAAAGTTTAGAGGGGGAAAGATTAGAGATAGTTTACTCGCTTTTGTGTGACAACGTTTTTGCTATTTATTTTTGGAAATGTCAGAGTTGATTTCTTGACATTTTCTTGTAGTGATTGGCCCTATAGATAGTTAGGTAAGACCACCATTCATTTCATTTATATTATGGATTAGCCCAATTGGATATTCTTCTATTAAATCAAAATTTGAAAACACACAAAATAATATCACAAATGAAAGCTCCCTTATCAAATATCTTCCAAATTGCTGTTTATAAACGCAAATTAATGAACATGTCATCATCATCATCATCATTTCACCCGAAAGACGGATTTGCCATAATCGCCACGCTTGGCAGGTGAGTTGGCGATCGCAGTATGGTAGTAAAATGCATAGAGAACGCTGCGGCCTATTTTCTAGTAAGTCCCTTAATCGGCTTCTACGACACCAACGGGAAGAAATGGGATGGTGCTATTCTTTTACGTCCGGCAACACACGGAATGCCACATGGACATGTGCATTTTCCTTAACCTTACATGCGTCGCTCAAACCTGTCCAACCATGTCTTAGACAATTCAGCAGAGGACCAAGCTCGAGGTTCGCCAACGAGCGATGGAGCGTAGTATCCTTGTAAGTTTTCAACCTACTGACCAGATATAGAACACGATACTGCGCTTTAAGACACAAATCGTAGACTTCACCAAAAAGCAGCCAAGCTTAAATAGGACTTGGCCGGCCACGTTTGCCGTATGTTGGATGCTATTATGGGCTAAGACCACCACAGCATGGGTCCCTGAAACCGTCCAACGGCATCGCGGAAGACCCAGGCGTAGGTGGCAGGACAAACTCGACTCGTTTATGAGGGCTAGGTCCTTATTGGTTCAGGATCGAGTTGAGTGGGAAAAGGAAAGGGAGGTCTTTGAGCTGCAGGGGGATAATCCAAGTTGTGGAAAGAGGTCACTGAAAGTACATGCAGTAAAATGCATAAAATTCAGAACAAGCCAATTGCCTAATACGTATTTTTGGAGTTGTCCAAATACAACTAACTATTACCTTCGTGCTTGTCGCCTATAGATATTGGTATCTTCATCACCTGCTTAGCCTTTTCCCAACTATGGGCGGCTTCCCGTCTAACCAGATTCATGTGAATACCAGTATTTTACATGGAGCGACTGCCTATCTGACCTCTACGACCTAGTTACTGGGTAACACGTTACCCCTTAGAAAGACTGTTTGTCAGATTTTCGAGGTTCTATTGACCCGTAACGACAGTCAAAGATTTACGAATGACAGCCGGGCGGAGACACGGAGGGGTCTTGGTATATTAAAATAGTCACCCATCCACGGACGTAGCGTAGCTTAACCTGATCGATTGACCCTTGCGGCGGTTGTAACTTAGCCACAAGCCTATACAATATAGTATATTGTTTAAAAAGTTCAATTAGCCCGATTCAAGCGAGTAAATTCGTGCGAATGAAATAATAAGCCATTTTGATACAATTCATGTCGATTTCCTTACCCGAGATGCAAGGCTCTACCATAAACAAGTATCAAGTAAAATCGATGGAACTACGTCACTGGAGCAGTTATATCGTGAGTGGATGATAGCTTAGTGCCGAATTATACGAACGACAAGTTACGAGTAGGGAGGGGAAACGATTACTAGGTCGTTCACTTGAGTATCGATATTGTGTTCGAAATGTTGAGCTGTTTTATTAGGATCGGTTTTGCTATCGGTTTTCTATAGTAGAAAGTAACTATTTCTGTGCGTTACGCTTTCACGCCCAAACCGCTGAACCGATCGTCATGAAATTTGGCAGAGATATAGCCTGAGATATGGAGAAGGCCAAAGGCTCCTTTTTTACGCGATAACCGACATCAAAGCGGGCGAAGCCACGGGCAAAGGCTAGTACACTTGTTAAATATTTCTTTTTGATATGACTGCAGTTGTCAATTAGATACGTTACTTTGATTAGTTAATTAACAAACTCAAGGACACAGGTTTTTTTTATCCGATATTTAGGACCACGCTTCCTAATAATTGATTACAATCTAGCCTATATGACTAATAAGCAATTAAAATCGAACTTATTTTTTTCTTGATAGTTAATTTAAAACTTGAATATGAATGACGATGAAGACAATGAGTATGATTGTCGATGGCTATAAGAGTAGGGCGAAACCAAAGAAGCGTGGACTGTGTGAATGATGATATATCTTTTCCCAAGCTTAAATCAATCGAACTTTCTAAAGTTACTTATATATTTTACTATTAACTTAGATTTATTGTTTATTGTAGAAATCATAAATAAATAATAGCAAAACAGAATTCACTATCCTACCTAGGTTCTCATAGCTCTTGTTTCTAGTTTGTTACTGTAAAACAAGTCATATTTCATTGTTGTTTACGACACGTTCAGACCAATTATTTCTTCCATCCGTTATTCTAGGTACTCTAACTCAAATAGTATCGATATGTTTTTCTCGAATTACTCGCTGGCATGATTCTCAGCCCTATAAAATGCCACAGTCTACCTCAACCTGCTGTTAAAATCAATTGTCCTACTGGATGTTTATTCGGATGCTACGCTTATTTTGTTACACTGTGTCCTAAAATAAAACAAGGGTTACCAAAACCCATATCTCTTGTCAATAGCAAAGCAATATCATTCGTGTTTTACAACGGATATAAATTAAACGCTCGATCATGGATATCGTTTTATTTAGAGCCAATTTCCTTTGACCCCTAACATAAACTAACTTTGCTAATAAATAGAAGAAAAACCAGGGGTCATGACATTCTGGTTATTGTTTTTCTACGGCTAGTATAAATTGAGATATCATGCTGTAGATATGTTATGTGTTTTAGGGTTCTTTTTATAGTAGTTTTGGGTATCTAATGAGAGGTTTCCTTCGGCTTAGGAAACGATCTATGTACGTAGTTACTGAGGTATATCACGAGATGTTAAACTTTTATCGTATATTTTAAGTGCATTTTCAAGATTATAAGGAAGAAATTCTGTGGGTTTACAATCCTTAAAAATATTTTAATGTTGCAATATGGATCAGATTTTGATTTTGCGTCGTAAAAGAGTGACGGGGCGAATTTATTTAATAAGATTTCAGAAGTTGCGTTTATTCGAATTTTTACTACGTTTTTTGTTAGGGTAAAAGTTAAAGAGAGATGTTTAGATTGATCAATTTATACTCGACGGGATAATGACAGGAATAGAAAGATTTAAAATGTATTTAAATCATTTGATAAGTCTATTGACTTCGAGATATTGTTTTAAAGTGACTGTGTGGGGCTAAATTCAGCAATACAAACTGGCAAGTTATTTTGTATGAAACTTATCTACATCTATATAAATAAAGAGAGAAGTCCTGACTGACTGACTGACTGACTGACTCATCAACGCCCAGCCCAAACCCTTGGACCTAGAAAGCTGAAATTTTGCACAGAGGTTCCCTTTATAATGCAGACAAGGAATAAGGAAGGATTTTTCGAAATTCCACCCCTAAGGGAGTTACATAGGGGATGAAAGTTCCGCGCGGGCGAAGCCGCTGGCAATAGCTAGTTTATAATAAAAATAAAAGTCCTGACTGACTGACTGACTGACTCATCAACGCCCAGTCCAAACCCTTGGACTTAGAAAACTGAAATTATCCACAGAGGTTCCCTTTTTAATGCAGACAAGGAATAAGGAAGGATTTTTCGAAATTCCACCCCTAAGGGAGTTACATAGGGGATGAAAGTTCCGCGCGGGCAAAGCCGCTGGCAATAGCTAGTTTATAATAAAAATAAAAGTCCTGACTGACTGACTGACTGACTCATCAACGCCCAGTCCAAACCCTTGGACTTAGAAAACTGAAATTATCCACAGAGGTTCCCTTTTTAATGTAGACAAGGAATAAGGAAGGATTTTTCGAAATTCAATCCCTAAGGGAGAAAAATATTTAGGGGCTTGTGGCTAAATAACAATAGCTGCACGGGTCGATAGACCAGGTTAAGCTACGCTTGCCGCGGTTGGTCCGTGGATGGGTGACCATCTTTACATACCAAGACCCCTCCGTGCCTCGGAAAGTACGTTAAGCCGTTGGTCCCGGCTGTCATTTGTGGATCTTTGACAGTCGTTACGGGTCGTCAGAAGCCCGAAAGTCTGACAACCAGTCTTACCAAGGGGTATCGTATTACCCAGTAACTGGGTTGTGGAGGTCAGATAGGCAGTCGCTTCATGTAAAATACTGGTATTCAGCTGCATCCGGTTAGACTGGAAGCCGGCCCCAACTTAGTTGGGAAAAGGCTAGGCAGATGATGATGATGATGAATTCGTGAAAAATATGTCTCACAATTTTGTGAGAGGATATCCTTATCATCATCATCTCAGTCGAAAGACGCCCACTGCTGGACATAGACCTCCCCCAAGCACCGCTATTTTTGACCTGTTCTATACTTCCCGCATACAGCGGATTCCTGTGGAGAACTTCCAACGCTACGTTTTCCGGTACGCGGTTGGAAACCTTTCAGCGCTATCGGCTATCTGTTCTACGTAATGCAATGCAAGCAATTTGCGCTGCCCACTGCCACTTAATCTGGCAATTCAGGCTATGTCGGTTACCCTGCGGGTCTTTTCATTTCTTATTCGATCACTTTTGATAAACTCCAAGCATAGCCCTCTCCATTGCTCATAGCGGATATTCACTCATAAAATCCACTACCACTTCCTATATTGCAAGCTGTTTTATAATATAACAAGAGCGCTGACAAAAAGTGGAGCCTCTAGCGGCAAAACCTTAAGCTTAAGATTGCGTCCTTTTTAACCGACGAAAAAATGGAGGACGTTCTCAAGTCGACGCGTATTTTTTTTTTTTTTATATATATGACCACGCATAACTTTTTCCAGAGTAATCCGATTTTGATAATTCTTTTTTTATTGGAAAGGGTATACCCCGAAGTTGGACCCATATACAATTCGAAGAAAAATTCCAACCCTAAGGGTAAGAAAACAGGGGATGATTGATTGTTTACTCACAGTTTTAATACCGAGTTGTATATTACAAAAAAAGTAATCAAAAATTGAGCATGTAGTAATAGCCACAACAAATTATAGTCGGTGACTTTGGATATGTTGTATTTAATTATATGTCACCGCCTTCCGAACTTAGTTATTGGGGTTGGACAAAGCAGGTTTATTATTTTTTACTTTTCGGTTTTTCGGCGGTTTTTTTTTTTTATTAAAAAGTTTTTATTTTAAACAAATAGGTTCTCTTGGTATTCCTACTCTTTAGAAACTTTAGTTGTAAGATAAAGTAAAGGAATTCTTGCACGCCATGCTTTATTCATAAATGAATTCCGAGTCTACTTAATTACATAAGAAAATTCATGAAACTACTTCAAAATATGAGCGTCTCCGGCAAACAAATGCTAAGGCAGAGTACAGACGTCCGACTCTAAGGGCATGTATTCATGTATTGAAAGGGGCTCGTGGCTAAAGGATAACAGCCACACGGGTCGATCGATCAGGTTAAGCTACGCTTACCGAGGTTAGTCCGTGGATGGGTGATCATCTTTACCCAAGGCCCCTCCGTGCCTCATAAAGCACGTTTAAACCATTGATCCCGGCTGTCATTGGTAGATCCTTGACAGTCTCGTTACGGGTCGTCAGAAGTCTGAAATTCTGACAACCAGTCTTACTAATGTATATCGTATTACCCAGACACTGGGTTGTGGAGGTCAGATAGGCAGTTGCTCCATGTAACATGCTATTCCCGGTTTGACTGGAAGCTGACTCCAGCATTGTTAGGAAAAGGCGAGGCTGATTGATGTGTTCATGTATTGTGTACCATGTGGCTATGCATCTTCGCCAGTTACGTTCAAGTCCAAATGAACAGCCACTAACTATCATCATCTCGCATCCTAGCCTTTTCCTAACTACACATGTTGGGGTCGGCTTCCAGTCAAACCGGATGCAGCTGAGTACAGGTACAGTCTTATAGTCACTAACCAAATTACAGAAATGCAGATTCCGTAATGTTGCTAAAAAAAACCGGTCAAGTGCGAGTTGGACTCGCGCACCCAGGGTTCCGTACAAACCTGTGGGTATATAAGTAAAAGTTCAAAATTGTCAAAAATATTTTTTTTTATATGACGAAACTAAAAATTTACGGTTTTCGTAATTTTTCCTATATCTGTACTATAAGACGTGACTTCGTACAAAATTTCAAGATTCTAAGTTCACGGGAAGTACCCTGTAGGTTTTGATTCCCGTGCGAGTTTCGAAAATTTGCGGAATTTTGCGGCCTAAATGGCTGTATCTTTTGATTGCGTTGACTTAGAAGGTTGATTTTTCTACAGCTTCCAGGGACAGTAGAACTAAGTATCATATAGAAATTTCAGTTTGATACCTCCACGCGTTCCTGAGAAAAACGGTCTTGACAGACGGACGGACGGACGGACGGACGGACGGACAACAAAGTGATCTTATAAGGGTTCCGTTTTTTCCTTTAGAGGTACGGAACCCTAAAAATCACGTCATTCCTGACCGAAACACCCAACAATATTTGTGCGACCTGGAAATTGAAACCGTGACCAGGGAATCTAAATAGACCACTTTTGCAGAATCATAAAAAATGATCATCATAATATTATGAATCCTATAAACAATCGTAAAATGATCACAAACTGACAATTCATAATATTAAATGCGTACAGTTCCAGCCCCCCCCCCCCCCCCGAGTGGGTTCCCGCATTGTCGTTGCGGGGAGGCTCAGTAACCGTGGTCTTCCAGCCACGGTGAAGCGAAGAGGAACCCAAAGGTGGGCCGCTCGTCAGGGCTTTTGCCTTCAAGCCGATGACGTAGCGGCCAAAAAGCCCTATGGCCGAAAAGTTGTAGGCGAGACGGCGCTTTTTGTCCCACGCGCGCCGTCAGAGATGTCAGCAACAACTGGTGGGGTCCGCAAGGGCCAATGCCTGCCAGGGGTGCGGGTTGTTCGAAAGAGACACCGTCGCCCGTGGCACACATGCAACTGAGGGAACACGGGTGGGTTTTAGTCAGTAAAAGTCTGACACGCCCTCCTGCTCTCTACCCAGAGCGGGAGAAGTCATTTGATGATTTCCCACCCTCCAAAAAAAAAAAATGCGTACAGTTCATACCACACAATCAGGGCCCGATCTCAGGGGGCAAGCCGGGCAAATGCCCAGAGCGGCAAAAATGAGCGGCGGCAAAATGTATACTTACAAACATACCTACTCTCATGAATTTTTGTATACTTTTTCAGAAGCCGTAGTAGACTAACTTATGTGAATATTATATAGTTAAAAGAATATCACATAATTATAGTCATACCATCTTTGGTAGAAGCTCATGACTTATATTAGTGCAAAGGGCGGCGAATGTTATTTTTGCCCGGAGCGGCTAAATAGCTAGATCGGGCCCTGCACACAATTCATCAAGTTTTCAATCAATTTATAGTGCAAAGTTGCAATCCAAAGTGCTATTTTTCCTAAAAATTCACTTTGGATTGCACAGCAGTCTTACTTGCGAAGTTGCGACCATAAGATCAACGAGGCAGTTCCCTTTTTTAACCGACGAAAAAACGGAGGAGTAGAGAGAGAACAGAGTAGTCCGATTTTGATAATTCTTTTTTTATTGGAAGTTGGCCCCATATCAATTTCGAAGAAAAATTCCAACCCTAAGGGTAAGAAAACAGGGGATGATTGATTGTTAACTCACAGATTTTAATACTGAGTTGTGTATTACAAAAAGTAATCAAAAATTAAGCATGTAGTAATTAGTAGAATAGAGCCACAATTTTTTTTAAAATAAAAACTTTAAAAAAAACCGCCGAAAAACCGAAAAGTAAAAAATAATAAACTTGCTTTGTCCAACCCCTAAGTTCGGAAGTCGGTGACTTTGGATATGTATTTAATTATATGTCACCGCCTTCCGAACTTAGTTACGTTTCGGTTTTTCGGCGGTTTAATTTTTTTATTAAAAAGTTTTTTTCTCCGACAAATCGGCCACCGTCTAACACTCGTCTGCATCCCCCCTAAAAACTGGAAGAAATCTTAAAATTAAACGTCAAATATTATCCAGGCTATTTTCGTAAGGAGAAGAACGTTGAATAATTCATCTGTTGAATTTATTCTCGAATACATTCATGTAATATTATAAGAACTCATTGTATTGCGGCTGTCGCGAAGTCGTGGCGTGAACATTTGCATAATGTGTTAGTATCGCTAATAATAAAGTGTCTGATAGTCCGTCTGGTCTTCATTGCGAAGAATTAATCTTTTAATTCAATTTTAAACTGTTTCTCATAGCTCTAGCAGGTAGCAGCCTCTTCGCTTTAAAAGAGGATATTAATCGTCACGATTTCTCAATACTCATCATCATTTCAGCCGAAAGGCGTCCACTGCTGGACATAGGCGTCCCCCAAAAGGGGGGTTTTGCCATAATCGCCACACTTGGCAGGCGGGTTGACGTTCGCAGTATGGTGGTAAAATGCATAGAGAACGCTGCTGCCCATTCTCCTTTAGTCGCCTTCTACGACACCCACGGGAAGAAAAGGAATGGTGCTATTTTTTACGTCCCGCACCATACACTGCGTGTTCAGAAATACCAAATCCCGCATCCTAATTTCGTAACACACAATCAATCACAATCTGAATTAAGATATCAATTGCTTCATATGTTCGAAAACTCGTCTGCTCACCAACGTAAATAACGCAATGAATGTGGTTCAACTGTCAAAATGAAAGTCATTCCTGCTGTTGTTACGCAAATATCCCGACGGTTGCTTTACGAAGTTTGAATTTATTTGAACCTGCAGTGTTCCTACTCTTGTCTACCATCTGTTTTTTGTGGTGATTATATACATAAATTAATTCACCAGCGATGTTAAGGCTGAGAATATGAAACTATATGTGTAGTACATACGGCTACACATCAAGCTATACATTTCCAGTATAGGCTGATCTCGCATTGTATAGGATGTCCGTACAATGCGAGATCAGCACAAAACATCAGAATTTAACATACATACATCTCGCCCACAACCATTTCTACAAACACCTACTCACACACATATACTTACTCACAAAATGTCTCACTCACTCGACATCAAACACACACACACACTTCACCAATTAGTTAATCAAAATTAGTTTTATATTTTTTTTTCTCTTTTATTATGTTCCTGCTTTTTACTATATTTCCATACACACCAGCCTAATTTTGCAATGTATCTTCTATGTTTGTTTTTTACTATTTTACTTTATATATCATTGTGTCCTATCTAGGTAAATTATAAGGCTTATTATATCCATGCATAATTTTGAAGGTACTGACTTCTAAGATACAGGTTTTTACCTAGTTTTAGAGGTCAGGGTCTTTTTTACTGGATTCACTTAGCTTAAGCCATTTTTTTATTTGTTCCTTGTTCCATGTAATGTTTGTGCATTTCTGGGAGTAATAAAAGATTTATTATTATTATTATTTATTATTAAACTGGAAATGTATAACTTGATGTGTAGCCATGCGTACCCACTTACGGTGATTCTTATGCAATATATATTTTTGTGTCGTAAAATGAAGTGGAATGCTATTCCAAATCTCATTATCTGCCTAGCCTTTTCAAAACTATCTTGGGATCGGCTTCCAGTCTACGATCATCAACGACTGTCTATCTGACATCCACAACCAAGTCACTGGGTTTTTTTTTGAGGGTGGGAAATCATAAAATAACTTCTCCCGCTCTGGGTGGCGCAGGAGGAGGTGTCAGACTTTTACTGACTTAAACCCACCCTCAGTTTCCCTCAGTTGCCTGTGTGCCAGGGTACACGGTATCTCCTTCGAACAACCCGCACCCCTGGCAGGCATCGGCCCTTGCAGGCCCCTTCCGTTGGTGCTGACATCTCTTTGAGGCGTGCGCGGAACACAACGCGTCGTCGACCCGGGCTTGGCCCTTACCAGACAGCGAGCTATTCATTACTTCCCGACACCCAGGGCATCTTCTGCGGCGGCTAGGACCGTTAGGGCGCATATACTACCTCTCCCTCACGTGCGCCACCTCCCTCTTCGCGAGCATCACTGCTTCGCAGAAGGAAGCCACGGCTACCCATGCACTCTCGCTCCGTGCCATGGCCTGGACCACAGCGGGACGCGAGAGATCGCCGCCGCCGATCGCCTCCACAAGGTCGCGGCCGGCTCCGCCCAAGCTGGCAGACCTCCACCGTATGCTCCACCGTGTCCTCAGGGCGAGCTTCGCAATAAAAACACCTGGGCGTTTCCTCCCGCCTCATCCGAAACAGGAACCTCCCGATGCAACCGTGTCCGGTGAGGAGATGGCGTCAGGCGAAAGGTGAGGACGCAGTGGCGCCTCTCAAGCCACTCCTCAAAGAGGGGACTTACCGCCGCAATCGTGGCGTGCCCAAAGTCATTGGGTAACACGATACCTCTTGATAAGACTGGTTGTCAGAATTTCGGGCTTCTTACGACTCGTAACAACTTTCAAAGATCCACGCATCCAATGACAGCTGGAAGCAACGGCTTAGCGTGGTTTCCGAGGAACGGAGGAGGAGGAGCACTTGCTATTTAAAGATGGTCACCCATCCACAAACCGACCTGTCTAAACCTCACCAAGGGTATCGTGTTATTCCAATTGTGTAACGCAATTAGGGTGCTGAACTGCCCATAAAGGCGCCTCATGTTCCTTGATGGACATTTAACAAGTTCCGAGGTGTTCCGAAGAAAATTAATGGATGTTAAAGGGAGTATCCTAATTGAACCCGCCAGCCCTGTAGGTAAGGGTGGATGATATTATTAAAAAAGTTTTACTTGGGTACTTCAGTATTTGTTTTAGAAAATGATTTATGACTTTACGAGTTTTTGGTTTATTCGTTTGTACATATTTTGTGTTAAGAAATTTTTGTTTTTTTTTTCCGTTGGCCACAAATCTTGGTTGATCCATCTTGAAACATAGGTTATCTTAAATAAACCTTTTATGCCACCTAGTAAAATAGAGTAACTGGATCTGGATAGGCAGTCGTCCCATGTAAAATACTGGTATACAGCTGCATGCAGGTTAGACCGGAAGCTGACCCTAACTTAGTTGGGAAAAGGCTAGGCAGATGATGATTACTTCATATTGATATTACTTTTTCTACCTGAAAGGCTCTCAGGGCATACCCTGAGCGCCCTCCAGAGAGACAGCGATGCTGCTTGAGGATGGAGGTACAGTGCCAAAAAAGCTTTTAAACATGCAGTTCCATTATTGCTGACATTACGTCCTTTGGTATAACTGTGAATTTCAGTTACAGAAGGAGTTGTCCAGCTTTTTCTCCTATTTGGGGATTCAAAAACATAAACAACCCCACTTATTATTCGTCATTTTAAACCCCAAACAAACCCGCGATACCTGTCTTGTATATCCTCAGAATATAGTAGATATTTATCAGTCAGCCTTAGTCCCCAGAATCTCGCATAATAAGGCGGGGACACACTGGCACAAATTGACACGCCACAACTCACAATTTGCACTTATTTCTGACTGTCAGAACTTGATGAATGTTGGCGAAAAATTTGTTTTGTGGAAATGTTTTTCTTTTTAGTAAGATCTCGAGTATTTTTTGCCTTGGTTTAATAAGAAAAGAAATTGAGTTTCATTTTAATTTAAGCGTTTGTTTGTTAAATACATGAAGAATTTCGTTTTGTATCGTGGTGGGTGCGTTTATGCAAACATTTTTTCTGCGTAAGACACTAAAAGTAGGTACGGTTATTTAATATGACAGTTTTTAACAATATTCATTGTTAATACATTTTAAAAGAGGATCGGTGTAGTTTCTTGCCCATTCTTCTCCATACGAAACTACATTTTGAAAGAGGCGACTAGAATCAATTCTATTTTAATGTAAATGTTGACGTTCAAATGTGCCTTTTAGGTGCCCATTTGAAATAAATACTTCGATTTAGAGTTTGACATTGCGTTTCTTACGTTGTTCAGTGGACAAATTTTATGAATTGACGATAAGATAACATAATTTTTTTGCTTAAAACATGGTATCATCATCGTCATCATTTCAGACGAAAGACGTCCACTGCTGGACATAGGCCTCCCCTAAAAGGGTTGGTTTTGCCATAATCGCCACGCTTGGCAGGCGGGTCGGTGATCGCAGTGTGGTTGTAAAATGCATAGAGAACGCTGCTGCCCATTCTCTAGTAAGTCCTTTAGTCGCCTTCTACGACATCCACGGGAAGAAATGAGATGGTGCTATTCTTTTGCATCCAACACCACACGGAACTAAAATGGTATAACATAGGTGTTATTATAGATAATGTGATCATAAAATTAAAACATGCAAACTTATACGAATAAACAAATTTGAATTTTAAAGCATTACAATTTATGTTCGAAGAAATCCTTAATATTTTAGAAATTATTTTCATTCAGCCATTCATAATTACATTTTGAATAACAGCAATTTAATATTTTTAATACATTCGGTAATTTATTATAAACACGTATAGCCAGGCAGCTTTTGTTATATTTTGCTAATCTAGGGAGCTCATTTGATCTCGCCGACTTCGAGAAATTATTTCCTTTGCTGTTTTAACCGGTAACGGCCGGGGCGGGCCGCGCGGCGGCCCGCCCTAGTAACTTCCGTAAAGCCCCGGCCGGGCCGCGCCGCGGCCCGCCCCGACTACCTGCGGTTTTTCTCTAATCATTTAAAATTAGTAAGTTATTAGACGTCTGTAAAAAAAAAATTGTGGCCAGATAAATATTCTCCTCAACCTACTAATTCTATACCAAAAATATTGTCTGGAAACATAAAAATAAAAGCTGAAAGTGCCGCCATTACTGACACTTCAACACGTTAACGTTGTGATACGTGCTCCGTCTAATAAAATCATATTTAGTGAGTTTTTGGGTGATATGCAACGGTAAGTGGATGAATATTCATTTATTATTAGTTATTACATCGTTTTAGATAATATTTGCACTAAATAACATCATAAATACTTCATTTTTGGCCAAAGAAATTTTACGTAAAAATCGTTGGGCTCATGGCGTCATTACTTTGATGAATTTTGACTGTTTTACAATGAATTGAGTGTATCTGTATGAATTGAGTTGCTCTAAATCTAATAATAACAATAGTTTTGATCATTCGATGTGTATTTCATACTATATTTTTTACATTTCCATGATTTCGGACTGCGACCCTCGGACCTTTGACAGTTATAGAGACAATAAACGAAGTTCGAAAAAAAAGTTGTCTTTAATATAAATGAAATCTCTTTGTTTGATAGGCCAAGATCCTCATCGCCAGTTCCGGGGTCCACTGCTGCTGCTGGTTCAGGCTCGCCGCGCGTCCTTATGCCGTAAGTGTTAAAACTTATATTCATTACTCTTATACCTTTTCTTCGTAATTTACTCGTATTTATTTTTACTATTTTAATTTTAGATGTGATGTCGTCATCAGGGCCCCAGTGGGTGACGACATCACGATGGAGCAGGACCACTTCTCTCTTGCTGACAAGTACCAGCTGTTCCAGCAAGAGGAAGTGGTCAAGGACGTGGCAGCAGCCGCAGCAGCAGCGTCGGCCACGACTCGGCGACGCGCGTCGTGGCGATGCAGCGCGGTGCGGTGGTGCAGTGTGGCGCGGCAGTATTGCTCAGTGTGGCCAAACTTGGGGGCGGAACGCCTAGTGGTGACCCCCAATGAGTAAGAGGTGAAAGATCGGGAGAAGTCCTAGTGGATGATGACAATGTGCCTGAGGATGTTCGGGAGAAGATCATGTATATTGTCAGAATGAGAGAAGCTAGGGTAGCGTTTTTGTAAGTTACGCATTATATCATGAGTCCACATTATTTTTGTTGTCAGTTTTTTTATGTAAGCAACACCTCTGTTCTTTATATTGTTATCAAGATTTATAAAATAATGTGTATGAACTTGTATTACTTTTGAAATAAGCTGCACCTTTGTACTTTGTTTTTGTTGCCTATTTTCATATATTTCTCTGTGTGTATAATCCTCTTGCTGTTCTGCTGGCAGTTATTTTTTTATTTATAAAACTGAATGTGAAATTGCGGGATGTAAAATTTTGTGAATCTGAATGTGTAAAAGATGAACTTTTTATAATTTTAGGCATAAGCAGCACTGTATTTCACCCTTCTATTTTTATCACCGTTTGTAAATGTTTTGCATTAGCAATACGCAGCATCTTTGTACTTCACCTTCTATTTTGATACATGGGTATGTGTAATTGTGAGATATAAGACTTATAAATGTGAATGTGTAATAAATGAAAATGTTATTACTTTAAGAAATAAGCAACACTTTTGTACTTCAACTGTTTATCAAGATTTGTAAATATGAATGTAAAATAAATTAACATTTATTTGAAATAAGCAGCTTATATTTAGTACAGTGTTCATTCTACTGCCACAATTTTTGCAAATATGTTGAAGCATAAGCTTAAAATAAGTACCTTTATTCTGTGTATCTACTTATGAGGAGACAATCAATGTGGGTGTATACACAACTGCTTACGCCTTCAGGGAATACAAGCTTGATGTTATGTGTAACAGGTTAGGATGTTATGTACAAATAAAATAACTGATTACAAGAATAATGTTTATTATTTTTTCTTCCCTTCCCTAAGTGACATACACACACAGTACACAAACATTTATAGTAAAATACATTTTTTGATAAATCAAAATCATGTAACTTGAATTTTGTTATTATTTCCTACAATGAACTTCTATTCCTAAACCGACCTTATCGATATCTTCGTAGAGTGGGTGAGTCACGTCCGTACGATTTTCTCGAACTCTACATTTTTTTAGGTAATTTCAGAGCTTGATATCTTTGTTTTTTTCCATGACAATGAGTTTTTTACACTAATTATAAAGTCTAGTTCATTCTTATGCGGCTTAGACTAATTATTCAAATTTTGAAACCCTATAGTACCATGTAAAATTAGCTAATACAAAAAAAACATGTCCAGTTAGTTATCTCTTCCAGAAAATCTTATTACAATTATACTGGCATATTTTTACAGTGTAAAGGTAGACATCGGTAGATAAAGGTTTATATAGTATTCTAGTACCATTTTTTTTATTTGAAACACTCAAAATAACTCTGATGAGCGTTTACAAAGTCATGCGTTGTAAACAAGATCTCATAAAAATGGCTCCGCGTAGTATGAAGTTTGAGTTTCAATAATATGAAAATGTTAGGTTCAACTTTCAAAAAAACACTCCTGTTAGATTACTTGTCTATTCAAAAAGAAACAAGCAAAGTTTCGTGCAAACCAACTCTGTAATTTTATCAGAAATCGTCCTATTACGGCAACAAACACACTTTCGACCACTTGTCCGTTTTCAACATTTGTTTATAGAAAACGATGTAGAAATTTGAGTACGCTAAACAATTTATATAATAGCCTGGTGATTCAAGAACCTAACACTGTTTATTTTTTTAGCTAGAAGCAATAGAAACTTGAGTAGACCCTTTTTTGTGAGCGAGGTCGTAAATTCGAAATCGTAAACATGTCAGCTGTCACTGTCAGAAATCGGCGCCGTGCTTGACAGGAGTTTGACGTTTTACGATAGCGGTACGCGACAGGTTAAACAATTCCGATGATACAAGGTAGAAATCTTTTGTCAATGACAGACATAGATGTTTTTTAAGATAAGTGCTCCCAAGTCTGGTGCACACGCCTGGCACTCCTTGGTCTGTCAGCACCACTACCTCACACTAAGTCTTATATTTTATGGCACTGCCGTAGGACACCGTAAACCGCTCAGGTATTGGTACACTACACAATATTACACTACACATACTCGTATTATATAGCTATAATATGTATGCAACTCAGAAAAAAAAACAAGGGAGCGTCATAAATCAACAATTTTAAACGTTATCAATGGCGTTATTAATTTTAAACGTCAAAAATGTTTGGTTAAACACTCGTTATCATTACCTAACTATAAGCAACATATTGTGAAATGGTAAAATAAACGTTTTCTTATTAGCGTGCAGGTCTTATAACCTAAAACTGAAGAATCTATTCTAAATAAATCTCACTGGGAAATCATCAAATAACTTCTCCAGCTCTGGGTGGAGCAGGAGGTCGTGTCAGACGTTTACTGACTAAAACCCACCCGTGTTTTAACTGTACCTAAAATTTTAATAAACTTCATAACATACTTTTACTGTTTTTGTTCAATAGTCTAACTTAATATGTACACATGTAAGTCTTGGGGGCCTGGTGACCTGTAACACAGGTATTTTATGCTCTTTTTCGGGCACCAGTCTCTCACAAATGTTAAGCCTATTTTTAGATTAAGCTCTTTCTGTCCACAACAACATTTGTGATGAGAAATTAAATAAATTTTATGTTTATTTTATGTATGTAGTTGCCTGTGTGCCAGGGGCTACGGTATCTCTTTCGAGCGACCCGCCCGCGTGGAACACAACGCGCCGTCGACCTGGGCTTAGTCCTTACCGGACAGCGAGCTACCCATTACTCGCCATCCGCAAGCCCGCGCCTACGGTGGCCGGGAATCAGCCCGGGATTCCCGACGCCCAGGGCGTCTCGATGTGAGCTTGAACTGAGCTGACAACAATATCAATCCCTAGCACCCATGTTATGAACTTGGTTTCCACACGTAGTCCTTCAAGGTAGAACATTGTGCGTGGGCCATGGTGACCGTCGTTGGTAATTCCAACTAGCCCATCTCAGACGTTTGATTATGCTTCCTGATTTGTTAAGAACAACTATGTAAGATCTGGGTGTCCCAAGGGTTTCCCCGACACCACACTTTTTATTTTATTTTTTTTCTAGGTTCTCAGAGCCAACGAGGCAATAACTGCAAGATAGTGCAAATAATCTTTAGTATAACGATAATAAAACATTGTATCAAGCAAGATTGTATCTCATTTTTACAAACATAAAATAAATCATACTTGCTGACCACAACACTATCTTCTGTCAACCCTATGGGAACGCAACTAGAGCCTTTTATATTAAGTATTTATTAACTTATTCTGCGCTATAATAGTAAATACGTCATCGGCTGACATACTGTCATTACTTATCCACAATTAATGACGTCATGATCGACAGTGCGTGGACGCAGGCTGCATTCACTATTTTGATTGGCTGTTCGGATTACGTTACTCAATCGTGGCGAGAAACTAAAGACTTAGGACCCAATGTGTAGGCACAGTCAGGGACATTAATTAGCTAATTGAGTCCAATTCATACAGGTATCTAAGAATTACAGTTGCGATTCGAATACACAGACAATTTAAGTTATTATTTTTTTCTATGCTTTATTTTACACCAGAAAATACATCACAAAAATTACACTTAAAACTAAAAACATACAATGAGTGGGATAGTAAGGCTAGTATAGGTAGTCAATTTCCTTTGAAATAATTTTACTGGCCATAGAAATTAAATTCCAGTTTTAAAAATTATAATTTAGTTTTTTTTTTATAATGACAGTCAGTTAAAAAATAGGACTTGAATTACAAGTTCACTATAATCTTATTTGCAAATTTAAACACATGAAACAAAACAGAACTGGCAAAATGTTTATATTATGCAAAACAACATTAATAAACCATTTCCATATTGTTTATAGTTCAAAGAAATAAGGTTTATTTCATGCAATGATAATAATAAAGTCTTCTTTATTACCCATGTAAATTTTTCATAGCCTACGTACGTTCTGATTTCTTTTTCTTCCCAAAATGCTCAATAAACTTTATTTTATACTTCTTTTAGAACAAAATTTTGCAACAAGGAACGGTTACAAAAAAGTTACAATGGCGTCGAAAAACCCTTTGCTATTCGAAACGCATTCAAACGAAATTAATACACATTTAGAGGAACGCTTCCTATATAGAGGGTGCACATAAAACTGTGAAAACACTCTGTGTAAACGATATGGTATATATAAAAAAAACGTTCGGCTGTGTTTTGTTTTTTTGCCATTGTTATATTTTTTTTTTTTTGCTTATTTTGTTAACAATTTCATACATTACAATGCCGGCTGCATTGCACACGTAGCCTTTTTATTTCCAATATAATTTCGAGGGTATTTTTCGTAAATATTTGCATTGTCGACTATTTTTGAGGCTTAAGTAAAAGTGCCGAAGATCTTAATAGTCAGCTAAAAGGAAACCCTTATTAAGGGATTTTTTGCCTGACGAACGAACATAATCATAATATTGTTGCTTTGTAATTTTTTTTTATTATATTCTATACTCGTGGCTAAGCAATAAAGCCGCACGGGTCGATCTATCAGGTTAAGCTACGCTTGCCGGGGTTGGTCTTTGGATGGGTAACCATATTAACAAACCGAGACTCCTCCGTGCCACAGAAAGCACTTTAAGCCGTTGGTCCCGGCTGTCATTTGTGAAACTTTGACAGTCGTTACGGGTCGTCAGAAGCCCGAAAGTCTGACGACCAGTCTTACCAAAGGGTATCGTGTTACAGGGTAACACGATACCCTGTAACACGATACCCTTTGGTAAGACTGGTCGGTTTTTACAAGGGTATCGTGTTACAGGGTAACACGATACCCTTGTAAAAACTTGGTATTCAGCTACATCCGGCTGTACCAGTTGACGTCATTACGTCATCGCCGGCGGTCGCTGAAAACCAACACGGGCTCTGTTTCACATAGGGTCGTAGCATTATACTGAGCGATGGCCGTTTTTCGTGAAGGTGACGCAAATCCCCAATGTCCCCAACTTTTTTTTTTGTATTTTTTTTTCCTTTTCTGAGCCATGTTCCTTTTCTATTTTCTTTTCTAATATCTAGTATTTGGTGCCTAAATTCTGTACATAGTAGATGCTTATTAGAAGAAGGACAATCAGTACCCTGTGACCATAACACGTCCCGATGGGAACATATTCGAACACTGAACTCGATGCCACTGCAATGTGTTATCAAAGAACAATACAAAATAGAGATGAGTCCGATATCATGTCACATACGAAATATATCGACATTTTAAAATCATTTCGTCATTAATGACAGCGACAAAATTATCAATGCCAAAATAACGTCGGTGTAACTTACAGATGCCTATTAATTATCTAATAATAATTTCACTAAGCCGTTCTGCGATCATTTCATCACTCATACTTGAAATGACGTGACCACTCTACTAAAAATCATCGATGATTTGATCATTGTTCCCATAATTGATCATTCAGTCATTTAAACAGAAAAATCATTTCTCAGCCAATCTCTAATATAAAATTGCAGACAAACCCACTCACAAACTGAAGTATACGTTCAAACATGTATATCGTTTATTCGCAGGCCAAAATTACTTCATTTTACGTCTCAACCGACCATTTTACCGTTTCCTATCGATATTGACGGGTTAACGTGTTCCTTACGGATATATTACTCGTTTACCGCCTTTTTACTTTTACGGTTTACTGATAAATATCTTTTAGAGATTGGATACGTTTTGTTTTGAATTTTCAGTAGCTGAGAAAGGGTTTGTTTTGGTGAGAAGGATATGTGCATGCTACTTCTTAGCTGTTAAATCATACCAAAAGCTTATTACCAAGAAATACATTGTTAGTGAAGGTGAGATCTCGTAACCTAATTGTAATTGTAGTCTGCCTGCAAGCAAGTGTGCAAGTTATTAAAGTTTACATTAAATATTATATCATTAGCATTCCTTTTTAATTTTTTTAATGTATATTGTACATGTTTTAATCATTTTATTTGATTTATGTTCCGTGTGGTGCCGGGCGTAAAAGAATAGCACCATCCCATTTCTACCCATGGGTGTCGTAGAAGGCGACTAAGGGACTTACTAGAGAATGGGCAGCAGCGTTCTCTATACATTTTACCATCTTACTACGATCGCCAATCCGCCTGCCAAGCGTGGCGATTATGGCAAAACCCCCCTTTTGAGGGAGGCCTATGTCCAGCAGTGGACATAGGCCTCCCTCAAAAGTCTTTCGTCTAAAGTGATGATGATGAATGATGACTCATTTTAGAACACTGACTTTAAATATGTATGTCCAATAAAATCCTTAATACTATAAAAACAACACTTTATAAGATTGTGGATTTTCTTGCCGGCTCCTCTCCATAGGAAGCGACAATTTGAAACCGTGTACATAGCTTCTGACGTTTCATAAGTGCCCATGCAGGTTTATGTGAAAAAAAAAAAAAAATATGTATCAAAAGCTTAGTAACAACCTATTGGACAAAAAATATATCTAAATCCGTATACACGAATTCTATTTTAGATCACAGAGGTACATAAAACCAAATAACAATACCAATACCACCAAACAACCTATTCAATTTATTATAGCGAACATAATCAAAGAAACCGCTAAAGTTTTCCAATCAATACCAAATTACCAATACAGCAATGCAAATAATTTTGTAAGTCAATGGAAGTTGGTATTAAGGCTAATAGCTGTGCCTACACTAGAGTATACATTCTAGCTATAGAGCGCAGCTTGTGACTACTGGATCCGGAATCGGAAAAAGACTACCCACTCACCTTCACATGTCTTCGCTTGTAATTCCCGATATTACACCCACAATTCGCCAGTTATGTTTAAACCCATGTAACAGGAGGCGAGCCTATTGCCATCAACTGGGCTTTAATTCAGACTTCTATTGAGTAATCCCCAACTAAAAAAAACTAATAACAATTTGCCGGACCTGGGGATCGTTTTCAGGACCTCATGCTCAACAGTAGCGTTGGTATTTTTTTTTTGTGGTAAATCATTAAATAACTTCTCCCGCTCTGGGTGGAGCAGGAGGGCGTGTCAGACTTTTACTGACTAAAACCCACCCGTGTTCCTTCAGTAGCCCCTATGACAGGGGCTGTGGTGTCTCTTTCGAACAAACCCGCACCCCTGGCAGGCATCGGCCCTTGCGGGCCCCATCATTTTTTGTGCTGACATCTCTTTGAGGCGCACGTGGAACACAACGCGCCGTCGACTTGGGCTTGGTCCTTACCGGACAGCGAGCTACCTATTACTTGCCGTCCGCAAGCTCATGCCCACGGTGGCCGGAAATCGGCCTGGGATTCCCGACGTGGGCGTGGCCGTATCCTGCGGCGGCTAGGGTCGCGAGGGCGTATATGCTGCCTCTCCCTCACGTGCGCCGCCTCCCTCTTCGCGAGCATCACTGCTTCACTGAAGGAGGTGACTGCTACCCATGTACTCTCAACAGTAGCGATGGTGACCACTAAACCGACGAGGCAAAAAGGAAACCTGACCTTTAGATAATGAAGATCTTGTAAATAGATTTCACCTTGTCTAGGCCTCACAGCGGGCATGTAATGTCTCATCTTTTTGTAATGTCAAAATTTCATTAAATGCATATGAAATGTATTTACGGCACTTAACACAAAGCCACTTTTTTATATTTTCAGTCTGTTCCAGCTAATCTCCGAAATTATGGAACCGATTTTGACATGACTTACACTGGAGGATAGCTGATTTTATAAGGAGCTTATATTAATAAGCTTTTTGCCCCAGTCGCAAGTTCCTGTGAGATATTTTTCGACATAGGCGCGGGTGAAGCCGCGGGCACAGCTAGTAATTTATAATAATTAAGCAGTTTTCTTTCACAAAGGAATTGAAAACAAGCTGTTTTTTTGTTTCATTTTTGTCTTGAAATACACTTTAATATTTGAGATTTGTTGCCATAGTATCTGCAATGTCAATGTCGCTATGTTACTGTTTTCACTGCAAACTTCTAACTACAAAATTTCGGTCGATTATAGATAAATAAGATTTTAGTGGGCTCTATAGCTTTATTGGTACTCTAAAAGCAATTGTGTTTCAATTAAAGTAATGATTTTATTATTAATACATTATTTATATCATAATTATTTTCCCTTTTAAGCCATATTGATGTAATTCAATACGGGTTTGTGTAACATTTCTAGGTAGGTAAAGTAAATAATGTATGGAGTATGCGTTTCTTATTTTAATTGTTAAAAATAACAAATAATGTAATGAAGTCGATCCTTATTTCATTGGTAATTAATTAGCGTATTAGAGTACCCATGAATATTTAAAAGTTTTGCTGTCTAAATTTTGATTCATTTCAGCCGAAAGACGTCCACTGCTGGACATAAGCCTGAAATTTGAAAACACACAAAATAATATCACATATGAAAGCTCCCTTATCAAATATCTTCCAAATTACCGTTTATAAACGCAAATTATAATCATTACAAAATATATTTTTAAGTTTTTACTTGATTTTATGATCGGAAGCTTGCTAATTACATTTTTAATCACATTCATCATCATCATCATCATTTCAGCCGAAATACGTCCACTGTTGGACATAAGCCTCCTCCAAAGGGGTAGGGAATTGCCATAATCGCCACGCTTGGCAGGCGGGTCAGCGATCACAGTACGGTGGTAAAATGCATAGAGAACGCTGCTGCCCATACTCTAGTAAGTCCCTTAGTCGCCTTCTACGACACCCACTGGATGAAATGGGATGGTGCTATTCTTTTACGCCGGGCCCCACACGGGAAATTTTGATTGCCATTTTATTTTATTTTTTTCCTAATGAAAGGAATGGTTTTTCCGCTTTTCAGAGTACCTAAGTAAAACAGTAAAATCTATTAATGTTTATGCACACTTACACCCCTATCAATCTATCTGCTTAGCCTTTTCCCAACTATGTTGGGGTCGGCTTCCAGTCTAACCGGATGCAGCTGGCTACCAGCACTTACCATGGAGCCGCTGCCTATCTGACCTCAACCCAGTCACTGGGTGACACACTTCTGACTATTCACAACCACTGTTTCACAAAGAACATGAAAAAGATCGGAATCGAAAGTCGGCCTGTATATTTGTTACAGCATCGCCTCTATAGCAAGATAGCACTCTTCGACGTGTGCGTAGTCGCAGCGGAAAAGTTATGAATTTCTTATTTATTTATTTATTTTATTATTTATGTACACACAGTAAAATACATAGAAGAGACAGCATAAACAACCAATGAGTACAAAGGTACTGCTTATTTCTTTAGAAATTTCTTCCAGCAGACCTGCGAAAGGAGAAATGAAAAAGAAATGTAGACAATAGTGTGTGAGAACAAGGAGAGAAAATATGAATATGTGACGTCTTAAACTAAAATATACTTATACATATAATGCAGAAAATTTACATACTTATACTTAAATAAATACATAATTATAAAATATATAACTATTATATATATGTGCATATTTATATACATACACAATTAAGAGGAAAGGTAATGCTCTTTTAATCGACATTTGAATGTGGAAATAGTTTTTAAGTCACGAATGCTAGGCGGAAGTGAGTTCTACAATCTTACAGCATGGACAGAGAAGGAATAAGAATAATAACTAGTTTTATGGGGATGGGACTTAAGGAGGGATCTAAGGTGTGATCTACACGGTGCGTCGCTAGGACGAGCGTAAGAAAAACGCTCACGCAGGTAGGAAGGATAAGAAGGGTTGTTAATTTCAGCTTAGCAGATATTTAGTGTATGACGTCGTGTAATTGTGTATGATAAATACAAATTTATGCATCCAACCATTGGAGAGCTTTTCAACAAAAACTGTTTCCGCTGGAACTACGTCATCCTGGCGGCATTTTTTTTCCTTTGGATATACAAGAAAAACAATACATTCAATCATTAATGTGTAACGAGAGGTAAATGTGTATGTTTAAATGAAGTTTTTGTGTCATTAAACTGCGGAGATAATCAAGTTTCCGCTGCGCTGACGTTTGGCTATTTGATGAAAATCTTATAAAAAAATTTAGTGCAGAGTTGTAATTTTTTACGCAAGTTGCTTTGAATTTGTATATAAAGTGTGTGAAAAAAGAATTTGGAAAAAATATACCGTTCAGAAGACATACACGTAAAAGTAAAATAAGGTTAGCATAGACTTAGCTTAATTGCGAGACACGCTATCGATCACAATCTGAATAATTTTGAAGAATAATCAATCCTAATCCATTGCTTCATATGTTCGAAAAAATCATCTGCTCAACAACCTAAATAACGCAATGAACGATGTTGAACTATCAACATTCGTTTTAACAACCTTTTAACATAAGACCACACACATAGAATCGATTAATCAACCGAGTCGATTAACGATTAATCGAGACGTTTTCATAACGATGCCTTAATTAGATTGTATTTATAGCGTCATGCATGTTAAGAGTTTTGTTTTATACACTTTTTATATTAATTTTCTTTGATTTGAATCTTTGGGTTTTACCGGTAGCCGTATTAATAAAGCCTACAGTAAGTAATTAATATTGGTGGCAATTATAGCTTTGAAACTATGTTTTTGTTGAAGACCACACACGATGATTTCAAAGATCTATCGACACGCAATGAAGAGGATGCGTGTTTTTATCTTGCGTACATACTTTCTTTTTTCTAATCGTGAAATGTAACTGCACGATTAATATTTCTTTGATACTATCATCAGTTAATATAGGCAGATACTTAAAGAAAACGACAGATTATGGGCTTCTACTCACTCGCATGGTTTTTTTTTGGGTCAGAAATCATCAAATGACTTCTCCCGCTCTGGGTGGAGCAGGAGGGCTGTCAGACTTTTCTGACTAAAACTCACCCGTGTTTCCTTAGCTGCCCGTGTGCCAGGGGCGACGGTATCTCTTTCGAACAACCCGCAACCCTCAGCCGCGATGCCTCCCATTCGACATCGCGGCCCAACTCAGTTACGGTGCACCTCACCGCAACCAATTTTTTTTTGACCGCTACGTCGTCGGCTTTGAGGCAAAAGCCCTGGCGAACGGCCCCACCTTGGGGTTCCTCTTCGCTTCACTGTGGCTGGGAGACCACGGCTACTGAGCCCCCCCGCAACGACAATGCGGGAACCCCCCCGGGTTCACTTGCAAGGTCCACTTAGAAAGAAACAGGAAGGAATACTGGTAGGTAGGCGGTTAGGTACCTATTTATTATTAAGTAGGTAGCAGCGTCATTGAGTCTAACTCTACTCATCATCAACCTAGATTTTTTTTGGGGTCAGCTTCCAGTCTAACCGGATTCTGCTGAGTACCAGTTTTCTACATGGAGCGAATGCCTACCTGACCACCACACCACAGTTATTGGCTTAGACGATACCTCTTGGTATGACTGTTTATCTGAATTTCGGACTTCTGACTACCCGTAACGAATGTCAGATCCAAGTAGGCGGGACCAAACCGGGGGAGGGATCTCGGCATGTACAGATGGTCACTCATCCGCGGAACGACCGTGTCAAGCGTAGCTTAACCTCATCGATTGACCCGTTCGACCGTTCAATTAATTACCTATGAACCCAACAATACTATTAATTGATATTTCTCGCAGAAATTCTTCCCAAGAAAATTGATAATGAACATATCAAAAAAAATAACTAATAGATTTTATGTATGCTTCCTTCTGAACCCTAAATAAACTACATTAATATTCCACTCCAATATGTAAACAGCTTAATAAACTTATTCTGCCAACGTCCGGCCTATAATGTGAGGCATTAAACATAATTTAGATGTTCCCTGAATTAATTACGTCGATATACTTCATAACAAGTAGTTGTTGATAACGACTGGTTGTTCCTACACGTCAAGCTATACATTTCCAGTTTACGCTCTGATCTCGCATTGTACGGCAATCCTATACAATGCGAGGTCAGCTTCTACTGGTCTTGATGTGTAGTTGTATGTGCAACATAACCGGGAACGTTTTTGAATAATAATGCTATGGCCTTATTTTTCTATTTACATCCTAATGTTTGCTTTCGTATCTGTGGTTGTGTGAACCGTCGAATCCGACTCGGCTGGGCAGCATTCGGGAAGCTACGCAACTATCTTCTCGTCCCAAATCCCGCAGTGTCTCAAGACGAAAGTCGTTGACCAGTGCGTGTTTCCAGTGATGAATTATGGCACTGAAACGTGGTCGCTCACAATAGGCCTTATCAGAAGGCTGAAAATCGCCTGAAGGGTAATGGAGAGGGCTATGCTTGGAGTTTTTCTACGCAATCGAATCAGAAATGAAGAGATCTGTAGGAGAACCAAGGTAACCGACATAGCCCGAAGAATTGCCAAACTTAAGTGGCAGTGGGCAGGGCACATATTGCTCGCAGAACAGATGGCCGATGGGGCCGAAAGGTTCTGGAGTGGCGAAGATGTAGCGTTGGAAGGCCTCCCATAAGATGGACCGATGACCTGGTGAAGGCCATAAGAATCCGCTGGATGCGAGAAGCACAGAACCGGTCGAAATGGCGGTACTTGAGGGAGAGTTATGTCCAGCAGTGGACGTCTTTCGACTGAAATGATGATGAATGGTGATGATACGTCGACGTGCATCTGATACCATGAATTCAGCACATAATTCTGTTGTTTTTCTTTCGTAGGGCATTAAAAAAAGCTAGCCACTAGCTATAATTGCTATTCCATACATTTTCACCGCGTAGGTGTTGCACTTTTTTATGAAACAGCATTTTTTTTTTTTTTTATAACCGACGTAAAATTACTACGGGCCTAGAATCATGTGCTGAATATATGGTTCCTGTTTGCGCGTCAATATCCTTAAATTACCTCCTTGGTGCCATATTTCGAAGTAAAGAGTTCGTTCAATTTTTAAATTACACGACAGATGTGTTTTCATAGCGATTTTTTCAACCGCTTAACATGATGTGTGGTCTTACACGAATGGTTAAATGAAATGAGTACCTACATAAGAGGAAGCCTGAAAGTGGCACCGATAGCTGAAAAGTTGTGTGAAAATCGATTGTCATGGTATGGGCATGTGATACGGAGGAATGAGGAAAATGTCGTGAGGAAAGTTTTGAGTATGAATGTCGATGGCTATAAGAGTAAGGGGAGACCGGAGAAACGATGGGTGGACTGTGTGAATGATGAAGGGTGTGACTACGGAAATGACAACTAATAGAGAAGTGTGGAAGAAAAATACATATTGCGTCGACCACAAATAAATTCGAATAAGGGCAGGAAAATGACGAAATGATTATTCAGCCGCTAAGATTTGTATTTTCGTGCTAACATTGTGTATTTGACTAATACAGCATTTTCAATCTATCTCGAAGAAGGTTGTCAAAATAATGCTCGAATTTCCAAGCATGTTTAAGAAAGTCTTTAATAGAACAGCTTGTTTGATAAATGATCAATGATTTTATTTCTATAAGTAGGTTTGTACAAACACTTTTACACGTCAATCATATTTTTGTAAACTAGATGAGGTCGGCGTTTACTACCTGACTACTCTGAGAAAGACCGAAACAAACTAAGAGATCACAGCCTCTTTTAAAGTCCAGACACAATCTTGGTCAGATCATGTGAAGACCATGTGGATTAGTGTCTAAAATGGTCTTTTGAGGAAAGAACCACACAGATTGAGTGGACCTGTCCATTCAGTGCACGCATCACGCATGTATCAGTAATCATACGGATCAACTCAGAACTTGAGGAGCTCAACGATATATGGAACTTAATGTAATCATTTGGGACATTAGCGACAAGCTACAGTTTCATTTGACATATAACATGACATATTGTGTCATGTCATTTGACATATTATGTCAATAGATACCGTAGCAGGCATGACATTTTTATATTTCCATACTATAAAACAAAGACGCTTTTCGTTTTTGTAAGCTTAGAACTTTTAAACTACGCAACGGATTTTAATGCGGTTTTCATCAATAGACAGAGGGATTCAAGAGGAAGGTATATTATATAAAACATTAACATCCATGCGGGCGAAGCCGCTGGCAAAAGCTAGTATAATCTAAAAGAAACAATATACTATGAATTCGAACTAATCAATAATCAATTCAGATCAGTAATGTATAGAATCAAGTACATCCGACTAAACAGACAGCTGTGCTGCTGGGGAGTTTGTTTGCCACTTCTTCCCAACTAAAGCACTAGGAAGTGTCGAAGGGTGGGCGGTTTTGGGGGATTGTCTTATGTATTTCATGCTAGAATATAAGTTCAATCAACAAATTAAATCACCAACACGTATTACTCAAACCTCATCAACATGCCTAGACTTAATCTTTACAAATTTCAATAGCGAATTGCATACAACGGTAGAGGAGTTAGGTTTCTCAGATCATAGTGGTACTATCATACACATGACCATGACTTTGCCTCAACAAACTAAACAAACTATTTGGTATGTCGAAAAAAGGTTATACAATGACAAAAATACCCAACTATTTAAATCAAAATTAAATGAATTAAACTGGAGTGAAATAATAATATCAAATAAAACCATAAACGAAAACTATGCAGCATTTAATAACACGTTAGCTAGAATATTAAACCAATGTATTCCTAAAACGAAAATAAAGTTAAAAACGAATTATAAAAAATATTGGCTAACCCCAGGCATCAAACTTTCATGTAAAAATAAAAGGCTTGAAAAGATACTGACACTCAAAACGAATAATCCACTAATCAAGCTGAACTATAAAAAGTATGAAAAAACACTAAAAGGACCGCTATAACAGCAAAGAAATTACAATATATAAATAAAATAAAAACATCAAATAACAAAGTCAAAACTATGTGGAATATTATTAATGAAAGAACAAATAAGAAAATAAAAAGGGATAAAAATAACATTAAATTACAAATAAATAATACAAAAATCACTGAACCTAAAAAAATAGCCAGCTTTTTTAATAACTTCTTTGCGTCCATAGGCGAGGGTAGCAACAAAGCACCTGGCAATGAGCCGACAGGTAACCCAGTGCTCAACCCCACTGAAAATACAATGTTTCTCAGCCCAGTAGACCCCGGCGAAATAAACGCACTACTAAAAAACCTAAAAAGTAAAAAAAGTCACGGAATTGACGAGCTACCACCAATGTTAATACGACAATGTGCAAACGAACTTACGTTACCATTCTACATGCTAATAAATCAATCTTTCGAAGACGCTGCTTTTCCGGATTACTTTAAGAAAGCACTAACAAAATCAATTTACAAAAAACATTCGAAAACGGATCCAAGCAATTACCGCCCAATAGCTCTTTTACCAACCGCCTCTAAATTTTTTGAGAAAGCAATGTGCAATCGTGTATATTCGTTCTGCGAAAAATACAAAATATTTAATGAATGCCAAAACGGCTTTCGCAGGAACCGATCCACTATTCTGGCAATTTATAAATACATACAGGAAGCTTTAAATATAATAAATGACAAAAAATACGCGGTAGGTATACTATTAGATATGACCAAAGCTTACGATAAAGTGCAATACGACATTCTACTAAATAAACTACATGACAGGGATCCGCGGAAAAACTCACGAATGGTTTAAATCATATTTATCAAATAGGGAACACCAGGTTGAAATATAATTTTATAATGAAAATACCAAAGAAATACAAAATATTCGATCAGACAGTATAACAATTAATGCATCTATTCCCCAAGGGAGTGTAATTGGGGGCCTCCTATTTCTTATCTACATAAACGACCTCCCAAAAACTATAGAAGGGCCATGCGTCTTGTTTGCTGACGATATTTCGATTCTCACTTCATGCCGTAACAATGTTGGCTTGAGCGAGGACCTAACCACTACACTAAATAAAACAATAACCTGGATGAATAACCATAACCTAGAAATAAATTTTGCCAAAACTAAAATAATGTCTTTCCACCCCCGTCAAAAAACTCCATTGGATATAAACTTCACCTACAATGGCATTACAATAGAAGTCGTAAAATAATTTAATTTACTTGGCCTGTCCATAGACACTAACATCAACTGGAAATCTCACATTAAAAAGATTAGATCTAAATTATCCAAATTTGCATACGCCCTTCGTGAAGTCAAAAAGACTACTAATCTTAAAACTGCACTTGTCACCTATTATGCCTACGCATTTGCGTGGCTCAGTTACGGCGTGATACTGTGGGGAAACAGCACAGATGCACCCACACACTTCACAATGCAAAAAAGATTAGTAAAAATCTTAGTAAATATAGAAGACACCGACAGCTGTAAACCTCACTTTCAAGAGCATAAAATACTAACCCTGCCCTGCCTATACATTCTAGAGTTATGCAAAAGGTATCAACACCTTTACACTACAAGAGAAAATGTACAGACAAGATACACATTACGCCATAAAAACAGATTAAATCTACCAAGCTCTAAGTTAAAATGCACTCAACAAGTACCCTAGTGATGTCAATGAAAGTATTTAATAAATTGCCAGAAATCATTAAAAACGAAAGAAAATTTAATTCATTTGTAAATAAATTGAAACAATTTCTTTTATGTAAAGCTATTATAGTATCAATGAATTTCTAAATGACCAATTTTAAATTATATGTTTCTTATTATATTCGTCTAGTAGGTAGGTACTTTATTATTTTTTAATTATTGTTATTTCATTAAATTACATTTACAGAATTTAATTAATTTTTATATACGAATCAACTATTCTACACAAACTAATTATGTAGTTAACATTGCTGTGCCCGATAATGTGCCATAATGACCATGTCTCTGTATATGTGTTAAAGTAAAAGTTTGCAATTTATGTTATCATTTTTATATTAATTTAAATACCTGTATTTTTATTTTTATTTACGTAGTAGCTTTAATTTTGTTCTAAATAGGTAATCTTAATTTTATTGTTTTTGCTGTGCCCTTACAGGGTACCTAGCTTTAAGCCCTTTGTAACATCTATAATACAATATGGAATGCAATATATGAATATGAATATGAATATTTTGACGGTCGAAAAGTGCTGATTCTCAGCCTAATTTGAATAAATTACTTTTGATTTTGATTTTAATATTAAACATCGATTCGTGCCAGTCCGTTCTTGGTACCATATTCACAAGCTAATTCTACAATTAAGTGCAAAATATGAATCATTTGTCGCAATAGTAACAATATGAAAGTAACCATTGAATCACTACAGTAACCTAATTCCCGTATTTGTCGTTTATAATTAGCAGCTGAGAAATGATTGTTCCCGTGTACAGTTAAAGCCATAGTAACTGTACTAATATACTGTGAAGTAACAGTACCTATTGGTCATAGGGTATTTTCCAATTTAATAAAAACTATTTTAATTTGAAGATTGGGACGAAATATTTACCAGAAAAATAAAAATAAAATTTATTTAAATCCATTTCACAATTAAAAACGATTAAAATCAAACGTTTTCGTTGTTTTGAATTTACCGCTAAAACGCTCCTTACGATGACTTTTTTCACGTGACATCGTGACGCCAGCTTTGTGTAAACGGCACCGGTACAAATACTTAATTTGGCGCAGTTTTAGAAGTATTTGTGCACAGAGGCACCGTACACCAGTAATTCCACTTTCTATACATTAAAAATCTTGTTAATTATTAACTCGACATTCACTTGTTTACTTACTAACTACTACTTTGGTTAACACAAAGTTGGCATCACGTGATAAAAGTCGCGTTTTGGCGGTAAATTCAAAACAACGAAAAGTAAATTTGATTTAAATTGTTTTTAATTGAGATAATGGATATAAATCAATTTATTTTTATTTTTCTGTTAAATATATCGTCCCAATCTTTAAATTAAAATAGTTTTTATTAAATTGGAAAATACCCCATTGCCTAGTAATTTTGTGGTTATGTCATCCGTAGTTAACAAATAAATAAATAGGCAGAGCCTATTTAGTCGAAACTTATTTAAGGCATATTAATGAAATCATCGATACGACGAAAAAAATCTGTAGAGGAATATTTTCACAACATCATGCTTGTCCCGAAGGAATACGCAGAGGTCAATTTACGTATTATACACTCACACTTTTCGCCAGTTAGTTACTATTCATAATCCCGAAGAGTTTTTTTATTGTATTTTACTGGGCACAAATTCAGACCTCGGTGTGCAAAGTATTTTTTTTTTTCATTCTAATTAAAGAGTCCAATATCATACTTTTCTCAACTCAGATAATGTATCCAACACCGTAAGGTATTAAACATGTTAAGCTGTCATGCTTGCAGCCATTAGACCAGCGAGACAGTGTTTTTGACACTTACCAGACGAGGAAAAGTCAGGAAGTGCGAGCCAACGAGGGGTAAAAGCGCGGATAGGCGATGTGATGCGACGCGACGGAGTGGGGAACAAGAAATTTTACGCGGATGAAGTTGCTGACAGAAGCTAGTGTTGAAATAGTTCTCAACAGTAAACCTAATACTTCTAAATAGTTATCAACGGTAAACCTAATACTTCTAAATAGTTATCAACAGTAAACCTAATACTTCTAAATAGTTATCAACGGTAAACCTAATACTTCTAAATAGTTATCAACAGTAAACCTAATACTTCTAAATAGTTATCAACGGTAAACCTAATACTTCTAAATAGTTATCAACAGTAAACCTAATACTTCTAAATAGTTATCAACGGTAAACCTAATACTTCTAAATAGTTCTCAACAGTAAAACAAGTTTCAACTAATGACTGCGCGGGCACGGACTTATTACGGCATAAATCCAATATTGGTTGAGGGAGCACAGCTATTCAATAAATTACCGGAGGAGTTAAAGAAGTGTGATAGTATAAACATATTTAAAAAAAAAAATCTTAAGTAACATGTTTGTACCCTGTAACGTCACCAGAGGCAAATATAATAACTTATTGGATGTAAGCACTTTTGTATCTCATTCTAAATGAACTGTTATAGTTTCTATGAGAAATAAAATTCTTTAAACCTAAACCTTCTACTTCTAAATAGTTCTGAACTTCCTTTCATGTCCCAAAAATTAAAATGCAAAACTATCAAATACACTCCAAAACATATTCAGCACCTATAAAACCCAATTTGAATAGAACAAAGGACGTGTTCCCTACAATATTTGATTAGTGACTGGCCAATTCGTGGCCCTGCCGGCCAATCCAAATAATGGCCGGCCCGCATTGTTGGCTGAACAAAAGACTCAATTATAACCCGCCTATATGGATAATTGTGACAGACTTTCGAAAATTCTAATCCATTCTTCAATACTATACTGTACTATCTAATGTCTATTTTATTTCTATAAACATATTACAAATTAAAGTCGCATTTCGTGTCTGTCTGTGTGATCGTGTTGTACTTCTAAATTACGCAATGGATTTCGATGTGATTTTGACCATAGTTTAGAGAATTTATTCTGGAAGGTTTATATGGGGCTTGTGGGTTAACAATAATAGCCACACGGATTTATCGATCAGGTTAAGCTACGCACGCCGCGGTTGTTCTGTGGATGGGTAACCATCTTTACATATCAAGACCCGTCCGTGCCTTGGAAAGCATTTTACGCCGATGGGTCCTTGACAGTCGTTACGGGTCGTCGGAAGCCCGAAAGTCTGACAAGCAGTCTTACCAAGAGGTATCGTATTACGTAGGAACTGGGTTGGGAGGTCAGATAGGTAACCGCTCCAAAAGTAAAATACTGGTATTCTCTAATACCTGCATCCGTTTAGACTGAAAGCTTCATCATCCTCATCATTTCAGCCGAAAGACGTCCACTGCTGGACATAGGCCTCCCCCAGGCTCCTCCACTTCGACCGGTCTTGTGCTTCCCACATCCAGCGGATACCTGCGGCCTTCACAAGGTCATCGGTCCACCTTGTGGGAGGACTTCCCAATCTACGTCTTCCGGTACGCGGTCGCCACTCCAGAACCTGTCGGCCCCATCGACCATCTATTCTGCGAGCAATGTGCCCTGCCCACTGCCACTTAAGTTTGGCAATTCTTCGGGCTATGTCAGTTGCCTTGGTTCTCCTGCGGATCTCTTCATTTCTGATTCGAGCGCGTATGAAAACTCCGAGCATAGCCCTCTCCATTGCGCTTTGGGTGACTTTAAGCCTTCTGATAAGGCCTATTGTGAGCGACCACGTCTCTGTACCATAATTCATCACTGGCAACATACACTGGTCAAAGACTTTCGTCTTGAGACACTGTGGTATTTGGGACGAGAAGATAGTGCGAAGCCTCCCGAACGCTGCCCAGCCGAGTCGGATTCGACGATTGACCTCTTTCTCGAAGTTGGACTGAAAGCTTACTCCAAAATAATTGGGAAAAGTAGGTAGATATTATTTATATGCATAGTGCATTAATATTTTAACTTACATACAATAACTTTCTGTAACAAATTGTTAATAACAATATCATGATTTAAAAAGAGTGTTGTCCGTACTTCTCCATAGGTACTGTGAGAACTCTGCCGAGTTCTCAAGGTACCAGGTACTATGGTATCTATAAATAAAATACTTGATGATCTTTAACCGGTGGGACTCCACGCGGGTGAAGCCGTGGGCGAAAGCTAGTAAGTATACCTATGTATTATTCTGTTTAAGTTTATGTAGAACGATCGTGCATATTGGAGAGAGAGGGAATTGTTAGTCAGTTGTGCAATTATTGAGCAAGCGTTGCAAGAGTTTATTGCGGCGGTTTTTATTCCTATGATTATTGGGAAACGGTTTCCGGTGGACATTTTCTATTGGTTTCTTACTATAGTGATAACTTTGAGCATTAACATTTTTATATGCAATTTCTCATAGTCGACGTTCCAGGAACTTTTACTGACTAAAACCAACCCGTGTTCCCTCAGTTGCCTGTGTGCCAGGGCGACGGTGTCTCTTTCGAACAACCCGCACCCCTCCGCAGGCATTGCTCTTGCGGACCCCACCAGTTGTTGCTGACATCTCCGACGGCGCGCGTGGAACACAACGCGCCGTCGAACCATTTTTTTTAGTGGCCTGCCACTTTTCGGCCGCAGGGGATAGGGAGAGCGGCCAACGCTATACCGACACTTCTCCTCCCCTGCGGCCCCACCACGTCTGCCATCAAACGGTGGTGGCCACGTTCAGGCTACGGAAGGGAAGGGCAGTGCTGATGAAATTATTTACACGAAATAATGCGCCTGGCTGGGCTCGAACGCACGACCTACAACTCGTAAGTCGCGGCAGTTACCACTGGGTTCTGCCCACTGCAAGCCCCTATGTCATCTCCTAATTACCCAAACCAAAATAACTAAGGATATCTGGTACCTACAGATTTTAATAACGCCTCCTATGAAAATTGCATGGTGACACATAGCAACTATAACCAATCGCATTTACACAAGGCAGTCACCATTAGTTGCATTCCCTTTACCTTTTCAGGTAACAACTGATTTATTACTCTCTATAAAAACACTAACTATGTTCACATATACAAACCAGTAGCCATGGAACTGTGACTGTACTGTGAGATATTGAGAAAGTCTCCTTTTTAGTTGTTCGGGGAAAATTGAGGCCATTGAATTAGTCATTGATATTTCCTTATGATACCTATTTATTTATTTATTTACTAGCTGACCCGACAGACGTTGTCCTGTTCGTCCAAAAGTCATTCATACAAAATCACTACCCTACCTACGCTACCCTACACTACCCTACCTACCCTACACTACCCTACCCTACACTACCCTAACCTACCTACCTACCCTACCTACCTACCCTACCTACCCTACCTACCCTACCTATCCTACCTACCCTACCTACCCTACCTATCCTACCTACCCTACCTACCCTACCTACCCTACCTACCCTACCTACTCTACCTACCCTACCTACCCTACCTACCCTACCTACCCTACCTACCCTACCTACCCTACCCTACCCTACCTACCCTACCTACCCTACCTACCCTACCTACCCTACCTACCCTACCTACCCTACCTACCCTACCTAACCTACCTACCCTACCTACCCTACCTACCCTACCTACCCTACCTACCCTACCTACCCTACCTACCCTACCTACCCTACCTACCCTACCTACCCTACCTACCCTACCCTATCTACCCTATTATCCTATCCGTGAAAATTTTCGTTTTTCGACAGCCAACTTCCACTTTGATACTTTTTTTATTTCTGAAACAACTGAACGGGATAAAAAGTATCCTATGTCCTTCTCCTGGCTCTAAACTACCTCCCTGCCAATTTTCAGCTAAATCGGTTCAGCCGTTCTTGAGTTATAAGTGAAGTAACTAACACGACTTTCTTTTATATATATAGATTTAAAGTTCTCGCACACAAAAAGGTACAAAGGCGGACTTAATGCCTTAGGCATTCTCTACCAGTCAACCATGGATGGTGAAGAGATTAGATGGCAGGTGATTTGGAGGAAAGGAACAATGATTAAAAAAAGAACCATAAAATATATCATTATGCTATACAAAAAAGATTTAATTTAAGAAGAATTGGTTATAAACTAACCAACCAACCTATTCTTATTTAATTTAAGAAGAATTGGTTATAAACCAACCAACCAACCTATTCTTATTTTAGGGGGGCTTGTGGCTAAGTGAAAATTGCTGCACGGGTCGATCGATCAGGTTAAGCTACACTTGCCAAAGTTGTTCCGTGGATGGGTGAATATCTTTCGATACCAAGACTCCGAGCCTCAGAAAGCACGTTAAGCCGTTGGTCCCGGCTGTCATTTGTGGATCTTTGACAGACGTTACGGGTCATCTGAAGCCCGAAAGTCTGACAACCAGCTTACCAAGGGGTATCGTATTACCCAGTAACTCGGTTTTGGAGGACAAATAGGCATTCGCTTCATGTGAAACCAACCCCAAAATGGTGGCGAAAAGGCTAAGCAGATGATGTTGACCTATTATTGTTTTAATGTGTTTCCTTTTAGAAGTAGCACTTCCACGAAAGGCCAAATTAAATTTTTGGTATTAATTTATTATTGATGAACACGTGTCAGTTTCTGGTGACAAGGTATACCTACCATTAATTCTTCTTCCTCGATAAATATCTGCTTTCTGATTCTGTGTGAGCAGGTATAATATCTGTTCTGCGAGCAATGTGCCCTCTGCCCACGTTGGAAGGTCTCCACATGGTGGACCGATGACCTGGTAAATGATGATGATTATTAAATGGACAATATAAATTTTATAAGTTAAATAGGAAATAGAAATTGTGATGTATTTTATGTAAACTTCAAGTTTGCACGCTTGCTTGCAGGCAGAATACAATTACACTTAAGTTATAAGATCTCACCTTCTCCAAAAATGTATTTCTTGCAAATAAACAGTTTAATTGATTTGATTTGAAAGCCGCAGGAAGCCGCTGGATACGAGTAAACAAAAGTGGCGATGCTTGGGGGCTATGTGGGCGTGTTTCCCTATTAAAAGTACGTCTTTCCTTTTTAAAAATAATAGTTTAAAAAAACTAAAAAAAACACGCTTTTATTGCTGACCGAACTAAAAAGTAGAAAATAATTTTTAATTACAAAGAGTTTATGTTACAGTAGTAGGAAGTCAATAATTCAATTCAGAGTAAAAAGCGTGGGGTGCTTGATATTTTAATTATTACAACTATTCTATTGGCAACCATCTATGAGAGGAGAGTCATGAAAATATAAGAAAATGCACCCCACGCTTTTTACTCTGAATTGAATTATTGACTTCCTACTACTGTAACATAAACTCTTTGTAATTAAAAAATATTTTCTACTTTTTAGTTCGGTCAGCAATAAAAGCGTGTTTTTTTAATTTTTGAAACTATTATTTATTTTCCATTTATTAGTTCGATCAAATTTTTATCGAGAACATTTTAAAAATTTGATTTATTTTTTTACTTTTTTTTTTTATTTTAATTTTTTTTATCTGGTTATTGCATTGTCATCGGCCCTTAAGACGTGTGCAAAGTTTCAAGTTGTTCAGACGTCTAGAAACCAGTGAAAATTAGGCTCAAAGATTCCGTTACATACATAGATACATACAACCCGAGCTAATAAAAGCGTTATAAAAAGGAGGAGGTTCTATGTTCGACTATATGTATTTTTTTTAAATTATGTATTTTCACCGATTTGTGGAACGATTCTCAAAATCCTTTTTTTTATTTGAAAGAGTATACTCCTAAAGTGGTCCCATTGGCACCAAGTCAGGATCTAACCATGGAATCCCAGGGAAACCGAGGGCAACCCTCAAATGTTGCATGCAGGTATTAACAATATTTTTCATATATTTTCAAAAGCTATTGAGACGTTTGCGTATGGTCATCATCATCTCATGACGCTGAGCTGATGAAAGAAGGTACAACTCTTTAACTTACGAGTTAGGTGGACGTTCAGGCATAACTCCGTCATATATAGACCGATTTCTAAAATTATAACTTTTTGTTCAAAAGGGGTTTATTCGAAATGGTTCCATTTAAATTTCATTTAGATCTGATGATGCGTTTCGGAAACAGGCAACGGAACTCTTCAAAAATGACAGCAAATCAACCGCGCTTGCTGCTGTAACATAATATGCATTGTTTTGACCCTAAGGATGATGAAATTTCTAATTGGTGGGGGGTACTATAATTAAAAAGTGAAAACAAAACCTTTTTCCAAAAAAAAAATAACAGACTTCCGGAAAACACCACATAGTGAAAAATTACTTTATTTTTCACTTTGTAATGTTTCCGGAAGTCGGTTGTAGAAGTAGCATTACATCGTCAAAAGTTCAATTAAATATTTGTTATTAATTTATTATTGATGAACACGTGTAGGTGTATTAATTATACATTGGTCACCACGTTTACCTACCTAATAATTATACTTCCTCGATAATTACTTCGTGTTTTTAACCGCCTTCACAAAAATGAGGAGGTTCTCATTTCGTTTGTTTTTCTTTTTATATGTCACCTCAAGCCCCTGCCATTTTGCGGCGGTAAGTCCCCTCTTTGAGGAGTGGCTTGAGAGGCGGCATGGCGTCCTCACCTTCCGCCTGACGCAGGTCCTCACCGGACATGGTTGTTTCGGGAGGTTCCTGTTTCGGATAAGGCGGGTGGAAACGCCCGGGTGTTTCCACTGCGAAGATCGCCCTGAGGACACGGTGGAGGTCTGCCCGGCTTGGGCGGAGCAGCGCCGTGTCCTCGTGGAGGCAATCGGCGGCGGCGATCTCTCGCGTCCGGCCCTGGTCCAGGCCATGGTACGGAGCGAGAGTGCACGGGTAGCCGTCACCTCCTTCAGCGAAGCAGTAATGCTCGCGAAGAGGGAGGTGGCGCACGTGAGGGAGAGGCAGTCTATGCGCCCTCACGGACCTAGCCGCCGCAGGAGACGCCCTGGGCGTCGGGAATCCCAGGCTGATTTCCGACCACCGTAGGCTCGGGCTTCCGGACGGCGAGTTATGGGTAGCTCGCTGTCCGGTAAGGACCAGGCCCAGGTCGACGGCGTGTTGTGTTCCACGCGCGCCTTAAAGAGATGTCAGCACAAAAATGATGGGGCCCGCAAGGACCGATGCCTGCCAGGGGTGCGGGTTCGTTCCAAAGAGATACCGCCGGCCCTGGCATACAGGCTACTGAGAGAACACGGGTGGGTTTTAATCAGTAAAAGTCTGACACGGCCTCCTGCTCCACCCAGAGCGGGAGAAGTTATTTGATGATTTCCCACCCAAAAAAAAAGCCTCTGCCATTAATAAAACGATTTAAGACATTCTTCTTTGGTTTGAAAAGGTATACCAAGTGGTCCCCAGATAAGTTTGGTCATGTTTTGATAAGTTAGCTTCAATAATACGTACATTTTTCCACTTCGCATGTGTTGTTGATGTTATAATATACGACGGATTCTTTAAATTCGTCCCCCGATGTCTCAATTGATTTATTAAGAGCGAACGTTCCAAGCTGTCCAGTTGAATTTCAATTTAAGGACATAACCCCTATAATAGTTTTAAAATCTTTTCGGCAAATCAAAATCAAATTGTCCGAAGATCTATGGGGAATGTCTATAAAAGTTTGTACATCCATAATCGAGACCATAGCACCATACTTGGCTTTAATATTTAATTTGTGTGTGGATCAAGGAGTCTTCCCGGATTTAATGAAATATAGTAAGGTTCTACCACTATTCAAATCTGGGGACAGCAAAGACGCCAACAATTATAGACCAGTATCCGTGCTGCCGGAATTCAGCAAGGTGTTCGAAAAGATAATGCTCAATCAAAAGCTTAATCATTTTAACACCCACAAAATCTTACACGATCAGCAATATGGTTTCACCAAAGGACGTTGTACGACTGACGCCGGTGTTACCTTATTAAAACACATATTTACAGCTTGGGAGGAGGCTCAGGATGCCATTGGAATTTTTTGTGACCTCTCCAAGGCATTTGACTGCGTTAATCACGAAACCTTGCTTTTAAAACCTGAGCATTACGGACTAGGTAAACTTGCGCTCAGTCTAGTAAAATCTTATTTAAATGATAGACAGCAAAAAGTTCATATAAATGGTGTCAATTCACATGGTTTAAAAATAAAAATGGGTGTTCCACAAGGCTCAATATTAGGTCCTTTCCTCTTTTTAGTATATATTAATGATCTACCCCATTTATTAAAAAACCAACCACAAATGGTGTTATTTGCTGACGATACATCCTTAATTTTTAAAATAAATAGACGTGCATCAAATCTTGACGACGTAAATAATGCCCTACTGCTGGTACAAAATTGGTTCACTGCTAATAATTTAGTGTTAAATGGGAAAAAAACTAAATGCATAAGATTTGCTTTACCAAATGTTAAAAGTACTGATTGTGACGTAGTATTGAATAAAGAGAAACTAGAATTCGTCGATAAAACTGTTTTCCTAGGGATCACGCTCGACTCAAAATTACAGTGGAGTCCTCATTTAACAGCTCTTGCAGGACGGCTAAGTTCAGCAGCATATGCTGTAAGAAAAATCCACCAATTCACTAATGTAGAAACCGCGAGGCTAGTCTATTTCAGTTACTTTCATAGTATCATGTCATACGGTATTTTACTATGGGGACGGGCTGCAGATATCGAGTCTATTTTTATTCTGCAGAAAAGAGCCATTAGAGCAATATATGGCCTCCGTACGCGGGATTCTCTAAGGGAACTGTACAAAGTTATTAATATCATAACGGTACCTTGTCAATATATCTATGAGAACATCATGTACGTTAGGAAAAACTTAAATCTTTTCAGTAAACGAGGTGAAAGACACTCCATTAGAACGAGAAATAGGCACCAATTGGTTCAGCCAGGCTTCAGACTGGCTAAAGTAGACTCATCCTTCATGGGGTACTGTTTAAAATGTTACAATAAAATACCTCCTCACATACTCGAACTGAATGAATCGAAATTTAAATCTTGTATAAAACGCACACTATGCAGCCATGCTTATTATAAGTTGGGGGATTACATCGCTGACAAAAATGCTTGGCTAAACGCTGCTTGTCCTGCTCCACAAGGTAGCTTAAACTAAATTGGATAACATTGAAAACATTGTTGGAGCTGCTGAAGACTGTAAAAGCTACATATCTTTGCATTGTATAAATTCAAATTTTTGTATTGTATAATTGCATAGCATATGTGTGAGCACTATGTTCCTACTATAATGCAAACATTTACAGGGTACGTCTTTCATTGACTTGAATGTGCCCTGGCAGCTGAGAGTATGTCATGCTCACTCAAATGTCTCGCTGGTGGTGGCGTGTGTGTTGGATCATTAAGTTCCCTTCAAAATGGTTGAGCTGAATGGTGCTGATGCATACGTCATGTCCGTGAACGGGCGCCGCCAGTAGGGACTGGTCATCTCTTAGCTCCCACGGCTTATTTTAATTGTTATTTTATTTTAATTACGGACGCTTTTAATGTGCACTTTTTACATCGTTCTCACATTGATAATTTCAACATAATGATGTAACCAACTTTTTGTAACAAAATCTTGATTTTAAAAGAGTGTCCATGGAGTTTCTTGCCCGTTCTTCTCCATAGGTACCTACGCTTTAGAATGGGCAACTAGCTTCATCTTTCTAACTCACCGACCTTGACAATTCAAAAGTGCCTGTAATTGGTTTATTTGAAATAAATGCTTTGAGCTTGAGTTTGAGTTTGAATAATAATTTCCTGTAACTGTTATTTACGTAGCAAATGCATACGAATATGCGTGGGACCTAGGTAAAATAAATAAAATTGGAAAATAAAAAGTTTAATCAAAACAAAAATAACTTTGGAAGTCGGATCTGTTCTGCGAGCAATCTGCCCTACCCACTAAGTCAGTTAAGTTTGTCATCTCGTTTTCCAATCCTTGGACGCCTCTCTGTCACACCCTTACTCCACCTGTCATCACTGCGGCACGCCAGATGTCCTACCTAACTCTATTTGAATTCCACAATACGCTTTCCGATATGTAAGACCTTCGTACGTCTTCGTATCTCGACGTTTGGAACTCTGTCGCCTGATGCTAAGCATTATTAAATAAAAAACAAACAAAGAAAGAAAATACGCTTATTTGCAAGTCTATAGTGACAAGTTGAATCATTAAAATGGTTCCCTAATCTAACAAAATTTATCGTCCCGAAACTCTTAAACAAAATGTCTATTACCTTTAACTCTATACGTTACGACACTCGAATAAAGCCTTAATTGTGAAACAGGAGGTGTCAGGTTTAAACTTGTATTAGGTACCTGCAACATTAATTAGTGAAGAACCGATAGTGGGTGCGTTTCCATTGAACAATCTTTTAAGCTGGCAGCGGCGTGTACTTTGATATTGTTCGTCGAATCGTTGAGCACCTTAAGTTCTTAGTTGAGCTGTTTGATTACTGACAAATGCGTTCACTGCCTGGTCAGATCGATTCAATCGGTGTGGTTCTTTCCACAAAAGACCATATCTACATGGTCTTCACATGACCTGAACAAGACTATCTGGACTTTAAAAGAGACTGTGACCTCTGAGTTTGTTTCGGCTCTTCTGCTCAGAGTAGTCAGATAGGAAACGCCGACCTCATCTAGTTTTTAAATTTGATTGACGTATAAATTTTTTTAATGCCTTTGCTGAGTTATAATCTTTCGAATCAGCAATTCAATTCCTTAGTTAAAATTGGCCTCAAATGTAATGATTTCATGAAATAGTCTCACATTATTTCTATAGAATCATCACGTTTCTAAACTTAAATCGATCAAGGAAAAGTTTAAGCATGAATGTGGAAAGCTACTGCGTCGGTCTAAATAAGAGAGTAAATATTACGATGAATTAATGGTTTGATAAATTATGTCAATCAAATCAATCAAGCAAATCAAAAGTCTTTTATTGAAACTACTCGTAGACTGTGAGGCAGCTCCTCCAGCCTCGTCAGCTTGTATATGCAATGCTGCATTATGTTCACACAGCTATAACTAGAAATAACTAAAGTTAAACAAGGACGTTTGGAGTAATATAAATAAACATAATACTACTAACAATTACAAAACAATCGTCAGCAAAACGACCAGTAGGCCTAGAGAAAACACATTTCTGTTAGCGTTGACGCCAAACGCATACGTCAAAATGTATAGGAATGACATTTTCTGCGGAAAGGACACGTGATGTCACGCAGTTCGTAGACACGTCAGCGTAGCGTCTCATACAAATTGGTAGACAAATGGTGTTTTCGACAAATACGAACGTCAATTTTAGCGTTAAACGTTTAGCGTTCCATAAACGAACGTAGTCAGTATTTCTTATAAAATGTACTTAATACATAAAGAAATTCGATTAAATCTGTCTTAAAAATTTATTTATTTAGTTAGAAACGGGGTGAATATTGAAGATGACTGCTTTTAGAGATGTATGATGAAGACCACAAATAAATTGGGATAGGGAAGGAGGATAATAATTATGATGACGTCACCTTTGTTACCGACCAAGATTAAAAAAAAAACTATTTTTGAAACTCAAATATTACCGTAGGTACCTAAGTCAATTTTGTTCAGATCAATGTCGTTTGCCTCGGTAACTGACAGGCAAATCATCTATTTCCAATGATTTCTTATTGAATGTCAAGTAGGTTTCTACTTTACTTACAAACCTTTCTCAGAAACATTCTTTGGTCAGTAAGCGAAAACTTCACAGTATTTGTCCGTCAATTTTCGAGAGAACCTTGAGAATGTTCGTAATAGGTCTTGAAAATATACGCGCTAACGATATTCTATTGTTGAGAGTGTACCTATTTGGCATCTAAAGAGTTATTCAGGGTGGATTTTGTGGCAGTAAGGATAGGTACCTTAACCGTTGAAGCTACATGAAAACGGTCTAAGAAGACTGTCCTTAGCTTTTTGAAAAATTCTGATGAGCCTTTAGAGGTTTTAGGTCTTCGAGAGATGAAGACAAATGATCAGATTGAGACACTAAACAGTATTGGTGTTATCTTAGAAAAACTTTGCTAAATATTGCAAATTAAAATTTTGGAATTTAAATAAGTCAATCAGTGCACGAAACTGACAACGGGAGCGCGTACATAGTGGTGGCGGTAGCAGAGTGCTAGGGTTCGGGTCGGTCATTCGGCAGCCTGCGCGGCGCGTTGCGGGTGTCTTCAGTGTGTTTGATGATGCAGTTTCATAGGCATTTTCAAATTTGTAATATTACTAGCTTCCGCCCGCGGCTTCGCCTGCGTGGAAGACGGAAATTATCCTGCGAGGACATACTAGCGGGATGAAAATTATCTATATAAATAAAGAGAAAAGTCCTGACTGATTGACTGACTGACTCATCAACGCCCAGCCCAAACTCTTCGACCTAGAAAACTGAAATTTTGCACAGAGGTTCCCTTTAGTAGATAGGGAATAAGGATTTTTCGAAATTTAACCCCTAAGGGTGCGTCGGGAATCCCAGGCTGATTTCCGACCACCGTTGGCGTGGGCTTGCGGACGGCGAGTACTGGGTAGCTCGCTGTCCGGTAAGGACCAACCCCAGGTCGACGGCGCGTTGTGTTCCACGCGCGCCTCAAAGAGATGTTAGCACAAAGTGATGGGGCCCGCAAGGGCCGATGCCTGCCAGGGCTGCGGGTTTGTTCGAAAGAGATACCGCAGCCCCCGGCATACAGGCTACTGAGAGAACACGGGTGGGTTTTAGTCAATAAAAGTCTGACACGCCTTCCTGCTCCACCCAGAGCGGGAGAAGTTATTTGATGATTTCCCACCCTAAAAAAAAACCCCGAGGGAGTTAAATAGGGGATGAAAGTTCAGCGCGGGCGAAGACGCTGGCAAAAGCTAGTCTTATATAATTATTACTCAGGTTATAAACTATCTGTGTGCCAAATTTCATACAAATCCGTTCAGCCGTTTTTGCGTGATTGAGTAACAAAAATCCAAACATCTTCACAAACTGTCACATTTATAATATTAAGTAGGATAGTAGAATTAGAATTCAATTTACCTTCTCTAAATATTCGCAGATATATCCCTGGTCAATCAATTGACAAATCGGCTTTACCGTGTATCAATCCATCTATAGCTACGTTGTGTATTGGAAAGGCACACAGCCCACTAATTGGTACGGAGATGGCACGTGCTATGCGCATTGCACTCGGTTTGCGGGACTTAATTCCATCGTGCTTTTTGCTCGTATTGTGCCTTTGTTTCATCGCTGTAGACTTGATTGTGGTCGTAAAGGAATTGTATGTATGTATGGACACGGAATGTTAAGATTAATCTCAAACACATTCCTTTTTCGTCTAGCGGGCAACTGTCATTTTCACTCCTGTTGGTAGTAATGTACTTCATACCTATGAAGTCAGAAATATCATCATTCATCATCATCAGCCTATAATGTTCCCACTGCTGGGACACAGGCCTCCTCTCGGTGAGAGGGATTGGGCCGTAATCCACCACGCGGGCCCAGTGCGGGTTGGTAGATGTCACATGTCTTCGAATTTTTGGTTCTAGGTCATGCCGGTTTCCTTACGATGTTTTCCTTCACCGTTTTGAGAGCAATGGTGATGAAATAATTTACACAAAGTAAAGCGCCTGTCTGGGTTCGAACTCACCACCTACAACTCGTAAGTCGCGGCCGTAACCACTGGGCCACCACTGCTCTCCCGCAGTCAGAAATATACTGAATAATAAATCTCAAGAGTGTTTAAAAAAAAAAAAACACCTTGAGATGCTTAAGTTTTCTAGTCTCTGACTACATAAATATGGTCTGTTCGAAAGTCCCGGCTGTCTTTCGTGGATCTATGACAGTCGTTACGGGTCGTCAGAAGGCCGAACGTCTGGGCAACCAGCCTTATCAAGGGGTATCATGGTACCCAGTAACTGGGTCGTGGAGGTCAGAGAGGCAGTCAGTCTATTTAAAATACTGGTATTCAGCTGCATCCGGTTAGACCCCAAAATAGTTGAGAAAAGCTTGGCAGATGATGAAGATGATGAAGATCTAGTAAAGTATCAAGAGTTACTAATGGCCAAGAGCAGTGGCCCAGTGGTTACGGCCCCGACTTACGAGTTGTAGGTCGTGGGTTCGAACCCAGGCAGGCGCATGACTTTGTGTAAAAATAATTTAATCACCACTGCTCTCAAAAACGGTGAAGGGTTACATCGCATCGTGAGGAAACCGGCATGTCCTAGAACCAAACATCCGTAAAGACATGTGACATCTATCAACCTGCACTGGGCCCGCTTGGTGGATTATGGCCCACTCCCTATCAAAGAGAGGACGCCTGTGTCCCAGCAGTGGGAAAATTATAGGCCGATTATGACTAATGACCAAAACAAATGCACATCAAGCATCGTTTATAAATCCCTAAATTGATACCAAAACCATTTGACGACGATATCCGCCACTACGCATATATTAATTAGATCTACATTATAGACTACGGATGTTCAGTTGATAGTGCCTATAGAGAAGTAATTGAGCTTGAAATAGCGATCATCTGGCTATAGACATGTGACAAACTTCATTACCTACATATCGATTAAGTAGGCTAATTTGTGTGGTTTCTCTATCATCTCACATTTAGATGTCTAAGACATCTAGGTATTATACCAGTGATGGGTTTAATAGGTGGACTTGTAACCTGACAAATGAGAAAAAAAAAACTGAAAAGCAAAAAATAAAAAACTCTCAGTCATCGTGAGGTTTTTTTTTATTTAAATCTGTGAGTGAACAATAAATCACCCCTATTTTCGCAACCTTAGGATAAGATAATATAATCATTTATTTGCCCAAACATGAGTACAAGACATACAATGCATAGTAAACATAAAATAGATCACCACGTTTGCCTTAAACAATGTCATGCAAATATTTGGTAATACAATAATAAAATGTATAATGTCACTCCTAGTCAAACTATTAAAAAAAATCATAATAATAAAAGAACCTCATGAAAGCTGAGCAAGATAAGAAAATCAAGTATCTTGACTTAGCTCACGAGGTTGTCGACATGTGGGACGTGGACTCAGCAATCATTGTACCGATAATCATTACAGTAAATGGCCTAATAGCGAAGAGCCTCGACCAACACCTCAGGAGGCTCTCATTGCGCGGCTGGATCAAGGGCTTGATTCAGAAAGCAGTACTCCTAGACACGGCACGCATAGTCAGGAGGTTCCTTTCTCTAGAGCCCTGACGACTGGCATCTTGGACCCTGCTCCTGATGCCGATGGGCCACAATTTTTTATATTTTTAAATGGTTTTGTATTATTTTTGTAAAATTTACAAAAGAAAATAAAAGAATATTAAAAAAACTATGATTAAACGTAATAAATTGGTGAAACATAATCATCATCTCTCATCTAAAAACTCATTCAGGTTTTAATAAGCTTTATCTGCTAGAAAATTAATAACTTTATTTTTAAATTGTACATACATACATCCGTTATCTGCTTCCAACTTTTTAGGTAGTTTATTATGAATTTTTGGAGCCATGCATGCATGTTTTTTTTTTCAAATTTATATGCGACCAACTTAATTTGACTGTGTAGTTGGCAGTCTTTTTTTTTTTTTGTTGGATTTTGTACACAAATTATGCCAACGGGACCCTATTAATAGGTAAACCTTCACTGTCATTCTGTTTGTCGCATGGTTGTATTTTGTAAGTAAACAGAACTGTACCAGAACATGCAAATTGCTGTGGAAGAAAATTCCTTTCACAGATTGTTATTATGAGCCCGTTATTGCAAAATGTAAAGATTACGACTAGCTTAAAGCCGGTTTTTGTTAAAGCACTTTAGTTTGGTAAGAAACAGACAGATATTTTAGAATAAAATAAAATTAATACAAAACAATCAGTTAATTTCCCAAATAGAATTTTCTTCGAAAACATCTTTCTATCGGTTTCTTACTTCACCTATATCTGACGACTCTGATCAATTATCTATTTTGGTGTCTGTACCACAAGTATGGTCAGCATATTTTTCTCTAACGTTACATAAATCAATTTCCACAGAATAAACAGTCATCAAAACCCAAACATGATGACAAACAAACCTTTCAAATAATTACATGCTCTTAACAAAACGACGTTCATTCAATCATTCCTATTATAAAGTCGTTTCATTTCCGTACGACACGTTTCAAGTAAAAAAGATAATTGCGCAGATGTCCCGCCGGGACTCATTCACTCGACCATTCACTCGACCATTCGTTCTTTCATTCACTGCGGGCAGGTATTTTAACAAGCAAAAAGTGTGGCCACGCGACCCGAGCGCGCCGGAATCGAATTAGTCTTCCATCCACTGAGATTGTTCAAACCTTTTATTTTTGATAGCATTTAATATTAAGATAATGGATTTTGTGAGGTTGGTGACTTCTTTTATACTTGTATTGATTAAATAAGATTTTTTTAAATAAGGTTAGAGTGATTTTACTTTAACTGTAATTTTAGTGACAAACAAAACATTGATATTAATTAGATCTTTCAATACCGGCCGTGCGTGCCCGAAATAGGAACTTACGCCGCAATCTTGTGTTTTCCTTATATGTCACAAAACAATTACTACAAATTTTTACCGACAGTGGCCTTTCCAACGTAATTTGACTGCCAAAAGACCCTTGCGACAGTGTGCACGAAAAGAGAAAAGAAACCTGGGTCTTCGGATATACAGGATAATCTTTTTACCAGTGCGCAAACTGTAAAAAAAAAACTACTGTTTCATAGAAAAGTGCAATACCTACGCGGTCAAAATGTATGAAACAGTTTTTTTTTTTTGTATAAACGATAAAGAATTTCTGCGCTAGTAGATCTAGAATGATTAATGCTGAGTTCGTGGTTACAGTTTCCGCACTGGATAAAAAATTACCCTGTAGTAGTTGAAGTTTTGTAAGAAACCGATGTATGTTTTCGAATGAAATCTAATTTAATAAATGAACTGTTTTGTTTTATATTTTTAATGTAAGTTTAATGAAATTGTATTTGAATACATCCATCGTTTTCGTTTTAGTAAAACTTACACTATATACGACGACCCTGGATAGTTATCGTTTTGGTGTCTGGACACATCCTGTTTTATAACTTTTTACACACGAAAGATTGAGTCATTACATATTAGAAACAATCCAATGAGTATGACATACCTTACAAGGAGTAATATTCTCAGTAAGTGGATAATAGATGCAACAGGTTCATCCCGTTCTCGGGAAACACAGCAGGCAGGCGCGTTTCTTGTTTTACAACTAACTAAAGGTATTAATTTAGTTTTATTTGATACCAACTGCTGTGAGGTGTCTTGATTTCTATCTTTTTGATTGTTTACTTTGATTTAATTTGTGATCTAGTGGTAATTACCTTTTTTTTTCGTCAGAGCTGTTTCGAAATAAATGAGCGTCCTTTTGTGTCTGTTATTTTCATTTGCCTTTTTGTCTTGGGTTTATACGCATACTTAAACCAGGTTGCAAACGCCCAACGGTTTGCTAAACTAACTAGGTGGTAACAATTAATAACGTAGTTACATTTTCTCTTTGATGCTAAAGTTTAAAATATGCTGGATAGGGTTAGAAAAGCTACCGAAAAGTTTATGTCAATCCTGTTGAAAAGCTTTAAAAATGATTGCCCTAATTTATTTTTAATATTCGGAATTAAATCTGCTGTACTTTCTGTCACCTCCAGTACAGAGTATCTTCATAGCTTCCAACCATTTCTCAAACTTACTCTTTCTTCAATTATTTCTAACATTATTTTCTCAAATTGTAAAAAATATATCAACCACACATTTAACACGAGCAAATTCCTCAATGCCTGCGCGGCTACAGTGACTGAAGTATCCTCGGCGTCTCGTATCTGTTATTCGAAATTCGAACCATTTCGTATCCGTTGTGATACACAATATATTCCACAGTATCGTATAGTGTGCCATCGGCTTTAAGGAGCTGACAAGTTGATTTTTATTCGACGAGGAATCAAACGGGTTGTGATTATGGAGGGTGAAACGGGTTATCGTTTAGAAGAATGAGTTGTCTGATAACTCACACGTCTGCCATAACAGATGTGGCCTCTTGGTAGATAGGTGGTAAAATAGACGTAAGGATACGGAGACACCCTGGGTTGTGTTCCACGCGCAAGGGCCGATGCCTGTCAGGGGTGCGGGTTTGTTCGAAAGAGATACCACAGCCCCTGGCATACGGGCTACTGAGGGAACACGGGTGGTTTTTAGTCAGTAAAAGTCTGACACGCCCTCCTGTTCCACCCAGAGCGGGAGAAGTTAATTGATGATTTCCCAACCAAAAAAAAAAAAAAAAAAAAGCTATGGATATACTACTACTAACTATAGGCTAAGGTAGAGAGCAGTGGTAGTCAGTGGTAAAGGCCACGACTTGCGAGTTGTAGGTCGTGGGTTCGAACTCGTAACAAGCACTTTACTTTGTGTAAAATTTTTCATCACCACTGGTCTAAAAACGGTGAAGGAACACATTGTGAGGAAACTGGCACGTCCTAGAACCAAAAATCCGTGGACATCTACCAATCTCCACTGGGTCCGCGTGGTGGATTACGGCCCTCTCCCTTTCATCGAGTGGAAGTCTGTGTCCCAGCAGTGGGAACATTATAGGCTGATAATCTTTTATATTCCCAATTACTCCACATATTTTTCTTTATTTTTAGACAATGTCGGGTAACCCAATGTCGGTAAATCATTATCAACAAATTCCACGTCTAAAGACAGTAAGCACTTTAGTTTCAGTTATTTCTAGACTACTACAATTCTACTTAGTTTTCAGTCTGCATATTTGCGTACAAACGACAGACAGAGATACGAATTCCTTTGCAAAAGGAATTCTGAAAACCTGAAGGGATTCTGCTCAGAAAATGCTTTAGCGAAAGAAACAATATGCATTGCTTTTCAATATGCATGCGGTGGGGCCGCAGAGGAAGAGGAGTGTCGGTATAGCGTTGGCCGCTCTCCCTATCCCCTGCGGCCGAAAAGTGGTAGGCAGGACGGCGCGTTGTGTTCCACCCGCGCCGTCAGAGATGTCAGCAACAACTGGTGGGGTCCGCAAGGTCCGATGCCTGCTAGAGATACGGGTTTTTCGAAAGAGACACCGTCGCCCCTGGCACACAGGCAACTGAGGGAACACGGGTGGGTTTTAGTAAGTAAAAGTCTGACACGCCCTCCCGCTCTACCCAGAGTGGGAGAAGTCATTTGAGGATTTCCCACCCTCCAAAAAAAAAAAATCGATTCAATTCAATTTATTTCAATAAAAATTTACATTGCGTTCGAATATTATCCAGCATGAAACAAAACAGTATTACAAATATAAAAGAATACATGCAAATATTAAAAAAAAAAAAAAAAATGTTTAGAAAAAAGAAAATAAACACACTACGAAACAAATGACGTACGACTTTGAGGGCGGTCTGTTTCAAAAGTTGAGCGCTCAACGCATTTTCGACGCCACGAGTTTTCAATCTTCGTTAGCCCTAAAAGGACCCAAAAACGAATGCTCTATTACAATGTTGTTATACATAAAACCTTTCTTACATTTTGTAGGACAAACTTTAACTACACAGCCTATCTCATCATAACTTTGATAATACAAGACAAATGAGGTGTTCATCCCCCTTACGATGAAGGGATCTTTCTACCCGAACCCACTTTCGAAGGTTCTAGGCACTAAGTGGAGGGATAGCAGAAGGCTCGCTTCAATCAGTGAGCTAAATAAGGTAAATAATTGTAAAGAACCCAATTTGCGGTGTAACAGCCATTTCATACAACTGTCTACAAACAACCGATTTCCAAAAAAAACACTAGAAAGTGAAAAATAACTTTAATTTTGGAAGGCGGTGACCATAAATTAATAAAATACATGTCAAAAGTCACCGACTTCCGAAATTAAAGTTATTTTCAGTCGGTTGTATGTTCTTTTTTTTTTGGAGAAAAGTTTTTATTTTCCACTTTTTAGCTATGGTACCTACCCCACACCAATTCGAAATTTCATCATCCTTGGGGTCAAAACAATGCATATTTATGCAATAGCAGCAATCGCGGTTAATTTGCTGTTAAGTTGTCTGTCTCCGAAACGCATCCCCCTCCATTATCTGGCCTACGTCAATGACCTGGAAAATATTATAAAATACTGTTCCCTCTACCAATATGCTGATGACACTTGTATACTCTCTGCTAACAAAGATCTTAATATGGCCGCGGAATGCTTGCAAGCGGATTTTACTTGTATGACTAAGTGGGCCCATGATATGGGACTTGTTATTAATCCACAGAAAACTAAATTAATACATGTACATTCAAGCCATATAAATACATCCCATTCTTTTCAAATCCAAGCTCATACCCATGATTGTCTGCATAGAAATGTAACAGATTGCCAATGTTCGCCTATTGAGCAAGTTCCATATCATACCTACTTGGGACTTATAATTGATAATCGCTTCAACTGAAGTTATCAGGTGGAATCTGTATGCGGGAAATTGCGTGGAATTCTCACTAAATTTTCCATTATAAAGCGGAATATACCGTTAAAACCCTCCTACAAAATGTACACAGCTCTTGCCGAGTCTATAATCTCTTATGGACTCACCAGCTATGGACGCACTTTTAAAACTTACCTCGATAAAATTCACAATCTACAAACACGTCTGCTGAAATTGGTGGTACCAAAGTATGTAAGAAATAAATACCGCGATAATTATACTGGTCTGTTTAAACATTGCAATGTATTACCAGTTCAAGCCCGCGCTGAGTACTTGTTTCTCATCGAACATTTTGACAACTTTGAGATCCAGATTCCAGTGAAATATGATGTGAACACCCGTCAGTCAAAAGTAAAATCACTTAAAGTGCCACGCAAAAATAACTTTTATGGTAGGCGCACTGCATCTTTCACAATACCCGTCTTACTAAACCAAATACCTTCAGACATTCGCGACTCAATGAACAGGAAAAACGTAAAACACAAGCTCAAAGAATATTACAACTCCATTTTACCTTAATTTCATAGTAGCGCGTTGAGTAATTCCATACCATGGCATGCTAAGACAGACCCCAGAGGTCTAATAGTGTGCCTTGTATAATTTTAAGAACAAAACGTGTGTTATTAAATAAATAAAATAAAAAATAGAAAAATTTAAATGGGACCATTTCGAAATAAACTCCTTCCTATAAAAATAATAATTTGCAAATCGGTCTATATATGACGGAGTTATGCCCGAACCTCCCTTAACTCCTAACCGTTAAAGAGTTGTACCTTCCTTCATGAGATGATGATGACCATACGCAAATGTCTCAATAGCTTTAGAAAACATAATATGAAAAACATTGTTAATAGCTACAAATTTTGAGGGTTGCCCTCGATTTCCCTGGGATTCCATCATCAGATCCTGATTTGCTGCCAATGGGACCACCTCAGGAGTAAACTCTTTCAATTAAAAAAAGAAATTTGAGAATCGGTCCACAAATGAGGGAGAAATCGCGGAACATACATAAAAAAAAATACGTTCGGTGGAACATATAACCTCCTCCTTTTTTTGAAGTCGGTTAATGACAGTTTAAGTTGGTAGTGAATTGCTGAGCTAAGGCAAAAAGGGCCAATTCCTTCCAAGCATCCTTTTCCAAGGGAAAAAAATAACAATTTACCCAACAATAATTACCTATTTCTCTGACTATTCATGCGATATACAAATCATTGAAAAAACGTATGTTTTGCACTTGGAATTTATCTGCAAAAACATCATTGTTGGTACTGTCAACTTTATAGAAGCAAAGCGGATTTTCCGTTTTAAACCATTTGATTTTAAACCATATTTTTGGCTTAAAACGATTTTGAACCGCACTTCCCGGTTTAATAACGGTTTGTAATGTTTTATTTATAGAATGCACCGAGGCTGCCTACGCACGTACTGTCAGGTAAATCCCCAGGTCACATCTGCTACCTGATTTAGGAACTTTCTAGCCTTTTCCCAACTATATTGGGGTCAGCTTCAAGTCTAACCGGAAGCAGCTGAATACCAGTATTATACATGGAGCGACTGCCTATCTGACCTCCACAACCCAGTTACTGGGTAACACGATACCCCTTGGTAAGACTGGTTGTCAAACTTTCGGGTTTCTGACGACCTGTAACGACTGTCAAAGATCCACGAATGACAGCCGGGATCAACGGCTAACGTGCTTTCCGAGGCACGGAAGGGTCTTGGTATGTAAAGATGTTCAGCCATCCACGGACCGGATCGATCGATCCGATGGTTGTTATTACTTAGCCACAAGCCCCCCAAGATATTATCAAAGATATGCACACAAATTCCATCGACGGATTTCAAGAAATCGATAGATAATTTGCTTGGGAATACTTCGCGAAAGCCCGACAACATGAATGCCAAGCGTTGATCAAGATGAGCATGATCGTGTAAAATAATATTATTTTCCCAAAGCAAGACCTTGCATACTGATGTGAAATGAAGTGGGTATTTACGGGAAGCGCCGTATTTCATTTAAAAGTCATTTAATGAGATCAGCACAAAGATCTGCTACAGGATATTTATGTAACTATTTAAGAACTTCCATGAATGAAGATTCATTAGATAATTTCTGCATTTTAAGATCACATTACCAGTAATTTTTTTTTAAAGAATTACCTAAGTTTATAAATTATAAAGGGTTATTTGATTATTTTGAGATATTTTGTTCATTTTTGTTTTATTTATTATATTTGATTTGTACTATTGTTGTTTAATAATTGAGCTGTTTTGCCAGGTAAACTGATATTATTTTATTATTATTGCGTTTTAAATAGGATGATTTGATTGGGATTTTGTAATTTGTGATAAATGTAAGATCTCATTTTCAATTAGAATTGTTTTTAGTAAGAGAAGAATAGATACAAATTATTTGTGCGGTGTTTTATTGTAAAATTTTAGAAAGTGAACTAGTTTTTTTATGTGATTTTTACTTGAAATATTGGTATAGTTTACTATTTCTTTGTCATGCTTGAGAGACTAATTAAAACGTGTTACAAAAGCTTAATAGTTTAACGTATAATAAAAACTAAAAAATATCCGTATTATCCGCACTATCCGGATATTCCGGATATTAATATCCGTATTATCCGGATAGTACAAATGAACGGATATTGCAAGCCCTATCATAGTGTCTTAGTACGAGTAAAAGTTGACATGCTTGGTTTTATGTGAAAGCCACAAGCCCACTCCTTCTACCTCTATAACCCATGGCCTAATAGCCGATTCATCTTGATTCCTTAAGGCGGCGATTTCTTGAAAACGCTCAAAAAGGTGGTTTTTTATACCAGTGTATCTGTTTAACCGTAAATAATTTTGAAAGCAAAAAAATATGTGATATTTTCAAGTCTTTTTTACATACAGTGATGGAACTCAAAACATAATTATATATACTTTAATCCAACAAAAAAATAATCAAAGTCACCTCTTAATTCTCTTTAAAACCAGTTTATCTCTTCAATAACCATTACTATTATAATTAGAAATATACCATAAAATGATTAATATTTATTAAATAGTTAATATCTAATTTTATACGATTTTATTTGCACTTTCACGACAATACTTTCTCATTTGTAATTCGAATTTATTACAACAGATTTTAACCCGTATCGGATTGCAGTAAAAACTATTATCGCTCATAACGACAACGACGAGTACATATAAAATTACCAGGGCCTTAAAGTTCCTTCTCCAAGATTACTTGGCCTTCTGTCCATACCCGTTTACTGGTATCCCCCCTCGAGTGTCAGTATCTTTCAGTAGATATTTGGTTCCCAGCTTGATTATGATAAATGATCTTTATGCGCGTCCTACTGTTGATAAAAAGGGTATTTTAGACTTCTGCGAACACCGACAATCTCTATTTATTTTATTTTTAAGACATTATAGTTGCTTGCAGAAAAATTGGCAAAGTAAAATGGTTTTTTGTTTATTATTGAATGGGCTTGTAATTGAGCAATAATTAAATAAATGCAGCAAATTACTGGTGACGACTGTAACGTCTATGAAAACACATGATTTATTGAAAAACGCCCCATTTAATTATTACAGTGGTGGCTTAGTGGCAATGCCCACCAATTACGAGTTGTAGGTTCGAAGCCAGACAGGCCCTTTATTTTGTTTAAATTATTTCTTCACCACTGCTCTCAAAACGATGAAGGAAAACATCGTGAAGAAACCGCCATGTCTTAGAACCAGAAATTTGAAGACATGTGACATACCAACCCGTACTGGGTCCGCGTGGTGGATTACGGCCTACTCCTCTTACCGAGAGGAGGGAGGGGTCTAGCTTTTGGAAGATTAGAGGCTGATTATACGTATGCCTCTTTTTTCAGAAAAATTTCGTCAATAGGCACATTATCACACACACACACAAACAACACACACTATACAAATGGTTCTCTTTTCAATTAGTCTGTTTTAGGTTCAGTAAAATCTTTATTTTCTTTAATTTTGGTTTATTGTACCTACACTGTGAAGTTCCGAAATTGTACTTGTCTAAACGAGTGTTAACTTGAGAGCCCTGTCACCCATAACACAAGTTTAATCTTAGCTTGGGTGACAGAGGTACAATTTACTAGACGAAAATCATAGTGGTAACTCTAAAATTGTAAAACTGGAAATAAAGATTTATTTATTTTATTTATTCAGTAATAAATTAAAAATTAAAAACTATGTAGTTGAGGTCCAACATTACACCCGATATCGATAAAATCAACACATTAAATCAATTAATTATGCTCCTCACTGTATCCATAATGTTGGCATCAACTACACTGGCGATGAAACCAAATGCCACACATAATACTAAACGCTAACAAATATTCTGAAAATGGCTCGATTTTTTTGCACGCCAGTGTATCGACATCGTTAGGGACCACACACATAGTTCGGAAAGTTGAATTTCCTTTTAACAAGACCACAACTAACATTGCGCCTTATGTCTGTAACTATAAAGTAGGTAATTCTTTGTTGTGTGCCGTGTAAATTAGTATTCTTTCATCTTAGTTGTATGAATAATTCCCCGATCTAAGATATAAGGGGCTTTGTGGACTAAATGTGACGGAAATAATGTTACTGTTCGATAAATAGGTCAGCTCACACTAGGCTTACACGTAATGGATTGAAAATGGACATGAGATAGTTTTGATAAACGTCTGGCATTGTAGATTTTTCCCGTCTGACCTTGAATGTGTTTATGAGCTCGTGGCTGTATGATAAAAGCCGTACGAGTTGATCTACAAAGGTTAAGCTACACTTACCGCATCTGGTTCGTGGATGGGTGACTATTCTGATGGGTGATCTATTACATATCGAGACCCCTCGGTGCCTTGGATAGAATGGTCCCGGCAGCTATTGGTAGATCTTTGTCAGTCGTACGGGTAGTTGGAAGCCCAAAAGTCTAAAACTAGGCTAACTACGGGTTATTCTGCCAGGGGTGCGGGTCGTTCTGCTAGGGGTGCGGGTTGACCTGCCAGGGGTGCGGGTTGTTCGAAAGAGATACCGTGGCCCCTGGCACACAGGCAACTGAAGGAACACGGGTGAGTTTTAGTCAGTAAAAGTCTTTGATGATTTCCCACCCTCGTTTAGACTGTACTTACCAAAAAATCGTAAGCCGCGGTCGTTACCACTGGGCTTATAACCAGTTGTAGTTTCAAACCCAGACAGGCGCTTTACTTTGTGTAAATTATTTCATCACCACTGCTCTCAAAACGGTGAAGGAAAACATCGTGAGGAAACCGCCTAGTCCAACCAGAAATTCGAAGACATGTGGCATCTACCAACCCAGCCCTCGTGGATGACGGCCCATTCCCTCTCACCGGAGAGGAAAGGAAGCCTGTTTCCCAGCAGTGGGAACATTAAATGCTGAATATGCTTATGAGAAGATTAATTTCAACTCAGACACACATACACAAATAAACATTCATATAAACAAAGATCAATCTTCAACAGAACTAATAAATACAATAAATTAAACCCAAAAGTCGCCGCTTTAACGATCGAAGGGTTTTTACGAGGGAACGATTCAGTCAATAATTGCCTTTCAATTCTGTATCTTCGTTAATTCCGATCAATTTGGTGTAGGGAAAAAATTGCAGCTGCAGTCTTGTTTTTAATGAATTAGATGTACGCTGGCTGTACGACAGTGCTATTTATAACTAGAGTGTGGTGATAAGACAACATCACGCTTATATTCCTCGAAATGTTAGCCAGAGGTCCGTCCAAATTTCGCCAGGGCTTGAATTTTATTTATTTGTAAGAATGTAATTTTACATGGTATGGTGTGAATATTTTTTTAAGTTCTGTACATTCTACCACAACATTGTTGTCTATACAAATGTCATTAATACATAGCTTAATACAATTAATTTCAAGATTGGCGATTTACATTCAGTCTGATATGAATTAATATTATTATAATTAGGTAATTGTTACTTTAAAATCAATGTTAAAATTTACTACCTGTCATCTTGGATTTTTATAATATTCCATAAATTCGTCAATGTCATAAAACTATGACCACTCAACGATTCCTTACTCGAAACCACGTCGATCACACACGACATCTGCTAATATCGTACTAATAATATCGACAAATTGTCTTGGAACATACAGAATATGACATTTCCATTCCTTACCGTTACGTTGATGTCTGAACAACACGATATTGACGCAGTTTGAGATTACGCGGGGAATCATTATAACCATATTTTTTTTTTTTTTTTTTGATAGTGGCATCTCGCAGTTGACCTTGAGAGGCCGTGACTGCTCAACCGGACTTTCCTGTGAAGGTTTTTAGAACTCTAAAAGCCTCCAGCCAGGGCGTAAACCTACTTAAACCTAAAACGACTGCGCACTGAGGGCACCCTCTGTGGGGTACGAACCTCGGCTCAGGGAGTCGCTGGCGGGGGGGGGGGGGGCAGCTAGTACTATCAGGGACAGGCTGGATCAAGTTGTTTTCATGATTATTAGACGGGGAATTTAAAGCTACTGGCTCAGCTGCGGCGCGGGCTGATCGCTACTCGGGAGTCTTCGCGGGGCGCGAGGACCTCGGCGGCGAGGTCGGTAGGACGGTCGTCGTTTGTGTTTGTGTACTGTACTGGTGGCCCTATTCTTTTCTTGGAGAACAGTGATGGGGTCACCTGGGTCGGAGAGGACATGTTTCGGCCTGCGAATACTACTGATTCTACTGGGGACATAACTAGCGGCCTTCACAATCAAGGGATTGCGATGTATCTCGGCTTTATCGAAGAAACGCTTCGAGTTGCGTTTCATGAATTGAGCAATAGTGGGCATTTTCAGATCGAGATGGAGGATCTCGTTCCGAACGTACCATGGGGAGCCTGTGGCTTGGCGGAGGAAACGGTTTTGGAGGGTCTGCATCCTATGGATGTGTCGGGGGTGCGTGTGTGCAAAGACTGGACATGCATACGTCATGATGGGCCTTATGCACGCCGTGTAAATACGCAATTTGCACTTGAGTGACAATTTGCTACGTGCGTTCAGAACAGAGTGCAGCCTTCCGAGAGCGAAGGCGGCGCGTGAGCGCGCCTTCTTGATATGCTCAGAGAAGGAGAGGTGCTGATCAAGAATCACTCCAAGATATTTGGCTCGCTTTTCCCAAGGGATCAGCTTGCCGAATATGGAGATGGGCCGGAGGGGGTCTTGGCGGCGCTGCGGTCTCTTAAAGAGAACCGCCTGGCTCTTGTCCGGATTTAATTCGATTCGCCATTTCCTAAACCATGCACCGAGTACGTTGACTGCGGTCTGGAGGGATTTGGCTATCGCATTGGAACTACGCCCAGAGTGGTAGATGGCCGTGTCGTCTGCGAACAGAGCCAACTGTGCCTTACCACTCTTGGGGATATCGCTGGTGAACAGCGTAAAAATGAGAGGGCATAGCACGGCGCCCTGAGGGACGCCGGCGCGAATCGGGTAGGGGGATGAGAGAGCCCCTTCGATGCGAAAGCGAAAGGTGCGGTTCGACAGAAAGTCTCGTAAGATGAGTACGAGTCGGTCCGGCACGCCGAGTTTGTACAGCTTGTAAATCAAGCCGTTGTGCCAGACCTTGTCGAAGGCTTTCGCTATGTCGAAAAATACTGCACCGGTCGCATAGTTGCGTTGGAGACCAACGCCTATATGCTCTACGATCCGGTGTACCTGTTGTACGCAACTGTGCTGGGTTCGGAAGCCGAACTGCTCGTTGGGTATCAGGCCTTTAGTCTTGGCAAAGTCCATGATGCGCTTGTAAATAAGTCGCTCATAGATTTTTCCGAGGCTGTCCAGTAAACTGATGGGCCGGTAGCTCGCGGGCTCCGTTTTGGGTTTGCCTGGTTTTGCAAAGCCAATGACCGTGGCTTGCTTCCAAGCTTGGGGGAAGATGTTATTGCTCAAGGCTCCATTGAAGATGGTGGTCAAGAGCATGATCAGGTGGGCGGGTAGCATCTGGATCACCTTATTGGTGATGCCGTCAGCTCCGGGGGCCTTCGGGGTTTCAGACCTTTGATGATCTCGTGAACTTCGTCCGGGGTGACGAGAGGTAATGGATCATCAGGGTCTTCGACGGGCGGGAGAGAGGTTCTACGTTCGACTTCAGCGTCCACCTCATCGAGGTGTGCTTGGTCTATAGGTAGAGAACTGGGCGCGCATTGGGCCTCAAGACTATCGGCGAGGCATTCGGCCTTTTCGATGTCGTCGAAAGCAACGGTGCCGTCGGGCCGGGTCAGGGGGGGCATGGTGGCTACTTCTCGGGACTTGAGTTTCCTCTGGAGTTCCCAGAAAGCTAAGTGCGTGGGTTCCAACTCGCTCAGCATCTTGTCCCAGCCCGCGTCACGTAGCTCCGACATGCGTGTCTTTACAGCTCGCTGTAAATAGCGCATGTGAGCTTTGTTCGCGTCGCAGGGAAAGTTGCTGTAGGCACGAACGGCCGCGTTCTTCTCATTTAGCAGTTCGCGTACATCGTCCGGCAGCTTCCAGCGGGGGTCTTCCCCTACCGGAACCCGCCTCGAACAGTCGTTCAGGACAGATTGTACGTGACCCGTGAATGAGTCGATCGCGGCCGTTGTGTCCGCGAGAGAGTCGAATTGGTCGGGGATGGCATAACCATACAAAATTGTGGCCAAGTTATATTTAAGTTCCATGTTATAAGGTGCTAGCCTAACTACACTAAAATAAACCAATAAAAAAAAGGAAAAACAAAAGAAAAGGGAGGCCTTTGCCCTACAGTGGGACGATACAGGCTGATTATTATTATTAAACCAATAACACTTAGCAAATCGGACCATATTCTCTTCTGCAAGCTTAGCATGACGCTACTACTCTACCGTAGAATAGAAATTGCTTGCCTACATTTCTCGGTACGAAACAGTCAATTGTTTACACGGAAACGTCATTTTTCTCTACTCTTCCGTCGACAAAACGGTTCTCTAAGGTTCTCTCTCGTACGTAGCCTGCAGAGCATGATGTCCGATACGCGATTTATATTATGTTGGTCCGTGGCACTTACGACTACTAGGCCAAGTGTGTTAAGTACTGTAAGAAGGTTAGTCTCTTTTTTTAGCCTATTTTGTCTCCCACTGCTTACCAAAGGCCTCTCCGTTTTCCTTCGAAACTTCCCTGTCTAGTGCGATCTCTGGCCATGTTAGCCCTGCAAACCCTATCACATCCTCACACCACCTTCGGCGCACGTAAGGGAGAGGCAATATATACGCCCTCACGGCCCTAGTCGCCGCAGGAGACGCCCTGGGCGTCAGGAATCTCAGGCTGATTCCCGGCCACCGTAGGCGTAGGCTTGCGAATAACGAGTAATGAATAGTTCGCGGTCTAGCCCGGGTCAACGGCGCGTAGTTTTCCACCCGCGCCTCAAAGAGATGTCAGCAGCAACTGGTGGAGTCCGCAAGGGCCGATGTCTGCCAGGGGTGCGTGTTGTTCGAAAGAGATACCGTGGCCCCTGGCACACAGGCAACTGAAGGAACACGGGTGGGTTTTAGTCAGTAAAAGTCTGACACGCTCTCGTGCTCCACCCAGAGCGGGGAAAGTTATTTGATGATTTCCCATCATGAAAAAAAAAAACTATGGTCTACCTCGACGGCGATATCCTTCCCTTCCTCAGGCGTCCAGTGAGTGACGATCTTTGTTCATCTCTCCGGGTACATTACTACCACTTCATCCCGGCTGTTTTATGTCCAACATCCGCTACTTGACGTAAGTCTATCCAAGGTTTTGATTCGAGTTAGTATCCAATAACATAACTATGCCAAAGTTATACGGAACTGTCCAAACAATTATTGCCTTTAAGATTTAGGTACCTTTTCAACTTTCTGAATACATTTACATCTTCCCTGCTAAACTCCTGATCCTTTAAATTATTCCCCAGATATTATATGGAGCAGCAAACACAAAGATAAATAAGTGTTACTTGCCTTGCACATACACAATATTATTCAAACTGTACCAATTCGGACTGGTGCCAATTTCTTGGTAGCTAATAAAATATATAGACTCTATACACGGTACACTGAATCAATGGAGTGGAATAAAGATTATTGCATAACTATTACTTTGATTGACATTGACAATAGCCCGGTTGATGAACTTTGACGAGCAATATAAAACCCACTTGCCAAGAGCCAAAAGCAAACTAAATATCTCTTAAACCACACAATTTAGTTTCATGAAGTAAAAAATAAACTTGAATACAATATCGAATCCTGACACAGGTCTGCAACGAAAAAATTCTAGATGGGAAGACAATAACAATATGCCTTACCCTGGAATCCAGTTCAGGACCTCATGCTCAGCAGTAGTGCTTACGACCAGTAGACCAAGGATGCAACAATTTTGCATAAAAACATCCTATTATCAAAATTTATATTTATAGATGTTGTGTAGGTTTTCTGTACTTGAAACTTGTTTCTAATCATGGCCACAACCCATCTGTTGTAAAATTAACAAAGACTCTTTCAAAGGACCTCCAAATACGTATCTTAGGTATCATATTAAAATGGCCTTTGGAGATTTTAGGTCGCTTTAATGTATTTTGTTCTTCACAAAGTTAAATAGCACTATAAATTGGGAGCTTAAAAAAATATTTTTATGTAAGCGTGTCACCCTATGTAAAATTTCTACATTAATGTCTGTTGTATGCTGTACACAATTAAAAGTAATCTGGTTTTAGTCAATTGTTGAGAATGGTTTTTCCCTTTGCAGTATTACTTATTCATTTGACACAAGCTCATCAAAATGACTGGGAAATCCACCAATTTGATTGTTTTTGCGCATTTGCATGCATTTGCTTATGCATTATTTATTTACGTATTCTTAAGCATTTGTTATTACTAATATTCAAATATGTATCTATTTTCTTTTATTTAATAATTTACTTTTATTTTATTTTTTTACCTACGTCCGTGTGTCGCTGCGGGGTGCCAACTGAAAACCAGCGCTGGGTGTCTCATGCCCAGCAAATGCTGAGATGGTAACCTTTTCGGTATGGACACGCTCAGCACAACTGATACTGAATGTTTTTTGTTATGTTTAACGTTCTCTTTTTTTAATGTGATTGTTGCTGTTGTGTTGCGTCTGTGTCGAATAAATGTTTTATATTCTATTCTATTCTACAATATTTGCAATAAAAAATCATACAAAATAATGTAATGTGACAAATATGTCACATTAAAACCTTATTTCCATACCATACCTTATTATTACATCAATGCATCGAAGTTCTTACTACCCAATTATGTATACAAGTCTTTTATGAAATCAATCTGTTTGGCATTAATGCTGAAATGAACCTTTTTAGCACAGCCGTAAGGTACACACTGTTGTTGTTAAAACATTTATGGAATTTTGTACATAATATTTGGATCACGAACTGTATCCAAATAAACTTAATTCTATTCCATTTTTCATACAAGCTGACACTGACTTGCAAATTACACAAAACGTATGTCATCATCATCATTTCAGCCGAAAGACGTCCACTGCTGGACATAGGCCTCGGGCCTCCCCCAAGCACCGGCACTTCGACCGGTTCTGTGCGTCTCGCATCCAGCGGATTCCTGCGGCCTTCAACAGGTCACCGGTCCATCTTGTGGGAGGCCTTCCAACGCTACGTCCTCCAGTACGCGGTCGCCAGAACTTTACGACCCCATCGGCCATCTGTTCTGCGAGCAATGTGTGTGTGTTTAAAACGTGTGTTTAAATTTCGCCGCGGGGTACCTTAGTGCATCCCGCTTAACGTGTAATGTTCACTGAATGCTACTCTACTGAACACAATATTCCACCAAAAACTATTAACTTGCTAGGCACAAAGCTACTAGGAAAAATGTTTCCCAAGCAGTTCATCTTAACGCCAGAAAACATTACGTGACTCGATTCGGATCACCATTAGTCAACGCACAAACCACATTTTTCTATTCAAATAAATTCTAGGTCGCGACCCAGCGCCTTTACTTAGGTATACCTACATCAATGGATTCTTACTACGGGTTATACAGGGTGGGGGTTAAGCCCAGGCGAATTGTGGAGAAGAATAGGGAAGGAAGAATGATTGCTGTGCGTAGGAGGGGCAATTAGGAAGTCTGTGTTGCTTCTTTTGTATTTTTTAATGATTGTAACGTGGTTGAGATTTCATGAAATTTTGCCAAAAAAGAAGGCTGTACCTACGAAGCTCAGTCTAAGCGGATGCAGCTGAATACTAGTATTTTACATGGAGTAACTTGCCTATCTGACCTCCAAAAACATTAAAAAAAAAAAAAAAAACCAACCACTTCCGGAAAAACACTACAAAGTGAAAAATTACTTTAATTTCGGAAAGTGGTGACAATAAATCAATAAAATACACACCAAAAGTCACCGACTAACGAAATTAAAGTTATTTTTCACTTTGTAGTGTTTTTCCGGAAGTGGTTGTTTTTTTTTTGAAAAAGCTTTAATTTTTCGCTTTTTAGCTATAGTATATAGCTACCCCAAATCAATTCAAAATTTCATCATCCTTGGGATCAAAACAATGCATAGTTATGCGATAGCAGCAATCGCGGTTGATTTGATGTAATTTTTTGAAGATTTCCGTTGTCTGTCTCCGACACGCATCATCAGATCTATATCAAATTTAAATGGGACCATTTCGGAATAAACCCCTTTCGAACAAAAAAAGAATTTTTCGTTTCGATACGATTTTCTAAAGACCTGTAGGGTAAATTAGCCCAGATTGTTACAGCATAAATTAAAATAGTCTTCACAGTGTTAAAAAAATATATAATTTCTTCTCAACGATCAGTCAGCTAGGAAATGCCGACACATTCTAGTTAAAAAAATATTGACCAACAAAATATTGACATGTAAAAGTGTCTTATAAGACCTACTTACAAAAATTAAAATTTCATTTCATTTTATTTTATTTCATTTCTTTTCATTTAATTTCAATAGTATTTCCTGAGCTACCGATCAAAATTTGGCAACCTGCCAATAAAACACCATCTTGTACATCAAAGTTGATTTACCTCCGCCCCGTATATTACTAAAGGTGTGTAGAAGTCATTCATTCCGAGATTTACTTTACTTTACTCCCTTTGAGCGGCCTAACATCCATTTTATATTAGTTTTTTACCTTCCCCATTGACCGACTTTGCTTTTTATATTTCCATATCTGAATTCGTAAAAGGTTCGCATTTATATTGGAAGTAATGCTTATTAAGTTTGGTAGGCAGAATTCGGTGGCGTTTCTGCTATTTTCTATTGATCTTTGGTGATTTTTTATGCTTTTGAAGTTTATTTTAAGATTTTTGTCTCTTTGACTCTTCGTGTCTCGAAGAGAACGTTATACGTACCTTTAAAATGTTACAATAAAATGTGGACGATTTCACAAAAATTTAAGTTACGCCGCCATCTTGATTTTTTAAACACATTTCTAGTGTTTTTCCACTCAAGAACACGTCTACCTGAACTATCGTCGGCGATAGGCTAGGCTAAGATAATTTAACTGGCCCATTGCCTGCCACTCTCGCGACTTTGGTTCTCTGCCTTTGGATTACTTCGTTCCGGTTTCGATAACTTAGAGAGACTCCAACCATGAGCTGAGCTGAGCGACCTTGAACTTATGGACCAGCCGTACCGTGAATGTCACATTTTGGCTCGTTGAGTATATTGACGGTCACCAATTACTCTTAGGTCTATGAAGGGAGCCGCCCTACATAGACTAAAGAGTAACTGGTGAAATACGACATTTTTCAACTGGAATTATGAAGTTTTAAAGAATAGATAATTGTTAAAAGTTTAGGCATGAAAAATAGAACACGTTACAGAAAAATCCTTCAAGGTGGCTCTCTGAATTCTTAATTCCGCCCGTCTGTAACAACTCTAAAAAGAAATGAATCTTTTGGTTTATTAAAGTCTAATTCTGGAGGAATCGTAAAAAGGAGTTATTTTCAAAGTGACGCTTTGCTGTAGCTGTCACAAATCTTATTTTAAAGTTACCGATCTGTTAGTCAGTAAACTGCCATAGTTTACTGACGTTAAGAACCATTTTTTTGCAAAAATCTGTATCAGAACTTGACTAAACTGCCGAACCGGTGTTGAACAGGGAATGTTCAACACCGTCTACCAGGAAGAATGTGTGGGCATTTTACAAGCGGCGTATGCTATAGAAACCAGGAGAGTCACGGACACCCACATACGGATACTCTCAGACAGTGCTTCAGTTCTCCAATCCCTAAGGAAAAATTACATTACATCGAGTTTAACACTAGAATGACACAATGCACTAGACCAAGTAACAGTTTCTAACCGCAACACTGGGACACTGCAATGGATAAAAGGACACACTGGGTCACTAGGCAACGATGCTGCTGACGAACTGGCCAGAAGGGCATCCAGCGCGTCTGTCTGTGGACCCGCGCCCAACCAACTACGCAGGTGGCTTCAGGAATACACCCACACACAAGCGGAGAGCTAGTAGACCCTGACACCAGACTGCAGGCAACCTAGGGAAGCAATGCCATCTTTGGATAGCAGGCTGACCAGACGTCTATTGCGCCTGGACAGAAAGGGTCTGCGTCTGGTGACTGGGACCTTCACTGCCCGCTAAACAAACACTTCTACACAATAGGCATAACAGACAGCCCCCTGTGCAGGGCTTGCATGGAGGCTGAGGAAATCGTTGCGCATGTGCTTTTCGAATGCACAGGCGTAGCCTAGATTAGAACAGAACCCTCGGTGCACCCAAATCTTACACGAATGTTCTCAACAGACCAGGAGTTATAGCCAACTTTTAAGAGCAGGTGGGTTGGCTGGAATAACCACTGAAGGCCGCCATGGCTCACGCATAATGGTCCACTTAAAGGACTAAGTGCGGAAACCAAACCCAATAACATAGAACACTGACCAACCTGCCTCGTTGGTCTAAAGGTCGCAAACGCTACTGCAAGAGGTCCTAAATTCGATTCTCGGTCGGGCGAAGTGTTATTGAGTTATTCCCCATCAAGCAAAAGAAGAATATTTCAAATCGGTTTATAAATGACAGAGTTCTAAGGTAACAAACATTTTTAAAAACACAACCGCTTCCAGAACCTCCAATTTTTTATCGGTTAAAAAGTAATAAATCTTCCTGCATCGAAATGGTCGCATTTGAATCGATCCGGTCTCTTTATTAATACGTTAATTACTGAGGTAAGGCAGATGTTTTGATGTGATCAACTGATATCGTTAACGCGTATGTTGAAGTTAGCCGCCGACATGGTACGAAAGGATTGACTTGGATTCGTTGACGTGGATAAGAAGTGTAATGCCACTACGCTTTGAAATAAGCTTCATCTTTGTGACTGACCGGCCGATTGACATTTCAAGTGCCTGTAATTGGTTTATTTGAAATAAATGCTTTGAGTTTGAATGGTGGGTTAATTTACTGCGGAGCACTTGCGTAACATTTACAATTCTGCCGTTCTTTAACTAGAAAGGAGTTGACCCTCACTTGGTCAATTTTTACTTTTTAATAGAATCTAAGAGAGTTCGTAATTCTCTATATTTCTGTCTAACAAACATTTTTACGATTGAAAAAGTTCCCAAGATATGAAAGTTTTTTCGGAAAGGATTCTTTACGATAAACAGAAAGAGATATCAATTGATGTTTTCTACAATCAATTACGTAAATATATCACAGTATTTAAGAAATAACGATTCGCGCGTTTTTTGCCATTTTCTCGGAAACAACTTTTAGGGCTTAACGCCTGTCTAGTTGAAGGACGGCAGAATTTCAATGCCTTTCATTTTGAAAGTTCTGAACATAATAATATTAAGCAATGTATTAGCAATTTCCTTTAGAATCTTTAAGACTATGATTGAAACTGTGTTACAAAATTAGAGTGCTGGAGGGTAATTGCTTAAAACAATAACAGTAGGATTTTGACAGTTTAACAACATTCATTGCGTTTTTTACGTTGTTGAGCTAACAAATTATTCTAACTTAGGAATCAATGGATTAGCAATATTATTCAAAATGATTCAGATTCTGATTAATAGTGTGATACGCAATATGGGTTTTTTTTTTGAGTGTGGGAAATCATCAAAATAACTTCTCCCGCTCTGGGTGAAGCGGGAGGGCGTGTCAGACTTTTACTGACTAAAACCCACCCGTGTTCCTTCAGTTGCCTGTGTGCCAGGAGCCATCACGGTATGTTTTTTCAACAATCGTGCAGAACTTTTTTTTTAAATGCTTTTGCATTGGTGAATAAAAACATGTCACTATTTGTGACTTTAAGAGGCCTACGTACAATGAACTGTCCATACATACGTAATACCTAAATCATTTGCAACTTGAGCATATTTCCATCATATTATGATGATATTCGGATTCAGACAGTATTTATCTAGGCTCGTAGGGGTTTTTTTTTCCAAAATACTTACCTGAAATGAAGTTTAAGCGAATTGCATTTCGCGCATTTTTACAGCGTAAATGACATGTTTTCTCACTGTTTTTTTGGTATTATAACCAACAATTTCCGTAATATTGTTGTCTCAGAAGCATAGCTCATATTATCAAGTTGTAAAATGTCGAAAAAAATATTAAAATACAATAAGTTTTCATTCATCATTTTTGGTATTACGGAACACATCCAAATTCATCATAAATGGTCAGTAGCTAGTAGCGCTATCGCGTCAAGCCATTGTCAATGTGTGTGTGATCGTACTGCTCACTGTAGGTATGTATCCTCGACAGGTACTAACACTAGTGCAACGATAGCAATTTTCAGACGAAATATTGTCTCCGCCCGAATCCTAGTTGCGAGCTTCGGTCGTAGGATTCTTAATAACAGATATTAGTAGGCTACGTTCAAATAAATAAGAGTTATAATAAAAAAGTTGCTATAATATTTATGTTTGTTTACGTTAAAAAAATACTGCGAGCATTTGATGTAGTATAAAGATTTTTGTATAGAACAAAAAAACAACCACCCCGCTTCAGAGTAAATCTAGGCTCTGTCTGGATACATCTTCCTACAATCGCGAACAGGGAACAAATGTTTTAGCTAAAGAACCACAAAGAGATTTATCTCAGTACGAAGATCTTCTAAGATTATCTCTCGTAATAAGATTATTAACACAATAATCTTCTTTAAACAAAACCGCATTTATTTATTAAGTACAAAGTTATAGTAGACTGAAAATATGAACAAAAAGCGTTGCGACGTCCATCTCAAGCTTTATTTCGCAAAAAATGTCTGCGCCTTACCCGCTCCGGGGTGAATGCGAGCCGCGAAAAATAAACGGCCTGGTGCGAGTTACTTTCACACACGAAGGTTTCCGTACCACCGTACAATATTTAAATTTATTACGGTACTACGTACATATTTAAATATTGTACGGTGGTACGAAATCAAAGTAATTGTAGTATTACTACAATATTTTTAATGCTTTAGTAAAATAATCCGGCTTCATGCAAGTCGGACTCGCATACGATGAGTACAACGTTCAATGTTTAAGACTACCTACATACATATTTTAAAAAAGAAACACGTTTTAACTTCACTTTATTTTTATAACTTTTTGTAATTTCATTTTGAATTTTAATAAATTCACAATCTGTGAAAATTTCAACTTGATACCTATTGCAGTTCATGAGAAACAGCCCGCTGACAGCCAACGGATGTAGAGTAGAGAACAGCTTAGTAATGCACCCTTTAGGTAAGGAATCGTAACAGACCAGTTTTTTGTATGAAACACTCTTCAATTTCTTGCAAAAAAAATTTCTATCTTGTAATGGCGGTGCAAAAGATACATTTCAGATATCAATACAACATGGTCTTCATAGGATCTGACTTTGATATGCCTGGACTTTAAAAGAGACTGTGACCTCTGTCAGATAGGAAACGCCGACCTCATCTACTTTTTAAAATATGATTGATGTGTAAAAGTGTTCGCACTACTTCGCACAAACTTGCAGAAATAAAACTCTTTAACAAAAAAATTAAACCGCCGAGAAAACTGAAAAGTAAACTGATTTTTTATGTTAAAAAGTTTTTTTTTAATAATTTTTTTTTGTGGCTATTATCTACTCATTACTACATGCTTAATTTTTGATTACTTATTGTAATACACAACTCAGTATTACCGTATCTGTGAGTGAACAATCAATCATCCCTTGTTTTCCTACCCTTAGGGTTGTTCTTTTTTTTTTCGAAATTTATAAGGGACCAACTTCGGGGTAAATCCTTTCCAATAAAAAGGAATGATCAAAATCGGACTACTCTGAAAAAGTTATACATAAAAAAAAATACGCGTCGACTTGAGAACCTCCTCCGTTTCTTCGTCGGTTAAAAAATAATTTGTTATTTACAGCCCTGTAACAGACGGATGGACAGTGGAGCCGTAGTCGCACCCTTTGGATACGGAACCCTAAAAATATATATCAGGTTGTTTATAGGCTTGTATATAAATATTGTAGAGCGATCCCGTGTCCCGGAAATGCGGGAAAAATGATAAAAGATTGGAACCTCTCGATGTAGGTGATGGTCGGGCATTTGGAATATTTTACCAATTTGTGCCGCTATCATCGGTTTGTGTTTTTGACATTATGATTTCTGTGTTTTTGTTCTTTATTGTTCCGTGTTAGCGGTTTTATGTTCGGAGTTATGTTATTGATGCTTACACGGAGATGTTATTGCTTGTTATATATATTTCAGAAAAACATTGAGGATTTAATAAATGGTTGATTTGATTTTCATGGTTTTGAAGCAAACCAAATGAATTTCAAACAATGTTTTAAATGAAAAATTGGATGAAATTGGATTTATTTGGGTAACCAAAACAGAAATTCATAAATCTGTTAAAATCGATTCAGACGGAGATTAGCCGAAAAAAAAACAGACAGATAAGAAAATAAATTAAAAATAGTTTTTTTGTTACAAGTAGGTACCGTTTGTACTTTCATATGCATTTAGTAAAAAGCTGTCATTTTGGCATTCCGAACAGACCCTTCAATTTGTATAATTATTTGTTGTATAGTTGAGAACGTACTAAAACAAATTAAAACAGGCGAGGAAACTGCAATAACTTAACCAATTATTTATTAAGTTACATGGTAACTTCTCTTCCATTATTTTTGAATCAAAGTTAAGTGCGCACGACCGGTCAAACTGGTAACTGGCGCCTGTTCATTGACGAGAAAATGGGTGGTATTATGACCCAAAGAAACAATAAACAAACGCCCTTGGATCAACAGAATCTTAACCCTATACTCCAGAGTCAAGGTTCAAGATAGTTTAGTCCGATTCTGTCGCTTAGGATAAAGCGAAAAACAAGGCTGCACCGACGCAAATGTCAAGAATTCTTGTAGTTACAAAACAAACCATTCAATTTTCACTCTTTTTTTGAATAATTTATTGGCAGCAAGGGCGCGTTTTGCTTGTAACTTTTTATTGTTACTTACGTCTTTCTTATTTATTGGTGGGTGTTACCGTTTTTAACAAAGATTGAATTAAGAACCATTGGACTTCTGTATGTTAATAATCGTTGCTTCTGTTCGATTTTTAAACGTATAATTATAAGATCGTGTGAAAGAGAACGTATGGCCATTTTTATTTAACGGGAATGTTGGTATGTCTGTGTGATATTAAAAATGAAACGGGTTTTTACTTAAAGTCGGTTCATATAATAGGTATTGAGAGGAGACCTTGATTACGCGAGTATTTTTGCTCATTAAAGACATAAAATCATGCGAATTATTACAGAACGGTGCTGTAAACTTGTTAAAATATGCTTTTATCTGTCCCTTTGCGTGGCCAAGGCCTCTTCGTAAGAAGTAAAGAGGATTTAATCGTTACGCTTGCTATGTTGGGGTCGGCGTCAAGTCTTACGGGATGCAGCTGAATACCAGTATTTTACAAGAAGCGACTGCCTATCTGACCTCCACAAAACCACATCCCAGTTACTGGGTAATACGGCATCCCTTGGTAAGCCTGGTTGTCAAGACTTTCGGGCTTCCACAACTCGTAACGACTGCCATAGTACCACGAATGACAGTTGGGACCAACGGCTTTACGTGCTTTACGTAACACGGACGGGACTTGCGTCCTGGCATGCAAAGGTGGACACTCATTCACGGACCAACTTTGGCAAGCGTAGCTTATAACTTGATCAATCGACCCGTGCAGTTGTTATCAATTAGCCATAAGCCCAGTGAACACGAAAATATACTATTACTAAAACTAAAAACTCACATAGATACCAACCAAACAAAAATTTTGAAACAAAAAAGGCCAAGTCTCAACATTCTCGAATTCCAAATTTGAATCGTTCGATTCGAAGCAAAGACTAACAATATTATTATTCGAATCGAATACCATTCTATCGAGATTCAAAAATGTGAAGAATAAAAAAAAAGCCTATAGGAAAAATTACAAATACTTTTACTACAGAAAACAACGTGAATGAATGAATTTAAAAATAGCCGCCATAACGAGCGCCATTACTCATGTTGGGCATAATTAGCTCTTCGGTATCAATTAATTCGTAACAAGTCAGGAACTCAGGACTCATAAACTTTTATTAACGAAAACATGTTAAAGCCTTCGGGTTTTACTCGTGTTTTTTCTTTATTTTTTATTGAATCCTTCTTTTTATATTTAGGTTTTTAAACGCAACTTCTTGGACAGTCTGTCAGTTTGCGCCCTTAGATATAACTTAAGAATCACTTCGTACTTCGACAAATAATATTATACAGTAACTAGCTGATGCCGGTGGCTCCGCCCGCGTCAATTTTGAAAATTATTTGGAACAGCCAGCAAGGAATAGAAATCTTCATACAAACTTCCACCTCTATTTCACCCCTTTAGGGGGGGAGTTTCCTAAAATCCTTTCTTATCTCTTCGTTCCGACGTCTCCCACTTATTATTACCTCTGTGCCAAATTCCATCTTCGTAGATCCAATAGTTTTTGAAATTTCGTGATTAATCAGTGAGTGAGTGAATGAATGTATGAATGAATTACCTTTCCGTGTTATAGCCATTTCACGTACAATAAAACTGTCAAAGAAAGACAGTTTTATTTCGAGTATAGGAACAATTAAAGCTGGTGGTCCATTTGCTTAATAATAAATTGCCCTGGATTAACAAAAGCTAGAGTTTTGTTGAATTCCTAGATTACTTTCTCTAGCTAAGTTTTAGCAGGTACATATTGTACCTGCCTAAGGTTGGTTGTCACAGGAATTAATACTTAATCAGCAGTGTCGTTAAGTACAATTTCGCACGGACGTGAAAATATAGCGTAGGGATTTTTTTACACATTGAAATCTTCAACGCACTGCTCTGACGTCGAGAGTTGAAAATTGAACACGGTGTTTTTGTGGACCCGCTGGGATGCACGCTGTTGGATTCTCGATCCTTGGTTCAACACCGAGACTGGAAAATCCATTGCGCAATAATTTTATGTCTGTGTGTAATTAGAGCCGTGAACAAACTGAGCATGAGTGGTACAAAAGACCAAACAACGGTATCGGTGGCAACGCTGTGAGCATGAGCTGGCCTACCAGAGTACGCGGTTTTTTTTTTTTTTGAGGTTTGGAAATCATCAAATAACTTTTCCTGCTCTGGGTGGAGCAGGAGAGCGTGTCAGACTTTTACTGACTAAAACCCACCCGTGTGCCAGGGGCCACGGTATCTCTTTCGAACAACCCGCACCCCTGGTAGGCATCGGCCCTTGCGGACCCCACCAGTTAGTGCTGACATCTCTTTGAAGTGCGCGTGTAACACAACGTTCCGTCGACCCGGGCTTGGTCCATACCGGACAGCGAGCTACCCATTACTCGCCAAAAGTAAGACCGCGCCTACGTTGGCCGGGAATCAGCCTGGGATTCCACACCCAGGGCGTCTCCTGCGGCGACTAGGACTGTGAGGGCGCATATACCTACTGCCTACATAGTACGGGATGACAAAAGAATAAGAGACAAACTTATACTAGTTACGTCACCAGTGGCGTCATCGGTCAAGTACCTTATGAGACAAAATTGATTTTCTATTGTTATGGATCGAATTGGATCCAGGTGGTGCTAAACCGATAAAACATTCTAATAAGCTCACTATCTTATGACTGCGTCAGTGAGCGGAGTTCGCACAGCTGAATGCTGGGCCGAAGATGTTTGAAATTTTTGCCATCGTTACGATAAGAAGAAGTGTTCTATATTGTGAGGAAGAACTTGAACAAAGAAAACCTGAATGTTACGTAAATAAATCATAAACTTCACAAACGGACTGAGTAACGTGCCCCGCAGTTACATAATAATATTGTACAAATAGAAGAACAAACAATTTGAATGTAAATACATTCTCCTAAAATAACGTGACCAACTTTCATTTAAGTCGGCCATTAATTTTAACAAGTGTTCATGCTACGAGGGTGTATAAACTACAGTTGTTTATAATTGTAGTTCATTGGTTTAGTTTTTGTGTTTATCAAATGTAATAACCAATTGTATGTTCGCTAAATAGTGTTAACTTTGTTTTAGGATTAATTTTACGTTATTTAGCGTGGATATATTTGTCATTTTATGTAATTTTTGGATACTTAATGTATGAAACAACAATTTTTTTTTTTTATAATTGACGAAAAGTCAGTTCAGACTCTCACAGTAGCATTTGCTCGATTACAATGCTGCGCGTTCCGATATCGGTCTCCAGTCAAGTGCTCGTCACCGCACCGTCACCGTCACGTCCTGCCTACACGATCTCCTTAACCCAGTTACCAAGTAGCTGGGTCATGAACACGATAGGTATCACTTGGTAAGACTGGTTGTCAGACTTTCGAGCTTCCGCTCCCATAGATGTCACTGCTTGCTGTAGCGTCGGGGGTCGGGTTGCCTCCTTCTCTCAAATATGGCGAGGGGGGTTATAGCTGATCTTTGCGTTATGCTCGTGAACGGGTGCTGCTTGTGGTGACCGGTCGTCTTGCTGACCATGGTTTTGTTATAGTTAATTGTCTTAACTTTTTATAAATTTTATTCCAAATGTCCTAGTTAAACTTTTGTTACTTAAAGTTATAGCTATAACTTACATTCTTAACTATAGTTTACATAATGCAGAATAGGGTATTTTCCGATTTCATAAAAACCATTTTAATTTGAAGATTGGGACGATAAATTTACCAGAAAAATCTAAATAAATTTTAAAACACATTTTCTCAATTAAAAACGATTAAAATCTAATTTATTTTTCGTTGTTTTGAATTTACCGCCAAAACGCTCCTTACGACGACTTTTTATCAAGTGACATGTGACGTCAACTTTGTTTATACGGCACCGGTACAAATACTTAGTTTGGCGCCGTTTTAGAAGTATTTGTGCACAGAGGCACCGCCCACCATTAATATCACTTTATATCCATTAAAAATCATGTTAATCATAAATCGACATTCACTTATTTACTCAATAACTCTGTTAAATATCTCGTTCCAATCTTCAAATTAGAATAGTTTTTGAAAAATTGGAAAATACCCTATTGCATAATTATGTAAGCGGGGACGCCTTTATGCCTGGAGGCTTTTATTTAGATTTTAAGTTCTGTTTACGTTTTTTTTTTTTATTATTTATTTCTACTTGAGTACCCATAGTTTTCAATGTTTTGTTACTATATTGGCGTGTGCTAGCTGACTGTAATTAAATTTTTGTTTCGCAATGTTAATTACCTACTATTGTTTAGAATAAAATTCTTCTAACTTAACAGACAGCTGTGTTGCTGGGGAGTTTGTTGCGCCACTTCTTCTTCACAGCTAAAGCACTAGCACTTTATTTTGATTTTCTGACGCCCCGATTCAAGCTCTAATGATTGTTAAAAGATCCACTAATGACACCTGGAACCGACGGCACACCGTGCTTTCTGAGGCACGGAGGGGACTTGGTCATTGTGAACTTGGTAAAGAGACGGTCACCCAACAGCGGCAAGTACAGCTTAACCTGCCCCGAGCTGCTTCTGTGTCTGAATTTCATTCGATATTGATTTAATTTGATTTAATATTTATTTCTGTAAATTGGTAAAAGAAAACCTTTTTCACGCCAGTATTAAATTATGGTTTAAAAAGAAGTGAGTTCGGTGTTTCCCTACAAACTACTTATTCTGAGCAAAAATACCGAAAAAAAACTCATAGGTCACATCTGGGTCAGCCGATGCTCGCCGAAGCGGTGCTCTAAAGACCATCATTAGATGGTCTTTAGAGCACCGCTCAGTCAGTGCACGCAATTGTCAATAACCGTGACCCTCAACTCAGAACTGAGCTCAACGACTCAAAGAACAATACCAATGGAAGGACATTTGGGTAGGCCGCAAAAACTACCAGATTAAAAATTTCCGCTGCATTTCATCGGCTTCCCACACTAACAACACACCAAAAATATATAATTTACAACATTGCGGTGCCACGGAATTATAATGGACACGAAATTTATTTAATTAATTTGTGAATTATTAATTGCAATACGGTTACACTTGACCACGTATATATTATTTTTAATTATTGTAAAAACACAGCATGGTAATTAAAATATTAATTTTGATAAGTAAAACCAATAACATTTTTACCTTTAGGAATGTTACCTGCGCTCAATATTGGCAAGATAAATGACAGGTAATTGCCTGTCGTGATATTAGTCCAGTCCATCCAGTGAGGTGGCGCAACGCTGGTGACGTAAGTAAATAAATATGTTTATCTCTGTCTTACAACAGGAATCGGTATAGTAGTTTTCCTGTTCTTCGCGCACTGTATGATTGTATCTACAGACGCTAGCACACCATGCCCGTGGGCTGGAGTTTCCCTTGGATACGTCTGGGGGAAAGGCCAGTCTCCGGGACGGTGCACCCTGGGATGCGGGCAATGTCCCCCATTGGGTACTGTGTGCCTAATGGGTGTCGTTGCCCGTATGGCAATATCCTGTCGGCGGGACGCTCCAACGCGTGTATCTCTGCGCTCATGCAGAGACGCACAGCGGCGGAGTAAGAGCGGGCTCGGTGTGCACTCACCCTGCCACCGGGCAGGCAAGAAGGAGTGCTCTCCTTCTGCCACCGTTAATCTCGTAGCCCCGAAGATTGTCACGGTCATGTCTCTGACTTTTGACGGGGGTCGAGGGCCTTGGCTTAACCGCCCGGGCCGCGAGGAAGAATACCTCTATAAAAAATTACCCCAAACCTCCAAGCGGCGGCGCACCGTGAGGGAGGTTGGTAGCTTGACTAATGGGTAGCTAAATTAGTCTCGAGTGCGAACCACTATTTTTGAGACGATAAAAATATATGTACTCGTGGGAACTATTATGGAAAATATTAAAAACCAAAACACAAACGAAGTAGAGGAGGAGAGTGATGCGGGGTCGGGGTCCGACTCTGCATCGAGCGCGAAAGGCTCTATTAAGGGCCCGGAGCATGCGGCGGTGGGCGTTTCGAGAAGGACGGAGTTCCTCAAGAAGCGCCCCAAACCAAAGGACGGCCAGGGGTCGTCCTCGGATGGCGGGATGGCCTCAACCCGAAAACTTGGGAAGGTCTGTCGGAGCGGTGGGGTCCGGTTAGGCAGAGGCCTAACCACGAAGGATCCCGCCGAGCCGACCGCCGAGCCGACCGCCGAGGCGGCCCAGGCAGCTGAGGTGGCCGAAATGGAGGGGCAACTCTCTGGAGGGACCGGCAGTAGGGCCCTCTCAGAGTCGTCTGGCGGTGAGCCAGACAACGCTGGCGGCTCCAATTCGGAGCGGACGGCCAGGCTCGCGGAGGCAAGGCCATACCCGCAGCCATAGCCTCCATTATGGCGGCAGCGGAGGACTTATACTCCCGACCTCCATCGGACGGTATGTCGGAGATGCGGGCGGAGGTCGCCCGTTTGACGGCCGCCATGGAGCTTCTCCGAAAGGAGAACGAGGAGCTCCGAGCGGACCTGGCCGTGCTCCGAGGAGCTGGCCCCACGGTTGTGCCTCAGAAGGGGGCGCGGCATGGGCAAGGTGGACCGAAGCCAGAGGAGGAAGACCGGGTGCTGAGCTTGGTGCGGAAGGAGTTGGCGGCCTTCCAGAGCCGGTTTTCCACCCTGGAGGCCATCGTCTTGCGCCCCCCGCTAGCGGCGAATCGGCCGGCCTCGGGCCAGCAGAGGTCCACTTATGCCGTTGCCACGACTGCCACAGCCAAGTCGGCACCGCAGTCGGGTCGGACCCCGGCGAAACCGGTGCCGCCCAAGCCCAAGAAGGGCGGGGTGGCTGCTCAGGCGGCTATGCCCCCAGCCGTGGTGCCACAACGGGCGGCCCCACCTCCTCAATCTCCTCCGGCCGACGCCGAATGGCAAGTGGCCGGGGAGAAGAAGAAGGCGGGTAAGGCTGCTAGGGCGGCAAAAAGAAAGGAGAGGCGGCAGCGGCGCAAAAAGCGTAGTGCCGCGGCTAGGTTACGCGCCCCGAAGTCCGCAGCTGTAGTGATCACACTACAGACGGAAGCGGAGAAGAAGGGCGTGTCCTACCGCGACGTGCTTTCAAAGGCACGGGCGGCGGTGAACCTCGCGGAGCTGGGAGTCTCCAACGGCATGCGGATGAGGGTCACTGCGACCGGAGCCCGCATGTTGGAGATCCCTGGCGCGGCCAGTGGCCCGACCGCTGACGCCTTGGCCGAAAGGCTCAGGGCGTCCCTAGACGCGGACGAGGTTCGAGTGTCCAGGCCCACCAAGTGCGCTGACATGCGCATCTTGGGCCTGGACGACTCCGTGACGGAGGGCGAGGTTGTGGCTGCCGTAGTCAGGACTGGGGAATGCTCTGCCGAGCAGGTGAAGGCAGGCACCATCCGTCCTGACAACACGGGGATGCGAACCATAACGGTGAGCTGCCCCGTGTCGGCGGCCAGAAAGATAACGGAGGAGGGTCGAAGGCTCCTGGTGGGCTGGGTTTCGGCGCAGATGAAGCTGCTGGAACCCAGACCTCTGAGGTGCTTCCGCTGCCAGGTGGGCCACCACGTGGGAGTGCAATGCACCTCGGAGGTGGACCGCAGCAGCCACTGCTTCCGCTGCGGTCAGCCCGGTCACAAGGCCGGCTCGTGCATCGCCAAGCCGCACTGTTACCTATGTGCGGCAGCTGGCAAGCCGGCCGAACACCGGGCTGGGAGCAAAGCCTGCGCTCCACCCGCTGAAACCAGGGGCCGAGGTAAGGCCAAACCCTCCGCCACCGCCGTCACCGCCGCAACCGCCGCCACTGCCGCCACCGCTGCCGCGTCCACCGCCGTCGTCGTTGTCGCCGCCGTCACGGCAGGGCCTACCCAGGAGGCCCAGGAGGGGGCTGATATGGAATGCCTTTAACGGCCCCATTACGCCTCCTCCAGGCGAATATCAACCACTGCGCCGCCGCTCAGGATCTGTTGATCCAGAGCATGGCGCAGTGGTCGATTAACATCGCCGTGGTCGCTGAGCCGTACTTTGTCCCGCCCAGGGATGACTGGGTGGAGGACCTGAGCGGCTCAGTGACCCTCATTTCGTCGGCCGCCGCCGGTACCCCGACCCTCGAGAGTGTCAAGAGGGGACGGGGTTGCGTTGCAGCACGGTTCGGGGAGATTGTTGTGGTAGGGGTGTACTTCTCCCCGAGCCGAACTCTCGCCGAGTTCCACAACTCCCTTGCGGAGTTGAGAGACGTCGTCGTCGGGTTCCGTTCCCTCCCCGTGCTCGTCCTTGGGGACTTCAATGCGAAGAGCTTGGCTTGGGGTTCCCGGTTGACGAACGTGCGGGGCAGGATGGTGGAGAACTGGGCTCTGGAAGCAGACCTGGTCGTCCTAAACCGGGGTTCTGTCGCCACGTGTGTGCGGATGCGGGGTGAGTCGGTGGTGGACATTTCGTTCGCCAGCCCCGCTCTGTCGCCGCGTGTCATCGACTGGCGCGTCATGGAGGGTGTGGAGACGTATTCCGACCACCGGTACATCCGGTTTGACGTCTCCGCCCAGACCTCGAGCGCGCCGGTCTGACAGGCCCCGTGTGGTCCGCGGTGGGCGTTGAAGCAGCTGGACCGGGAGCTTCTCCTGGAAGCCTCGATCGTGCAGGCCTGGGTGTCATCACCGGACAGGCCTGCCGACATAAACGACGAGGCCGAGTGGTTCCGAGAGACCATGTCCGAGTTATGTGACGTGGCAATGCCCGGGTTCAGCCAGGTCGTGCTTCACGCCAGGTGTACTGGTGGTCGCCGCAGCTGACAGCACTGCGCGAGGCGTGTGTTGCTGCGCGACACCTTTACTCCAGGCACCGCAGGCTCCGTATCCGCCCTCCGGATACGGAAGCCATTGAGGCGGAGCTGTACGAGGGGTACAGAGTGGCGAAGACCGCCCTCCGAGACGAGATCTTGCGGGCCAGAGTGGTGGCCCGCGAGGAGTCGCTGGAGACTCTGAACAGAGACCCGTGGGGACGCCCCTACAAAACGGTGCGGGATAAGATCCGCCCGTGGGCTCCCCCGCTGACGCAGAGTCTCCGGCCTCATCTCGTGCAGGACGTGGTGAGCGCTCTGTTCCCCTCACGGGGGGAGCACGCTCCCCCGCCTATGGCTCCGCCTCCTGCGGTGCCCGATGCGGACCACACCGACGACGACGACGACTCTCCAGAGGTGACCGAGGTAGACCTGAGAGTGGCGGTACGTAGGCTGAATGCCAAGAATACCGCCCCAGGACCCGACGGCTTGCCTGGCAAAGCCTGGGTCCTGGCCTTGCAGGTTCTCGGGCCTCGACTAAGAGGGCTCCTAAGCGCATGCTTAGAGGAGGGCCAGTTCCCACTTCGCTGGAAGACGGGGAAACTGGTCCTCATTAAGAAGCCGGGGCGCCCAGCGGACTCTCCGTCCGCTTACCGGCCCATTGTGCTGCTCGACGAGGTGGGCAAGCTCTTTGAGAGAGTAATTGCAGACCGCCTCGTCGGGCGGCTGGTGCGGGTGGGGCCGGATTTGGCGGAGAGCCAGTTTGGTTTCCGCAGGGGGCGCTCCACGGTGGATGCCATCTTGCGCGTGCGAGCCCTCACGACGGGGGATGCTGTGGCCCGGGGTGGGGTCGTCTTGGCGGTGTCATTAGACATCGCCAATGCCTTCAACACCCTGCCCTAGAGTTGCATAAGGGAGGCACTCCGGTATCACCGGATGCCGACCTACCTCTGTCGTGTGGTCGAGGCCTATTTGACGGACAGGGCCGTCATCTACCCCGGTCACCTCGGAGAGTGGAACCGGCGAGAGATGTCGTGCGGTGTCCCGCAGGGATCGGTCCTGGGGCCGCATCTGTGGGACATCGGATACGACTGGGTGCTGCGCGCCGACCTCCCTGATGGCGTCAGTGTAGTTTGTTACGCTGACGACACGCTGGTCCTGGCGCAAGGGAGGTCGTACCAGGCGGCGGCCGACTTAGGGACACAAGGGGTTGCGACAATCGTCGATAGGATCTGGCAACTGGGACTCGAGGTGGCCTTGCACAAGTCCGAGGCCATGTGGTTTCATGGTCCTCGGAATGCACCACCGACGGGTTCCCAGATAACGGTGGGAGGGGTTCACATCGGCGTCGAGTCGACTATGAAGTACCTAGGACTCGTCCTCGACAGCCGGTGGAACTTCGCGGAGCATTTCCGCCGTTTGGCTCCCAGACTGGAGCGGGCCGGGGCTGCGCTGAAGCGGCTCCTGCCCAATCTAGGGGGGCCAAACGCCTCCTGCCGGAGGCTCTACGCGGGGATCGTGCGGTCCATGGCCCTATACGGGGCGCCGGTGTGGGCGCCTACATTGAGGCGCCAACCAGCTCGCCGGTTGAGGGCGTCCCATAGGGTCATGGCGATCAGAATGATCCGGGGATATCGCACGATCTCCGGCGAGGCGGCGGGCCTCCTTGCCGGATTACCGCCATGGGATCTGGAGGCAAAGGTCCTCGCGCATATATGGGAGTGGCGCGAGGAGGCCAAACGCCGGGGCGTTAGTCCGCTGCCGCAGGAAATCGCGGCACAGCGGACAGAGCTCCGGCGGGATCTCATGGTGACATGGAGAGAGCGATTGTCGCAAGCCAGTGCTGGGCACGCCACGATTGCGGCGGTAAGTCCCCTCTTTGAGGAGTGGTTTGAGAGGTGGCATGGCGTCCTCACCTTCCGCCTGACGCAGGTCCTCACCGGACACGGTTGTTTCGGGAGGTTCCTGTTTCGGATAGGGCGGGAGGAAACGCCCAGGTGTTTCCACTGCGAAGATCGCCCTGAGGACACGGTGGAGCACACGGTGGCGGTCTGCCCTGCTTGGGCGGAGCACCGCCGTGTCCTCGTGGAGGCGATCGGCGGCGGCGGCGATCTCTCGCGTCCGGCCCTGGTCCAGGCCATGGTACGGAGCGAGAGGGCATGGGGAGCCGTCACCTCCTTCAGCGAAGCAGTGATGCTCGCGAAGAGGGAGGCGGCGCACGTGAGGGAGAGGCAGCATATGCGCCCTCGCGACCCCAGCCGCCGCAGGATACGGAGACGCCCTGGGCGTCGGGAATCCCAGGCCGATTTCCGGCCACCGTAGGCATGGGCTTGCGGACGGCGAGTAATGGGTAGCTCGCTGTCCGGTAAGGACCAAGCCCAAGTCGACGGCGCGTTGTGTTCCACGCGCGCCTCAAAGAGATGTCAGCACAAATAGTGATGGGACCCGCAAGGTTCGATGCCTGCCAGGGGTGCGGGTTTGTTCGAAAGAGACACCACAGCCCCTGGCTTAAGGGCTACTGAAGGAACACGGGTGGGTTTTAGTCAGTAAAAGTCTGACACGCCCTCCTGCTCCACCCAGAGCGGGAGAAGTTATTTGATGATTTCCCACCCAAAAAAAAAAAAAAAAAAAAACGCTAGCACACCAAGCTACCCCAAAATTTCAGATTTTCCCAATTGAACATGAACCTTATAGTGATGTAATAAAGTTGAAAATCTATCAAATAAATTTGACAGATTGGGGTACCTTGAAGTGCTGGCGTCTCTGCTCGTAGTACCGCTGTTTTACAGTGCTGTTCGTGTATGACGTGTCTATTTACAATGCGTCATTTAATAAAATCCCGTTTATTTCAGGTTAATAATACATCACATCACGCGTGTATTCCCTGAAGAATTGGGTAGAGGTGTACCAATAGTACGTCCAAATTTTGTCAGTTATTCTTTCCTCTTTGTTTTTAGTATAGAAGATGTAAACACGGTACATACCAAAATAACATTTTTTTTTTAATTTTATCTGTTTGTCAGTTTGTTCCGGCTAATCTCTGAAACGGCTGGACTGATTTTGACGGGACTTTCACTGGCATGTTGCCGATTTAATAAGGAGTAACTTAGGCTACTTTTATTTTAGAAATTTGTTTAATTCCAGACGGACGAAGTCGCGGGCACAGCTAGTAAAATATAAAATTAAAACACAAAATCACATTAGAATAGAAAAGAATAGATTAGAAAATATTTATTCGACACAGACACAACACAACAGCAACAAACACATAAGAAAAGAAAACGTTAAACATAACACATATTAGTGATTGCCATGTTTCGAATTCACAACCCCGTGTACAAAAAGCGACTCCTACCTTCGAGGCATCACGACAATATCGTTTAAGGGTATAATAAAAGTGTAAAATTATTATACACCACTACATCAACTAGTTACTCGTATAGGCAAGATGTTCTGCCAATTATGTAAATCAACTATTTTATAGTCTAGTTTTAAATCTGCATTAATACGGCTTCATTACAAAGACGTGATGTTAAAAAGAAAAATATGGTAAAGGTGCATACACACTGTAAAAACAGACACGAGATGGGACGACATTGTTGCTATCGCGAGGAAAACCTGTATGAGGAGATCGGCACATGAAAAGAGAGGCGTATGGACCAGTAGTTGGTGGAGTCAGGCTGCGGATGAAGACGATGCCTAGCCTTTTCCCAATCACGTTGGGGTCGGCTTCCAGTCTAACCGGATGCAGCTGAATACCAGTATTTTACATGGAGCGACTGCCTATCTGACTTCCACAACCCAGTTACTGGGTAATACGATACCCCTTGGTAAGACTGATTGTCAGATTTTCGGGCTTCTGACGACCCGTAACGATGATGATCAAATCAAATCAAATATTTTTTGGTAGGTACTGAAAACAGGTTTACAAATTTTTAGTGTTCGTTAGTTAAGATAGTTTAAAAAACTGTGTTGTAGCCATTAGCCCATATCCAAGAGGGTAGATGTCGGCGTTTCCAACATTTATAATTCTAAAGCAATAAAATAAAAATAAAACACAGTTATAAATTAATCTAAACTAAAAGTAAGTAAATACATCAAATATTTAAACTAAAATATTAATAGTTACATTCAATTCCTATAATTTTAAACATGAAAAAATAAAATAATAATAAAAATATTCTAATTAATTATTTAATTATGAATAAATTAGGATATGAAGATGAGGAGGCATTTTAATTTATTCTTTGGAAAGGTAGGTATGCATATGCGATGACTCTGGTACAGAATTCCATAGGCGGCTATGATCACTTATCATCAGGCACTCCGAATTTGTCACCCCAGGTGTTTGTTACCAATTGAGAGCACATTTTAGCATAGGAGTTTTACACCCCTTTCCAACATGGTGACTATGAAAGCAAGTAAAGTTGGGGCAAGATAGTGCTTTCCCTATCAATCCATTTGTTCCACCTGCTGAAAATCTCCCAAATGCACATGAGTTGCCTTAGCTTCATCGTCATCATCATCACATCAGCCGAAAGCCAAAAGGGGGGATTTCCCATAATCTCCACGCTTGGCAGGCGGGTTGGCGATCGCAGTAAGGTGGTCAAATGTATGGAGAACGCTGCTGCACGTTCTCTAGTAAGTCCTTTAGTCGCCTTCTACGACACCCATGGGAATAAATGGGGCCTTAGCTTACCTGGAAGTTTTTTAAATAGACTCCGAACTCAGGTAGGCGAAAGCAAAGAAAACCAGCTCAGGGGGAGATTCATAGATGACTCCGCCCTGGAGTGTAAATGTGATGTTGTCTCACAAACAATGGGGACTTAGTATCTTGTCCAGCATATCCTGTTGTCTGCATGCTACAGGAGTTGATGGACGCTGCTGGAAGTGCCAGGCTCGTAGCCAAGTTCTGAGCTGACACTATACATGGTGGCAGCGACATCAGCGCAAATACTGTAACCATTGATTCAGCACATAATTATAGACCAGTAGCGTAGAAATTTTTCGTCGGTTATCAAAAAAACAAAAGGTAACAAAAAATGCAATAAATACGCGGTGAAAGCGGATGGAACAGCTGTTTTTTTTATAACCGTTTAAAAATTATCGACGGTTATTTAAAATAAAAACGAACAAAATCCATAGTGACTGACTGCGCGTCGATGTCGTTGCCACCCTATACAGGAAAAGTTTTTATCCAGTGCGCAAATTGTAACCATGAATTCAGCATATCATTCTAGACCCCCTAGCGCAGAAATTTTTCACCGGTTGTATAAAAAAAAAACAGCTGTTCCATACATTTTGACCGCGTAGGTATTGTACTTTTCTATGAAACAGCTGACTTTTATTTTTATAACCGGCGAAAAATTTCTTTGGCAGGGGTTCTAGAATGATATGCTGAATTCATGGTTACAGTTTGCGCACTGGATAAAAACTTACCCTGTATACACTGCCATTGAAACGCTAAGAAGAAGATGGTGACTATGGTAGTCTAGTGCTTTTGTAAAACGGAAATTGACGTATTGTTGCAATAATTGTCAAACCAATAAAATACTGAAACATACCACAGGCAGACTACCCATACATAACATGTATAATTTGTTCCAGACTTCCTCAATTAATTACGATTAATAACTTGCACAACATACATTAATATCCTGTCTAGAATAACATGAAATTGACGATTTTATGTGCAACCATCGACCCGCATCTGCTGTGCTTCGTTTTCTGACGTTGCTTAAAAAACTTAGAAATGTATTTATTCTATGTAAGTATAATATTATTAGCTGTGCCCGCGGCGAGCGTACTACTGGAACAAAAACTGTAGCCTATGTTACTCCTTATAAAATTAGCTACCTGTCAGTGAAAATCCCGTCAAAATAGGTCCTGCCGTTTCAGAGATTACCCAGAATAAACATAAAGAAAGACGGAACTTAAAATAAATAAAAAATATAAGTGCCATAAATACTTTCAATGTATTTAGTAAAAAAACTGTTACTTTCGCACAGACATTTCAATTTTATTTATTTGTATGTGTACTTATGTCTATAGTTTCATAACACATAATTCTTCCCGAATAAAATCTCTAAATCATGCTGAAAACCACAGCAAAATCCTTTTCATAGTTTTCCTAAACTATCTCCGTGTACCACACGGACAGACACGAAATGTTACTTTAGTAAAATTTATAATACGTATTGTGTATACTGTACCTTAAATACTTAAGACGCCTCGAGGAACGAAAACATTCGAAGGGCATGCGTTCCACATTTAAAAACCATGATACATGGCTAATCGAGAGCCGATTATCGATTCAGCAACATAATTGTAATAATATCGATTCTAAAAGTTATAGGGCTGTCATTTAAAAATCGAATTGCAATCGATCATATTTTTAATCTCGATTGCTGTCAAGCATAGATTTATTCTGCAGTGTGGAAAATTTATTGGTTTATTATTTTATTATAGACAATTTGTTATTTTAGTGATGGATATTTGTATCATTTTTATCGAAGTTGCGATTTATCTTACTTATGTGTATTTTTTTAAATCTCGAAATTAGGTGGTTGATGATTTGCGACTAACTCTATTTGACGGCCCAAGAGCTGAGACTTAAATCAATTAAATGCTCAAAGTTTCATACGAGTACTATATTCGTTGTGATTTTGTGGCTAAATTAATACTCACAAGTGTTTTAAAAAGTAAGAGTAATTAGAGGCTAAGCATTGCTATAAAACGTGGTAATGCCGCCAGTGTCTTGGGACTATTACCAATCGACACCGATGCGGATCCCCCCTGAGTGGGTTCCCGCATTGTCGTTGCGGGGGGGCTCAGTAATCGTGGATTCCGGCCACGGTGAAGCCAAGAGGAACCCAAAGGTGGGGCCGCTCGTCAGGGCTTTTGCCTCAAAGCCGACGACGTAGCGGCCAAAAAGTAGGTTGCGGTGAGGTGCACCGCAACTGAGGTTGGCCGCGATGTCGAATGGGAGGCATCGCGGCTGAGGGTTACGGGCTGCGGTAGAGGAGGAGTGCCGGTGCTTCTGAGCAGCGCTCTTCCCTTCCGTGGCTTGGATGGGGCCGCCACCGTTTGATGGCGGACGCGGTGGGGCCGCAGGGGAAGAGGAGTGTCGGTATAGCGTCAGCCGCTCTCCCTATCCCCTGCGGCCGAAAAGTGGTAGACGGGACGGCGCGTTGTGTTTCACACGCGCGCCGTCAAAGATGTCAGCAACCACCGGTGGGGTCCGCAAGGGCCGATGCCTGCCAGGGGTGCGGGTTTGTTCGTAAGAGATACCACGGCCCCTGGCATACGGGCTACTGAGGGAACACGGGTGGGTTTTAGTCAGTAAAGGTCTGACACGCCCTCCTGCTCTACTCAGCAGGAGAAGTCATTTGATTTGATTTCCCACCAAAAAAAAAAAAAAAAAAAAAAAAACACCGATGCGGATGAATTTTTCGACGCCATTTTTATTTTGTAGATAGGTTTAGTTAAGTCATTTAGTAAATAATGTATCCTCTGGACCCCTGACATAGTATGGACATATAATCGACTCTTGGGGGTCGAGAGTGGATTTTATTTTCCAGCCAAGTTTTAGTACCCTCTCGACCTCTAAAGTAGTCTGTACCTTAGGGAGTGATATGAAGTTTCGAAAGACGTTATTTTGACGCACGCTACTCGTATTTCGAAAAAAATTACACGTGGTACGGCCGTTCGAAAGCACATTGAGTCGAAAATTGCTATATCGAATGACGTTGTCGCGAACACGCTGATTCGAAAAACTATTTGAATCGTAAGCTCCTCCACCAGTTACTAGATAGTAACCCTTGGTAAGACTAGTTGTCAGACTTACGGGCTTCTGACGACCCGTAACGACTGACAAAGATCGACGAATGACAGCCGGTACCAACAGCTTAACGTGCTTTCAGAAGCACGGAGGAGTCTTGGTATGCTAAGATTGACCAACCGCGGCAAGCGTAGCTTAACCTGATCGACCGACCCGTTCGGCTATTACTTAGCCACAAGCTTTCATCAGCTTATTTCGGCGTTCGTGTGGTGCCGGACGTAAAAGAATAGCACCATCCCATCTCTTCCCGTGGGTGTCGTAGAAGGCGACTAAGGGACTTACTAGAGAATGGGCAGTAGCGTTCTCTATGCATTTTACCACCATACTGCGATCGCCAACCCGCCTGCCAAGCGTGGCGATTACTCGTATGGCCAAACCTCCCCATTTTGGGAACACCTATGTCCAGCAGTGGATGTCTTTCAGCTGAAATGATGATGATGGAGCTTTCTTAGTAACGAAATGAAATGTTTTAAATTTGTATTCGATCGTCAAACGAAAAACAAATGTCAATCGAAAAAGTCGCCATCGTACACCGAGCCTTAAGCCCTCAGGGTTGCCAGTAACGGCAGTTTAATATAGTCCGCTTTAAGACATTCAATTAATATAAACTACCCAAAGGTGCTTATAAATTATCGTCTTGTACTTTAAAGACGCAATTATTATCATATATCTCATGTTTTATATTTCTTTTTTGAAGTTTTATTATGACATTATTTATCGGTGGCAATAAATTTTTGTAGCAATAAACTGGTTTGGTGTTGCAATGGTAAAATGTGGGGTAAACACTATAGGAATGGCTTGAAATCATACGACTATTTAGAGCAAAAATTAAGCACACTCCGCAAGAAAAACTCTCCGGTAAATAATCTTTCACAGCTTCCTTTTGGAGACGAATTCTTATGGAAAGGTGATATTATTGAAATGACTACGCATATTTAAAGAAACGATGGCCCTCTACATGAAGATGTGATCTTTGGCAAGAAATGGCCAACACTCTCTCACAGAGAAGAGGCCTGTGTCTCAGCAGGGCCAGTTAATGGCTGATTATATCTTTGCTAGATTGCACCGAGTCATAAGTTCCTCTAACTCTAAAATCCTGCCTGAAACCTCCAGTCACACAGATCGACCAGCAATATGCTTAGTGCCCGAAATCAGTAGTGTCTACAGACAGTAGTACTTAAACAATCCGTGCCGCCGAAAGCGCCTTCAAATCCGTCAGTATCTGTTACTAGCTTTTGCCCCCGGCTTCGCCCGCGTGTCTGTCGGAAAATATCCCACGGGATTAAAAGTACCCTACCTATGTATTAAACACCAATTTTCATGGTTTAAACTACAAAAATGACGATTTTCCATACAAACTTTCATCCCCTATTTAACTCCCTTAGGGATTGAATTTCGAAAAATCCTTCCTTATTCCTTATCTACATTATAAAGGGAACCTCTGTGCAAAATTTCAGCTTTCTAGGTCCAAGGGTTTGGGCTGGGCGTTGATGAGTCAGTCAGTCAGTGAGGACTTTTCTTTTTATTTATATAACTAGATAGATAGATATGTCATGATTGTCGTATTGCGAGTAAACGGTGACACGCTTGGTTTGTATGGAAAGTGTTGATAATGACGCCTCTAGCAGCCACCGCTGAAGCGTCTCCGAGCTCTGTCAGTCACACAAATTAACCAAAGCCTAATTGTTCATCGAAAAAAGGGGTCCTGATCAGGGTAGTCTCATATATAATATAATATATAATTTATTGAAACAAAAACTCAGTTTTACAGAAACTCTGTGTTCGATAACAACTGCATTAGTATAATACTGTGTCGCAGTCATTAACGGCCACCTCCACAAAATCGAGACAGAAGCAAAATTAAAAGACTAAAAACTAAGTTAGAAATATTAAAATAAAAAATTAGAACTAAACAATATTTTCACTGCGTAATTTTATGTGAGATTGTGTGTCTGTATGGAAGGATTGTGTATGTTTTGTGCGTGGAGTGTACATGGCTGTGTGTGTGTGTATGTGTGGGAGAGGTGTCCGTTTGTGCAAAGGGTGTGTTTGCGCATGTTATACTAATACATAGAAAGGGAACTTGGGAAGTGAGTTTAAATTTTTACATGTGTCTAGTTCTTCATAAGAGAGTGTGTGAATCCATTTATCCGTTATCCTACGACATTCTCGCAAGGTCAGTGGATATAATTATATTAAGCTGTTTATTTATACGATTATACTCGTACAAAGTGGAGCTAAGAAAGTGATTCTGATAATATAATTAAATAGTGTTTTACGTGTAGCTACACACTACTTTATTGCATCATTTCATTCATTATCTATACTTATAAGTGTATCTAAACTATCTCTAATTTAAAAATAAACTTTATACAAGTAAAGTCGCTGTTTTCGTCTATCTGTTTCTCCGGTTAGGTACTTCTTTAAAGCAACGAATTATGGTATGGTTTTCACTGTAATTTAGAAAATTTCTTCCGGAAGGTTAATATGTTAGCCGGCATGCCCCGTTGCCGTCCACCACACCGCATAGAGACTTTTATAGATATGACCTCCGAAATACTCTGTACAGGTACACCCGTGCGAAGTCGGGGCGGAGCGGGAACGCTAGTCTCGGGAACTACTAATCGGATTAGAGAAAATCTTTCTGCATTTGATAGCCCAATTCATGAAGAAGATTATAGGTTATTTAAGATTACGCTAGCGCCTTAAGGAGCTGAGCAAAAAGAAAAATAGATAGTAAACACGCGAAGCGAAAACGTAGTAATGGTGCGAGCTTCTGCTGCGAGGGAACGCGAGGGTCTTTGGATATACAAGCTGTAATAGAATAAACGCAAGACCTGAAATTCATACATACATACTCCGCCTATAAACGTTCCCACTGCTGGGACACAGGCCTCCTCTCCATGAGAGGGAGTGGGCCGTAATCTACCACGCGGGCCCAGTGCGGGTTGGTAAATGTCACATGTATTCGAATTTTTGGTTCTAGGACATGCCGGTTTCCTCACGATGTTTTCCTTCACCGTTTGAGAGCAGTGGTGATGAAATTATTTACACAAAGTAATGCGCCTGGCTGGGTTCGAACGCACGACCCACAACGACCTGAAATTCGTTTGTCCTAATTGACTACTGAATAGGTTTCAGTATTTTTTTTTTCATAAATTATGCATTTAGCAATACCCACCGCCGATTGAGCCAAAGAAAACTCAATCTTATTTCAAATCCATAAGACTCATTTTAAATGGATAAAGTAATGCTAGGGTCAACACGTTTTTCTTAATAATAACCGTCAGCTTTAAAAAAAAAAGATCATCAAATAACTTCTCCCGCTCTGGATGTCAGACTTTTACTGACTAAAACCCACCCGTGTTCCCTCAGTTGCCTGTGTGCCAGGGGCCACGGTATCTCTTTCGAACAACCCGCACGCCTGGTAGGCATCGGCCCTTGCGGACCCCACCAGTAAGTGCTGACATCTCCTTGAGGCGCGCGTGGAACACAACACGCCGTCGATCCGGGCTTGGTCCTTACCGGTCAGCGAGCTACCCATTACTCGCCATCCGCAAGCCCGCGCCTACGGTGGCCGGGAATCAGACTGGGATTCCGGACGCTTGCTCAACTCACTAGGGTAAATTAAAAAATATAACAAGAACTTGTGGCTAAATAACAATAGCTGCACGGGTCGATCGGCTAGGTTAAACTACGCTTGCCGCGGTTGGTCCGTGGATGGGTGACAATCTTTACATACCAAGACCCCTCCGTGCCTCGGAAAGCACGTTAAGCCGTTGGTCCCGGCTGTCATTTGTGGATCTTTGACAGTCGTTACGGGTCGTCAGAAGCCCGAAAGTCTGACAACCAATCTTACCAAGGGGTATCGTATTACCCAGTAACTGGGTTGTGGAGGTCAGATAGACAGTCGCTCCATGTAAAATACTGGTATTCAGCTGCATCCGTTAAACTGGAAGCCGACCCCAACATAGTTGTACAAGAACTTATACCAAGAAATTTCACGTGGAGAAAGTCACGGGCAGAAGCCAGTCATTAATAAATTGAACAACATTCCACCATTTTCACATTAAATTCATAATAACAACGTATTAATATTACCGCAAAATACTCTCGCTAATATATTAAAATATTCGTTTGTGCAGTTTCCATACAAAATCGTAATGACAGCTTTTATAGTTTATGATACATAAATGTGCCATTAGAAACAGTATTGGATTAATATGTTGAATAGTTGGAAAACACGTATTTGAGGCTTATTCCCAGGCGCTCCATATTTTTATATCGGGTGGAGGCAAATAAAAAAAAAAGCGGCCAAGTGCGAGTCGGACTCGCCCATGAAGGGTTCCGTAGCAGCAAGTAACATAATACGATTTATGACGTATAAAAAAAACTACCTACTAGATCTCGTTCAAACCAATTTTCGGTGGAAGTTAACATGGTAATGTACATCATATTTTCTTTTTGTTTTATCATTCTCTTATTTTAGAAGTTACACAGGGTTACGCCACAGGGGGGGGGGGGGACATTTTACCACTTTGGAAGTGTCTCTCGCGCAAACTCTTTAGTTTAGAAAAAAAAAATGATGTTAGAAAACCTCAATATGATTTTTGAAGACCTATCCATAGGGTATCCACACGTATGGGTTTGATGTCTTTTTTTTTTTTTGAGTTACTGATCTAAGTATGGGGGAACCCCCAAAATCTGTTGTTTATTCTATCTATTGATCTTACGTAATGTGTATGTGTGAAATAAAAGACTATCAGCTAAACTCAATTTTTGTAATAAGGGAATCTGTTTAGATCTAAAAATTGGTCCTAAAAAAAATTAAATTTAAAATTTAAAAAACCCCCGATCCTAACAAAAACTCTAAAAAGTAAAAATAATAATATTTATAGGCCTTTTAAGATGAAGGTAATATTTTGATCAAGGCGTTGTCAAGTCGGGGGACGGCTAATGAAAATGCTAGGCCTCTGTTTGGCGTGACAGACACACACACACATACACACACACACACACACAGACCCGTCAAACTTATAACACCCCGTCGTTTTTGCGTCGGGGTTAAAAATGAATATCGTCACGGACATATTCTCGATATTTTGTGTAAAAATGTGCCCGTGTCAATAACAGGTCCAAATTGAGTGTCACAGCGACACACATATGCGATGAGAAATACTGCGCCGGCTGTGAAGGAAAATAATGGTATGTGAGAAAACTAAATTTTACAATTCTGTTCAAAATGGAGGCTTACAATTGTAACACATCACATATAATCTTGAAGCCTTGTATTTTATTTCACCGCTGACAGGAATCAGTAGGTACCTCGTAATTTGGATGAACGAGCCATTTAATGCGTACATATTTAATGATGTTCGTGGCAGCACCAACAGTGTTCTCAGTGTATTCGCAGATCGTGAGATTCCCTAATGTTGCGAAGGTGGATGCAGCTCCACGCTGAATTTTAAGATTTTAATGATAATCTCTATCTGTACTAACACTAGAGGATAAGCAAAATTGTTACTAACTCTTATGGACTTTCTCTGAAATAAAAATATTCTATTCTATTATATTGACTATATTCTTTAGCAATTCGCTTGATGTTTTCCATCGAACCGTAACTCACCTCCGTGACTTTCTATTATTTTAACTTTACAAATTAATAGTAACTTGAAAGTACAGAGGCCAGCACATCAAGCTACCCCAATCTGTCAAATTTCTTTGATAGTTTTTCAACTTTATTACAAAGGTATAATAGGTTTATGTTCAAATGGGAAAATTTGACGGTTTGGGATAGGTTGACCTGCTGGCGACTGTACAGTACGCTCAGAAATAATGTAATCTTACGAAGATACCTCATTAATTAAATAATTTATAATCACTTACAAGAAAGCTGTGATGACTCTGCTTACTAATATCATAAACGCAAAAATTTGTATGGATGATTGTTACTCCTTCACGCACAAATTACTGAATGGATTTGGATGAAATTCGGTACACAGATAGACAATAACCTAGATTGACAGATAGGATACTTTTGATCCCGGTACAACGTTGGCGCAGAATAATTCCCGGGCGAAGCCGCGGGCGGAAGTTAGTACCTCATAATTTTCCTGGCCTTATCCCAATTTATTTGAGGTCAACGTTACAATGACATGTCAACGGCTGCAGTTTCCTCTGACGTTGACACGTGCCACACGTGTGTATGTAGATTGAAAAATTCTCCAGCCTTTCTACTCAAATTGAACAAAATGTTACTTATCCACCTTTCAGTTGACGCTAAATATTTCGTTTCACGGGGTTTTCACGTAAACGGTTCTGTCAAATGTTTGACAGATTTTATTTTAGAATTTTTAGATAAGAAAATATAATGTCTGGTGACGAGTTTAAAAGATGGATGTATGCTTGGCTGACAGGTTGGAACATTTTAGACTTACTAGATAGGAAATTATTTCCTAGGTACGAAAAGCTGAATTATTAGACTTTTTAGTTAATATTGGTAAGTACATAATACATTCTATATAGGATGACTGGTAATTAGTGACCGACATTTAAACACATGATTGTACTCATCATTATGAACAATTTTTACTATGGGACGAAACCTGAAATCGCAAAAAAAAAATCAGCTGTTCCCTACATTTATGTTTGCATAACTCGTCAAAATGTAGGGAACACCTGATTTTTTTTTTCGCGATTTCGGGTTTGGTCCCATAGTAAAAGTTGTTCACAATGATGAGTACAATCATGACTGTCGGTCACTAAATACCAGTCACCCTTTATATTTAGGTTGTTTATGTTTTTAAAAAACTAGCTGGCAGGCACCTACTTACAAACAAAGGTTTTTTAGTGTAAATTGGTAGGTAGCTTAATGAACCTATAATTAGTAATATTGGATCGCTGTTATACAGAAATCGGTTAAAAAGAAAAAACTGTGCAATATTAGTACCCATTCTGATATAAGGTAAAAACGTAAGGTAGGTAAATAATAATTCTACTAATTCTAATAAATTAATTCCTAAAGGAGACGTGGTCATTGAACTTAATGGGTTCTTCAGACAGCCGCGACGTAACATTTGTCAAACAATTGCCACGAAGTGTTCATAGAAATTGTTCTAGGAGAGTCCGCCTGTCTGAAGAAGCCCTAATGTCGGTCGATACCTAATTAGCCCTCAGACGGCTTAGGTAGGTACCTATTAAAATAAGTAGCTTAATAAGTATTAACCCTTAACAATAAAAGTCAAGTCATTGGCAGTACAAAGTTTAAAACCTATATTTTAATATTAGGATTCGACACTGGTTCTCCAATATTCGGTTTACTTACGCATACAACATAAAAGTAATCAATGATAGCGAAGCCTTTAAAACACGTAGACTTGGAAGGCCTCTCACAAGGTGGACCGATGACCTTGTGAAGGCTGCAGGAATCCGCTGGATGCGGGAAGCACAGAATTGGTCGAAGTGGCGGAGTCTGGGGGAGGTCTATATCGTGGACGTCTTTCAACTGAGATGTTCAAATCTATTCGTAAATGTAGGTTTCAATAGGATGATAAATTATGATAGTTCGCTACATTTTACTCTCAAGAGCATACAAATAATAAAAATGTTAGTTGTGTCGAAACTACAGACACTTTTAAAATAAAATAACTCAATTACTTACATACTAACACGCAATTGCAAATGTCAACATAATAATGATGTAAATGTAAGAACAAGATCATAAGACAGCGTAACTTAGAACATACTTAAATCTACATTAAAAACAGAAACACAGAAACAGTCATTTTAACAACATCTAAATTCTAAACTAAGATTATGTCTGGACTTTAAAAGAGACTGTGACCTCTGAGTTTGTTTCGGCCTTTCTTCTCAGAGTGGTCAGATAGAAAACGCCGACCTCATCTAGTTTAAAAAAAATATGATTGACGTGTACACAAGTGTTTGTACAAATCTACTCACAGAAAATAAATCATTTATCAATGACGATAATCAAATCATTAACTTATAATGTTATATTGTGATAATCTAAATCTCAGTGTTGCCCTCCATAAACTCAGCTGTGGAGTAATAAAATGTATGAATTAAAAATTGTTTTAGTGTTTTTATGATGAATTAAAAATTGTTTTAGTGTTTTTTATGATGAATTAAAAATTGTTTCAGTGGTTTTATGATGAATAAAAAAACTAGCAACAAATTGTGCTTTGTAATATAACTTATACTTTTAATCTTCTGCTTCGTCATATCCTGAGTAGCAAGGCCTAAACCACTGGGCCGGAAGCTGTATAAGCTCTTTGACAACTTTATCGAACCATCTGAGAGCCTTCCTCCTGGGCACGCGTTACCGTGGCCGACCTGGAAATCTCTGAATAGACTTCGAACCCAAGTCGGCCGGAGCAAAGATAATCTTCACAGATGGGGGTTCACGGATGGCTCAGATGTCAAGTGCGTGTGCAGCACCTCCCCACAGACAATGGTTCACCTTCCATCCTGCACCGCATGCCCTGTTACTTGTGCATTTGACGATCTTATGACAGCAATCCACTGCTGGACTTAGGCCTCTCCAATTGCAAGCCATTCAGCTCGATTCTCGGCACCTCTCATCCAGCTGCTACCAGTAACTCTGCGAAGATCATCACTCCACCTAGCCTGAGGGCGTCCTACCTTACGTTTGCCGATTCGTGGTCTCCACTCAAGAACACGCCTACCCCAACGGTCATCGGTTCTACGGCTAATGTGGCCGGCCCATTGCCACTTCAGCTTGCTAATTCTGTGAGCTATGTCGACAGCTTTGGTTCTCTGCCGGATCACCTCATTCCGGATTCTATCTTTCAGAGAATCTCCGAGGATAGCTCGTTCCATAGCTTGCTGAGCGACTTTGAATTGATGAGCGGAGTTCGCGTGGCCGAATTTTGGGCCAAATATGTTTGATTTTATTTACTTTTCTGCCATCGATACGCTAAGAACCGAAAATGCCTAATACGAAACTTTGACAGCCTCTGGCCGAGGCTAGAAGTTGAGAGGCCTTATTAGTCTAGACTAATAAGGCGTCTTAATAGAAGTCGAATAATCCCTCGAATTTTTGGCCTCAAAACCCTCGAAAGTAAATTAATAAGGCCCGCGATTTATTATCGTTCAGAATCTCAGGATGTCAGCCAATTAGAAACATCTGAAGTCCTTAACTTGGGTATTTCATATTGAGTTGAAGTAATTACTTCAGAATTTGTGAACTTGTAAGATCACGTGGGTTTTCTCGAAGTTTTTGGGATAGTTTGTTAAGGTTCTATGAGAGTTTTATCATACATTAACAGCTGATCCATCGGCTTTTGATTGTGTTTATGTCATTCTTTTGGCTCTTGGTGACAATTAACGCTTGGTTCCTATCAATACAAAAGAAACGTTTTGCTTACATGGTCGCATATATTATTGCCATGGCTCCTGCAAACAATAGCGACGCGACTCACGTAGAACAATTTCTATAAAAACTTCATGGAAATTGTTCTACGAGTGTCGCGTCGCACCTGTTTACAGGAGCTTTTACGGGGCATATAAATAGATTCGTAAGCAAATTTTACCTGTGATAGCTTCTTTCATATGGGTAGCAACGGCAGCCAGGGATGCAGGTTGTTCGAAATAGATACCGTGGCCCCTGAAACAGGCAACTGACGGAACACGGGTAGGTTTTAGTCAGTAAAAGTCTGACAAGCCGTGCTGCTCCACCCAGAGCCGGAGAAGTAATTTGTTGATTACCCATACTAAAAAAAAAAAACCATTGCGCCCACAGGAAAACATACTTGGGAGATTGTCCTTAACTTTTTAAGTAATTGCTAACTGTATAATAATTATGCTGAAAGTAGGTAGGTACAGTTAATTAATGACGAGTGAGTATATTTTTAAGGAAAGAGCACCGCTTGACCTAACCTAACCTACAAAACACAGTTATAAGGATCAGTAGTTAGGATCTCTTCTCCGTTATGGAGATCCTTTATTAAGCGGGTGATATGAATCTGCTTTGATTTTGACATATTTTGTTTGTGATTTTAATTATATTTTAATTTTAATTACGATTTTAATTTTGATTTTGATTGTGTTTTTATTTTTTAAATGGAATGTAATTTTAATTCTTGAATTTGTTTTTAATTTTGAATTGATTCAATTTTGATTATTTTTGATGTTATTTTAAATTGTATGTTTTAATTTTGTGTCAGAGAATTATGGATTATGATAACTGAAATAAATGAATTTTATTTATTTATCTAATACTTGATTCCACCAAATTTTTGTCAATTAGTACTTAGAACTTTTTCGAGAAGGGCTTGTAGCTAAGTAACAGAAGCCACACGGGTCGATCGATCAGGTTAAACTATGCTTGCCGCAGTTGGCCCGTGGATGGGTGACCATCTTTACATACCAAAGATCCCGCTGTGTCTCGGAAAGCACGTGAAGCCGTTAGTTTTGGCAAATTGGCAAGATATGATTAAACTAGCTTCTGCCCGCAACTTCGTCTGCGTCAAATTTCATGCTCCGACCCACCCCGTCGCATCGAATTGCAATTGTTTAAAGCTAAAGTAAAATCCAACCTTTGCGCAAAGGCATACTATTCAATCAACGACTACTTAAACGATAAGAATAGTTGGTCGCTGTGATTAACTCAAGACAATGTTTGTGTTCTTTCACCAGAGTTTCCTTGCCTACTGACAGGTCATATCTTTATTAACTTAATTGTTTGTTTTTATTTGACTGTATAAATTCATTTGAATTTACTTAGTGTTGACATAATCTACTCATTGTTTTTTATTTTTAAAAATGATTTAAATTGCAAGATGAAGCTAGCTAGCGACCTCGATAATGTGGTTTAAGAACTTTATTATTCCTCATTAAGAATTAACAATAATTCACTTACTGAGAAACTAAATTTACATAAAATGTTATGAGCGTACAATAACTACGTAAAAATTAAAATAGGAAGGTAGTGATAAAAAAAGTTCATATCAACTTATCACCAACCGAGTAAACACGGATCTAAAGTAAAAGTAGATGTACGACTAGATGTGGCATACATGGCAACGTACTAACTAATGTTTTTTTATTATAATTGTTTGCATGGACATGTTTCCTAAAGCCAGTTTATTTTTTATTTTTATTTTTTTCCGACTTCAAAAAGGAGTAGGTTATGAATTCGGTGTGTTAATTATTTTTTCTTTATTATAATCATTGTTATTGACACATAATATATGATTTAAGTTGTTTTTTAAAACTAGACATACTTTCCGCTTCTTTTATTTCCAGGGGTATTTTATTGTACATGTTTACACCTTCAAATTCTATATTTCTCTTCCCGTAATTTACTGTTCTGGGAGGACGTGTTACTAAGTAATTGGCGTTTCGTAGTTTGATTTTGTGTACTTGATGTTTTTTTGTGAAATTTAGTGTTGTATGAATGTCTTTGTGCAATATTTTGCGTATCAGTATACATGTGTAGTACATATATGTTTGTTAATTGGTCTATTATATCTAGAACAATTTTAAATTTTCATATTTCGTATCCTACCATTGTATAAAATCAAGTTCTTCTAACATAACAGACAGCTGTGCTGCAGGGGAGTTTGTTGAGCCACTTCTTCTTCCCAGCTAAAGCACTAGGAAGTGGTGAAGGGCGGGCGTTTTTGGGGAACTGTCTTTTGTAATTTTTGACGTTCAAAAAGTGCTGACACCAGCCTAGTTTGAATAAATGACTTTTGATTTTGATTTTGCATGGAAAGAAAGAAAGAAAGAAAGAAAGAAAAATAGTTTTATTTGTCACAGAAACACGTGCATATAAAAGATGACAACATTAAAAATAAAGAAAAAAACATGATAACAACACACAGATAAGTATACATAGTAAGGCATAAAGAACACAAATAGTCGGCAGCTGCACGCCGTGACTGTGACAAGAAGGCTTCCACTCAGCATTATGCTGTACTATGGGATCCACAGCACAGCGCTGATTTTCAGTGGTCACCCGAAAACAACGTACGAAAATCAAGCCAGGTTTTTTACAATTTATACAAAAACAAGTAACAAATTAAAATAATTAACTTTATTAAACAGTACATATTTAATATTACCCTACAACCAATGATATAAAATGCTATAAGTAAAGTAATTAAATGCGTAGCTACCCAAAATCATAATAAGTTAGTACCTACACAAAACTGTACCGCGTTGGCCGTGCGAGTACTTCGTATTATTGACTATTTTTCTTTTTGCTTGGCTCCTAAGGGCCCTAGCGTGATGTTATATATCCTATAGCCTTCCTCGATAAATGGGCTATCCAACTCTAAAATATTTTTTCAATTCGAACCAGTAGTTCCTGAGATTAGCGCGTTCAAGCAAACGAACAAACAAAATCTTCAGCTTTACAATATTAGTAAAAATTAATGCTTATAGCTAACCTGGTGTTCTAGATAATAAATATTACAACTATTTAGTTGTACCAAACCAGCAATTCCTCATCATCATCATCATCATATCAGCCGAAAGACGTCCACTGCTGGACATAGGCCTCCCCCAGGCTCCTCCACTTCGACCGGTCTTGTGCTTCCCACATCCAGCGGATACCCTTGGTCTTCGCAAGGTCATCGGTCCACCTTGTGGGAGGCCTTCCCACTCTATGTCTTCCGGTACGCGGTCGCCACTCCAGAACCTTTCGGCGCCATCAGCCATCTATTCTGCGAGCAATGTGCCCTGCCCACTGCCACTTAAGTTTGGCAATTCTTCGGGCTATGTCGGTTGCCTTGGTTCTCCTGCGGATCTCTTCATTTCTGATCCAGCAATTTAGTCAGCCAAAACTTAAACACCTGTGTTTCTACAAATCCCACAGCTTAACTAACTCCGCTGTGATCTATATTTTAATTCACAACTCGTGTGGAAATCTACAGGGTGGCACGGACATCAACGCGCAATCTGTTGCCATAGATTTAGTACCTAATTCAAAACGCTACTGAGCTGAAACCTATCGTCGGTTATTAAAAAAAAAAAAAATCAGCTGTTCCAAACATACTGACCACGTAATTATTATAATATAGATGTGCCGACTATGAGTTTGACCGACTAGCCGACTAGTCGGCTGCAAAATGACCGATTAGTCGACCGGTAGTCAGCCAAGCCGAACATTGCTTTCGGTTGAGTTCGGGTGGCATCGGTAATGTTCGTGTGTGACTACGCTTTTGGCTCGTAGGTGGTGATTGGCGTCCGACGACAAGCCGGACTTGTCGGGACATGTTTTTATTTACATATTTCCTATCATTGTTTACGTGCAAGCCGGCGGCGTTCCGTCCTATCGCAATTTTCTATCCTATTCTAGATTGCACTGAAAGTAAACTGTAAAACTGATTCTATTATAGAAAATAATAACAATAAAGATTTATATTTCATTTCAATCACCGTCTTTAAAATTTTGAAGCATATTACGAGCAAAAAAGAAGTTTTAGCCGAATAGTCACCGACTACTCGCCGAGCAGTGGTGGCCAAGTGGTACCGGCCGCGACTTACGAGTTGTAGGTCGTGAGTTCGAACCCAGCCAGGCGCTTTACTTTGTGTAAATTATTTAATCGCCACTGCTCCCAAAACGGTGAAGGAAAACATCGTAAGGAAACCGGCATGTCCTAGAACCAAAAATTCGAAGACATGTGGCATCTACCAACCCGCACTGGGCCCGCGTGGTGGATTGCGGCCCACTCCCTCTTACCGAGAGGAGGCCTGTGTCCCAGCAGTGGGAACATTATAGGCTGATGGTGATGATGATGATGATGAGTCGCCGACTATAAATACGACCAACTAATCGGCTCTCCCAACTAGTCGTACATCACTATATAATACATATGTCTCACACTTTTCTATAAAACAGCAGACTTTTTTTGATTACTGAGGCAAAATTCCTAGAATCATGAGCTGAATTAGATTACGAGTTAAAGGTTAGTCTGCCCGTCGACGTCCCTGCTACCCTGTATACACCTTTATACTGCAGGTCACTAAGATTATATGCCCTCATCTTAATGGCCCATTAAGGCCATATCTTTGGCCATAAACTCGAAAATCTGTCAGGAAATAGGATTTGGGCCAAATTCGGCGGTCTATGAGTATTATTCTGAATGGTAATGGTAAGGGTGGTGCGGTATGGGAAGCTATGCGATGCGAGAGTTTATCCCTACTCATCCAGTATTGATAGATAGTCAGCGTTCTAGTACAATTATATTTAGCTGGATTATTTTATATATGTATTTAATTTGGCAGATTTGAACTTCTAACTACTCTAGCTGAATCTAAGCCAGACTTTAGGACCCCCCGAGTGGGTTCCCACATTGTCCTTGCGGGGGGGGCTCAGTAACCGTGGACTGCCATCCACGGTGAAGCCATGGCCATGGTTTTGGTATAGTTAATTGTCTTAACTTTTTATAAATTGTATTCCAAATGTCTTAGTTAAGCTTTTGTTACTTAAAGTTATAGCTATAACTTACATTCTTAACTATAGTTTACATAATGCAGGATAGGGTATTTTCCGATTTCATAAAAACCATTTTAATTTGAAGATTGGGACGATAAATTTACCAGAAAAATCAAAATAAATTTTAAAACACATTTTCTCAATTAAAAACGATTAAAATCTATTTTTCGTTGTTTTGAATTTACCGCCAAAACGCTCCTTACGAGATCGTCGTAGAGAGATGTCAGAGATGTCAGCAACCACTGGTGGGGTCAGCAAGGGCCGATGCCTGCCAAGGGAGCGGGTTGTTCGAAAGAGTTACCGCCGCCCCTGGCACACGGGCAACTGAGGGAACACGGGTGGGTTTTAGTCAGTAGTCTGACACACCCTCCTGCTCTACTCAGCAGAAGTCATTTGATGATTTCCCACCCAAAAAAAAGGCAGACTTTAGGACATGGCCCACACTATGCGATAAGCGACAACTACACGCAACAAAAAGTTGGAGCGAGCAATTTCATATATTTTGTTCCAAATTCCGCACGCTAGTCGTCGATAGGGGGAGTCGCACTGTATCGCTTCATGTCGCAGTGACTAGACACACAGTTTGCGCACTAAGAAGACGAGTATCTAGTTACTTTGTGATCTGCCACTTCTAATATATCAAGAGTGAGGTCACGGCATCTCAAAAATTAAACTATAGCACAGCTCTTAATCGCCACGCTCCCACTACACACCTAGCCTAACAAAAACATCGATGTAACGAAATCCACCGCTTCCTCTAATCTCTCAATGTATCCGATGCAACTGTTAAGCTTGATACACCCCACCAAATCTCCTCATCCAGGCATTATCCCGGTCTGTGATGCACATGCTGCCTGGAATTTTGTCTAACTCCAGCATGAGTAGTTGGCATTGCATTAGGTTACTACAATTTTAAGCTAACTAAGCTACTAAGCTACCTAGGCTACTAAGCTATTAAGCTATAAGCTGGTAAATAATATGTCTCTAGTTGCTATATCGTTGCAAGAAATGTACAGACGCCAGCAGGTCAACCTCATGCCCTGGTAACTTAGAACATTATTTTAAAACGGTGAACAGTGCCATCTATCCCGAATACCGCGGACTTTTAATTGCAGTGTTACCACTTTTTTCCTCTTAAAAGATTTGGTGTTGTACTCGGATTTCAATTTTTTTCTATTTTTCATTAATTAGTCCAGGGGCACAAATAAAAAATATTTGACAACCTAGTGTAATTTATTACCAAAATATTTTATTTAAAAAAAATGTATTTGAAGTGATACTTTTATTAAGATGATAGAATAAGAGTAGTTTACGGATACTAAACGTTAGCAACACTAAGTGTTAACGTCACAAGAATTTTTCCACCGGTGTGTTTACATGCTCGTGCGCATTTTCCTTGTAATTTTTTGGTGTTTTTGTATAATTACGTTGAGTTGAGCTTTAGTTCCACCGTATATTTCAGAAATACTGAAATTCCAGCATAGGCTGTACTTTGTGAAAGTGTTTGTGACATACATGTGTAGATAGGCCCTGGTGTAACGAAGTCAGCAATGTCCTCACTGGCAAAAGCTATTATAATTTTTGTAATGCAAGTGACAAAACTGACTCCCATCTTCCTACGGGCTCGAGTCGCTCGAGAACAGTAGGTACAATAAAACAAGGGGTGCGAAACGACAGAGGCAAACAGGAGTAGAAATAAATGTTTAATAAATAAATTCATTCAATAATATGTTTTTTATTCTTATTTTCCCCATTACCCAAGGTTACTTAACTTGTGTATCTAAAAACATCGATAAAATTTTGCTTAACGACGTTAAGCATATTTATATCTGTTTTTAGATACACAATTTTTAAGTATTGAACAAAAGAAATTTAAATAAAACAGCAATTCATTGCCAGTCTATCTCAGTATATATTAGTCTATGGTCAACCTATCCTAAACTGTAAAATTTTCCCAATCGAACATGAACCTTATTTCTTTGTGATGAAGTTGATAAACTATCAAAGAAAGAAGAATGCTTATTTTTGACCTGACTATGTATAGAAATGAAATAAATCTTAAAATATAGCTTATTGAATTGTATATTGATTACGCTTATCACAATGTTAAAAGAAACGCAGGAAAAAAAGATTTTTTAACATTTATTTAAGCTAATCTACGTCATGACTTATCGTATTGACATATTTTGAACGCATCCAATCATTCTTTTTTTTAAACGTTCCATTTTACACATTGCTGGTTGACCATATTTAACTTCGTTTCGTAGTTTTATACTTATTTTACGTTTAATTTGATCAGTAACTATTTCTTTATTAGTCATGGGATAAATTAAATTATATAAAAATAACACAATAATTGAATTTAATTAATCATTCAGTGTTTCATTGAGTGTGCGCAAGTGAAATGGATTTTTGACATTTGACAGTTCTGTGATTTGCATCGGCGGTCGGCGCAGTCCTTCGTTGTTGCGCTTGCCTCTCGTTGTGTACTGTGCCATTTTGTATGTGTTTCTTCTTATTACGACCCTTACCGCCCCTGGACCCCGATATATTCCTCATCTGACATCCATTAAAAATCTTGTTTGGTCGGTCGACGAACTATTGGATGTTGCGCTCACGTGATGACGGTAGTGTGATACCTTGGATGGGCTAGGAACGAAGACAATATATCTGCTCCAGCAGAATTCCTGGATGACGTAGTTATAAGAGATTTGGATGAAAATGATGAATATCAATAAACCATGCCACTGTAAAATAGTGTTTTATTTACTTTTCCCGTTTCCTTCAACAGGTATGTAGTTAGGTTGGTAATAAGTGATCACTTTTGACAACAAGTATTGAGTAGGTAGCATTGACTTAGGGGCAGTTAGTTTCAAGGAAATAACAAAGTAAAAAGAATGTTTTAGACCATAGTTAGGTAAATACTCCTATTTTAGACAAAACTTCGACCGTAATTAATTCGTTTATGCACGTTTGTTTCATTATTTTTGGTAGGTAACACCAAATCCTAACCTAAAAAGAAACATTAATATTTTTTGGACTTCGTGGCGTTTAAATCGCCAAAATGACTGTAAGACATTATTTTATAAACTTATATGAAGTAGTTCTACTATATCTTATGACTATACATATACTTTCATTATCAGGTTTTTAAATGTATGGAAGGTGGGCATTGTTCTTTGACAGATTGGGGTAAGTTGATGTGCTAGCCTCTGTTCCTCGTCATCTGCCTAGCTTTTTCCCAGCTACGTTACGAGTCGGCTTCTAGTCTAACCGGATGCAGCTGAGTACCATTATTAATATACATGGAGCGACTTCCTATACCTCTACAACCCAGTAACTGGGTAATATGATACCCCTTGGTAATACTTGTCAGGCTTTCTGGCTTCTGACGACCCGAACGGCTGTTCACATGACAACCGGGACCAATGTCTTAACGAGCTTTCCGAAGCATTGAGGACCGGTCTTGGTAGGTAATGATGGTCACCCATCCAGAGACCAACCGCGGCAAGCATAGCTTAACCATGAGGTTAAGCTATGCTTGTCAATCTATGAAGATTGACCCATGCGCCTATTATTACTTAGCCACAATTTTTACGTCCGTGCGAAAGTATTTTATAAGTTTATTGCTTGTGCATGACTCTCATTTCGTGCAAAATTAAATACGAGTATATATATCTAGTCGCGGGCTCGAACTCACTGGTCGGCCTGGTTAAAAAGCACGCTGTCTCACCAGGCTTCGTGTCCGACAGCGGTAGTATCAGTCATAAGCAGTTAGGCGCTAGTCTACACGCACAACGTTATTGAGTGAGATGCAGGATCATTTGTAGTAAAACAGGCGCATCAAAATTAAGAAAAGTCCTTTGGAAGATCTGGTTTTACGAAAAAACCACTGCATAAATCAGTGACCAATAAGATTTATTGATCTTGGAAACAAATCTTTGCTGGCTTCTTACTTTTTAATGACTTTTTATTTTGGTATTCTGTTTCCGTACAGACAATATTCATAATGAGACAAAACCATTTCATGTTTAATTTTAGATGTACATTGTCGAACAGTGGAACACTGCCGAAGTTTGTATGGAAAAAAATTCAACAAGATTCACCTTAAGAATCACACTTCGCTATTGGAATAATAACATTTTCTCAACATTTGAGGATAGAGGCTCACCATTTATCGATACTTGTTTGTTTGCCATTCTAAGCTATAGGAATGTTTTTGTTCGAATTAGAGCAAGTTATTTAGTAAGGCTTTAGTTATAGCGACAACACCTACCATCTTATTACAAAACGCGGACGCGAACTTTGGTTCTAGCCTAAAGCTCCAGTTTTTGTATTCACAACATAATTTCTATTGGGGAAAGTTCTCAATACAAAAATGACAACTTACCACCGGATTGAGTTTTCAGATTTGGAAAACGAACTGAAATTCTATGGATAATGGATCATTAATTCAAATACTGATTTGATGGGTTAAGAATGATCTAAATCTAAAAAAATGTGGATCTAAAAAAAAGGGGTTAAGATTCCTAATAGCACTAAGTGTAAACGTGACATACCATGATTACTATTTAGCAGAGCAGTGGTCCCAAATACCACAGTGTTTCAAGACGAAAGTCTGACCAGTGTGTGTTGCCAGTGATGACATATGATACAGAAACGTGGTCGCTCACAATGGGCAATGGAGAGGGCTATGCTCGGAGTTTCCCTACGCGATCGAATCATAAATGAAGAGATCCGCAGGAGAACCAAGGCAACCGACATACCCCGAAGAATTGCTAAACTTAAGTGGCAGTGGGCAGGGCACATTGCTCGCAGAACAGATGGCCGATGGGGCCGAAAGGTTCTGGAGTGGCGACCGCGTACCGGAAGACGTAGAGTGGGAAGGCATCCCACAAGGTGGACCGATGACCTTTTGAAGGCCGCGGTTACCCGCTGGATGTGTGAAGCACAAGACCGGTCGAAGTGGAGGAGCCTGGGGGAGGCCTTTGTCCAGCAGTGGACGTCTTTCGGCTGAAATGGTGATAACGATGAGAGCAGTAGTGGGCCAGTGGTACAAGCTGCAAGTTACTAATTGAAGGGTAACGAACACAGACAGGGGCTTAACTTTGTGTAAATTATTTCATCACCACTGTTCTCAAAACAGTGAAGGAAAACATCGTGAGGAAACCGGCATGTCTTAGAACCAAAAATATGAAGACATGTGACATCTATCAACTAGCACTGGGCCCACGTAAATTATGGCCCGCTCTCTCTCACTGAGATGAGGCCTGTGTCCCAGCAGACGGAGCACTGTAGGCTTATGGCTGAGATTATAGCATAAAGGCAGATAGACCGCGCGGAAAATTATTATGAGGCACGTTTGTAAACATGACAACGAGTGTGACGGCAAAGTCGTGTACGGACAAAAGAAGAAATCGGCTGGTACTGGATATCGGGACCACGTCGCTGTCACCAGTATAGTATGTTGTTAGGTTGTGAAGGCAGAGATAAAAAAGAAAGTCAATCTGCTTTGGTACTCACAGTTATATTGGGTACATACACACTTGATAATGTGTAACCAGTTAGAAGGAGAAAAGTTGCACAGCACAATAGTTACAGTGGGTGAGGGCTAGGTAACCTCCTTGAATAAGATCTTACAACCGCCCAGGGGTGCCCACAACGATATCGATGCCGGCGTTCAGCGAATTGATCTGATCCTTAACATTGATGACTCCAACAACCAGAAGCTCACGAATCTTTTGGTTTTCCAGATGCTGCTTGAACTTTGTTATTTGATTGCAAGTTTGTCCTGCTAATAACGCGCCGCGGTCTATTATTATTGACCCCTCAAGAGAATTTCCAAAAACCCCTTCTTAGTGCTCCCCTACATTATAAAAGGAAGCCGTGTGCAAAATTTTACGTTCCTAGTCCCAGTAGTTTCGGCTATGCGTTCGTATGTTAGTCAGTCAGTCAGTTTCTCCTTTATATACATAGATTTGTACCAGCTACTGTTTGAGGAATACGGTTTCCAAAAAAGACAGCCTGTATATTTATAAGCTTCTAACATTACTCGCTCATAATCGAACCCCACCCTATTCAGGACAATACCTAGAAACCATATCCGCACTTTTAACCACTCCACTTAACCAAGTTTGGTCATAATTAGGTATCCATTGAAGAATCCCTCTAATATTTTATTGCACATCCTGTAGACTGCTCGACATGGAACTGATGTATGAGAGAGAAAGATATAGATTGTCGTACGTGCCAGAGCAGGACAAATTTATTGGGGAAATTGATCTTTGATTCATTTGTAAAGAAATGCAGGCTTGTATTGTGGAGTGAGCGAGATAGATGTAAACATTGTATGGTGGTAGACAAAGATAGAAATAGGGAATAATATCTTTTAAATTGGATTCCTAATTTAAAAGTAGGTGTAGTTTATAGGTTTTTTATTTAAGTTTACGTAGGTTATTTGGTACCTGTGCTAAATAAATGTAATTTATATCTTTCATTCTTTAGGTTTGTATGTATTCTCATGTACACTCAGAAGTTTTTTATTTTTAGGGTGGAAAATCATCAAATAACTTCTCCCGCTCTGGGTGGAGCGGGAGAGCGTGTCAGACTTTTACTGACTAAGACCCATCCGTGTTCCTTCAGTTGCCTGTGTGAATGGGGCACGGTATCTCTTTCGAACAACCCGCACCCCTGGCAGGTGTACACTCAGAGGTTGGTAAAATTTATACACTACGTCAATTCACCGAGCAAATAATAGACATTTCAAACAACTGTCAAATTCTGTTGTCGTGGAATATACGGACTATTTAGGTTAGTAGTAAATGTGCTAAACATTAAGTAATTTCTTTGACTTTACACAGGTGTTATGTTTTATTAGGAAAGCAAACACATTGTCTAAACCGACTTCCCTTAAAATTACAACCCTTTACAACGATCCCAGATGCATGAAGTTATTCATCGTTTAGTAATGCCATTTTAACTACAGTTTAACTGCAAACACTATTGTCAGTTTAGTCATAAACTTCAGTTTATTACTCGCAGTACACGATAAGGGAGGGTTACAGGTATATATGTGTAGAATTATGGTCTCTAGTCATAAAATCATAAGGTTGTATGATTTTATGACTACAGAAAATAATGATGTCAATCATTATGCCTAGCCTTTTCCCAACTATGTTGGGGTCGGCTTACAGTCTAACCGGACGCAGCTGAATACCAGTATTTTATATGGAGCGACTGCCTATCTGACCTCTTCAACCCAGTAACAATAATGTTCTAGATTTGGCTCCAAGATTAAAGACTCCCGTTGATAGACTCTGGTGGAACAATTTCTATGAAAGCTACATGAAAATTGTTCCATCTGAGTCGCGTCGTGTCTGTCTGTGGTAGCTTCCTACTGTGTTTTCATGGTGGATGTTATAAATAACCATGCTTAAAAGAAGCTGTCTCATAAGGCATCCTGTTCGATTAGGTATTATCAGTGATGAGCAGTTAGACGCTAGTCTACACGCGCAACGTTATTGAGTGAGCTGCAGGATCAGTTATAGTGAAACAGGCGCGTAAAACAATTAAGTTAAGTAAGTTAAGCTCGGGTTTTATTAAAAAACCACTGCACAAATAAATAACCAATAAAGTTAATTGCACTTTTCGATAATTGAGCTTTGTCCGTACGGACGTAGTTTTGGAGATTTTAACTTCTTTTATTACTTAAACACGCCCAAAGTTAGGTTAAAAATTTAAGAAAATCAAAAAAAAAAAACGCAAGAAAAACGGATCTTTGTTCGCTCCTAACTTTTTAATGGGTTTTTATTTAAATTTTCTGTTTCCGTACAGACAATATTAATAATGAGACAAAACCGTACCACGTTTAATTTTTGATGTGCATTGTCGAACAGTGGAGTAATACTCTCCCGAAATTTGTATGGAAAAAATGTTGACGAGATTCACCTTAAGGCATACCTGTACCACCCGACAATACCCACACGCGATAGTTTGTCTACCGCCACACCAACGGGACGTCAATGCGAACGACGTCATCTTGTCCTCATTGACGTCCCGTTGGCGCACCTAGGGTTGCCAGGTCATAAAACCGAAAATCCGGACAGACCAGTCTGTTTAGCCGGACATTTGGGTAAAAAAGTCGGACACCCTTCATTTTTTAGTCTTAGTATAACAGTGCAATAAAAAAGTAAAACTAGGTTTATCATTTACCATTAAAACCTTCTTAAATTTAGACGAAGCAAAAACAAAATGTAATTAATCAGTTTTGTTTATTATGGACAGTGCTACTCCGCTAGCTTGCGCTAGCGATACCAGGTAAGCCGCTAACAAAAGATAACAAAAGCCGGACAGTCCGGTTACCATATAATTTGGCTATACACGCAACCAAAAAACCTGACTGGGTCCGGCTTTATCCGGATGCCTGGCAACGCTAGGCGCACCGAAGTGGCAATACTACATTGACCGCGTCTCCACTGCACGTCCATCAACAGGACGTCACGTTCGGTACGAATAATCTTGTTTCTCGTTGACACGTGTGGTATCACACATTTACCACTTCATAAATTAATAACAAAATCTTTTATTGGACACCTGATGATTATTATTTTTACCCCTTATCAATAAGTGCTGTACCGAAGCGAAAAGTGTGAACCATTCTTAAAGTTAAATTAACGACGAGTTTTATTCGGTATATTGACTTTAATAAACACAAATGTCACAATGTTCATGTTGACATGTAAAACCCCAGACATTATCTTGGTTAGATCATGTGAGGGTCATGTAGGTTAGTATCGAAGAAGGCATTTTGAGGACGGAACCAGACAGACTTAAGTGGTGTCCAGTCACAAGTCAAATCTTTGTCTTTTATTTCCAACATAGCATTGCATGTAGACAAAGGAAGACTTGCTGTTGCATGCACCTCTAAGCAATCCTATTTATTACAAGTAAACAATAATTTACAAAATCAAAAAAACCGACTGCTAGAAAAAATAACTTTAATTAAAAAGGCTTTTTAGGCAGTCGAGTTTTTTGGTTTTGTAAATATGTTTTTTATTACATAGTTTTAGTTAAAATAATTATTTTTGACGTTAAAGAGACTATTCAGGAAAGCTTTATTTTGATAACCCACTCAATAGGTTATGACAAAAAAAAAAAATGAAGACACAGTTTGGTACTAAAAATCAGCCACTTTTTTCTCTCTCTCACAATTAAAACGAATCTAACGGCACCTCTCAAGCTGAAATCCATCCAGCCGTTTAGGCTACAGAGCGTGCCAAAGAAATATACATACATACACACACTCGAAAAACATAACCGTCCTGGCGCAGTCGGGTAATAAAATGCGAAATGATTAAGTGTTACAAATCTATTTTCACCTTAACTTGAACCCTCATCGACGCGTAAAACCTTTGAAATATCCATTAATAAAATATAACCCTCTTAAATCAGTTCCCAAAGCGAATGTATTAAATAATTCTGAGCCCTATTAATACTTCAAGCTATAGGTTAAGAGGTCGGTAGGGTTTAATAGGCGGGGCTATTTATTTATTTCTTAATAGCCCCGCGGTTGATGGTAAAATCTACGGTAGGTACTTTTGACCATTTCCTGATTCAGGATAAATTTGGAAATCGATATTCTACTTTCGCCAAAAGTAATGGTCTCGACGTACTAGTTGAAGATCGTGAGTTCAAACCCAGGCAGGTACTTTCTTTATTTTATTTCATCACCATGACTGCTCCTAAAACGGTAAAGGAAAACATCGTGAGGAATCCAGTATTTTCTGGAAACAAAAATCCGAAGATATGAGACATAAAACCAATCCGCACTGGGCCCGCGTAGTGGATATGGCCCATTCTCTCTCACAGGGAGGTGGCCTGTGCACTGGGCACATTATAGGCTGTTTAGGTGTTGTGTGCGTGAGGTATCTAAAACATTTCAAAGTTGACTGATTTTCAATGAATTAGTAATCCTCCAAATTGGCAGGTAAATGACCCTCTCCCTCCTCCGAACCCTCTGATAGCTCAATGGTTTGTCATCATCATCATCTACTAAGTCTTTTCTGAACTACTTTAGGGTCGGCTTTCACTTTGCCTGGATGCACCTGATTATTAATATTTTACATGGATCGTTTGTGACTGTGAATCTTTCAATTAAAAAATAATCTTTAAATGTAAAATTATGAGCAAATGGTTGCCGAGTCCATAAAATTCAAAACGTGCCAATTGTCTAATAAGTATTTCTGGACGTGCCGATTCGCGTGCGAGTCGCTTCATCATCATCATCATCATTTCAGCCGAAAGACGTCCACTACTGGACATAGGCCTCCCCCAAATGGGGGATTTGCCATAACCGCCACGCTTGGCAGACGGGTTGGCGATCGCAGTATGGTGGTCAAATGGATAGAGTACGCTGTTGCCTCTAGAAAGTCCCTTAGTCGCCTTCTACGACACCCGCGGGAAGAAATGGGATGGTGCTATTCTTTACGTCCGACACCACACGGAAGAGTCGCTTGTAGAAAATTAAAAACTATTTTTGAACCGACGAAAAAACGGAGGAGGTTACTCAATTCGACTTTTTTTTTTATGTATGACCACGCATAACTTTTTCCAGAGTAGTCCGATTTTGATAATTCTTTTTTCATTGGAAAGGGTATACCTCGAAGTTGGTCCCATATAAATTTCGAAGAAAAATTCCAACCCTAAGGGTAAGTAAACAGGGGATGATTGATTGTTTACTCACAGATTTTAATACTGAGTTGTGTATTAAATCAAAAATTAAGCATGTAGTAATTAGTAGATTATAGCCACAAAAAATAATAAAAAAAAACTTTAAAAATCGGTGACTTTGGATATGTATTTAATTACATGTCACCGCCTTCCGAACTTAGTTATTGGGGTTGGACAAAGCTAGTTTATTATTTTTTACTTTTGGGTTTTTCGGCGGTTTAATTTTTTTATTAAAAAGTTTTAAAATGTCAATTCGGCCGTATCGGGCGAATAAGCCAAAATCCTTCCTAATATTATAAAACTTGAAAGTTTGTATGTATGGATGCATGGATGTATGAATGGATGGATGTGGTATGGATGATTGTTACTCTTTCACGCGAAAGCGGCCGACTGACTTGGATGAAATTTGGCATACAGATAGATTATAGCCAAGATTAACACATAGGATACTTTTTACCCCGGTAGTATGTTCATAACATTGAAAACATTGTTGGAGCTGCTGAAGACTGTAAAAGCTAGATATCTTTGCATTGTATAAATTCAAATTTTTGTATTGTATAATTGCATAGCATATGTGTGAGCACTATGTTCCTACTATAAAGCAAACATTTACAGGGTACGTCTTTCATTGACTTGAATGTGCCCTGGCAGCTGAGAGTATGTCATGCTCACTCAAATGTCTCGCTGGTGGTGGCGTGTGTGTTGGATCATTAAGTTCCCTTCAAAATGGTTGAGCTGAATGGTGCTGATGCATACGTCATGTCCGTGAACGGGCGCCGCCAGTAGGGACTGGTCATCTCTTAGCTCCCACGGCTTATTTTAATTGTTATTTTATTTTAATTACGGACGCTTTTAATGTGCACTTTTTACATCGTTCTCACATTGATAATTTCAACATAATGATGTAACCAACTTTTTGTAACAAAATCTTGATTTTAAAAGAGTGTCCATGGAGTTTCTTGCCCGTTCTTCTCCATAGGTACCTACGCTTTGGAATGGGCAACTAGCTTCATCTTTCTAACTCACCGTCCTTGACAATTCAAAAGTGCCTGTAATTGGTTTATTTGAAATAAATGCTTTGAGTTTGAGTTTGAGTCCCGGGGGATAATTTCCGACATCCACGCGAGCGAAGCTGCGGGTGGAAGCTAGTATTGGATAAAATGATGTCAATAGTGTCCACCATATTGAATTTCTTAAGTCTAGTGCCTGCTCGGTCATTTTTGAGATCGCTCCGTACTAGTTCTTTTCTGTCAGTGAACTAGTTCATTATATTAGTTCTATTAGCTCTATTCGGTCTTCGCTCTCAGTCAGTACTAACATAGATCACAGAGCAAAAAAGTCTCACTGAAATCGTATCCGTCAAATCGTTCGCTGTCATTCTCGTTCTCGTTCGGTCATATGGTATAGTTTTTTTGTAAATGTACGAGAAGCTATTAAAACTGATAGACCGATTACAAGTCAGCATTCGGAAACGGTTATTTTAGTACAGTTCAAAGAAACGGTTCCTATTCGTTCATCGTTCACTAACTACACAAGACTAAATTAATTGTGAGATCATAATACGCACACCTACTTACTTGAACATAGCCATCATTATCACAACACAACATAACGAAATAGAAAGCCTAGAATTTAATAAATATTCAGTACTCACTCTAGGATTGGGCCTGAAATCATATCAGGTTCTAGGTCGTCTAATATATCAAGACATCGACGTACAATAGTAAAAAAAAACTGGTAAGTACGAGTCATAAAACTACGTTAGGTTCCGTAAAGAATTCTTTACGTAAGTTGTGGAACCGGGCGTATGATACTCCCCGAAGCTATGGAGCCGGGCTACGCTCGGAGTTTCCTTAAAAAATAAAAACTTGAATTAAGTTACATAATTATATGGAAGACAACAGGGCCCCAATTTTATATAGTTACAATGATTCACCGCGGAATTTTACTACGTCAATATCGTGTTTTGTAGAAACCAATGTAACGGTTAGGAATCGAAATGTCATATTCTGTATGTTGCAAGAAAATTTATCGATATTATTAAAATGATATAAACACAATTAGTGTGTGATCTAAGGAATTGACGTGGTTTCGAAGTAAGGAATCGTTAAGTGGTCTTAGTGAATTCAGGCCCTGGAGAAATGCAGAAGAGAACTGTATAACTGGAGATAGCTTCCAGAGTAAGGAAGCTGAAGTGGAAGTGGGCTGGCCATGTTTGTCAAAGGACAGCTGGCCGGTGGGACTTGAAGAAGGCAGCTGGGCAGACTGGATGCGGACGTCGCAGGACAGGGATGTCCAGCAGTGGACTGCGATAGACTGAGTTGATTGATTGATTTGGCGTAGTATCATATCATGGATGGCGTGGTGTCGTGTCATGTTCCGTGTGGTGTCGCACGTAAAAGAATAGCACCATCCCATTTCTTCCCGTGGGTGTCGTAGAAGGCGACTAAGGGACTTACTAGAGAATGCGCAGCAGCGTTCTCTATGCATTTTACCACCATACTGCGATCGCCAAACCACGTGCTATGCCTGGCGATTATGTCAAAATCCACCTATTGGGAGGCTTATGTCCAGCAGTGGACTTTCGGCTGAAATGATGATTAAGATGATGAGTGTCATATCAAACACAGAAAAAAGTACGCCTCCTGTGACGTCAGTGAAAATGTCAATGCTTCACTTGTCACAAATACAAGAACATAAAAGTTCCCTTACAGGAAATTTAGTGCAGGTTCACTACACGCAGGCGAAACTCCTGGCAAAAGTTAGTTCATTATAAAATCATAGGTCAACCATGTAGTCGAGGAATTCTTGAAGTTGTCAACGCTAGCCGTAACTTTTTGTTTAAACCTTGTTTGAAACACGTGTTATTCGTGGACTTTCTGGATTCATAGTTTAAAAGTTTGAGGATGAGGAAACCACAGCGGGCTGTGGGGACAAAAGTTATGATGATACGAGTATATTGGCGAGCAGTACTCTATTTCCCATACATTTTATCTCTGTAATTTGAAAACATTGTCAAGCCAATTATTTTCAAAAGAGTAACCGTGGAGTTTCTTGCCGGCTCTTCTCCATAAGAAACAACAATTTGGAACCGTGCACCTAGCTTCTGACGTTTCATAAGTGCCCATGCAGGTTTATATGAAATAAAAATATTTTTATTTGATTTGATTTGATTTTTCACCATTACAAAATCCGACATCTAGCCGTGGTCGTATGCCAGTTTGTCCTCAAGCTTATAATCGCTTACAACTGCTAGAATGTATTTTTAGGTGGGGTCCGAGCCCATTCGTTCCCTAAGATTCGCACCCTGTGCCCACTCTTCCCCTGGAACTTTTGAGGGGCCCATTCGTCCCCTGAAGAATATTTATTTTTATTCATTCTTCTAATATAAGTACATGTATATGTGTATACTGCAGCTTGGTAGTCCTGGTACAGTCGCGCAGAAAAGGCTAAAATAAAAAATATAGTAATTCGGTAGATATCATGTTTATTTCAAATAATATACGCTAATGAGTAAACTTTCACTCGAGACAGTATTAAAATCAGTACGCTTGGATTTGCAACTATAAGTAAACTAAATGTAGTAACAAATTCCTGGAATAAATACGCCGAAGTTGTCTAGTACTGGTGTTAGCCAATCAGGTGCAAGTCCTTTCATCGAGCGTCTATTGTTTTGGGCTACGCCTTTGTTATTTGCTCGCGCGCAGATACTCTGGCTAAGATTACCCCTCCCGCTTCGGCATTCCACACCCCGCGCACATCTGGAGAGTACTTATCAATTTTAAACACCTTATGTATTATTTGTAACACGTTTTTTTAACAAGCCATTCGTAGTGAGACAATTTTACATCGTAAGCCTATCGACAGGTTATATTATTATCATGACGGAATATCATTCATCATAGCTCTTTTTTCAATGATCTGTTATGATTTATTAAATTAGTCCGTTAAGAAACTGGTCACAAGTGTACTATGTTAACCGTTTCTTATGTAAAATATAGCTAATTTTATCTCAGGGGACCAATAGGCACCTGAATAGGTGCCGAATCTTTAACTTATATTGTATATATATTAGAGGGGACGAATGGGTACCTTAAAAATAATATTTTTATTAAAATATTAATTGGTCTCCTACCAGGAGACCAATGGGCACCTATATAGGGGCCGAATCTACAACTTTTATGCTGGGGCACGAATTTTAGGGGACGAATGGGCTCTGACCCTTTAGGTGGCATACGATCACCCTTTCAGATGAGAATAGCTCGTTCTATCGTTAGAGCGAGACTTTTCAGCAGTCAGGTTAAGCTACTGTTGGTTCGTAGATGGGTGACATCTTTACAAATCAAATCAAAATATTTTATTTCATATAAACCTGCATGGGCACTTATGAAACGTCAGAAGCTAGGTGCACGGTTCCAAATTGTCGCTTCCTATGGAGAAGAGCCGGCCCGAAACTCCAACTCTTACTCTTTTAAAAATTATTGGCTGTAACAATGTTTTCAAATTACAGTGATAATAGGTTACGTACCAAGACTCCTTCGTGCTTCTGAAAGCACGTTAAGCCGTTGGTCTCGGCTGTCATACGTGGTTATGTGACAGTCGTTACAGGTCCTCAGAAGCCTTATAGACTGACAACCAATCTTACCAACGGGTACCAATAACTGCAAGGTTCTGGAAGTCAAATAGTCATCATCATCATTTCAGCCGAAAGACGTCCACTGCTGGACATAGGCCTCCCCCAGGCTCCTCCACTTCGACCGGTCTTGTGCTACCCTCATCCAGCGGATACCCGCGGCCTTCATAAAGTCATCGGTCCACCTTGTAGGAGGCCGCGGAGAGGAGGAGGATAGGCAGTCACTTCATGTAAAATACAATTCAGTTAAACAGCAGATGATGGTTATGAATAGAGAAAAGAAGAATTATAACGCTACGGAACCCTAAAATCTAGTAAATATTCTTGTCAAATAATAAAGGGATGTGTTGATATTCGTCCCAGATGTTGAGTTCCAAGATTTGTTCGAAACGTGCCGGTTTTTTAAAGAAAACGTGTATCTACGTAAACTATGATTTATATTCATTTTGATAAAATGTCACGTCGCTTCATAAATAATTATGTTACCATCTTCGAATGGAATGAGAAATTCACACAAAGTAATTACATTTTTCTTGCCTTTTTTTGTCTGGTTTCAATTCTCTAGTAACTAAAAGCATTATTAGGAGGCTCTCGATTTTTAAAAGAGTCTCCGTGAAGTTTCTTGTCGGTTCTTCTCCATAGGAAACGGCCAATTGGAACCGTGCACCTAGCTTCTGATGTTTCATAAGTGCCCATGCAGGTTTATGTGAAACGAAATATTTTGATTTTTATTCCCAGACTAGCTGTGCCCGCGACTTCGTTCGCGTGCATGTCGGAAAACAATAATGTGTCGCTTTGACGGTGTAGGTACCACTCCTCCGATCTTCCGATCTATCCTGGTAGGAATCTACCACAGCTTTCGAATGCAGTCCAGAGCCTAGAGACAAAACACATTACTCTTGGCGTTCACGCTAAACGGTACGCCTAAATGTATGGGAATGACATTACCTGCGGAAAGGACACGGTAATGTCATTCCCATATATTCTGGCGTAGAGTTTAGCGTGAACGTTAACAGAAAGGTGTTTTGTCTAGGCGTGCAGGCGTCTTTAGGGGTTATAATGATATTGCGACGAAGTCTCACTCAGATTTTTAAGAATAAATATAGATCAAAGCGCCTGGTCGAGGCTCATTTTATAATAAATGTGCACCTGCCGTAGGTACAGTAAAAGCTCTTTATTCGCGAGGTATACGTTCCGTAAAATACCTACCGCGAATACAGAAACCGTGACTATGGAATGGTAATTTATATGGGATTATAGGGGATACGTTCCTAAGTGACAAAAAAAAAACAATTTAATTGAAGTTTTTGACCATATTGATTAATTGTATGAGCGTGATATGGATGCAAGCGACTCTCCAAGGCGTAAACGATCAAGCATTTCTATGCGTTAAACAGATTTTTTTCGCGTCGAAAATCGTTTTTAAGTAAAAAAAAAATTTCAACATTTTGCAATAAATGGAAAGATGAAACAATAGGTAAAACACGCAAAGCGGCTCGTACCAAAGGATGGAATGTCTATTAAGTCGCAGCATTTATAAATGTGGGGGAGGCCTATGTCCAGCAGTGGACGTCTTTCAGCTGAAATGATGATGATGATGATATATAAATATACTTTATGGTGATGAGGTTGGTTTCATTATGTTTGTTTACATTCTCAAAAAACTTTTTTCAAAAAAATACCAACCGACTTCCAAAAAACACTACAAAGTGCAAAATAACTTTAATTTCGGAAGTCGGTGACGTTGGATGTGTATTTTAATTATTTGTCACCGCCTTCCGAAATTAAAGTTATTTTGCACTTTGTAGTGTTTTTTGGAAGTCGGTTGTTATTTTTTTGAAAAAAGTTTGTATTTTTCACTTTTTTGTTACCTACCATACACCAATTCGAAATTTCATCATCCTTTGGGTCAAAACAATGCATACTTATTTATGTGATAGCAACATTCGCGGTTGATTTGCTGTAATTTTTTGAAGAGTTCCGTTGTCTGTTTCCGAAACGCATCATCAGATCTATATGCAGGGCCCAATCTAAGGGGGGGCAAGCCGGGCAAATGCTCAGAGCGGCAAAAATGAGCGGCGGCAAAATGTGTACTTACAAACATACCTACTCTCATGAATTTTTGTATACTTGTTCAGAAGCCGTAGTAGACTTACGTATGTGAATATTATATAGTTAAAAGAATATCACATAATTATGGTCATACCATCTTTGATGGTGTTAGTGCAAAGGGCGGCGAATGTTATTTTTGCCCGGAGCGGCTAAATAGCTAGATCGGGCCCTGTCTATATGAAATTTCAATGGGACCATTTCGGAGTAAACCCCTTTCGAAAAAAAAAAGAATTTTGCAAATCCGTCTATATACGACGGAGTTATGCCTGAACATACATTAAAAATATAAACATGTCGAATTGATAACCTCCTTCTTTTTGAAGTCGGTTAAAAACACCGACCGCGGCGAAGGCGGCTATTGTAGATGTCAAAGGCCGAACCAATACAGCGGCGATATCATTTGACAATGTACTTTAGGCGAAGTTGTAATAAGGTCTATTTCACTTTTTTATAGTCCATCTGACGACGCGTTTACAAAGGATATTGGGTTGGATACCTATTGGAATCCTTTTTGTTATTTGTTAATATGTAGGTATGTACCGATGTACCGATTAGACCCGCAAATAAATAAATCTTTAGCCGCGGATATAGGAATTGGGTCGCATTTTTTTAATCCGCGAATAGTGAAAACGCGAATGAAGGAAGCACGAATAAGGAGCTTTTACTGTACTTACTCAATAAATCGACTGCGCGTCTGGTTGAGTGTGCTGAAGCATTATTCCACGCGGGGGCGGGCGCCTATCTCGGCCCGTACAGGCGCGTGTCTTTTAGCTTTGTTTATCAAACGTTGACCACTGAATAAAACCACAGCAGTGGGAATGCTCTGCACGGACTGCGATAGGCCTCGACAGGTAGCAGTGCAGTAACACCTGACGCCACCTGTCAGTTAACGGCCCGTGGGACCATGGCGTTATCACGATGAAGAAAGATCACGCTGTAAAGGTGGATACTGACCGGCGCGGCGTCACGGGTCAAAATGCACCTAATATGTTACCAAGCAAGTATTCGTGCAGTCAGTAGTACCTACGGCAAAACATGCGAGCGAGCAACACTGATTTTAGCACACGGCGTAAAGACATGCTCGCTGCGAATGTTACCATTACCTACGCCCCGTAACGTCGGTCATTATCCACATTAAAAGCGCTGTTGAAAAAAAAACCAAACCAGGCAAAAAAAACTATTTAATTGTATAGCACGGGTTTTCTATGAACATAGTAAGTACGATGTTGTTGCTACGTAGTGCCATACCGCGCGCGCCCCCACCTCTCTCCCCGCTGCTGACGCAGGCAGCAGGAAGAGAGAGAGCCCGATCCCGAGGATAATGGACGTAACAGAGCGATCCTCCGCGACTCTCAGTTACGATGCCTTTTTATTGTAAATTGTAATCAAAAATGTTTCAGTGTTTCTTTTGTTCAGCCATACATTTATTTGTAGACCAATAAATAATTATATTTAAAGAAGCGACTTTAAAATTGTCAATATTTTACTATTGTGATTTCTATTGTTCCTGTGTAGGTAATGTATCCTTTGTTGGAGATGCCAAATGGATAAATAAATACATTTTTAAACTTGTTTTAACTAAGAAAATGCTTCTCTGTAAGCGATGTTGCTCGGAAGAGCATCGACATAACTACAGTTGCCCGTGTGAAAACCTATCTATTTACTCAAATCCACCAGTAGTTATGGTCGCAATTTTGGATTTTTTTTCCTGACTTTCACCATCCGACCTCGCTTGAACCCCTCCCCACCTCGAAAACTAACATCACGAAAATTAGCACATAAGTATTTACAACTCTTTACTCCCAGAACTCCCATTATTTGAATCGAGTAATGCTGTAAACACGCATTTAAATTTAACATTATCAAATTTCGCGCGAAATCAAGTTGTTGTCTTTGCATGTTTGCTATTCAAACCTAGATGGCGTTACTGACGCTAGAGATTAAGAATTTCTATGGAGATGTTCCTCTAGCCGCTCTAATTTTGCTATATTATGCTAGATGGCGCTACTAAGACTTTTATCACAATTAAAAATGAGATATCTTCCCCTCTATTTGTATTAATTTGATTGATAAAACTAATAAATATTTATCTAACATTGCATCCTAGGTATATGACTCAGAACACCACGTCAGTTAATAATATCACAACTTTTTATTTAAAATTCTTTTAGCTTTTTTGATTCGGGGGAATCAACCACCAACGGAAAGCGATTTTAGTAATCAGTATCATTACTTTTTGAAATAACACAGACACAGTAAGTAACATAAATGAGAATGACGTGTGTTAATATTAAGTATTCGTTAGTACCGTTTCACGCCAATAGATGTCGCTAAGTATTTCAACATTACGTAAATAAATTCTTCTTGAACACTTTAAATTATTTAGATAGGTTGACCGAAGCGATTGCGATGAAACAAAGACTAATATAAACTCTGAGTTATAAACAATATTTGAGTATGAAAGATAACCATATTAGTTTCGTTCTTTTGACGTGATACTTGATCTATTCAACATAGAAACTGAAAAACCGAGCTACAGACAAAAATTTTGATAAGGGTTAAAATGTCATCTGTTGATTATCCCTTACCACCCCAAGCAATTATTTTCGAAATATTTTAAATGTACAGAAAAAGTTCCTTTACAGATTTATTATATGTATAGATAGATATAGATCTAGAGGTTTTCTGTTTTTCTCAGTAACAACCCGGAGTCTGGATAAGTGCCCGGTTGATGGCAATAGGCTCGACCCCTATACATGGGTCTTAAACAAAACCGGCGAAATGTGGGTATATTTTAAATACCTCTGCCTATGCCTTCGGGAAATGCAGGCGTGATGATGTTATATACTCTGCCAATCTCAATTTCGCATTCTATGGTCACAATTATATCTTGTCAAAGGTACAACAGGTGAGAAATCAAACCTCCACCTTCGTTCTCATTCCGCGTTTTAACCGTTGATCTCTCGCCGCTATCACCCATTAGCTAACTGCGTTCTCATAAGATGTTGTATCCTACGTTTCTATTGGGCCGTAATAATAAGGAGTGTGTAACATATTTCTATAATGACGCGAAGAAACTTGGAGATATTTAGGTCACTACTACATATGGATCGGGGCTCTGAGTATGAAGAGGACAAATATAGCGCTTACGAAATGTCAAGAAATTGACAAAAAAAATATGTTTGCTGTAATAAAACAACAGAATTGGAAAAATATCACCTGCCCAACAGAGACTAGAAGTATGCTTAAAGTACCTAAAGATAATCCAAAATATAAGTCACATCAAAATTAGAAGCATATCAAAAGCCACTGATGCTCTTAACAACTATGCACAGAAACTGAAAAGGAACTGTAGCGTGGCATGTAGCACGATTGACAGACAAGCGTAGGACCATAAGAGGGACATCGTGGAAAAGCCCAACAGGGAAACGCTACAGAGGAAGACAATAAAAGACCTAGGTATAGGAGTAATTTGATTGCTGCAGGATCAGTACAATATACTGCATAATAATCAGCCTATAATTTGCCCACGGCTGGGACACAGGCCTCCTTTCGGTTAGAAGGAGTGGGCCGTAATCCACCACACGAGCCCAGTGCCGGATAGTAAGTAGAAGAACTTTTTATTCTGGGACATGCTGGTTTCCTCACGATGTTTTCCTTCACCGTTTTGAGAACAGTATTGATGAAATAATTAATATACACAAAGTAAAGTACCTGTATTGGCCTGTCTATTTTAACCCAGGCAACCGGTGCAAGTCTATCCTATGTAACAATAAAAGATGACACCAACGTTTTATAGATACAACTTAAACCGCCAGTTTTTTCATTTCCAACTTTATTCCCTTGAGTAAAGTTCTTAATACAAAAAAGTCAACTTACCACCGGATTAAGTTGTCCGTTTTGTAAAAAAAAACTGCATTTCTATATAATATTGGGTTTTTCATAAAAATATGGCTTAGTGATTTAAACCTGATATATTTAAATAAAAACCTTATTTGTAATAAAGGGAAAATGTTCTTTGCTATAGTTGAGAAAAGTATCAACAATTATTGTAAAGTGGACACACAACTCTATATCATTATTTATACTCTAAGGTCAAGTGGTTCGCCCCACATGCCATATCTTAGATCTAGGAACGTGTCAGTGCTTTCTACTAGTGGATTTACTACTGCTAAGATAAATAAGTTTATGTTTTTATAAAGTATCTAAATGGGAATGAGGTTGTCTTGTGGGAATCAATTTATTTATGTTAGATTTTTTAAATTCAGATACTAATTTGACAGGAGTAATGTCAAACTTGTGTCAAACTCCTATCCTATACTAAAAAACATACATAGGCAAACTAAAGGAAGACTTGAAATTAAGACTCAAAATGTAAGATTAGTCTTTGGGATAAGAAAAACATTAAAACTATTTCCAAAAAACAACCGACTTCCGGGAAAACACTATAAAGTGAAAAATAACTTCAATTTTGGAAGTCGGTCACTTTAGACAGGTATTTTATTAATTTCTTGTCACTGCCTTCCGAAAGTTATTTTTTACATTTTCGAGTTTTTTTCCGGATTTCGGTTGTTTTTTTTTTTTAAGTTTCTATTTTTCACTTTTTACTTATTGTACTTACCCCACACCAATTCTAAATTACATCATCCTTGGGGTCAAAACTATGCATGTTTATGCGGTAGCAGCAATCGCGGTTGATTTGCTGTCATTTTTTGAAGCGTTCCATTGTCTGTCTCCGAAACGCATCATCAGATCTATAAGAAATTTAAATGGGACCATTTCGGAATAAACTTCTTTCGAACAATAAAACTAATTTTGCAGACATTGTTAATACCTATAACATTTGAGGGTTGCCCTCGATTTCCCTAGGATTCCAACATCAGATCCTGACTTGGTGCTAATGGGACCACCTCAGGAGTATATTCTTTCAAATAAAAAATAATTTTGAGAATTGGTCCACAAATGAGGGAGAAATCGGTGAACATACATTAATAAAAAAACATACAGTAGAACATTTAACCTCCTCTTTTTTTTGAAGGCGGTTAAAAATGTCATTACTCTGTCATTGTTCGTCGGATAGTTGAGCTCCTTAAGTTCTGAGTTAGGCTTAATTAATAGCATAATAAATTATTGTATTCTATTCTACAGAATAGAATAATTTATTTAATAAAAACGTATACAAAAAACAGTATACATTTAGCAGACAGGAGTAAATTTCGCATGCAGTTGTAAAGTGCCTAAAAATAAACTACATATTTATATTAAGTGCAACTGATTATGTTTCAAAATTAGAATGACCCGCTGCATGGCTGCACGCAAGTTGCACGGTTACTGACAATTTCGTGCACTCACTAGACAGAGACTTAAGATAAATCAATTTTAATGCCGACAATTTTTTTGTGACTGTCATGGAAATCATGTCACTTGGTTTAAATAGGTTCATTTTATTTAAGTAGATTATTTTATATATTGTGAATGAAAGAACGTTGTAGGCCTTACAGACTGTAGATTTGTAGACGATTTTCTATTCTGTATTTTCATTACTCTAAGTACCTGGTACTTATTGACAGGCCTGCACTGTCCTCCCATACCTATTATCACTGTAATTTGAAAACATTGTTAATGCCAATTATTTTTAAAAGAGTAACCGTGGAGTTTCTTGCCGGCTCTTCTCCATAGTAAGCGACAAATTGGAACCGTGCACCTAGCTTCTGCCGTTAGAATGACTCGCTGCATGGCTGCACGCAAGTTGCACGGTTGCTGACAATTTCGTGCACTCACTAGACAGAGACTCATATTTATTTTCTAAAGGGGATGAAAGTTTGAATGGAAGTTAGTCATTTTGCCGAAAGCAAACCCAATCAGGGGACCATGTTTATTAGAATACAGGGTGGCAACATCGACGCACAACAGTTAAATTATCTGTCGGAAAAGAAATAAAAAATCTGCTGTTTTATAGAAAAGTACAATACCTACTTACGTGGTCAAAATATATATATGAAACATCATTTTTATTTTATAACCGATAAAACATTCTACACAGCGGGGTTCTAAATAATATACTGGATCCATGATAACAGGGCCTCAAGTCTGCTATTACAATAGTGTCAGAATGGTCTATCATTGATTTCATAATTGTTGATTTTGACAAGTTTCGTAATCTGCTAACATAATGGCGTCATTATGACTTTCCAATGGTCAGCCACTGACACTCCATTGAAAGAAATGGCATATATTGGTAATCTCGTGCCTAATGACAAATGAATGAATGACTGACTTGGCGGTAATTGTTGACAGTGCCTAAAATAATATGTTAAAACACAAAATGGTAAAATATATTCTTAAAAATGAAAACTGGCACGAATTAATGTTCAAATTTAGGAGTATTTTTTCGAAAATCGTTTCTACTAACGGGTTTTATAATAATGGCAATATGACAATGCCATTTTAACACAATTCTATTACGAGACCATGCATTGATCGACCACTGATCGCCCATTATGAATTTAGTAGATTACGAACTTTTAGCAAAATGACAATGGAATCGTATTGGAATGACGAATTTATAAAAATAGCAGACTTGAGCCCCAGGTTGAACGTCAATGCCACCCTAAAATACATAAATATCATTTGATGGTAAGTTATAATATTATTTAAATCTAATATTATTTTTGTTTTAATTATTGTGAATGTGAGGACTATGTGGTATTTTTGTTTTTGTGTTTTGTCTCTTTCTCAGTTCGTTTTTAATGTTAATCTGGCAGTTTGAAGTACTTTATGCGGCCTACCCAAATGTCCTTTCTTTGGTATTGTTCGTCAAATCGTTGAGCTCCTCAAGTTCTGAGTTGAGCCGTATGATTACTGATACATGCGTGCACTGAATGGACAGGTCCACTCAATCTGTGTGGTTCTTTCCTCAAAAGACCATTTCAGACACCAATCCACATGGTCTTCACATGATCTGACCTAGATTATGTCTGGACTTTAAAGAGACTGTGACCTCTGAGTTTGTTTCGGCCTTTCTTCTAAGAGTAGTCAGATAGGAAACGCCGACCTCATCTAGTTTAAAAAAAATGTGATTGACGTGTAAAAGTGTTTGTACAAACCTACTTACAGAAATAAAATCATTAATCATTTATCATTATAATGCCTCTAACTCGAGTTAGAGGCAGTACACAATATTACTGGCAATATAACTCTCTCTAAACATTAAAAAACAAACCAAATTATTCCATTCTCAACTCTAATACATTGTAATTGACATAACACCGTCAGATTGTCTCCTAAATAAAACAATAAAGAAAGAACCCGGGAATTACGCAAAATACCCGGGAAAAGCCTACAATACAGTACTGTCAACAGGGATCTGCTGTCACTCAGAGCCGAAAGTAAGGCATAGTGTTCAATGTTTGAAGATGGAAGTCGCTTGAAAGCCTAGAGACTTACTTTGAGTAAAAGTCTATGTAGGAATTTGTTATTATGCAATGGCAGCATGAATACTAAGTGATGTTCTAGTCTAGACTAATAATTATTGGAATATTTAGTTGTCAGCACGTAGGCGTTCTCTGCTGAATATGAGCCTTTTATTAAGACTTAGAATGAATATTTATGATGTTATCATAAATTCAAGCCTTACCCAACATATTGTTAGTTCCCAATCATTACAATTGATAATTGATTTTATTTCTGTAGGTAGAAAAAAAAAACGAAAACTTGATAAGATCGGCGTTTCAAATATAGCTGCGAAGAAAGGCCGAAAAAAACTCAAAGCTCTCTTTTAAAATCCTGATATAATCTTATTTTTTTATTTTTTTTGATGGTGTGATATCATCACATAACTTCTCCCGCTCTGAGTGGAGCAGGAGGGCGTGTCAGACTTTTACTAACTAAAACCCACCCGTTTTCCATCAGTTGCCTGTATGCCAGGGGCCACGGTATCCCTTTCGAACAACCCGCACCCCTGGCAGGACATAATCTTGGTTAGATGATGTGAGGACCATGTAGATTGGTGTTTTTTAGTGTATTAGGGGGAAATAACACAAATTTGAGTGGAACTAGATTTTTAAGTGATGTAATTATTCAAACTTTTCGCACACAAAACGGTGCCATGGTGGACTTAGGTAATGCCTTAGGCATTCTCTACCTGTTAATCAAGGGTGGTGAAATTATTAGATTATTATTGGTGATAATTTTGGTTACGTATGTCCAAGAACATAGAAAAGAATCTTTGTTTGATGATTACACCTAGCTTCATCATCATCATCATCATCATTTCAGCTGAAAAACTTCCACTGCTGGAAATAGGCCCCAAATTGGGGGGGCTTGCCATAATCGCCACGCTTGGTAGGCGGGTTGGCGATCGCAGTATGGTGGTAACATGCATAGAGAACGCTGCTGCCCATTCTCTAGTAAGTCCCTTAGTGGCCTCCTACGACACCCACGGGAAGAGAAGGGACCATCCCTTCTTCACACGAAACACACACGGAGCACACCTAGCTATTTTACAAGTAGCTCCACAAATGGTCGTTTAAAGTAAATGAACAAATCGTTTACTTAAAACCACTTTTTGTCAATTGAAGAACCACTTGACAAGAGTTGTTTAAAAGTTTAAAATTAAATTAATTAAGACAAACGTCTTCACATTTTGAAGTCTCCTCCGCCAGTGAGACCACCCCCTTACCGCAGCTAAATCCACAGTATCCTCATGAATTAATCTAGCTTCAGTTGAAGAAACCACTTGCCACAGTTTTATTCACAAGCACCATACGATATATAAACACGATACATCAAACTGTGAAAAGAGTCTAACATAGGTTTTGTAGGACAAAAGATATGTTTTGATATGGTTTCTGAGTTCGTTCACCGGACGAGAATATTTATTGTGATTTATTAAGAATATATTTATTTTTATTTATTGCTTCTAATATTATAAATGTGAAAGTTTGTATGTTTTGATGTTTCGATGCTTGTTTCTCAATAGTGTCAACACGGCTGAACGGATTTCGATGAAATTTGGCACAACGATACTTTATAACCTGTATTGTTTTTTTTTTACAATTTCTCGTCATTATTTGACATTATACATCAATTTTAATATCGACTATATTTTTGGGACTGTCATGGAAATCATGTCACTTGGTTTAAATGGGTTCATTTTATTTATGTACATTATTTCATATGTTGTGAATGAAAGAACGTTGTGGGCCTTACAGACTGTAGATTTGTAGACGATTTTTTATTCTGTATTTTCATTCCTCTAAGTACCTGGTACTTAGAGGAATGAAACTATTGACAGGCCTGCTTTTGTCCTCCCATACCTATTATCACTGAAATTTGAAAACATTTGTCAAAGCCAATAATTTTAAAAGAGTAACCGTGGAGTTTCTTGCCGGCTCCTCTCCATAGGAAGCGACAAATTGGAACCGTGTACCTAGCTTCTGACGTTTCATAAGTGCCCATACAGGTTTATGTGAAATGAAATATTTTGATTTTGGATTAATTTCAACCTCCACGCGACCGAAGTTGCTGGCAAAAGCTAGTATAAAATAAAAAAGAGTACAAAAAAAATAAAAAGCCATTAAAATATATTTTTGCTAGGGCTTCTTACCACCTATAAATGTTTTTCTTACAATATTTCGAGTATGATCAGATACACTTTATGTGTACTATATTGTACACCAGAAAATACATGACAAATAAATAATTTAACACTCAAAAATAGGTACACAATGAGCGACATTTATTTCACTTTATGGGTACACAAGTCGCCGGCTCGAACTCACTGGTGGGCCTGGCTAAAAAGCACGCTGTCTCACCAGTCTTTGTGTCCGACAGAGGTAGTACCAGTGATGAGCAGTTAGACGCTAGTCTACACGCACAACATTGAGTGAGCTGCAGGATCAGTTAGAGTAAAACAGGCGCGTAGAAAATTAAGAAAAGTGCTCCGGAAGATCAGGTTTTCTGAAAAAACCACTGCATAAATCAATGACCAATTAAGTTTATTGAACTTTTCGATAATTGAGCTTTGTCGGTACCGACTTAGTTTTGGAGATTTCACACTTTTTTATTACTTAAACACGCCCAAAAATAGGTTAAATTAGCAAGAAAAACGAATCTTTGTTAGCTCATAACTTTTTAATGGCTTTTTATTTTAGTATTCTGTTTCCGTACCTACAATATTAATAATGAGACAAAACCATACCATGTTTAAGTTTTGATGTACATTGTCAAACAGTGGAGTAAAACCCTCCCGAAGTTTGTGTGGGAAAAATGTGGACTTGTTTCACCTTAAGGTAAACGCACACTTATTAGAGCCGAAGAAAGCGAAGAAGCCGAAATAATTGAATTTTTTAAAATTACTGGTATGAAATCCTATGAAACCTCGCACACTTCTTATCCGCACCAAATTTGACGAATCGCCGGAAGTATTCGGAAGGATTTCTTGAATTTGGCGCGGTCGATTCTTTCGGCGAGAATAAACATGCGTTTACCTTTATCGGTACTTTTTAATTTTCATGGTATTACCTGTATCTTAATGAAGAAGGCCAGACACTCCGTGGACAATCTATTAAGGTACTGCCCAGACGTAGGACACCGTAACACGGTAGTCGAAGTGACGTCGAAGTAAAGTCTTGTCGGTTGTCAGTCTGTCGTACACTCATCCGAAATCGAAGGTAACTATTACTTACGGTTTTGGAATAAACACACGAAAATCTCATTAATATAAATTCCAAATTGGTTTCCAGTTAAACAAATCGGTTTTCAATATATTCAATATGTATAAAACCTGTTCGTTCGTCCGTGAAATGTATGTAGTGTAATGTATATGTGTAGTGAATTAAATGACAAAACCATGCGAGTTACACAATACAGGGTTACATTTACATGCTTTTAGTACTGAATTTATATCATTGAGTAGTTGATGAGGCTCTTAAAATGGCGGCCATCGTTTTACCAGCTTATTAGTAAATTCACACTAGTGTAATTAGCTCAAAAAGCGACTCGTTACTTTTGAATAAGTAATAAATTATTACTGTAGGCGATTTGCACGAAGTTATATTTGTGAGTGAGTTTATATTTGTGAGCGAATCAACAGTTCTAATAGGCAATTCGCACGTTTTATATTTTCTGCAAATTGGTATGACATGATAAGTTTTATCCAGTGCGCAAATTGTAACCATGAATTCGGCATATCATTGTAGAAAAAATTCTGTGCTAGGGGGCTAGCACAGAATTTTTTCGTCAGATATACAAAAAAAATCAGCTGTTCCATGCATTTTGACCGCGTAGGTTAGGTATTGCACTTTTCTATGAAACAGCAGATCTTTATATTTTGGTAGTACTTATACTTTGTTTACAATAATTTTTTTGTTGCTTGAGTTAAGTTTTTATTTTATTTGTTGATATATTGGCATGGCTAGCTGACTTATGACAAATTATTTAAGTTCTGCGTCTCGTAGTGTTAATTACTTTGCCTGTCTATGTATAGAATCAAGTGTATGTAACTAAACAGACAGCTGTGCTGCTGGGTAGTTTGTTGCGCCACTTTTTCTTTCCAGCTAAAGCACTAGAAAGTGGTGAAGGGAGGGCGTTTTGGGGGACTGTCTTATGTAATTTTGACATTCAACATTTTTATTTGCAGTATCGCCAGTTTCCAAAAAAAAAAATGCAAGTTTTAAAGAACACAGACTCCATCCCGCGATTCTACTGGCCACAGAAAACCATTTTATAAATTTTTATCTAAATAAGAATACGCATATCATCAATACACCATTCACCTACACATACACATCCATCTATTTTGAACTTTAATCCTTTGTGATAAGGTAACATGTTTATGTACTCAAACTTTATTTACTTTAGCTTCTGGTATACCCACGCGTGTCAAAGTTCTAATCATTCCTAGGGTACTAATTTAGATGTCAGTTTCTGACAAAGCATTTTATACCGTATTTTAATGGGATTAAGGTTCAATTTGCGCCGTTAATTTTTTTGAAAGTTGCGTAGGCGTTTACATTCGTGCAAATACTGGGTCTAATAGTTTATGGATTTGATATCTAGTTTTGATATTGAAGTAAACGAGTTTTCCTAATGGTAGCCTAATGTATAAACTTTAGTATGGGAATATTGGAAGCCGGTAGCCGACGGTAGGGTTACATACATAATAATTTGAATATGAATTGCAAATTATGATGTGGTCATCTAACCGATTCCCAGAATGGTATGGTGACTTTTATTTACTAACTATTAGCATCTTTCATGGGTACATTAAAATAAATAAAATTCAAAAGTGGCGATCGCTTCACAAAAAGTGGGCACCGAAACCAGTTGGTTTCGGTGCCCACTTTTATGCTAATATTTTAACCACATATTTCATCATCCTTTCCCAACTATATTGGGGTCGGCTTCCAGTCCAACCGGATGAAGCAGATATTTTTTTATTACTACTGGCCTGGTCTTGATCTCTATCACGCCTGATAGAAAGCAATTGATGAGGTTATGTAAAGACCAGCGTGTCCAGAAAATGCCTGTTCATTCTTGTTTTGAGGACTACTAAGTAGTAGTTGGCCTTCCAGTGTAACCGGAAGCATTGGGGGACTGTCTTATGTAATTTTGACGTTCATAAAGTGCTGACTCTCAGCCTAGTTTGAATAAATGACTTTTGATTTTGATTTTTTCGCAGCCGACCAGTAATTTACTTGGAGCGACTTTCTATCTGACCTTCATCACCCAGTTACTGGGAAGACGATACCCTTTGGTAAGACTGTTTGTCAGACTTTGGGACTCTGACTACTCGTAACGACTATCAAAGATCTTCAACAGACAGCCGGCACCAACGGCTTAACGTGCTTTACGAGGCACGGGGTGGTCTCAACATGTATTGGATGGTCACCCATCCACGAACCGACCGCGGCTACCGCAGTTTAACTTTCGGGCGATGACCCCACCAAATCCGTCTGCGGAATTTGGTTAGCCAATTAAAAATAACCCTATGTATTATAAAAAGATGCGGACGAGTGCTTAAACGCCTAAGTGTCACTTTGTTTTTGTATTTATTTGTACTAGTGGTCGCCCAGTAATCAAAATTCGACCACAATCCATTAAACTTTAAGTTTGAATTGCATTATAATATAAAAATGTTTTAGCCTTTCACAAGGTGGACCGCTGACCTCGTCAAGACCGCGGGTATCTGCTGGATGGGGGAAGTACAAGACCAGTAGAAGTGGAGGAGCCTGGGGGAGGCCTATGTCCAGCAGTGGACGTCTTTCGGCTGAAATGATGATGAGGATGACGATAAAAACGTTAGCTTTCTGGACTCCCCACTCCATAAAAACTTTAAAATCAAAATCAAAAGTCATTTATTCAAATTAGGCTGAGAATCAGCACTTTTCGAACGTCAAAATACATAAGACAGTCCCCCAAAAACGCCCACCCTTCGACACTTCCTAGTGCTTTAGCTGGGAAGAAGAAGTGGCGCAACAAACTCCCCAGCAGCACAGCTGTCTGTTTAGTCGGATGGACTTGATTCTATACATACATAGGCAAAGTAATAAACAATAACGCATATTACCTAAAATAAAAGTTTCCTGGTATAAAGGGCTCTATATGTCAATAACTAATGACTTACTAGATAGATGATAAAAAACACTTGGTCAATAAAATTAAAAAAAAAAAAAAGTATTTAACTAAATAAATATATGAACCCATATAACCTGTCACTAGGTACGCTAATTCTGGAGAAAGAACATAAACATTGTCTTGTGTTAATCACAGCGACCAACTATTCTTGTCATTTAAATAGTCGTTAATGGAATAGTAAGCCTTTAAACAAAGGATGGATTTTACTTGAACTTTAAACGCATCTAAAGGCAAATCTAGCAAAGAAGTGGGAAGCTTGTTATAAAAAGTTATACCAAGCCCAACAAATGAGTTATGAACCTTATGAAGCCGGTGAAAGGGAGCACGTAGTTTGTCCTTGTTTCTAGTGTTAACGGTATGAATATCACTGTTTTTAGTGTACAAGTGTATATGTTGCCTAATAAATAAGATGTTAGCTAATATGAATTGTGATGCCACTGTGAGAATACCAATATCTTTAAAAAAGTCCCTCAAGGAAAATCTGCCACCTAACTGGTAAATTGCACGAACAGCACGTTTTTGAAGGACAAAAATATTTTGAATATCAGCGGCTTTGCCCCAATTAATTGTGCCAAATGGCATACTCTTCAATCCGCGTAATTTTCGTAAAAAGGGCTACAAAAATTTTTCTTCACGTTTTAGCATATAGGTAGTTAGTTAATAAGTAATTTAATGTAGCACCTAGTGAAAATAGTTAGTTGTGTTAAATATTGTAAAAACTTGTGTAAGACTAAAAGAAAATGCGATCTTCAAATTCGTACTAAACTGTATTTTTCTGACTTAGGTACTAGCTGACCCGACAGACGTTGTCCTGTCTTAACTATGAATAGGTATTGAATTCGTAACTTATCTCTATAGGGTGACTGGAAATTAGTGACCGATATTTTAACACATGATTGTACGCGTCATAACAAACAACTTTCTCAAAGGAACGATGTTTTAATCTATGTTATTGATCCCAATTTTATTACCCCAATAGAATATTTAGTACCTAACAAGAATAATACAGTGGTGGCCCAGTGGTAACGGCCGCGACTTACGAGTTGTAGGTCGTGCGTTCGAACCCAGCCGGGCGCATTACTTTGTGTAAATAATTTCATCACCACTGCTCTCAAACGGTGAAGGAAAACATCGTGAGGAAACCGGCATGTCCTAGAACCAAAAATTCGAAGACATGTGACATCTACCAACCCGCACTGGGCCCGCGTGGTGGATTACGGCCCACTCCCTCTCACTGAGAGGAGGCCTGTGTCCCAGCAGTGGGAACTTTATAGGCTGAGTATGTAAGAATAATACACGATTAGCTGTAATTTAATTTAGTTACCTACATAAAAAAAATAACACTTTTACCATGCATTATTCGTATTTTTATCAATTTAACAACGGATCGCGCGTGCGCTATCAGCTGTGAGTCGCTTGAACCCGGGGCGAGTAAAGCGACTCAAAAAAAAAAAACGTTTCTTTGGGAAAGTTGTTTGTCATGATGAGTACAATCATATGTTTAAATATCGTTCACTAATTACCAGTCACCCTATACACGTTACACGCAACTTTCTTATTTTTTTCTTTCAAAAGAACCTTCTACTGACAATAACAAATACAATAAAAAAAGAGTTAGCAAAATTGGTCCAGCCGTTCACGTGTGATGCCGTTGACCAAATTAAAAAGGGATTCATTTTTATAGATTTAGACAAAGTAATCGCTACACACAGCAACCTCCAAAATTAACGACATTATTTACCCAAACAAGACAACTGACCATTTAAGTAATAATGAAGTCAGTACAAAGTCTCAATCTGTCCGAACTTAGATAAATAACGTCAGAGCGATCACGTCCTAAAGATCTAGATTGGAAACCGGTTGTAGAGATAAGACTATTAGACTAATGCAGTAGTTGCCCTTGGGAAGATCGTGCGATTGAGAAGGATAAACTGGATTTGACACTTTATAGCTTTTGGATTTCACGATTGGAAAATGACCTAACTCGGTCAATGTTGTATTTTGTTTTTGTAATTTTTTTTTTTTGTTAGCCGCTCTTGCAAAGCACTGGCCTATGTAGATCGGACGGTAAAGCATAGAATTAATACTGCATGGATGAAATGGCGGCAGTTCACGGGAACAATCTGCGGCTCCCATATTCCCCTTAATCTTAAGGGGAAGATATATATAAGGTGTTAAAAAATTAACTGCAAGAAAACTAAGGACTTGTTTAGAATTATAAATAAAAAATATTGGCGAAAAAAATATTTCAAAATAACAGCCCGTTTCCGAGATATGCAATATTTTCACTTCGAACAAAATTATTGAATATGCGCACTGTACACCGCACGCGCGCCGGCGCCGGCGGCCTAGGACACCGCTGCCACCCCGGCGCACGCGTGAGTCGTTCACCCCTGCGACACGACACGCGACGGCGCAAATTCGTAAACAGCTGATTCTAATTTTCCCATCACATCGGTACAATGGCGGCCCAAGACGCAAGCGCAGCCCTGCGTACAGTGCACAAAAAATATTTTAATAAATTGTTTTATTTATGTGAAAATATAAAAATGCTCAATTTTTTTTATGTGTTCGTTTTTCGATGTCGAGTAAGTGGACGAAATCCTTGCAGTTAATTTTTTAACACCTTATATAAAACCATGGTAAGACCTGCCGTCTTGTATGGGTCAGTATGTTGGGCCACAAAAGGAATGAATGAAAGGCAATTGCATAAAGCTGAGATGAGAATGTTAAGGTGGATATGTGGTGTTACACGGATGGATAGGAAAATACTATATCTAACTATGTGCCAAATTTTATCCACATTCATTCAGCCGTGTACGCGTAATTGAATGTGAAATACATCAATATCTACCCACCACTACATCACATTTTAACAATGTATTTTATCCAAACTTAATTATTCCCATTTTGCGGTGCTAAAAATATTATTGAACATTTTAATAATAATAATGAATGCGTCTCTTTCAATTCCTATTTTGGGGTCCTAAAAATAATACAACATAGCCGACACCGCTCGCGTCGCTCGCTCGGCTCGCGCGCCTTTGGTCACATAACCCAACCAACCCATTGGGCACGCCACGATTGCGGCGGTAAGTCCCCCCTTTGAGGAGTGGTTTGAGAGGCGGCATGGCGTCCTCACCTTCCGCCTGACGCAGGTCCTCACCGGACACGGCTGTTTCGGGAGGATCCTGTTTCGGATAGGGCGGGAGGAAACGCCCGGGTGTTTCCACTACGAAGATCGCCCTGAGGACACGGTGGAGCACACGGTGGCGGTCTGCCCAGCATGGGTGGAGCACCGCCGTGTCCTCGTGGAGGCGATCGGCGGCGGCGATCTCTTGCGTCCGGCTCTGGTACGGAGCGAGAGGGCATGGGGAGCCGTCACCTCCTTCAGCGAAGCAGTGATGCTCGCGTAGAGGGAGACGGCGCACGTGAGGGAGAGGCAGTCTATGCGTCCTCGCGACCCTAGCCGCCGCAGGATACGGGGACGCCCCGGGTGTCGGGAATCCCAGGCCGATTTCCGGCCACCGTAGGCATGAGCTTGCGGACGGCGAGTAATGGGTAGCTCGCTGTCCGGTAAGGACCAAGCCCGAGTCGATGGCGCGTTGTGTTCCACGCGCGCAAACCGATGGGGCCCGCAAGGGTCGATGCCTGCCAGGGTTGCGGGTTTGTTCGAAAGAGATACCACAGCCCCTGGCATACGGGCTACTGAGGGAACACGGGTGGGTTTTAGTCAGTAAAAGTCTGACACGCCCTCCTGATCCACCCAGAGAAGGGAGAAGTTATTTGATGATTGCCCACCCAAAAAAAAAAAAAAAAACCCAGCCAACCCATTTGGTCAGGTTGCCTTATCTTAGTTACTGTAACGTTGCAACAGTAAGAATAAAAACATGCAAACATACATACAGGTGAAGCTAATAAAAAGCGTGTAAAAAGAGGTGCAGTTATTTAAAAAGCCGTGCATCATTAGAAAATGATGCACGGTAATGGCACGTAAATACTTTAGAGGTTCATTAAATTAAAAAAAAGTATCCATCATTAAAAGATCAATTTTTGTTTAAATCATCATTATAATTTCAGCTGAAAGACGCCCACCGCTGGACATAGGCCTCCCCCAAGCTCCTCCACTTCGACCGGTTCTGCGCTTCTCACATCCAGTGGATTCCTGCGGATTTTTTTTTTTTTTTGTTGGATATCAGTTAAATATTTCCCTTGCATTTGGTATACAATCCAGTCTACCAAATGTGAAGTGAATTGCCTATAGACACAAAGATGCCTGCAACATCAAATGGGTTATTCAATGCGACACCGCAGTTGAAGACAAACATAAAGTGCGTCATGTGCAAAGGCGCCACCAGTATCTGAAAGGAGCTTCGTAGCTTTGTACCGTCCAACCGTTTCGGCGTCTGTTACATCAGACGCACCATAACAATGATGCCGATTGGATAAACCTTTTGCCAGGACGGTTAATACTCGTATATGTTCCAATCTGTCCTTCTCAGGTCCGAACAGTCCACTGGCAAATTCAAATTCAATTGTTATTAAGAGATATATTAAAAGAAATTTGCTCATTCATAAAAAAAAAACTTCAAAATCCACGCGTTCAAAATGTATGGAACCGTTTATTTAAGAAAAAATGTTTACCGATGAAATATTTAAATGCTTAGAGTGTCTAAGAACCATGGTTTTAGTTTGCGCCACCCTGCCACCCTGTATAACGGATGGTCACCCACCTAATCCACCGCGGAAAGCGTCACTTGACTTTCAATGGACCCGCTGCTGCTATTATTTAGCCAATAGAACCTCACTAGATGGGCAATGTTAAATAGTATAGAAAAATCCTGAGCAGTTCAACAGAAAACACTCTATTTAGGGTTCCTAACAACATCGACAAAAGATTAGGGATCCTACATTTAGTACAAAACTTAAAGGCACGATCCCTTTAATAAAACATGAACATACCAATATATTATTTATCAATGAATGAAGATAATAACTCACAGTACACATAAACAATTTCTTTTAAGGAAAAGATATATTATGTAAGCTACATACAAGGGCCATTTCCATAAAAACTTCATTTCCGAAAAGCCTTGCCACTGTCAAGTAATACGACAGTAATCTAAGTTATAGATAATTATGTCAAATGCAGTTTGTATAATTCACCAATAAACATACTGGGCAGTCAGTTTGCGTACTACCGATGTTATGTATAATGCCTAAGGAAAAATGTATGACGCCTAGGCATTATATAAAAGTCCTTACAACCCAATCGATGCGTTGTCATACATGATACCTAGTTAATACAACTAGTTCTATTTTCTACCACCTGAGGCGCTGCTCAACAAGAAACAAAGATGGCGTCGAGTAGTTCAAGAGTTTCCAAAAATGAAGATAAAAACAAGCGTGTGCCGCAGAACCAAGTGAAACGTCTAAACGTTTACTGAGATTTTACTGGTTTTGGAAGGGTGTGCGTGGAATAAGTAACTCGTAACTTCGGAAATGTGTTCAAGGTTTATTATTAAGTAGAATAGTGTTGCAACTAGCTCGCCGGAGCGGACAATCCCCGTCTCGGCTCACAACTCCGACTTTTAAAGACCCGGGTCAGGAGATGCTAGGTAGCAGAGGACACATGCATGTCCCGCCCCTACCAGTGCCATTACGTTAAAGAATAATTACGAATCTCTAACAGGATCTTTAAAAAAGCCGAGGATCAAACCTTGGTAGCCAGATGCTTGCTCCGCACTCACACATGCGACAAGTAAATTTATTGACGAGATTTACTGACGCAGAATTAAAATAATTTATCATTTAAATACTCGGAGGCTTGTCTACTATTACATGAGAGTTTGAATGGCGAAACGATTGTGTACTGACGCACCGATAATATAGGCGCGATGTTAAATTGTACTTCTGCCAGTTCTCTCTATATTGCCAACATTGTTTCACTAACTTATAATACAATCTCTCCCTGAAACCGCTCCAGGTATCGTTACCTAAAACTAGGTACTAGACTATTGAAAACCCATTTTTTACCCCAAAAGGGAATACGCCATTAATGTCTCAGGGTAACAGGGGTACGCCTTGTTTATTTAGTTTTAGTTAGTTTACCATATTTATTGTGTTTTACCCCACCCTAATTTATGAGGCCGAAGCTGAAGTCGCAAAAAGGGTAATGGGGCGTTTTATTCTTCTAACTGAACAGACAGCTGTGCTGCTGGGGAGTTGGTTGCGCCACTTTACGAAGTGATGAAGGATGGGCGTTTTAAGAGACTGTCTTATATAATTTTCAAAAGTAATGATTATCAGCCTTATTTTAATTAAAGTCTTTTGATTTTGGCCTATGTCTAGCAGTAGATAGATTGAGTTGATGTGTCAGTTTACGTCACAGTTATCTCATAGAAACTGAAGGCCGTTGCTTGACAAGTCTGCCAACGCTTGTGACAGCAGCAACTTGCGCTCAGCGCTAATTGCGCGGCCGCAAATATTATAACTACTGGATACAAATATCGTCACGAGTTGAGGCTCTTTACATCCCAAAAATTTACAAAACATGTATGTAGATAAAACATTTCGGAATATAAAACAGTTTCAGTAATAGGAATAAGCCCTAAGCCCTGGTATGCACAGACGATTTTTTTTCGCGCAGTTCCTTTTCTATTATTAGCAACGAGAGTTCATAATCCAACAATATGTTTCATTGACGCACTGTGGGATGCGCTCTATTCGATTGTCAACGTTCTGCTGAAAACAGAGAGTTGGAATTACAGAGCTTGAAAAAAAAATTGCCTGTGCGTCCCTGGTTTCGATAGCGTTAAAACATAAAATTTTATTCACAGACTGTTTATTAAAATATGTGGAAGTACATTTGAATATTTTAGCTATTACAAACATGAGAGTATTAATGTTATTTTACTGTATTTCAAAAATGTTAGCTGACCTAGTTGGTAAGTACTACTTAATATCTATGTGCTGAATTTCTAAAAGTAATACGGTTAATGATTAAACCAGTATTAAAAGACTAGCTGTGCCCGCGGCTTCGCTCGCGTGGTGTCGGAAATTAACCCACGGCAACGTTCTTCCGGGATAAAAGTATCACATAACATACACAATATAATATCACGCTTTGTTTACTACTAGTACTTCTAATAATACTGTAATTAATTCTTTAAACTTTTAGACGCGACAAAAGAGAAGCATAATAAGTGTATTTTACTGTATCACCAAAATATAAATCGCTTCTCTGGCAAAATTCTAGACGTGGAAATGTTAATAGATAAATATCATATGGATATCTTATTTATTTATTTATTTATTTATTTATTTCATAACAGCTTAAACTATCATTACAGAGTTTACCCTAATGCGATAGTTAAAAACTTAATCTAATAACCTAAGCTAACCATAACCAAATTACAAGAAATTAAAAACTAACAACAGTATTAAATTATAACATCATTAAAATACAAAACACAGTTTAACATAATTACTTACTACAAAACATGGTTTAACAAATAACAAACATAAACACAAACATACTTTACTTATTTTAACAAAAAATTAAGTGTTATTTTGCTTATAGCATAATATAAATAGTAATACCCTTGCGAATTCACTCAAACAACATGTAAACACATCAATCCGAGTTTGAAGATCGTTGATGGTACGAATAGCTCTGGTAAGGGGTGCCTTGGCAAGCAGGTTAGTTCTGGCTGTAGGTACCAGTAGCAGTGGCGGGCTGCGCCGCCTCCACACGTAGCGATCTGGCACACACAGGCTCAAGCGCTGCAATACTCCCGGGTTACTCTCCACTCCACGAAGCACCTTCACCAAGTAGGCGACCAGCATAAACTCCCGTCGGACATGCAGTTGATTATAGCCAACCATGCCCAGGACAAACAGAGTGGGATACATCAGTGGGTAAAACGGATATACCCCATATAATTTCCTGTACAAATGGCGCGTGAACTTGTTCTGAACGCGCTCTAACATCACAGAGTACTTAGCTTCATGTGGTGCCCATATGACCGCACTATGTTCCAGATGACTCCTGACTAGTGCATCATACAGGACCCTAACTGCTGTGATGTTTGTGAAGCTTTGTGTCTGTCTCAGAACAAATCCCAAGTTTCTGTACGCCTTCTTACAGATCCTGGTTACATGCTCACGGAATGTCAGATCGGGAGTCATGAAAACACCTTATGTTTTACTGAAACTTGGTTAAAACCGGATAGGATGTTGTTTAATGTAAATATTTTTTCAGTTGCCAGTACGTACAATAGGTCTTCGATAGGGGGTGGTACTTTGATATTGTGTAATAGTTGTTTTAGATATAAGGAAAGAAAGGATATCACCGCTTGCTCTGTTGATCGCTTATGTGAGGTAGCATGTGCGGAGGTTGAGGGCCATACTTTCTTATCTGTGTATAGACCACCGGCCACGAATTTGTCATCATTTTTGATAGTTATGGAAGAAATATTAGGTAAACTTTTCAAAGATAATAAATTAGTTTTTGTGTGTGGTGACTTAAATATTGATTTATTAGTTAATTCACCAGAAAAAAGTAAGCTTATCTCTTTGTTTAAATCATTCAATTTAAAATGTATATTTAATGAAGCGACTAGAATAACAGCAACCACAGCTTCATGCATAGACAACGTATTTACTAATTGCAAAATAAAGGACTCATCCTTAATTAGTGGCGTCAGGTCAGACCATACTGGTCAGCTTGTATTGTTTGACTTAGATCAAAAGTTACATCTAGATAAAACCATTGAATTGAGACCTCTGACTAAAAATAAATTGAAATCTTTTAATAATAATGTTCTTAGCAAGCTCTCAACAGCGAGTTTTGATTCACAAGACCCCAATATAAACTATGGCACATTTTTTTCTACAGTATGCAAAGAATTCAATAAAGCATGTCCTGTAAAAAAAGTTACGATAGCTGCTAAACCAAAATTTAGCGAATGGGCCACTGCTGGCATTAGAAAAAGCAGAGATATTTTATATAATTTGTATCACGAAAAATCATTGACTTCTGATCAGGCCCTTCATAATTATGTAAGAAACTATTCTAAGATATTCAAAAGAGTCTGCGCTCACGCTAAATCTAAATTAATAAGTAACAAAATTAGTATCTCTAAAAATAAAATAAAAGCTGTGTGGCAGGTAATTAACAAAGAAACTGGAAACACAAAACAGCGAGATCAGAATGAGTTAGCTCTAAAAATTGATAATGAAACCATTTCAGATAAGTTACAAGTTGCTGAGACTCTAGAAAATTTCTTTACCAACATCCCAATAGAAGTTACGAAATCTCTCCCCTCATCATCTGTATTAGCTGAATCTCTTCTTAAAGAAAACTTCAGCAAGGACATTCCAAGTTTTGAATTCAAACCCATCTCTATTGCCACAATTAAAACAGCATTTAAAAGTCTTAACATAAAAAACACTGAAGACTTATGGGGGATTTCCGTTAAGGTTCTCAAAAATATCATTGACACAATTGCCCCTGTCCTAACAGGCATATTTAATCAATGTTTAGACAGCGGTACGTTTCCTGACTTAATGAAACATAGTAAAGTAGTACCAATTTTCAAATCGGGTAGTAAGAGTGATCCCTCTAATTATAGACCTATATCTGTGCTTCCAGCATTGAGCAAAATTTATGAAAAAATCATGCTGGACCAGATGTTGTCACACTTTAACTCGAATGGGATTTTACATAGTCGACAGTTTGGTTTCACGAAAGGTAGGTCGACGACTGACGCAGGAGTAAAACTCATCAGTCACATTTTGGAATCCTGGGAGAATTCTCAGGACGCCATTGGCATTTTCTGTGACCTCTCAAAAGCGTTTGACTGCGTTGACCACAATACACTGATCTGTAAATTACACCACTACGGAATTCGTGGACAAGCTGCTGATCTTGTACTTTCCTATTTATCAAACAGGCAGCAAAAAGTAAACGTTAATGGGGCGACGTCCTCGGGGTCTCTAGTTAAGATGGGCGTGCCTCAAGGTTCAATTCTTGGCCCTTTTTTATTTCTAGTTTATATTAATGACCTTCCTTACCTGATGGCTAAATTCTCGGATATCATTTTATTCGCTGATGACACTTCTCTTATTTTTAGAATAGATAGAAAAGATACGGATGTCTTACATGTCAATGATAGTCTAGCTGTTCTTTCGAAATGGTTTGCTGCTAATAATATTTTACTCAATGCGAACAAAACTAAATGTCTTAAGTTCTCGTTACCAAATGTACCCCAAGTAGGTCTAAACTTAAAACTTGATGGCAAGAAACTGGATGCTATTTCGGAAACTGTATTTTTGGGAATTACTTTAGATTCAAAATTGCAATGGGGTGCTCACATTAGAGCTCTTTCAAGTAGATTAAGCTCAGCTGCTTACGCAGTAAGAAAAATAAGGCAGTTGACTGATGTAGCCACAGCTAGGTTAGTTTACTTTGCTTATTTTCACAGTATTATGTCTTATGGCGTTCTGCTGTGAGGATCGGCAGCTGACGTAGATTCAATTTTCATTTTACAAAAGAGGGCAATCCGCGCAATCTATAAAATGGGGCCTCGCGAGTCTCTTAGAAACAAATTCAGCGAAATTGATATATTAACTCTGCCTTCTCTTTATATCCTAGAAAATATCTTATATGTTCGCAAAAACTTAGGCCTTTTCAAAAAACGATGCGATTTCCATAATTTGAATACACGTAGTAAAGATGAAATTGTGATTCCAAAATTTAGACTGACTAAAACTAGCAAGTCATTTCTAATAAACAGTATCCGCTTCTATAACAAGTTGCCAAAGTCGGTTACAGAACTTAGCGATGGAAAGTTTAAAACGCACATCAAACGTGTCCTTATCAAAAAAGCATATTATAAGATAAAAGACTACGTTGAAGACAGGGAAGTTTGGCATTAATTCCTTCTGCACATGTGGCTTCCCTGGTACCTCATTAACAGCATAACTATGTGAAAGTCTATTAACTGCTCTCAAATACAATGTTCTTTTTTATTATTTTTATTTTTACAATGCTGACATTATCTCGTCATTAATTGACATTATACATCAATTTTATTTAGGTTCATTTTATTTATGTAGATTATTTTACATATTGTGAATGAGAGAACGTTGTAGGCCTTACTGACTGTAGATTTGTAGACGATTTTCTATTTTGTATTCGTCTAAGTACCTGGTACTTATTGACAGGCCTGCGCTGTCCTCCCATACATTTAATCTCTGTAATTTGAAAATATTGTTAAAGCCAATTATTTTTAAAAGAGTAACCGTGGAGTTTCTTGCCGGCTCTTCTCCATAGGAAACAACAATTTGGAACCGTGCACCTAGCTTCTGACGTTTCATAAGTGCCCATGCAGGTTTATATGAAATAAAAATATTTTGATTTTGATTTTTTTGATTGTTTCCCCGATAGGATGGGCAGAGGTATGCCTAGTACACCCACATTTCGCCCGTTATTTTTAAGACCCGTGTAAGGCCGCTTTCACATTAGGACGTTAGCAGCGCGACAGTAGCGCGGCAGAAGACCATTCCTTCACACTAAAAGAACAGCCGCGCGTTAGCCGCCCGGCTGCCGCGCTGCAGTTTAGATCAGTGTGGCACACTTCATTTCAAAAATGGATTTCGACGGGGTAACATTGTTGCTCCTACTTTGATAGTACTCTTTCGGCGCCATCGATGTCGCGTAAAAAAACAGAAAAGACGGTACTGTATTAATCCTTTGAATAAACAATGCACGTCATTCTTGCCAGTTATTCTTTTTTAGGGCCCTGTTGTTGTAATTGTGGCTTCTTGAGTCCCACAAAACAGGACGCATTTGAATTTCAATAATAAATCGTTCGGTATCAAACTCGCTCATCGTGCAGTATATAATCATTTGCAACACTGGCTTATCGCCGACTAAGCGCACGCGACGGCCGCGGTGGCAGCGCGCGACCGCCGCGCTTCTGTTTAAACTATGAAATTCTGATAGCGCGATAGTCGCGCGTCTGTCGCGCGACTGTCGCGCTGCTAAAGTCGCCTAAATGTGAAAGCGGTCTAATAGGGTCGTACGTACATAAATACAACGTGTCGTTTTGCATCCGCGTCAAATTTCAGGAGGCTGTTATGAAAGAAATAAATAATCAAATAAAATTACGATACCTGCTCACTAATGAATACATACATGTTTTTTCAGTTATTTAAGTTTAACAGTATTTCAGAATACACCTCTTTCAAAGAACAGAATCGCCCTGTTCGCCTCGCCCGTGTGCGGTAGGCAGTATCGCACGACATGTCGCTGTGTGTTACAGTACGGTATCACACGGGCCGCGTTTTAACATGCGTGTCCCACACAAAATAATGCCGATTTCCACAAATATGAAAAATATGCATAAATAAAAAGTACCTACTTATTTTATTATTGAGTCGTGTCGAGAATCATTAGCATACTTACCTCCTTAAATTTGACGAGGATGCAAAACGACACGTTGTATAGAACTCGACCTATAACTCGCCAATATTTTAATAAGGAGAGCAGTGGTGGCCAAGTGGTAACGGCCGCGACTTACAAGTTGTAGGTCGTGAGTTCGAACCCAGCCAGGCGCTTTACTTTGTGTAAATAATTTCATCACCACTGCTCCAAAACGGTGAAGGAAAACATCGTGAGGAAACCGGCATGTCCTAGAACCAAAAATTCGAAGACATGTGACATCTACCAACCGTCACTGGGCCCGCGTGGTGGATTACGGCCCAATCCCTCTCACCGAGAGGAGGTCTGTGTCCCAGCAGTGGGAACATTATAGGCTAATGATGATGATTGTAATAAGGACCGACCCTATTGCCATCAACCGGGTACAATTTCAGACTTCGGGCTGCTACTGTGAAATTCCAGATAGAAAACCCATTTACACTTTGCCCGAACTAGGATTCGAACCCGAGACCTCATGCTCAGAGTAGCGCTTTCGACCACTAGACCGACGAGGCAGTCCTTGTGAAAATCATCCTATGAGCATTTCTAGTTTATAAACTTGTATTCCAAACATTCAAATCCGTTGAGCCGTTTTTGCATGTTTGAGTAACAAACATACAAACTTGTAAACATACAAACTTTCACATTTAAAATACTATTTATACCCAAATAAAATGAAATGCTAATAAAAATAGAGAGCAATAAATATTTATATGAAATGTAGAACCGGATCAAATGTAAGTACCAATTACTATTTGAAGACCCTATTTGAATGTCATCGCGACCTTTAGGTATTAGGGTATTAAATGTTATTGCCTATAAAACCTAGGCAATAAATTCTGGTATCTTTGAGACCTAGGAATTTAACGTCGACACAGATTTTTTTATGTTCAAAGACTTTGAAGTATAAGTTTATTATATAACCTGATTTTGTGTATTCCACATTTTAATAATAACCCTACTGTTATGCATAAGACCCTTTATACCATATACAGTATGGAAACCGCATATATGCAATAAATAAAACCACTTACTTGTTAACGCTTTTGCTGACGAAACACAAAAAATTAACGAAATCGGTCCAGTAGTTAAAAAGTGCAGTTTTAATTTTGAGCAAATTTGAACACTAGAATTGCAGCACTAGGTCAATGATCTAATGAATTAGAATCCTTGTACACTGAATTGCAACGTTGCCACGCAGTGCTTACTATCACGACGCTGTGACGTATTCTACTTATTAGCCTAAAATGTAAATTCGGTACACCTAAACGACAAGGTAAATATGTACTTTGTCTAAATATTTACTTTTACAAAATTTATTGGACATAGGCCTCCTCCAAGCTCCGCCACTTTGACCGGTTCTGTGCTTCCCGTATCCAGCGGATTGCTGCTTGGGGGAGGCCTATGTCCAACAGTGGACGTCTTTCGGCTGAAATGATTATGATTAAATTTATAGCCGCTTGATAAACTCATGAATAAAAGCTTCATTTGGAGTTTGAAACCAATCGGGCAGTGCAGAAACCTGAAAACAAAAATTGGATTCTGCTCTCTTTTTTAACAGACTTCAAAAAGGTTCGCAATTCGTCCGTATTTTTTTGTATGTATCGCGATATCTCCGGAAATTTTATACCGATTATTTTTTGTTAATTAAAAAATTATGGTTATATTCACGGGTACTCTTAAAATTTAATTAACTTTGCTTGGGTAGCTTTTGGTTTAGCTTCGATAATACGTACGAGTATTTAATCCACTTTGTGTCATCATCATCATTTCAGCCGAAAGACATCCACAAATGGACATAGGCCTCCCTCAAGCTCCGCCGCTTCAACCGGTTCTGTGCTTCCCGCATCCAGCGGACTCCTGCGGCCCTCACAAGGTCATCGGTCCACCTTGTGGGAGGCCTTCCAACTTTACGTCTTCCGGTACGCGGTCGCCACTCCAGAACTTTTCGGCCCCATCGGCCATCTGTTCTGCGAGCAATGTGCACTGCCCACTGCCACTTAAGTTTGGCAATTCTTCGGGATAAGTCGGTTTCCTTGGTTCTCCTGCGGATGTCTTCATTTCTGATTCGATCACGCAGGGAAACTCCAAGCATAGCCCTCTCCATTGCCCTTTGGGCAACTTTAAGCCTTCTTATGAGGCTCATCGTGAGCGACCATGTTTCGGTTCCATATGTCATCGTTGGCAACACGCACTGCTCAAAAGCTTTCGTCTTGAGACACTGCGGGATGTGGGACGAGAAGATGTTGCGAAGCTTCCAAAACGCTGCCCAGCCGTGTCACTTTGTGCATCATGATGATATCCTACATATATCTATACATCTTATCACTACCGTTTGCCTGGCCAGTAGTGGTATACCTACGAATTAGTGTGGTGTGGGTAGGTATCATAACTAAAAAGTGAAAACAGTGGCACTCTGGGAGTACTGGCAGAAGTCAAAGCTTAAACAACTACGTGTGTGTATTTTTTGAATCGTCAATACAGGATTTCACATTTCATTCATAATCATAATTTTGGTCATATCTTATGAATGGGTTATCCGATTTTCTTCATTCTAATTGGAATATTAGATCTGGACCTAATCAGACGTATCTTCTGAGACCTATTATTATTAAAATTCCTCTACTAAAAACAGAGGTGTCGGTAACCGTGTCCAATTGTTTTTTTCCCATCTCAAAAAATTCCCAACGCGCCTAAAAAAGTTTTCACTTCAAAAACTACTTTACTGAGCAGCCAACTTTAAAAAAAAACACTACAACGTCAAAAATCAATTTAATTTTGGAAGCACTAAAATACAGATCCAAAATCACCGACTTCCGAAATTAAAATGATATGTGTATAAGTGTTTTTTTTTTCGTGGAAGTCGGTTGTTTTTTTAGTAAAAAAGTTTTTTTTTATGTAATTTTGAACGATCAACCGTAAACCAAACTGGATAAAGTCTTCTTTCTCTTACAAAAAAATCAGCACAAAATAAAACTGCCCAAACGCAGCCTTTAAATAAAAATATCTTCCATTCTTCATTCCCAAACGGCCAAACACAAAATACATTTAAAAAATGTATTTTCAAAGTATTTGAATCGCATTCCCCTAATAAATAAAGGAGTGTGCCCACTTAATAGAAAACAAAGCGTCCACATTACCCCCTGGGGAGGGGTCATAAATTGTTTTTAAGAGAAAAAGTAGAAAACAAACATTTTACTAACCTTTTAGGCAATTGGACCGTTTCTTTTTTATTTTGTGTTAAAGATGACGTTGGTTAAAGATTGAATAATAAATAATATAAACTTAAATAAATAGTATTGATTGCGATTATTTAAAAACCTACTTGTTTAGTACAAAAATAATGTACCAAAAAGATGTGAAATTCGCAAGTCTGGAAATATCAACGAATTACTGCCTGTGGTAGCGAGGGCTACTGTTAAACAAGATGTCCTTTCTCGTTTTGATTCCCAGGTCGGACAAAGTCATCGTCATCAACAGACGAAAGACGTCAACTGCTGGGCATCTACCAAGCACTAGCACTTCGATCGGTTTGGTTGAAGTAGGTGCAGTCCAAACAAACAGATATGAAATTTGAAATTCTCGGAATCCAAACATTTCTGAAGTGTATTTCTGAATTTGTTAGTTTGTCCTTCTGAATATACTAGACCGTAGTTTGTGCCCTGAGTTTGTTTTGCTATTTCTTTACAGCAGGCTTAACACGAGAACCGTAGACAAGCGTTTTGTCGTCGGAAGAGTAGACAAAAATTACGTTTCCTTATAGACAGTAGATAGTTTTTTACCGAGGGGCTTGCGGCTAAGTAACAATAGCTGCACGGGTCGATCGATCAGGACGCTTGCCGCGGTTGGTCCGTGGATGGATGACCATCTTTACATATCAAGACTCCGTGCTCGGAAAGCACGTTAAGCCGTTGGTCCCGGCTGTCATTTGTGGATCTTTGACAGTCGTTACGGGTCGTCAGAAGCCCGAAAGTCTGACAACCAGTCTTACCAAGGGGTATCGTATTACCCAGTAACTGGGTTGTGGAGGTCAGATAGACAGTCGCTCCATGTAAAATACTGGTATTCAGCTGCATCCGGTTGTTAGACTGGAAGCCGACCCCAACATAGTTGGAAAAAGGCTAGGCAGGTGATGAGTTTTTTAACAAGAAATGTAGACAAGCGATTTCTATTCTACAGTAGAGTAGAAATAGAAAGCGTCATGCTAAAGCGTGTGTAGAAAAAGGCTAATCCATCTAGCTCACCTTTTTTTCCGGTATGGTAGAGATTTTTTCTCGTCTATCCTATGGTATGAGTTGTCTTTAAGGGTTTTCAAAAATATTGCGGGTTTGTGAGACAATTTGGTTTTAAGCTATCCATTTGTGAAATATTAAGCCGTAAAGTGCTAATTGTTAGAGTAAAGTGACTCCTGTTGTTTTAGGATATGCGAAAAATAACACGGAAAACTACTACAGCTAAGAAGATTTCACAAATTAACAAGTAATAGTCGACCAACTTACATTTGCAATTGGAATGTGCGATAGAACATGGTTTTCAAGCACAATGTTAAGTTTTTTCTTGAGTTAAATTCATCCCTTCATTGTGCGTGGTCTGAAACGCGCTTAGCTGTTTTTTTATAACATGACGTAAGAAAGTGATTGTGAAAATTTATGTACGGAATAAACACTGTCATTTCCGAAGGACAACGACAAAGAAGCTTTCCAAGAAAACGGCACAGCCTTTTGATGTGAAACTTAACCGTAATCTAAATATTTAATCCGCTTTATTTATAACAAGTAAATCTACGTTAATCGCTTGTAATTTTCATGAAAAGTTTCAGATAAGAGAACAGTGAACTTTTAAGCCAGTTAGTAATTAAATGACACTAATATCATTTGTTTTTTTTTTTTTGTTATGTTTAGCTAACGCGGCTTTAATCTACAAAGGCTTAACTGCCTGTTCATCAGCGGCGAGGTGTCCATTTTTCCAAGAGAAGCCGAAGCGAAGTCGGCTTTAACTTACTGACTTATCAATAACTAGCTTTTGCCAGTGGCTTCACCCGCGTGGAAGTCAGTGTGTTATACTACTTGAATCACTCTGTCTCTTGATGAAAACCGCATTCAAATCCGTTCTTTAAACACGAAAAACGACTTTGTTTTATTATATTTGTAGACGATTTTCTATTCTGTATTTTCATTCGTCTAAGTGCGCTGTCCTCCCATACATTTTATCACTGTAATTTGAAAATCTTATTAAAGCCAATTATTTTTAAAAGAGTAACCGTGGAGTTTCTTGCCGGCTCTTCTCCATAGGAAACAACAATTTGGAACCGTGCACCTAGCTTCTGGCGTTTCATAAGTACCCATGCAGGTTTATATGAAATAAAATATTTTGATTATTTGTAAGGAAGAATACTTACTATCATTCCAAAACTAATATCGAATTGTCGATGCGAATCCCCGAAGGGAAGCAGGTAGGAATCGTGTTATATGGTGCTTTCGCAACTGCTGTTCACAATGGTGAGCTGGTGCCTACGCTTACGTATGGAAGTGAATGGGGTGAGGCAAAAGAAGCATGAAAGTAGAATAAATGCCGTGGAAATGCGCTCCTTGTGGAACATTTGTGGAGTGGTTGTGAATGATAGGCTAAGGAATTACGTCGTGTCTGTGTGACCACACTGTTCTTCAAAACTACGCAACAGATTTCAATTCGATTTTCATTTAGAGAATTTATTCCGAAAAGTTTACGTTTAAGTATAATCATCATCATCATCATTTCAGCCGAAAGACGTCCACTGCTGGACATAGGCCTCCCCCAGGCTCCTCCACTTAGACCGGTCTTGTGCTTCCCACATCTAGCGGATACCCGCGGCCTTCACAAGGCCATAGGTCCACCTTGTAGGAGGCCTTCCCACTCTACGTCTTCCGATACGCGGTCGCCAGTCCAGAACCTTTCGGTCCCATCGGCCATCTGTTCTGCGAGCAATGTGCCCTACTCACTGCCACTTAAGTTTGGCAATTCTCCGGGCTATATCGGTTGCCTTGGTTCTCCTGCGGATCTCTTCATTTCTGATTCGATCGCGTAGGGAAACTCCGAGTATAGCCCTCTCCATTGCCCTTTGGGTGACTTTAAGCCTTCTGATAAGGCCCATTGTGAGTGTGAGTTAAGTATAATGGTATAAGGTTTTCAAAAGAAGAAATCTCGATACTTTGTCAAGACTTTCGGGTCGCTATTTTACCATAACAGTGGTAAATCTAACTTTTGAAACAACATTTTTATAAAAATCTTTTCACATTAACAAGCAGGTATATTTCCCAAAAAAAAAAAAACATTGAAAAACTACAAAATTGAATAAAACTACTTAGTACCCAAACATGCGCTCGCGCTTGCTCCTATAACAACGAATAAAACTTCAATAGTATCAAAAATACCTAGTTTACACTAACCAGTTTAAAATTAAACTTTAACAACAGTTAACGACGGTTAACTGGGTAATTTATAACTGTACTACAAAGGGTTAAGATTGATATACGCGTAGTTAATCTCGGTATACGCGGTCGGCGCACGCGCAAGTTTTTAAGGTAAATATTTATTTTATGCTATAATAGGAGAATTAGGATATGGTTTGAATATGGTGTTGGTGTGTTGAATACTGTTGTAATTTAGAGCTTTAAATGTGAGTATAAAAGAATTGAAATTAACCATTGTTTTGATTGATTTCTACTATTTCGACATTCTGTATCCGAAATCTCTAGTCACATTTAAGGGTATGGTACCGACTTTAAAAAAGAAAAAAAATACGTGTGGCACTCGGGGACAGCCGCGGTAAAGCAATTGCATAGCATTTTTTATCAACTTATGCAATTATAATAGTTATTTATGATACTAGTGCGGTAAGTTGGTTTTTACAAACGAGTAGACAAAGTCGAGGGCTTACCATAGTCACGAGTTTGTAAAAACCAATTTCTGCACGTGTGTCATACAATGTTTTTCAACACATTTGCGAGAAAACAGTACAATATGTAATTAAACAAACTTATACATCATTAAATAGCGCTCTCCAATTTTGGCGGCAAGGGACCTTTTCCTGCAATTTGCGCCTCATTCAAAATATCAGGTGGAGTAGATTCCATATTAATATCAGTTTCCTCGCTTGAACTCATAATAAAAGTTTGTTTATAAAATATCAGTCGGAAACTCGCAACAATCTTTGACGTTTCTAATATGAAAATGGCGCGAATTTACAAATGGCGCCACATGCCCGTGGTGAAAATTAGAACTACATCTTTCATCTCATTTACTCTTTATTATTAAAGTGAGACAAACGTATTGAGCAAAATCGCTTCCAAGGAGGTTCGATCAGTCAGCTTATTTATTCTCGTAATGTGAAACTCCTTGGACGAAATTCTGATAATATTTTATGGAAATTAAAATAAAAAAACCGTAAAGAATACGCACGGTGCCATACAACGAGGTATGCGGTAAAATAGGTACATAAGTGAGAGTACCTATTTTACCGCACGTTCCGTTGTATTAGTGCGTAATTTTTAACTTTCGAACCATGTATACAGGCTTCGTAAATGCAGTTTTTGAGCAAATGTGTTGAAAAATTATTTATTTATTTTTATTTAAGCAGTATTTTTTTTCTTTGATATTAATTCAAGTTTTTTCTTTGACATTAATTCAAGTTACACTTTTTGAGCGTGGTGACCCATTAGAAAACAAATTTTAATATATAGTACAGGCTTATCATATACATACACGTTAAGCGAACGCTCGGCCGAGCTACATGGTAGGCGGAGTGGAGCGTGTTAGGTATTATTTTCGTTACGGAATTCTTTGATTCGGTCGCCGCGAATAAAAGCTATGCAATAGCTTAAAACTTTCTCCATAGGACCACATATCGTACTCGCGAAAAAAATAACAACTTTCCCTTATAAAACTTCAATAGAGAGGTCGTAGGTTCGATCACAGACAGGCGCTTTCATGCCCAAATCCACAGGCGCTGATGATGATCAAAATCCTACTTATAATATTGTAAATCAGAAAGTTTAGATGTTTGTTACACAATCACGCAAATACCGCGGAATGAATTGAGATGAAATTTGGAACACAGATAGATTATAACCAGGATTAACATTATATTATATTTTTTATTTATTTTATTGACTAAGTACTTTTTATTATGAATCTATTATGTCATTAGTTATCGACATGATCTAACTCCGAACAATAATCCAGCATTGCATAAATAAGCTATCACGCCCTTTTTACCAGAAGGCTTTTATTTTGATATTAGGCTTTACTGTTTATTACTATGCCTATGTATGTTTAGAATCAATTCCATCCGACTAAACAGACAGCTGTGCTGCTGGGGAGTTTGTTGCGCCACTTCTTCTTCCCAGCTAAAGCACTAGGAAGTGTTGCAGAGCGGGCGTTTTTGGGAGACTATCTTATCTATTTTGACGTTCGAAAAGTGCTGATTCTCAGCCTAATTAGAATGAATGAATTTTGATTTTGACACTTTTTATCCCGTTAATGCGGTCCCGTGGGATGATTTCCGACCTCCACGCGGGCTATGCTGCTGACAAAAGCTATCGGAATCATAAACAAAGTGAATAATGATGAGTCTGGGTTACAACATTGCCTTCCAAATTTTCCTGTCCCCTCCTAATAGCTTAGCCATATAAGTCATTCTCTTAAGGCAACGATAGATGACAGCTACCTACAGCGATGCACTGCCGCCAGTCGCTCGCAAGAGACCCCGCCTGAACGCGCATCGAGTTTTTCGAAAAACAACCCATGTTGATTTATCAAAAACAAATCAAAGAAAAAACGTATACTAAATTTTGGGTGATTAAATTGTCTTTAGATGGTAAAAGTTTCATGGAAATACACCGGGCAGTTTTTGCGTGATTATCGTTTTTATGTCCGCGATAGACATTACTTTACCAATTAATTATATTATGTTATAAAAATATTATTTAAAATATTGACACATCAAATTACGAAGAAAATTGTCTAGATTCACATATAATTTTTTCAAATACATAAAACAAGCGGTTTAGACGTGATCTTCAATAAAAAGTCCTTAAAAGTCGGCTGTCTGCCCCTTAAAACCCATCTTGAAACGAGAAAATATTAATATCATTTTCTTTAACCGACCCTCTTAGCGTTGCAAAAGCTATCTCGAATTGCAATAAAACTCTTTCCGAACTGAACTCCACTTAATGTGCAATACCTACCTCTGAAGTACTATTACCTAAGTTTCTAGACTAGTACTTTAGATCAAGTGGCTTGAACGACCGCAGTATGTTTCATTGTGACTGACATTTACCTATATTGTATTTGAAAGATAATATTGTATTATATGTTTAAAAATTCGAGCCGACATTTTTTTGTGCGCCGACCGTTAACATCTCGATTGTCAGAGATCACGAAATGCGTTATTGGGCACGTGGCCGGTTAAAGAATTGGCCAATAGTTGGGAAGTAGGAGAGTAATAAGAGCCACAAGGATCGATCGTTCAGGTTAAGCTTTACTTGCCGCGGTTGGTCCGTGGATGGGTGACCATCTTTACATACTAAGACCCCGCCGTGGCTCGAAATTGGTCCCGGCTGCAATTTGTGGATCTTTGACAGTCGTTACTGATCGACAGTAGCACTTGATCTAGGAGAGTCGAGTAGCGCTGTTTGAAGTAACCTTTAATTTTTTATTGCATGGAGTGTTAATTTAAAATGATTTAAGTAATAATTTAAACCAAAAAGTAATGCTATTCCTGTTGAATTTAGTGTAAGTTAAGACAATAAACCAACTAGTGTGACCACATCAAGTCAACTAGACTGACCACAGAGCTCACTGCGGCGTCCGACAGCTGTTGTGTATAATTAGAACTCAGCAGACACAGACAGACACTAAATACATGTCCCAGAAAGTTCTCAACCGAATTGTGAAAGTAAATAATGTAAATAAATTAAATATTTTGGTACACAAAAAGGTTTACAACCCTGATTTTAAGGCGCCATATGGCTGAGTTTAAAATATTGCAGGGATCGTGACTTTTACAAAGTCAAGTTAAATTATTTCATTTTGTATCAATAAAATCTTTTTGGAATAGGCATAAAGACTAAAAGTTAGCTGTTTTATGTAAAGTTAGCTGGATTTAAGTAATACCTTGTGACAGACATAGCCATACAGAAGAATAAATTCAAGCTGAACGTTTTCTTTCTTCGCATTGGCAAGACGGGCGTACGGGCGAACGTTTAAAACGTACTTACAAAACATACAACAATTACAGATAAGACTCCTCAAGTTCCTAGTTAACAAAAAGGTAAAGAAAAAATGTAACAAAGAGTATGAAAAATTATTCCCTATTTGTAAAGTCCTACCAATAGATAGGAAAGTCGAGTATCTGATAAGCCTAGAACACTATTTCAGTGATGAGTTTAAAGTACCTGTTGAAAATAAATATAATACAAGAAGTGTAAGAGAAAAAAGACTAGTTGCACCGAAAACAACAAATTACTATGGGGAAAGAACTTCCAGATATTTGGTACCAAAAGTATTTAATAAAATAAATATGTTAAGAAAAACCCCTAAATTTAGTAAAGGTGTCCTAAAATCGAGACTAAGGAGTTTATTTCTCGATAGCGAGGATTCAGCCACTGTCGAGAAATGAACTCACTTCGAACCTTATAATTAGTTTTATTGCTTATAGTATTAATTAGTTATTATTTTATTTAAGGTTAGCTCCTTAGAAGTCTCAGATAACATTAAAAATGTAATAAAGAACAAGCGCTTCTCGCCATCAAACTGCAAAGTTTGGCGAGCAAAAATGTAAAACCAAAAAAAAATATAGATTGTTTTGTAAAAATAAATAAAAATAAAAAAAGACCGTGAATTAAATCTTTTTGGCTCACAACTTCGCCTCTTCTACGGCATCGGCGGTGACAGAGCCGAGATCTTCATGATCAGGCACAATGTTCCCACTGCGGGGGCCGTAATCCACCACGCGGGCCCAGTGCGGATTGATAGATGTCACATGTCTTCGATTTTTTGATTCTAAGACATGCTGGTTCCCTCACGATGTTTTCCTTCACCATTTTGAGAGCGGTGGTGATGAAATATATTTACACAAAATATGGCGCCTTGTCTAGGTTCGAAGCCACGACAAACAACCTCCTACCTCGTGGTCGCAGATGTCACTATGACTGAATTTCAATTTTCTCAAGAAAACGGCCAACCCCCGGAACTTAACTTCATCAGCTCTCTATATAATTTAAATGTGACATTGAACTAACTAAATTTTCTGCCCTGGATGTTAACCAGCTAACAACCAACACGTCTTATTAGCCCATTTCAAAATCATGGCACATACAAATCAGCACAATCCACAACGATTTATTATCACTAAAGACGACAAACTGACTGCAAAGACCACAAAGTGTCACCTAAGGCGACCACAAGGCACAGCACTATTTAAGGACAATAAAGGGCCCGCAATTTATAATCAGAGCTCGGAACAGTCTAGGAGGAAACGCTGTGGTCAGTCTAGCTGACGCCCGTTTAGAGATGGGAAGAGATCGTAGAAATAAAGTACATATCGATGTTTTTTTATTTTACATACATAATCACGCCACGTGAGGTGTACGTTACTTATAGTATGCCTACATTGCGCCAGTTATGTTTAAGTTAAAGTATAAAAGGGGGCGAGCCTTTTGCCATCAACCGGGCACAATTCCAAACTCCGGGCTGCCACTGAGAAATTCCAGATTGAAAAACCCAACAACACTTTACCCGACCTAGAAATGGAACCCATGACCTCTTGCTCAGCAGTAACGCTTCAGACTACTACACTAACGAGGTAGCCTATTATTATTACTTACTTTATTACTGCAGGGTTAGCATGACGTTTTCTATTTCTACGAAGAATATACAGTGCTTTTTCAATTCAAAGTGACATTTCGTTTCTTCATTTTTGACATCGCACCGTAGATATCCTTCTACAATCTGTCATTTCTTTCGACACAAATCGGTGCTCGTGCTAAGCCTGCATGTGTGAACTCAATATAACAATGCAGTCATTAATTGCCACACTTAGAAATGTCACCGAAAAACCAATTAAACACGTTATGGTAAAGTTGATTTTCTAACCTTTAAAATTTTTTACTGACTGAATAGATTCGTTAAGAAAGATGTAGCTACACATTTACATGAGTTTTTTTTTTTTTTGTATTAGCCTACACTGTCCCACTGCTGAGCAACTGCGGCAGAAAGTTAACACTCCACAATATCATTCGGATTTTAAAATCCGCGTCAATTAAGCAAATTATCGTACCGATATGCCGTTATTAATAAACATAACATAAAGAAATGATTTATTAAAAATTAACCCAATAGTTAACCTACTTCTTTACTTAATTATAACATCCAATTACCACGTTGACACATACTTCGTTATTGTTTTGCAGTTCTCTGAGATCCTGTTAAATTAACGCCACTCAATTTTAAATTCAATTAAAACATCGAAGTTTAAAGAATCAAATGACATATACAATAAAATCCTTAACATCCCCATAATAACAATGCTTCTCATTAAAATTTATCGATATTTAAAATCGTGACCCATAAAGTCTCGACTCGTTTTATATTTCTTTAATTTATCGATACAATTATTTCCCATCTCCATTGCTATAGCGGTAAGCTCAGTAAAGTTCATGCCTCGTAAGTCAAAATCAATGGGATAATAATTACTACTGTATCTTCATGGTATCCTATTGGCCTCGGAAGAAATATAGGTACTATGTGACGTGTTATAAATGAAATTGATGGTGATTTTGACGTAGATTGCTTTCATGCGTCGAAGATGACGGTAGCGCCATATTGATCTTGTCTTCTCTGTCACTATGCATCCCTTTATCTTATGGCTTTTTAATTATGTTAATTTTATTTATGTAGATTATTTTACATTTTGTGAATGAGAGAACGTTGTAGGTCTTACAGACTGTAGATTTGTAGACGATTTTCTATTCTGTTTTCGTCTAAGTACCTGGTACTTATTGACAGGCCTGCGCTGTCCTCCCATACATTTTATCTTTGTAATTTGAAAATATTGTTAAAGCCAATTATTTTTAAAAGAGTAACCGTGGAGTTTCTTGCCAGCTCTTCTCCATAGGAAACTACAATTTGGAACCGTGCACCTAGCTTCTGACGTTTCATAAGTGCCCATGCAGGTTTATATGAAATAAAAATATTTTATATATCGAGTAAAAAGTAGCCTATGTCCTTTTCCATATACCACGCTATATCTCTGCCAAATTTCATGACGATCAGTTCAGCGGTTTAGGCGTGAAAGCGTAACAGACAGACAGAGTTACTTTCGCATTTATAACATTAGTAAAGATTTGACTCATCATGGCAGCCGAAAGACGCCCACTGCTGGACATAAGCCTCCGGAATTGCCATAATCGCCACGATTGGCAGGCGGGTTGGCGATCGCAGTATGGTGGTAAAATGCTTAGAGAACGCTGCTGCCCATTCTCTAGTAAGTCCCTTAGTCGCTTCCTACGACACCCACGGGAAGAAATCGGATGGTGCTATTCTTTTACGCCCGGACACCACACGGGACTAGAGAGAGAGATTTGACTCAATCGTGTAAAACCTTGCATTTAGTTGACATATTGTCAGCAAGGGCGTCCGAGTTCTCAGTTTATTAATATTTACTAAGTTTAATTAAAATATCGAGTAACAAATAAAGCAAACGCACATTACTACTCGACCGTTTTATCGTAATTAAGTATTATACAATAGACACACAGTGGTTTAATGGTTTACTTAGACGTTAACTGTTTCAAAGACTTTTTTTTTAAAGGGCTTTGTCGCTTAGCGACCACATCGCCCAGTGCAGAAAAACACAGCATTGTTGATCTTTTATCTAACTTGTACAATTGTTTTGCCTTATCGTTTCAAAGACGTGATTTCTTAAATATTCGAGATCTTTCATAATTTGTTAAATTAAACTGTTAAAATAATTGAAATAAAATAAGTTATGTTGATATGCTGGGTTTTGAAATTCTAGGCTGAAAAAGATACGATTCCTAATACGGTAATTGTCCAACTACGCTACTATTTTGCGTTCATTCTGCAGACTTTCGGGTTTCGGTTCACCGACATCCGAAAGTAAAGTTATTTTTCACTTCATCATATCAGCCGAAAGACGTCCACTGCTGGACATAGGCCTCCCCCAGGCTCCTCCACTTCGACCGGTCTTGTGCTTCCCACATCCAGCGAATACCCGCGGTCTTCGCAAGGTCATCGGTCCACCTTGTGGGAGGCCTTCCTACTCTACGTGTTCCGGTACGCGGTCGCCACTCCAGAACCTTTCGGCCCCATCAGCCATCTGTTCTGCGAGCAATGTGGCCTGCCCACTGCCACTTAAGTTTGGCAATTCTTCGGGCTATGTCGGTTACCTTGGTTCTCCTGCGGATCTCTTCATTTCTGATTCGATCGCGTAGGGAAACTCCGAGCATAGCCCTCTCCATTGCCCTTTGGGTGACTTTAAGCCTTCTGATAAAGCCCATTGTGAGCGACCACGTCTCTGTACCATAGGTCATCACTGGCAACACACACTGGTCAAAGACTTTCGTCTTGAGACATTGTGGTATTTGGGACGAGAAGATATTGCGAAGCCTGATAATTTTTCACTTAGTAGTGTTTTTTCTGGAAATCGTTTTTTTTTTTTGGACAACCTTTTTACTGGATCAAGAATTCAGTTTCAAAACGTTTGTTTTTGAACAGTCTTAGCATTACCCGTCCTCTTCTACGAATATGTTTAAGATAAATTCTTCATACGATTTATCGTGAGTAGTTCGGAAATGATGGGTGCTTCACCAATGCATCATTCGGGTCATTTGACCGACTTTGATCGCTTGATTTACTACTTGTAATTTATTACCAAGTAATTTTGTAACGATTTGAGGAATGCAGGCGCACCTAATACTTACATTAAGGTACCTTTGGGAAATATAGTTGATGAAAGTATAATTTAATTGGGTAGCAAGACTACTTATACAGGAAAAGTTTTTATCAAGTGTGCAAACTGTAACCATGAATTCAGCAGCATATCATTCTAAATCCCCTAGCGCAGAAATTTTTCGCCAATTATACAAAAAAAAACCAGCTGTTCCATAGATTTCGACCGCGTAGGTATTGCACGTTTCTATGAAACAGCTGATATTTTTTTTATAACCTGCGAAAAATTTCCACAGTAGAGGGTCTAGAAAAATATGCTGAATTCAAGGTTGCGCACTGGATAAAAACTTATCCTGTATGGTTCCCCTCGCCTCGCTTCGCCAGCCAGGTCGCTCGCTCGCTCGATCGCTAGCTGGCGTTGTAGCCTGCCCTTCTCTTGGTCTGCAACCGGCATAAAGATTGCTATCAAATACATATTCCCCTCTCATTATAATACCCTACACAACACTTATATGTCACGTAGGTACACACAGTTTTATTAGAGCGTGTCCATTGAAGAGCGTCGGAGCGTGCAGGCGAGTCAATTGAGTGACCAGACCACCAAGGATGTGGCCTTTGGCTCACGGGGTCATGTGGGTTTTGTAACAGCTGATGTGGATTTTATGTGCAATGTCGATTTCTGTAAATCGATAGTATGTTCTGTTTTTAATCGAATTCAAAAACGAGGAGGTTATCAATTAGATATGTTCATTTTTTTTTTATGTATGAGCGGGCAAAACTCCGTCATATATTTTCAAAATTGTCTTTTTGTTCGAAAGGGGTTTATTCCGAAATGGTCCCATTTAAATTTCATATAGATCTGATTATGCGTTTCGGAGACAGACAACGGAACTCTTCAAAAAATGACAGCAAATCAACCGCGATTGCTGCATTGTTTTGATTTGATTGACTTTGAGAATACCCAAAGATGATGAAATTTCGAATTGGTGTGCGGTAGGTACCTACTATAACTAAAAAGTAAAAATTATAATTTAAAAAAAGAACAACCGACTTCAGCGTTCTGTGGTTTCTGCCTACCCCTTCGGAAAAAGGCGTGAATTTAAATGATAAATGATTTTATTTCTTTAAGTAGGTTTGTACAAACACTTTTACACGTCAATCATATTTTTTTTAAACTAGATGAGAAGAAAGGCCGAAACAAACTCAGAGGTCACAGTCTCTTTTAAAGTCCAGACATAATCTTGGTCAGATCATGTGAAGACCATGTGGATTGGTGTCTGAAATGGTCTTTTGAGGAAAGAACCACACAGATTGAGTGGACCTGTCCATTCAGTGCACGCATGTATCAGTAATCATACGGCTCAACTCAGAACTTTATGAATGTATATGTTTAGTTTTTAACTTGAACTCTATTATGCCTACTTACAGTAACATATACAGAGCGGCAGACCCAACGACGCATAAACTGTAAACAAGCACATGATTCTAGAGCCCTAGCGTAGAAATTTTATTTTATTTTAAAGTATTCAGCTTTCAAATTCAACATCATTGTCAAGTATTTCCCATCATCCGGTTTCTAATTTGAGAAATTGAGGTTAAGAATTCGATTGCCAAAGTAGCTAAAAAAATCATGTTATTTTGTTGCTTTGTCAAAAATGTTACTTTATTACATCATCATTGTTGCAGAATTCACTTCACAATTATTCATATTTACATCAATAGCATGTGGCAGATAGGTCTGAACCAGTATTTTTTAGTTATTATCCTGCATGCACTTTCTATTCGTTTTATTCTTATCTTGAAGTTGAGAATTTGACTTTTTTAACATTTAGTAGATGTAGTAGTAAAATAGTAAACAGTCAGGGAAATTAAGTGACAAGCAGGTTTACATCCAATGTCAATTTGCCGTACCATTTCAATTCATCTGCCGCAATTTGTGGTGTTGCCGTGTTTGTATTATTAAATGGAATATGCGGACAATTTAAGTTGGTGGTAAAAAAAATAGCAACTTATTCCCTGAACCATATTAAAGATTACTATATCTATCTATATAAATAAATAAATAAAATATATGCCTTTTCCCATCTCCACACCATTATATCAGTATTCGCGGCTAGTTCTGTTTGCCGCCCGTGCGTCGCCGCTTGAGGTATGGTCTAACGGATTATCCGGATTAGTATTATTTACACGAACTAGTCAACACATCATACAAAATATTCATAAATCTGTCCATGTTTCTGTTTGTTTGGCGATTTTCGCCCTTATTTATTTTGTGTTTTCAGTATTTTGGTTGCAATTTGGTTCAGGCCTCCCAAATCTTTGACGATGATGATTTTCGGTCTTTTTTGGTCGGTAATTATTGTTTATTTTCACTTTTTAAATTCATATTTTCTCCTATGTATAAGGCGTCTTTTGTTGCCTTAGGTTTTTTGTGTTGTTATAAAACTAAAAAAAAATATGTGACATATATTACGGCAGGACTCTGGCTCCATGCAACACAGTTATAACTAGCTCAGGAGTCCGAGAAATTTCCAACTTTTTGTACAACTGGTTTTCATGTAAAAAAAAAAATTGTATTTGTTAGAGAAGCACATTGTCAAAGAGTAGTTTCGTCTCTAGACGTATATGTGAGTTTTTTCAGCGCAATGGTGGCCCTGTGGTAACAGTCCCAGACTTGTTGTAGCCACCACCGCCAAACCCAGACAGGCGCTTTACTTTGTGTAAATTATTTCATCACCACTGCTCTCAAAACGGTGAAGGTAAACTTCGTGAGGAAACCGGCATGTCCTAGAACCAAAAATTCGAAGACATGTGACATCTACCAACCCGCACTGGGCCCGCGTGGTAAATGACAACAGCCCACTCCCTCTCCCATACAGTGGAAAATCTTGTAAACTGCTAACCATACAGAAGATTTTTTATGAGTGTGAAAATTATTCTTCAGAAAAAGAAATAGTTGATTCCGATGAGGTTAAGTATTCAAATTGAATGTTACAGCAACGGATACGGATTGCAATACTAAGTGCAAACCCGCTGAGCTGAAACGTTCCAAGAAAGGGGGACATTTGTAACCCACTAGTCTAGAACCGCGACGAAGTAGTTACATTACTGGCTGTGAGCGAACTGTGGGGGACAAATGTCCCCAATGACGGTGGCGACGATGAGGTGAAATGTTGCCTTTCATATGTTATAGTAATACTGTCCTCGTGATAGAACGTCGGTAGAAAGTACTTCTTCTTACGAATTAATGTGCAGGATAAGTTTTTAACCAGTGCGCAAACTGTAACCATGAATTCAACATATCATTCTAGACCCCCAGCACAGAAATTTTCCGTTGGTTATACAAAAAAAAATCAGCTGTTTCATAGAAAAGTGCAATACCTACGCGGTCAAAATGTAAGGAACAGCTAATTTATTTTGTATAACTGAAGAAAAGGCAGTCGCTTTACTTTATGTAAATTATTTCATCACTTACTGTTTTCGGAACGGTGAAGGAAGACATGGTCAACAAAATATAACCGACGGTGTGGAGCACCGCCGTGTCCTCGTGGAGGCGATCGGCGGCGGCGATCTCTCGCGTCCGGCCTTGGTCCAGGCCATGGTACGGAGCGAGAGGGCATGGGGAGCCGTCACCTCCTTCAGCGAAGCAGTAATGCTCGCGAAGAGGGAGGCGGCGCACGTGAGGGAGAGGCAGCATATGCGCCCTCGCGACCCTAGCTGCCGCAGGATACGGAGACGCCCTGGGCGTCGGGAATCCCAGGCCGATTTCCGGCCACCGTAGGCATGGGCTTGCGGACGGCGAGTAATGGGTAGCTCGCTGTCCGGTAAGGATCAAGCCCAAGTCGACGGCGCGTTGTGTTCCACGCGCGCCTCAAAGAGATGTCAGCACAAAAAATGATGGGGCCCGCAAGGGCCGATGCCTGCTAGGGGTGCGGGTTTGTTCGAAAGAGACACCACAGCCCCTGGCATACGGGCTACTGAAGGAACACGGGTGGGTTTTAGTCAGTAAAAGTCTGACACGCCCTCCAGCTCCACCCAGAGTGGGAGAAGTTACTTGATGATTTCCCACCCAAAAAAAAAAAATACGGTGATACAAAAAAAAAGTTAGTTTGGAAATTCTTCTGACTGATATTGGTGAATAAGTAACTAAAACGTCTATTTGAAAACAGACACCATTTTTTCAAATACAATAATAGTACATTTTTAGTTTTTTGTCGAGCAAAGCCAGGCTAAAACAATATAGTAAAAACAACAAAAAGAAAGCCGTTATTATGTCCGTTTGGTCAGTGTCGGGTTGAATCATATGTTTGTCCGGATTTCGCACAAGATTGACTAAGACTTATGTTCTGTTTGCTGACCATATTAAGACGCTGATCTGCTGAGAGGGCCCATGTAAGCATTGGTTCTGTTCTTTAGAGTTATCACAACTCTGCAGACGCATTTGATACCGAAATGACATTGTGAAAAAAAAACTTTTTATTTTGTTGTTTCTATCACTTGGGCTTGTGGCTGAATAAAAACAGCGGCACGGGGCGATCGATAAGGTTAAGCTACGCTTGCCGCGGTTGGTCCGTGGATGGGTGACCATGTTAACATACCAAGAACCCTCCATGCCTCGGAAAGCACGTTAAGCCTTTGGTCCCGTCTGTCATTTGTAGATCTTTGACAGTCGTTACGGGTCGTCAGAAGCCCGAAAGTCTGACAACCAGTCTTACCAAGGAGGTATCGTATTACCCAGTAACTGGGTTGTGGAGGTCAGATAGAAAGTCGCTCCATGTAAAATACTGGTATTCAGCTGCATCCGGTTAGACTGGAAGCCGACTCCAACATAGTTGGGAAAAGGCTAGGCAGATGATGATGGCGAGTTCCTTTCACGTGTTTAAAAAAACTATGTTCCTAAACACGATAAAATAGCAAGATTTTACGTTTTCGTTTGGGAGGTCAACAACCGCTGTCAATGTTGTTACTCGAAATATGAGTTGCGGAAAAATGTTTTCTTATGTTGTAGCGTATTTTAATAAATCAGTCAATAACCGTGACACTCGTTTTTTTTTTTCTGTGAAAGCTTGCTAGAAAATCAAAATCAAAAGCTATTTATGCAAATAAGGTTGAGAATCAGCACTTTTGGAACGTCAAAATACCTAAGACAGACCCCCAAAACGCCCACCCTTCACCACATCCTAGTGCTTCAGCTGGGAAGAAGAAGTGGCGCAACAAACTCTCCAGCAGCACAGCTGTGTGCTTAGTAGGATATACTTGATTCTAAACGCGCAAATAAATAGGCAAAGTAATAAACATTACGAGACACAGAACATTCATTAAATAATTAGTCATATTATGTCAGTTAGCCATGTCAATATACCAACAAATAAAATGAAAACTTAATTCAAGCACAATGAATAAAAAAAAAGAAGGAAATAAAGCATAATACCAAAATAAAATCCTCCTGGTATAAAGGTCGTGATAATATATAATATACACTAGCTTTTGCCAGCGGCTTCGCCCGCGCGGACCTGTCATCCCCTATTTAACTACCTTAGGGGTTGAATTTCGAAAAATCCTTCCTTATTCCTTGTCTACATCATATAGGGAACCTCTGTGCCAAATTTCAGCTTTCTAGGTCCAAGGGTTTGGGCTGGGCGTTGATGAGTCAGTCAGTCAGTCAGGACCTTTCTTTTTATTTATATAGATGATAGACGTAACCATCTCGAAGTTTTCACAGAACATAAATTAAAAAAAAACAATTTTTCAAACTGATCATCATCATCATCATCTACCTAGCTTTTTCCCAATATTTTACATGGAGCGACTGCCTATCTGACTTCCACAGCCCAGTAACTGGGTAATACAATACCTGTTGGTAAGACTGGGGCCCAGTGCGGATTGTTAGGTGTCACACATGTCTTCGAATTTTTGGTTCTAGAATTATAACCGCATTCACGGTAAGGGAAAAAGACGTTGCATTTTACAATATGTGTGTATGGCTGAATCAATCGTATGATTTCTTTGGACCACATATATTCATACCTAAACTCACGCCTTCTGCTTATGGGGGTAGGCAGAAACTACAAAACGTCACTTACTACGACCCTTACATACTCCTTTTGCGAGTACTAAGCATTATTTTAGTGACATTTATAAACCTTGTTTTTAGTATATGCGAAACCTGAAACACGTGTCTAGTATTCTTATGTATAGAATCTATGTACGAAATTTCAAAACTATATCATGAAAAATCACAAAGTTTTAAGCTTGTTATGTTACCTAGTTGTCTACACAAACATGGTCACCATAAGCACCACGCGTTGCCCGCGCGTCCAACGTGGTTTGTGCTCATTGATAATAATTCGGCAGTAAATACCTAACCGTATGGCAATTGTTTTGTGACCAACTGGTGATAATTTAAAAAAAAAAAAAAAATTGGGAAAAAATATTAACATGTTGTAAAAACTATTGGAATCGATTCAGTTCCTTATTGTGAACAAACTATATTCAGGTTACGCATATACTAAAAATAATGTTGTATATTACTAGCTGCCCATTTCGGCTTCGCAAGGGTGGGTGGGATCCCAATTTTTTTTCGTTCGACTGTTTTTTCTCCGACTTACTCTGCAAATTCGACTACCAAGAAAAGTACTTATGGTACTCACAAATAAGTTCAAATAACGTGGCTTTCTAATGGTAAAATAATTTTCAAAATCGGTTCTGTAGATCCAGACATTGTAGGGGTACTACAACCTCACAAACTTTACCTCTTTAAAATATTAGTATATAAGCATAGATTACTGTGACATTTTTACTGCAATTCAAACGATTTGACATGTTTTTGTACCTTATATTATATAATTTTCCTTAATGTTATTTTAAAATTATAAAATCTTATATTTGCATAAATTCAATAGTAATATATGATTTGCATGCCCATGTGTCGGTAGAACATGGAGGAGTTATAAAATAAAACATCTAAGTACTATATTTACACATGTTTGCAAACCAATAAATGATTTCATTTGATTTGATTACGCACGTGACCTTTCTGAAGGACATCACCAATAAGATCGTCCCATCCCGGCGTTTCCACTCATATCTTCCTTGCAAATTACCTTTTGTTAGTCGCCTTTCGATTAATATCAAGAAATAGTATGAATAACGTAAGACTGCACATATAAAACATTGTTCTCCTACAGACAGCGGACATACTGATATATTTGATCTTTTTCTCTCTTGGTTATCATTCAAGAAGTAGCGATATACTGGAAGTGGCATAGTCGTGGTCTAGGGTAGATCGTATTAGTCAATAACATAATCAGCATATAATGATCCCACTGCTGGGACACAGGCCATAATCCACCACGCAGGCCCAGTGCGAGTTGGTAGATGTCACATGTCTTTGAATTTTTGGTTCTAGGACACGCCGGTTTCCTCAAGATATTTTCCTTCACCGTTTTAAGTGCTGTGCTGGTTCTGGTGCTGGCTTCGAACGATCTACAACTCGTAAGTCGGGAGCCATAACCACTGGGTCACAAGATTTTGTGCGAGTCACTACGCATCAAGTGACTCGCACAAAATCTACTTTCAACTAACTGAAAAACCTCGATATTTGGTGGTGTCATAAAACCGTGAAAATTAATAATTGAGTCAAACACACTTGGCCCTAGGTACTGACTTCCTATCACTCTCATAAAATCTGTAGATTTTCCGAAATAAATAAATCTTGAGGTTTTATTCTTTGCCTGCCGCTTCCAGGTATTCCATTGATCTTAGCCCCATGTGATCACGGAAGCACGCAGCCGGATCTCCGCTCGTTTGTACCGAGGTCATTGTGCCTTTCTTCTTAGAACTGAAATATGTTACAGGAGTACCAATGTACCTACGTCTTTAAGCGGTGTGCAGTGAAGAATCTTTTTACATAGGCTAGAAGTGGAATTGCGTTAGTCACAGATAAAGCTTGATTTATTTAAAATAGGATTTTGATAGTGACTAAAATAACTATAGGTTAAGTGCAACTGAACCGCCTTCGAAACTTTTCCTTAAAGCATTTAAGGAAAAGCCTTTCATAACAATTTGTATGGAAACTTCATGGAATCCGTCAGTCGCGTCGCACCTACTGCAGGAGCGACAATGTGATTCTTTTAATCGAAATTCATATTTTCTTAAGTCTTTTGCAAATTGCGGTGTTGTTTTACTTTGTAGGTTGATCAAAATTCATTTCACGGTAATTCTGATAAGATAATAAAAAAATAAAAATCTTTATTCATTTTAGTAAGTACTTATTTTATTACATTTTTAAATATTTTTATCAAACAAAAAAATAAAAATAAAACATTAAAAAAAAATATATAAAATAGGGTTACGCCGATATTGGGAGCAGGGTCCAAGCTACCGGTGGTTAGGGCTGCAGAGACAAGAACCTCCTCACGATGCGAGCCGTATCGAGGAGTATTGCCTTCTGAATCAGGCCTTTGATCCAGCCGCCTAACGAGAGCCTCGAGAGATGTTGATCGAGGCTTTCGGCCATCAGTCCATTGGCTGATACGACTATCGGCACAATTACAGCCGAGTCCACATTCAATTATTATAATTTAAATTTTCAAAATAGCTCAACGATAAATTAAAGTTGCAAATCGTCGTTGAAATGTTGAATTTCGCGAGCGACATTGACAGACTTCCCTTAGTAACTTTGAGTAGGACGATGACGGTTCCGTGCTTCCCAAATTTATAAGCAAATTCCCGCGTTCTTCTCAAGGTGTTCCGTCTTGACCCTGGTGATGGCAATGCTTGGGAGCGGCCTATGTCCAGCAGTCATCCATGTAGCCTAAAAAGTTGAAAACGTCTTTAAGCTGAATGGTGATTACGATAACGCCACGAGAAAATTTGAGACGGCTAGTTGTTCCATTTGAACCCGAAAAAAGTCAAACTAACCCGACAAACAACGTCATTGAAACTTTTTTGGCGGGTTTTTGACTGACCACAAGATATCCAACGATATCCACATACCAGGTTGAAAATCGGTCCGCACATACCTCCACATACATCAGCACCCTAATTGCGTAACTCACGATTGATCATAATTGGTTTCGTCTTCACAGTTAAACAATATTCATTGCGTTATTTATGTTGTCGAACAGACACATTTTTCGAACATATGAAGCAATGGTTTAACAATCCGTTTCAAAACGATACAGATTATGATGAATCGTGAGTTACGCAATTAGGGTGCAGGTCTCATACAACCTACCCATATAATCATACTAAATACATTCCTCCCAAATTCTGCCAAAATAGGACGCAAGAGTTTTCTCATAATATAATTAGTTCTCAGAAGTTATTAGTTTGAAGTAGAAGTGACTTATTCGACGCCTTGTGCAAAGTATAGATAGGTACAGAAAGTAAACTCCACACAATTAGCGAAAACAGGCGCACATACACAGAAAGACGTACACGTAACGCATTCTGTTGACTGAGTATAGCTCCTCTCTCTTTTGCGCCATGTTTTCCTGGTATGTGCGAGTCTCAACCAGATTTTATTCGCGTTGTTCTGAATGTCAATCATTCAATCAATCTTTATTTGTGAACACAGGTATTTCCTTATAGGTCTTATGTATACATTTTAGTCGAGCTCTATGTCCTACCAATTAAATTGATGTACAATTTTTTTTTTTTTTTTTTCGTAGTAGGTAAGTCTGAATCTATACAATACAAAGTCATGTTGATTATTAATAAATGATTTATCAATTATAATTTATTTTTACATGCATGTCAATGATAAACAATATTAAAGGGTTATTTATGTCACATTTTATATCTATATAATCTATATAAATAAAAAGAGAAGTCCTGACTGACTGACTGACTCATCAACGCCCAGCCCAAACCCTTGGACCTAGAAAGCTGGAAATTTTGCACAGAGGTTCCCTTTATAATGTAGACAAGGAATAAGGAAGGATTTTTCGAAATTCATCCCCTAAGGGAGCTAAATAGGGGATGAAAGTTCCGCGCGGGCGAAGCCGCTGGCAAAAGCTAGTCTTTTATAAATAAAAAAAGAAAAGTCCCGACTGACTGACTGACTCATCAACACCCAGCACAAACCCTTGGACCTAGAAAGCTGAAATTTCGCACAGAGATTCCCTTTATAGTGTAGACAAGGAATAAGGAAGGATTTTTTGGAATTCAACCCCTAAGGGAGTTAAATAGGGGATGAAATATCCGCGCGGGTGAAGCCGCTGGCAAAAGCTAGTTTCACCTAGTAATGTCATGCACCCATCGTTACTAAAAGTCTGCCAACACTCCTTCCACAATTTGTCGGCAACCATTCAGATTGGGCTCTGCTCTACCAGCCATCACCTCCAAGTTTCCTCCACACTTCCATTTCAGACTATCTCATATATATGCCAGTTGCCTTCGCTCATGAGATCATGGATGGCCTAGGATTTTCTTAACTAAGTATATTGGATGCAGCTGAATATGAATATTTTTCATGGAACAAGTGCCTATCTGTCCTCCAGAAACCAGTTAGTCAGTAACACGATACCTCGTGGCAAAACTGGTAGTAAATTTCTACGTCTACTGACTGCCCGCAACTACTGTTAAAGATTTTCTTTTTCGGTATGCACACGCTCAGCACAATTGATGCTGTTTTTTTTTTGTTATGTTTAACGTTCTCTTTTTTTAATGTGTTTGTTGCTGTTGTGTTGTGTCTATGTCGAATGAATGTTTTCTGTTCTATTTTAGAATGACAGCCGGTAACAAATGCTTAACAAGACTTAGTGCCGACTTAGGGCGGATTTCATCAATAACACTGAAAGCACTCAACGGGCTTAAACCGCGTTCAAGAGCTGCAAGTGTCATCATTGTTGTAGAAAGTTGACACTGACAGCTCGCTCAACAGCTGTCAGTTTAGATGTACAGTATCATTGCTGAAATTGGCGCTTATTTGAACTTCTGTACTTATTCTATTTGGTGTCGCGTAACAAACAGCATAGGCATTACAAGTTTATCCACCTATGAATATTACACAGAGTATTTTACCTACGTAATTTAGGTGTTTGGGATATTTTCGGCCTGGGTAGAAATTAAAGCGAGTTTTGAATTTGATTTATTTTCAGATGGATTTCTGGTCCATTGATATTATATTTATTAAAAGCTTTTGATGGCCCCTGCATGGCAGAGGCTTTCCTACCGTATTTCCACTTAACATCACATCCTTGTTTCTCCGAACGTAAGTTGGTGAATTTTGTTCCCCGCTTCCATCATTTTCGTGACAGCCATCACTGCAGCCGTTATCTGCCACCCACTGTCCTCCCAGGAAACCGTAGATTTATCGGCGTAGTCCAAACCAGTGTCAGTTATTTAAAGCCAAAGTAATGTATTCAAACTAAGCTACGTTGAGCGCAGTGGTGGCCCAGCAATATCGACACCGACTTTCGAGTGGTACCCCAATAGCCCCAATTCTGTATGGTTATAATGATTCCCCGCGGAATCTTACTACGTTCAAAATACGTAAATATCGTGTTTTTTTAGAAACCAATGTAACGGTACGGAATTGAAATGTCACATTCTGTATGTTCCAAGACAATTTGTTGATACTATTAATACGATTTTAGCAGATTTGTGTGTGATTGACGTGGTTACGAGTAAGAAATCGTTAAGTGGTCATAGTGAATTCAGGCCTAGGCGCGAAACTCTATGGAAATAATTCCATCACCACTGTTCTCAAAACGAAGAAGGAAAACATCGTGAAGAAACCGGCATGTACTAGAACTAACTATTCGAAGACATGTGACATCTACCAAATCGCACTAGGCCAGCGTGTACATAGCTCACTCCTTCTGAAAAGGCAGGAGCCCTGTGTCCAGGCATTGGGAACAAGGGCGGCTGTCCCTTAAGTGCACTCGTGCGCTGAAATACCAGATTTTAATAGGTGTCGAAAGAATCACAAAATGTTTAATAATCGCATTGTGGCCACTGGTTGTGATATATGTAATACTAACAAAACTGACGAAACAATATAAGCTCTTTGCCGAGCTATTAAGACTTATTTTCGCGGTAAAGAAGATCCCTCGTGCGCTATGCCGAAGCGCACGGCGAATGCTCATAAATTTCTATGAGATCCGAGCTAAAACGCCTAGCGCGTGAGACAGAAGATAGTTGACATAACTGTATGGAGCGATATGGAGTAATTTGTCCATTCTCGTGCGCCGCACGGGGGAACCGAAGTTTGTCGAACTGAATCGAATATTACCGAACGTCGATTACCGAGAGCGCCCGAGGTTTGGCGAAGTTTGCATTGTCACCGCGAAGTTTAGTTTACGTGAAACTAAATACTATTGTTTATTTTTTATTCGTTTAGATTTAAATTACTTATCTGAAATAGGTAAATTTTATTTATTTACTTATTACCTCTAATACTTACTGAGCTAGTAAAGTGCACCACCAGTTCCATGACCTACCAGCCGCCACTGATTGGGAACATTGTTGGCTGATAAAATTTTTGGAAGTCAAAATTACATAAGACAGTCCCCCAAAACGCCCGCCCTTCATCTTCAACTCCAAGTTGTATCTACACGCTTAACCTGATTGAATAATATCGTACTACCCTTGCAAAAGAGCCATTCCGCCAAACAGTTTGCTCAACAAAGCGGATCCTGGCAGAACGCCAGAAAGAGGAAAATGTCATACATCTCAGAGCTTTTATCCTTAACATCAACAAACTTGAATGGTTTAATACAGCTTTGGTAAAAGCGACACCAGTTGTAAAGAGTACTACAAAAAGGCGAATAATTTTTCTCGGTGACCGATTTTATCTATCTATACACAAATAAAAAGAAAAGTCCTGACTGACTGACTGGCTGATTCATCATCACCCAGCCCAAACCCTTGGATCTAGAAAGTTGAAATTTTGCACAAAGGTTTCCTTTATAAAGGTTTCCTGTAGACAAAGAATAAGGAAGGATTTTTCGAAATTCAACCCCTAAGGGATTTAAATAGGAGATGAAAGTTCCGCGCGGGCGAAGCCGGTTGCAAAAGCTTATTCTATATCCGCACGGGTCCATCGATCAGGGTTAAGCTACTGTTGTCGCGGTTGGTCTGAGGATAGGTGACCATCTTTACATACCAAGACTCCTCCGAAAGGCACGTTAAGCCGTTGGTCCCGGCTGTCATTTGTGGATTTTTGACAGTCGTTACAGGTGCACGAAAATCTGGCAAACAGTTTGTGGTATTATGCTACCCAATAACTGGGTTGTGGAGCTCAGATAGGCCGTCGCTCCACGTAATGTACTATATTCAGCTGCTTTCGGTTAGCCCTGAAGCTGACCCCAACATAGTTGGGAAACGGCTAGGCCTCCCACTATTTGGAGGGGGCTTGCCATAATCGCCACGCTTGGCAGCCGGGTTGGCGATCGCAATGAGGTGGTAAAATGCATAGACCATAGGCCTTACTGTGTTGGAAATAGATTCCGTTTTCTTCAAGTGGTATTTTCGTTCGTTTCAAGAAATCCAATTAGATAGTATTGACTTACCTCTGTGGTTTCAAAAGCTGCATTACGCTAGATAGGATTTCTCCAAGATGGATTTTTAGAACGAATGCTGAAATCCTAACCGTTTTGAATGTGAAACTGTGAACATATTCCAGTCGAGTTATTTCATCTAATATCGCCTGCTTACAGTCATACCTATACAACTTGTGACGCTTGCTGTCAAACTTTTCAAAAACATGTATCATAAATCCTTCGACTTTGTTTCAGTTATGTTTATACATGTTTTTCTCAATACGGTGAACGAAAACATCGTGAGGAAACCGGCATGTCCTAGAACCAAAAATTCGAAGATATGTGATATCTACCAACCTGCACTGGGCACGCGTGGTGGATTCAGCCCACTCTCTCTTACAGAGAGGAGGCCTGTGTCCCAGCAGTGGGAGCATGATAGGCTGATTATGATATATGTTGAATCAACAACACAGATATACACCGTGTTGTTTGAGTCGTCTAACAAAGATGGTCCACTCAATGTCAAAAAAAATAAAAATGTATCCGACATAAATACCTCTAGGCGCGATTAAAAAATTGTTACCATTCATTAACATAATAGGTACAAAGAGTAATAAATAATGCTTTAGAATTATTATGAAACATCCTGTTAATAATGTTTACGTATCAAAGGATAGAAGATACCTATACTATACATTCCATAATTCATTCCATCTCCATAACAGGGTGTTTCAAATACGTCATGCGTCTTAGTGAATACTTTCTTTTTTTATTTAAAAAAAGTATTGTAGTCATTGAATACATGAAGAGAGCTGCCGTTGTAAAACGACTAAAATGTCACAGTGTATACGTAATAGGCAAACACTTCGATTTTCTCTCATCATCTATTCATCTGCCTAGCCTTTTCCCAACTATGTTGGGGTCGGCTTCCAATCTAATCGGATGCAGCTGAATACCAGTATTTTACATGGAGCGACTGTCTATCTGACCTCCACAACCCAGTTACTGGGTAATACAATACCTCTTGGTAAGACTGGTTGTCAGACTTTCGGGCTTCTGACGACCCGTAACAACTGTCAAAGATCCACAAATGACAGCCGGGACCAACGGCTTAACGTGCTTTCCGAGGCACGGAGGGGTCTTGGTATGTAAAGATGGTCACCCATCCACGGACCAACCGCGGCAAGCGTAGCTTAACCTGGTCGATCGACCCGTGCAGCTATTGTTACTTAGCCACAAGCTCCTCATCATCTATTATGAAAAATTTTTTTTTTAACTGTGTTGCGATTTGCATAATACGTATTTCTGAAGTTGTAAATTCGCGCACAAATAAACTTCGTGCATATAGCCACCAGAAAATAAAATATTATTTAAAAGAGTCGATACGGCCGTTTCGGGCGTGTAAACTCGTACGAATCGTCTAAATAAGCCGTGCAGGCTTTAAAAGGTCAAAACCTGAAAATCCTATAGAAATCTCTAGCACCGGAAAATACACCTCCACTACATAAACTGTATTTATATAAGAGCGATGAAAACTTTCCGAACTGTGTGAACAGACCTAGCGTAGATGGAGTCATAATCTCATTAAAAATGTATGAATCGTGAACATAAATGAAGTTACTCCATGTAGGATCGAGGCGGGTTCAAAATGTGAGAATAGACGGTTCTTTTTTGGGTGGGAATTCATCAAATAACTTGTCCCGTTCTGGGTGGAGCAGGAGGGCGTGTCAGACTTTTACTGACTAAAACCCACCCGTGTTGCCTATGTGCTAGGGGCGACGGTATCTCTTTCGAACAACCCGCACCCCTGGCAGGCATCGGCCCTTACGGACCCCACCAGTTGGTGCTGACATCTCTTTGAGGCGCGCGTGGAACACAACGCGCCATCGACCCGAGCTTGGTCCTTACCGAACAGCAAGCTACCCATTACTTGCCGTCCGCAAGCCCACGCCTACGGTGGCCGGGAATCAGCCTGGGATATATAGTATGTGTTTTCACAAAGTCGGTTGTTAATTTGCTTTGTAATTAGTTAATTTCCCCAACTTTACTACAGAATTCTGACAACCCCTCCGGAGAGTAAAGGCGTGATATTTAATTATTTAGGTAAACAAACTTTTATAGCGAATTATGCAAATTAACTATTTGTTTTTTTTTTTTGACAGATAATACGTATCTCAGAACATAAACTTTATGGGGTTGATAAATTCAAAGTTCGTGACTGTTAAGTGCGCACTTTTTTTTTTTTGTTGGGTGTTGGCTTCGCACGGTTTGTGCATTTAGCCAGTGTCAAGTGATTTTTCTTTTCGATCATGTAAATGGCCCGATATCAGGCACGAAGTTACAATAAAGTCATAGTCGTCGTTAGTCAGTCAAGTCAAAGTTATTGTAAAGCGGTAGTAACTTTACAACAACCTATTAGGAGTTTTTGGGGGGAACACGAAAAGTCCACGTTAGTCACTTATTTTCACCTTACTACACTAGTGCACTCACACTTAACTAAATTGAATAATTCACTACCAAAATTATACAATTTAATTCGCTATTTCACAAAATTTCATGAAAATGATAATTCTTGCGACATGTTCCAACGCGATCCCGCCAAAAACTGCTCGCACATCACTTTATTCCCTAACCACTTGACACTGTCAAAATTGAATTTACAACTACGAGTAATAAAAACTTTTTTACAAAAGTAAACAACCGACATCCGAAAACGGATTTATGGATTTTAGTTGTCTGAAATAAAATGATTTTATTTTATTATTTATTTAAATAAATGTGAAAAAAGAACTTTATTTTCGGAAGTCGGTGTCTTTGGTTTTGTATTTTCGTGTTTTTCTACTGACTTTTGGAAGTCGGTAGTTTTTTTGTTTTCTAAAAATGCTTTTATAATTCAATTTTGTAGTTGTTACCACAACTAAAAACCTTCCCTGACGTGCAGTGTGTTGCCGGAGATATCGCTTATCATATATACAACAAAATACAGTCAAATTGAGAACCCCTTCCTTCTAGAAGTGGATTAAAAATTAATTAAAATGACTGTGACTGTGCTGATTTGATGTGGGAAACATGCTCAAAATAAAAGTACCTACTACGGTAACCTTAACTAGCTTCATAGATTCAGGGGCCCTACTCCATTTACCTCTTGCAACAAATAAAAAGAAAAAATGCTATCGGGCAGCATAGAAATTGGTGCATTCACCCTACATGACGTCAGCTCGATTAGTGTGAGCACAGGAAAATCTAGGCTCAAACTAGAAGTTTTACTGCACTAGAATATCCTCGTTTCAGGGTTTCCTAACCAAAGCCAAGGCGTCCTAGTACTAAGCCTAATGGTCCATCTGACGGGCATGTCTACCACTCTCGTATTAGTCACTCGGTTAAAATATTCGCAGAATAATTACTTGTAACTATGGTCTGAGCTCTCGAGATGACTACTGATCAGTCCACCCATCGCGTCTTTGTCCCCCTGCTCTTATAACCATCGACATTCATACTCAAAACTTTCCTCACGACATTTTCCTCATTCCTCCGCATCACATGCCCATACCATGACAATCGATTTCCACACAACTTTTCAGTTACTGGTGCCACCATCAGACTTCCTCTGATGAACTCATTTCTTATTATATCTATTCGTGTACCACCACACAATGCTCTTAGCATTCTTAACTCAGCTGCATGTGCCTTTCATTCATCTTTTATGTGGCCCAACATTCTGACCATTACCCATAAGATCTAACCATTGTTTTATACATTCATTTAACTGTTACCAGTCATGGCAAATAATAATAAACAGTACAACAAGATTGATACAACTCTACGTACCTTCCTTAAGTCGTGCATGGGGCAATGGAGGACAGTCCTTCGCTATCCGGGATGTCCACAGATCCAGAGGAATGATGAACCTGTATGGATCAAACGGGGAATATTCCAGGGCGACAGCTTGAGTCCACTTTGGTTTTGCTTAGCCCTGAATCCTCTAAGCACACTGCTGGAGGATTCAGGTCTAGGCTATCGGCTGAGGAGAGGTGGTGAGGTTATATCTCACCTCCTATACATGGATGACCTTAAACTCTTTGCCCCCAACAAATTGCAACTGATGGAGCTACTGAAGGTAACTGAAACTTTTAGTAACGCCATCAGGATGGAATTTGGTGTGGACAAATGTGCAGTCATGCATGTAAAGCGAGGTGAGATTATGGAATCCGAGGGAATTCGACTTTCGGATTCCATACACCTCAGATCCCTCTCCTCATCCGAGAGCTATAAGTATTTGAGTATGTCGGAAGCGTTGGGCATCAACGCTGCCGACATGAAGCAATCGTTGACGGAGCGCTTCTTTGGTCGCCTGAAGAAGGTATTAGTTAGTCTTCTTTCAGGCGGAAACAAGGTGCGCGCCTTCAACGGTTGGGTCATGCCGGTTTTGATGTACTCTTTCGGCATACTCAAATGGACTCAGACTGAACTCGACACCCTGGATCGACGAGTCCGTACACTGCTGACTGCAAACCGGATGCATCACCCACGATCATCGGTGATGAGACTGTACATCCCGCGGAAGTGCGGGGGTCGAGGCTTTCTGAATGCCAAGACCCTCCACAACCGCGAGGTGTGCAGTCTCAGGGAATATTTTATAAAAGCCGAAGTGGGTATGCACCGTGATGCGGTCGCAGTGGATAAGGGACTCACCCCACTGTCCATGGCTAAAGAGAACTGGCGCAAACCTGTAATACTAACTACCGATGACCGCAAGGAAGTATGGCGAAACAAGGAGCTTCACGGGCGCTTCTATCGGGCTCTTCACGAGCCCGGTGTTGATTTCTTAGCGTCCGTATCCTGGCTACGTTTTGGTGACCTTTTCGGGGAAACTGAAGGTTTCGTCTGTGCAATTATGGATGAGGTTATCTTGACGAATAACTACCGGAGACATATTATGAAGGACGGGACGGTAGACGTGTGTCGGGCATGTCACCGTCCGGGTGAGTCCATCAGACATATTATCTCTGGTTGTTCTCGTTTGGCTAACGGCGAATACTTGCACAGGCATAACCAAGTAGCCAGGATTATTCACCAGCAGCTTGCTTTGCAATATAAACTTGTGGATTCGGAGGTACCGTATTACAAGTATGTGCCCGACCCAGTTCTTGAAAATGACCATGTCACGTTGTACTGGGACCGATCTATCATTACTGACAGGACTATTGTAGCCAATAAGCCTGATATAGTGGTGATAGATCGGTTAGCGCGCCGCACAATGATAGTCGATGTTACCATTCCGCATGACGGGAACCTCGTGAAAGCTGAGAAAGAGAAGCAAATGAAGTATCTCGACTTAGCACACGAGGTTGTTGACATGTGGAATGTGGACTCGGCTGTCATTGTGCCGATTGTCGTATCAGCCAATGGACTGATGGCCGAAAGCCTCGAACAACATCTCTCGAGGCTCTCGTTAGGCGGCTGGATCAAAGGCCTGATTCAGAAGGCAGTACTCCTCGATACGGCTCGCATCGTGAGGAGGTTCCTGTCTCTGGAGCCCTAACCACCGGTAGCTTGGACCCTGCTCCCAATATCGGCGGATCCCTATTTTATATATTTTTAAATGCTTTTTTAAATTTTTGTTTTATAAAATATTTAAAAATGTATTTAATAAGAACTTAAATGAATAACAAAACAGTACAAAAATATGTAGTTAGTTATTAAGTTATTTGATGATCCCTCCCCACCCTCAAAAAAAACCATAAGTCCGGTAAATTCGTAACGTGTTTGTAGTTCAAATCCAAAATGGTTTCCCATACAAGAAACCTCGATAAAGTGCATTTTTTGACATTTCAATTTAAAGACATGTGCGCGCGGGGACCTTAGGTGCGCATCCTACTCGTTCTTGTCCACTTTTTTTTTAACTTACTAAATTTTTTCTGGGAGAGTTAATTTACTAAAAGGGAGTACCCGAACATTTTAGCTGGCTAAACGATAATATGCTGGCTTTGGGAAAAGAATGGAAAAGTCTGAGAATATTATGTGCTCCATTTTAGTCGGTTTTACGGCACATAAAGGCGTATAGGCTATATTGTGTGGAGGCTGCTCAAACCTACGTATTTTTCGCCTTGGGTGTCATTTACCGCTACATATTTTGAATTTTCGCTGTGAATATTATAATCTTCTTCTTAGCGTTTCGACAGCAAACTAAATGAAATCGACCCAGAATTCGGCTACGTGTTTGGCGCCATCACTAGCGTCCAGAACAGTCCAGACATATCTTAGTCAGATCATGTGAAGACTGATTACTGAAATCTGATTGACTGTGTAGATTGTTGTCTATAATGTTCTTTTAAGCTTGGACTCCGACTCCTGAAAACGACGAGGAACAATTTTAATCACACCGTGTCTCCCCAGAAAATAGTGTACATTTTTTAAAATTGTTTCGTCATCAATCCTTTTAACTTATTTTTAAACTAGCTCCTGCCCGCGGCTTCGCACAGCTGGATTTTAAAGTAGATACTCTATGTGATAATCTGATGTGTACCATATTTCATCCAATGTTAACGCGGCGCTCGCCAGGAAAGATCCCAGGGCCTCAAGTCTGCTATTACAATAGTGTGAGAATGGTATATCATTGATTTCATAATTGTTGATTTTGACAAATTTGGTAATCTACTACTATCATAGCGTCATTATGACTTTCCAGTGGTCAGCCACTGAAACTCCATTGAAAGAAATGGCATTTATTGGTAATCTCGTACATAATGACAAATGAATGACTGACTTAGGGGGTAATCTGCTAAAATTTTGTCAGTTCCTAAAATAATATGTTAAAAAACAATCTGGCAGGACTAAATGTTCCAATTTATTAGTATTTTTTCGAAAATCATTTATATGTACTAGCGGGTTTTATAATAATGGCCATACAACAATTCCATTATAACACAATTCTATTACGAGACCATTGACCGACCACTGATCGACCATTATGAATTTAGCAGGTTACGAGGTTTTAGCAAAACGACGATGGGATCGTGTTGGAATGACGAATTTATAAAAATGGCAGACTAAGGCCCCTGTCGGGTTTTTCCTGACAGCTTCAACAATCATCGTCATATTACAGCCAATTTACACAACAGCTTGATGAATTATTATGCTCCCAAATATTACATAAGAGTCAATTATGGTGTAATAAAATTAAAAATTTAAAAAACCCCCGACCCAAACAAAAACTCTTAAAAGTAAAAAAATAACGTTTATAGACCTTTTAAGTTGAAGGTAATATTTTGATCAAGGCTTTGAGCAAGGATCAGGCTAATGAAAATGCTAGGCCTCTGTTTGGCATTTTCATTGACCGTCCCCCGACTTGACAATGCCTTTACTTTTAAGAGTTTTTGTTTGGGTCGGGGGTTTTTTAAATTTTAAATTTTATTTTATTTCTTGCTTTTTAAACTTAATGTTTCGCTTAAACCTGCGCAGCGTTGTGTAGTTTTCCCACAGTGAAGTTTGTTACTAATTTTTTATCCTCATTCCTCGTCCTGATCACCATTTATTCTATTCATTGAGATCTTTTCAATTTATTCATTTTCAAATCCATTCATTGAGATCTTTTCAATAAGCCCAACCACGATACCTCTGCTGTTTGTCGGTGAGTAACTTGGGTATCCTAGAAATTCCAGGTGTTGCTCCAACATCAGTTCAAGGTTACTTTGTTCGTCTAATATCATTGAACTAATATAATACCAAATTTCGAGTTGATCAGACCCGTGGAAGATGCTTAAATCCCTTCATCAACCAGAAAAGAGCTGATAATCTTCAAACGGCTGAACCGATTTTGATGAAAGATGTCTAAGAACACTCCCGACTAATACACCTTTCAAACAAAAAAGAAAACAAAATCCAAAAAGACTTTGTTTTATAACATGTAGTAATGGTGCAAAACCTACCTAATTATTATGTTATGTGACGCAATTAAACCTGCATCACACGTATTGAAAATTTTAGCGTTGCTGTACGCGATCTTAAGTTGAAGTTAGAGCAAGTTAGAGTATTCGTTACTTTGCATAGAGTCGCAGACACACGGTAGTTTTGATTGCAGTTTAATCGATGGCTCTGTAAGATTGTTTCAGTAGTAAAGTTCTTGAGGGAGTTTCAAACTACTGATTACATGGTGATCCTGATGAAAAGTTCTCGTCATATTTTAGGCTTGGGACGATCCCAAAATCTTCATTAGTACAAGTCTACGAAAAATATTTCAAATGTAGACTTACTTGCTTATGAGATTAATTTCTAATGTCTTGAACCATTTCAGCTTCTACAACATGTTCCGGAATTAACGCACACCACTCATCATCTGCCTAGCCTTTTCTCAACTATGTTGGGGTCGGCTTCCAGTCTAACCGGATGCAGCTGAATACCAGTATTTTACATGGAGCGACTGCCTATCTGACCTCCACAACCCAGTTACTGGGTTATACGATACCCCTTGGTAAGACTGGTTGTCAGACTTTCGGGCTTCTGACGACCCGTAACGACTGTCAAAGATCCACAACGGACCAACGGCTTAGCGTGCTTTCCGAGGCACGGAGGGGTCTTGGTATGTAAAGATGGTCACCCATCCACGGACCAACCACGGCAAGCGTAGCTTAACCTGGTCGATCGACCCGTGCAGCTATTGTTATTTAGCCACAAGCCCCTCGCATTAATTAATTAACGCACACCACTAAACACCCCAATTAGTATATTAATCATAATACATCCACTGAATTTTTACTACACTCGAGAGCAATGAATTAGGGGCACATAAAGATACCTGAAAGTTTTAGAAACGAAGAATGCAATAAATTGCATAACAATTAAAATCTAGCATAATCAATCATCATCATCATCATATCAGCCGAAAGACGTCCACTGCTGGACATAAGCCTCCCCCAATACGGGGGGTATTTGCCATAATCGCCACGCTTGGCAGGCGGGTTGGCGATCGCAGTATGGTGGTAAAATGCATAGAGAACGCTGCTGCCCCTAGTAAGTCCCTTAGTCGCCTTCTACAACACCCACGGGAAGAAATGGGATGGTGCTATTCTTTTACGCCCGGCACCACACGGGGCATAATACAATAAATTGTGTTTAATAGACAATCCAATATTGCTTAAATTAAAGTAATATAAAATATATGTGTCACTTTGTATTATTATACTCGTAAAAAATACATAAACAAAAAAATAATCAACCTTATCTTAAAACAAAAATAGAAAAGCAACCTTTTTTGCTATCACTATAAAATTTTCTTGAGTTTTTACTACAAGAAAAGTGTTTAAGGTCAAATAGAATTAGCATGTAATATGCACTTTTGAATAACCAAAGGTCAAATTACTGCATATAACTAGGTAATTAATAGCCCTCATTATGCAAATTTCATAAACTACTATTCTCTTGTTTTATCGTGTTTAGACATTGATAGCGATACCCATCACGCATGGAGAGTTTCGATAAGTAATTTAATTTGACCTTGTATAATTTTTACCGCTTTAATAAGTTTACACATCTGTAAGCTCATATTCAACTAGCTATTTGCACATTAGAAAGCGTCACAGCAAGCAATAAAAGATTGACTTTACTCGTCTACCATCAGTATTCGTATTGAAATTACATCTCGATGTCTGCCAACGAATGGAAAGGTGCACATCGGGTTTTAATTTATTTCTACTCCGTGAGTATCGAGTAAAAGTGTTAAAAGCTGGAGAAATTGAATGCTAAGGGACTGTTCACACGACGGCTTCTCTAACCGCAGAAAACGCGCGTTTACTCAACCGAAAGAAAGTGTTTAAAAAAAAAAAAACTTTTTTTGAAACACGCCCAGGAAAATCAAACAATAAAGAAGAACATTAAAACTTAAAAACGACGACGACTTGCGAGGCCAAAAAGGCTCCTATCTCATCATAATGTTGCGATATCTAAAAAAAACTACAGCAGCGCTGGTATCCATATAGGGCCTGCTGTGATGCCGTGGACACACTTACGGACATAGCAATTAATTCCATTAAAGGATTATAAAAAATAAATAAAAACCGAATTGAAAACGCAATGCAGTCGCAACTTGTTAACGATAAATGATTAATGATTTTTCATATTTATATAAAGTAGGTTTGTACAAACACTTTTACACGTCAATCATATTTTTAAAACTAGATGAGGTCGGCGTTTCCTATCTAACTACTCTGAAAAGAAAGGCCGAAACAAACTCAGAGGTCACAGTCTCTATTAAAGTCCAGACATAATATTGGTCTGATCATGTGAAAACGAGATTGGTGTCTGAAACGGTCTTTTGTCGGAAGAACCGTACCTTGGCAAATAAATAGATCATTTATTAACTAGATGTGTATTTATGTGCCGTTACTTTTGCACCATTTTAAACGGCACGTCTCGTCGATTCAGAATCCTTCAATCTGCGTAGCCTTTTTCCTACTATGTTAGGTAGGGTCGGCAACCAGTCTTACCAAGGGGTATCGTGCTACCCCTTGGTAAGACTGGTTGTAAGACTTTTGGGCGTATAACAACCCGTAATGACTGCTAAATATAACGAAACGAGTGACGAGACTTCTCCACAGAAAGCCTTACGGGCTTGCCGAGGCACGGTGACGCCGGATCGGGTATACTCGGCGCTGAATCGTGTATACTCGGCTCCAATCGTAAGTTTTCACTTCTATCGTGTGGTCATACACATACCTAGGGTTGTCAGGTCTTAAAACCGCAAAACCGGACCGACCAGTCTGCTTAGCCGGACATTTGGGTAAAAAGGCGCTAAAATTAAAAAAGGCAAACAAGGCTTTTTTATCATTTCCCATAAAACCTTCTTAAACTCTAATAAAACAACAACAACATTTAATGAATCAGTCTTTTTTATTATGGACAGTGCTACGAGTACAGCTTCGCTCGCTTGCGCTAGCGATACAAGGTTAAGCGGGTGGAACGGAAACCAACACATGGAAATGTAAAAACAATAACAAATTTAAAAAGCCTAACAAAAGCCGGATAAGCCGGACACCACATAATTTGGCCGTACACGCGTGTCCGGTTCTATCCGCACGCCTGGCATCGCTACACACACCCTCTTTTATATACTTTTCGGAGAGTCTTATTCTTCGTCGTGTCGATGATACCAATTATAATGATATCAAGCGGAGGAGAGTATGGAGCGCGTTCGGAAATCGCGCGTAGAAAGAACATCGTTTATATACAGGCCTTAACATAAGACGTGGGCGTCGAGCTTTTACTGTCACCTTTTAAGACTATGGTTTCCTGCATTTTAATTAGTTTCGCTTTGAATATTGGAAGCCGTAGAGTGCACTGGCAATCTTTAGCGTTCGTACTGGGGAAACTTCATGTTAATATAGACATATATGCGAGCAGGCATTCAGTTTGAAAGTCTATCAACAAACATTGATAGGAGAGTTATTTTTGAACGATTATGAATTTCTTTAATACAATATCTATTCTACAGGAAATTGTAATAGATCTTGAACTGTTGTGGTTGCAAGCATGAGTGCTGAGCCTGGGTTCGGGCAGTGTTACTGGAATTTTCCATTACGAATTTCTTAGTAACCCGTAAGCCCGGAGTTTGGAAGTTGGCGGTTTGATACCCCCGTGCTTCGGAAAGCACGTTAAGCTGTTGGTCCCGCGTCGGTCTAGTCAGATTGCGTGCCGTTCCATCGAACTGTGAGGGTGAGGGAAGAGAGTGCACCTTTGTCTGCACACTCACTAGGTATAATATCTCCTGCGACGAAGGCTAGTCTCCGTTGAGATTGGCCACCATCGCCGAAATACAATCTGGAGGATTAATTATTATAGATCTTGACTTACTAGTTGCTAGTAGGTATAATTTGAACATTAATACGAATTACAAAATTTTTCGTAACAATATTTTGATGTAAACGAGTATCCATGCAGTTTCTTGTCCGTTATTCTCGATAGGTGGTCGATAGGCAACTAGTTTCAGACTGCCCGACCCTTGAAAATTTAAAAGTGCCTGTAATTGGTTTACTTAAAATAGATGGTTTGAGATTGAGATCTACGATTGAAAAAGTTAAAAAAGATAAAAGCTTAACACAAGTGTAGAGAGTACAGAAACAATATCGAATCTTTTAGACCGAAGTACTTCTAGAAAATAACGAAGATAGAAGATACATCTCCGAGAGGTCAGCTGTTTAGCCAAACTGATATGAATCAAGTGTTTTATTCCACTACAGAGCAGGATTAAGAAAAGTTACAGACACCAGTGTCATAGAGTAAAAAAACGTTGTAGAAGCGACACTCGTGTATTTTCCGTTATCCGCACTGCGCCCAGGTAGAAACAGAAATAAAGAAAACGTATTTTTTTTTTGTAATTCCCGAATCGACGTACAGACGTAGGTAGTCTATCAAAAGAAAAAATATACATTTATTTAGCACGGACTAAAAAGACACACAATTTACAGCAAAATAATAAAAAAATAACAACAAAGTGTGAAGTGCAATGTAAGACTCTAGCATCAAAGTGTGCCTCACGGCTACGCTTTTTAGCAAAACTGCCAGGTTTTCAACTGGACCTGACATGTGAGGTGACGGATGTAAGTCAGCTTCAAGCCGCTTTGCTTACAAGCTCAAATTGTGCCGAGTAGACCCGGACATGATCCAGCGAGGGTAGATACAGTAGAACTTACAGATCGGCACGAGCCGAATGAAAGCCGAATACGTGTAGTAATTGCTTCTGTATAGCTTTACACAACTATTCGAAACCCTTCCGTACCGAATCGAACATTAAACAATGTTATGGTAGAATTCCTATAAACGCTGAGGACAAATCCAAAATCCGAAATTTTTGTCAGTTTAAATCAAACCATTATTTCAGACGAAAGTTGTCCACTGCTTGACATAAGCCTCCCCCAAAAGGGGGTTTCGCCATAATCGTCACACTTGGCAGGCGGGTTGGCGATCGCAGTATGGTGGTAATATGCATGGAGAACGCTTCTCTAGTAAGTACCTTAGTCGCCTTCTACGACACCCACGGGAAGAAATGGGATGGTGCTATTCTTTTACGTCCGGCACCACACGGAACCAAAATCAAATAGACGACCGCCATTCTTCTGACAGCCGTTTGTAGTCGGAGCCAAGGCAATTCAGGTTATCGAAATGTGTCATTTTCGATACGATAGCCTGTTGAATGGTTGTGAATAGCTATGCTGGTCGGCGTTGTTGTTAAACAAAAGAATGAGCCGACCCGAACATATCTCATCATCATCTGCCTAGCCTTTTCCCAACTATGTTGGGGTCGGCTTCCAGTCTAACCGGAAGCAGCTGAATACCAGTATTTTAAATAGAGCGACTGCAGATCTGACCTCCACAACCCAGCTACTGGATAATACGATACCCCTTGGTAAGATTGATTGTCAGACTTTCGGTAACGACTGTCAAAGATCCACGAATGACAGCCGGGACCAACGTCTTAACGTGCTTTCCGAGGCACGGAGAGGTCTTTTTTTTTTTTTTTGGGTGGGAAATCATCAAATAACTTCTCCCGCTCTGGGTGGAGCAGGAGGGCGTGTCAGACTTTTACTGACTAAAACCCACCCGTGTTCCTTCATTAGCCCGTATGCCAGGGGCTGTGGTATCTCTTTCAAACGAACCCGCACCCCTGACAGGCATCGCGCCGTCGACTTGGGCTTGGTCCTTACCGGACAGCGAGCTACCCATTAATCGCCGTCCGTCGCTCATGCCTACGGTGGCCGGAAATCGGCCTGGGATTCCCGACGTCCAGGGCGTCTCCGTATCCTGCGGCGGCTAGGGTCGCGAGGGCGCATATGCTGCCTCTCCCTCACGTGCGCCGCCTCCCTCTTCGCGAGCATCACTGCTTCGCTGAAGGAGGTGACGGCTCCCCATGCCCTCTCGCTCCGTACCATGGCCTGGACCAGGGCCGGACGCGAGAGATCGCCGCCGCCGATCGCCTCCACGAGGACACGGCGGTGCTCCACCCAAGCTGGGCAGACCGCCACCGTGTGCTCCACCGTGTCCTCAGGGCGATCTTCGCAGTGGAAACACCCGGGCGTTTCCTCCCGCCCTATCCGAAACAGGAACCTCCCGAAACAACCGTTTCCGGTGAGGACCTGCGTGAGGCGGAAGGTGAGGACGCCATGCCGCCTCTCAAACTACTCCTCAAAGAGGGGACTTACCGCCGCAATCGTGGCGTGCCCAACGGAGAAGTCTTGGTATGTGAAAATGGTCACCCATCCACTTACAAATCGCGGTAAGCGTTACTTAACCTGATCGATCGAGCCGTGCAGTTGTTATTACGTAACCACAAATCCCGAAAATATCTGTAGAACCAAATATGTTTAAACGCCCTCAGTGAGGGAATGTCGCATCATTAAGAAGAATAATTTCCTAATCTTTGCCAGTATTCTTGGCAGTATACCAAGCGAATGTCAAGGGCACCAGAAAACTTTATCTCTCAGACTTTGAGAAGTATACAAGTACATTTTAGGAACTTTTGTCTTAATTAGCATCTTCAGAATTACGTGAGAGTACTGTTCGTCTGTGTGGATCTTGGATTAAATTTAGTAACAAGGCTTTTGGCTTGGAAATGTCTAGAAGCTGGCTGCTTCAACGAAAAACATAAATGATTGGCATTGATATACAAGCAGCGGTGCCCAAGTGCCCGGTTAGTAGTGGTGGCCAAGTGGTACCGGCCGCGACTTACGAGTTGTAGGTCGTGAGTTCGAACCCAGCCAGGCGCTTTACTTTGTGTAAATTATTTCATCACCACTGGTCTCAAAACGGTGAAGGAAAACATCGTGTTATGTTCTAGAACAAAAAAATCAAAGACATGTGACATCTACCAACCCGCACTGGGCCCGCGTGGTGGATTACGGCCCAATCCCGCTCACAGAGAGGAGGCCTGTGTCCCAGCAGTGGGAACATTATAGGCTGATGATGATGATGATGATTGAAATACAATAACCCAAGATGCTCAGTTTCGAACAAATGTAACAATCAAAACTGTTCCCAATTATTATTTTATTATTATTATTCATTTATTTGTCAATTCATTTATTTGTCAATTAACATGATCCATTATGGTTAGTAACTATACGAGCTTATAAACTATGTTAGTAGGCAACGAATTTAAATATAAACAATAATCAAAACATTCTACAATAATCATAATAAAGAAAAATAAAAAAGATATCAATAATAATCTAAACATTCATTTTACCGTCCCAACCACAATGCTTACCCAGAACGAGTGTATTGGACACTGATATTTAGTGGAAACTATCTTCAAATTATACGTCAGTGGTTTTAGTTATAATAAAACACATTTTTTTTTTTTGCAAACTCAACCTTACACTTATGACTTAAAGTAGTTTTTACAAAGCAATGTTCAAAAAGGTTTACTGAAAAATGACTGCTTTGACACCTGCACCTGCGCACATTGCGCCCTATTTATGCGTACGTTTTTTGACGCTGATTGTGTATATTGGGTTTTTGTATATCAATGGGTGATAGTATTGGAAAACGGTGTCGCTCTAAGTCAAATACTGGTAATCAGACGCATGAGGTTAGACTTGGAGCTGACCTCAATATATGTAGTTGGTAAAGGCAGGCAGATTATGAGTTTAAACTCGCAAATACTTACTGCTATACTTAACAAGTAAATGGAGCTTTAACTCGCGCCTCAGCTACTGCCTTGGTTCGAGTACCGATATTTTTTTGGATTTTCCCTCAAAAATACTCGGAAACACACACAGTTTAATTTTAAAATTGTTAAGTAGAGACGATGGGACATCTAAACACCATAAAAGAAAAATATTTTGGTGTTTTTATGGGAAGTCAACGACCGCTGTTATTTGATTGAAGGATGAGTTGAGAAAAACTGTTGTCTTATGTTTTATACGTGTTTACCCACCAAGTCTGTGAAATTTCCTGATAAAAACAGATTTTTAAGTTGACATTTCTAGTAACTGCAATAACTGCGGCAAAAAACATTGAAACTATTTTTTATGTTTTATCATCCCATCGCTTCTGAAGAGTTTAGCTAGCCAATTTAAAATACACAACTAATGTAAAATAATGGCATAGAAAAATTTCTAATTTCGGTTACTAACTGCGGAACCCTAAAAACTCTCGTAGTAACAGTCGGTTCATTCATTTTAATTATAAAAGAGAAAAAACATCGGGTAAGTTTCCCATCACGAGAAAAAGAAAATTCTACCTTTTTTCTTGGAAAACTGTTTCGGTCTAAGTAACATGATAAGTCTGGTTCACACTGAGTATCACGAAAATGATTTCTCGTTTTTTTTTTATTCTCTCTTATTTTAAACGTTTTTGTTCCAATTTAGATTCATTTGATACTTAAATACTATGGGTATGGATACAATAAATAAATTCTGAACCTCCATGCGTGGAAGTTTTTCGTCGGCTAGGTATTAAAAAAAACCCGCAAATTCATAAAAAAATATTCTATACCTAAGCGGTAAAAATATATGGCATCTTCTTAAATTATCAATAAAGACCTTTATTTTCTTCGACTGAATGAGATTGCATATAGTATTCAGTCTAATAGACCTTTTAAAACAAGTTTCTTGTTTCCATCTTTTTTAATTAAAGTTCACTTTTAGGCAGTCGGGATTTTTGATTTCGTAAATTTGTTTCAATTTCACAGTTTTAAGTTAATATAATTTTTTTAGACGTTAATGAGACCTATTTATACATACATAGATATACCCAGTGTAAGTACTCTCACAATTAAGACGAATCTAACGGCACTTCTCAAGCTGAAATTGATCAAGCCGTGTAGGCTACAGAGAGTACCTACCAAAGAAATATACATACATACATACACTCGAAAAAAACATAACCCTCCTTCTGGCACAGTCGGTTAAAAAGACATGTGGCGCCGACCCCAAATAAATTGGGATTCAGGCAGGATGATCTTATCAATCTGCCTAGCCTCTTCCAACTATGTCGGGGTCAGCTTCCAGTCTAACCCGCAGCTGAATACCAGTATTTTACATGGAGCGACTGCCTATCAAATCTCCACAACTCTGACTGAGTAATACGATACCTACCCTTTAGGTAAGACTTGCGGGCTTCAGACGACCAGTAACGACTGTCAAAGGTCCACGAATGACAACCGACAACGCGCTTTCCGAGGCACGGAAAGGTCTTGGTACTTTAAGCTGGTCACCCATCCACAGATCAACCGCGGAAAGCGTAGCTTAACCTGTTTTATCGACCCGTGCAGCAGTTATTTCTTAGCTCCCTTTATTGACATCTTATGGTATATTAGGTCTTTACCTATGAAATTGCCGTTCTGCAGTACTGGCCATTTCAAATCAAAATAATTTTTGTTTGGCTAAGAATTCTAATTTCAAATTAATTTTATTTTAAAAACATGGATTTTTTTTTCTAAAAGTAGTCATTTCTTTATTGATTAGTGTTACATTTTCATCGCATTTCAATCTTTTTCGTCATCATGGATACGTTAAAAATTCGAGTAATTATGGAATATGAGTACCGTCGTGGCAGCAACGCGGCACAAGCGGCACGCAACATCAACGACGTTTACGGAGCTAACACTACAAACCAACGCACCACCTGTTATTGGTTTGCTCGCTTCCGTTCTGGAAATTTCGACCTGAAAAATGAACCTCGCGGTCGTCCGAAGATTTTGGTCGACAATGACGAATTAAAGGCGATTGTGGAAGCTGATGATACACAATCTACGGCTGAATTAGCAGCAGCTTTCGACGTTAGCGTCAAAACAATATTGGTCCATTTGCGTCAAATTGGCAAGGTAAAAAAGCTTGACAAATGGGTGCCCCACGAACTCAATGATCGCCAGCGCGAAGTACGCGTCGAGACGTGCCTTGCACTGCTCAACAGACACACAAATGAAGGAATTTTGAACCGCATTGTTACCTGCGATGAAAAATGGATTCTGTTTGATAACCGTAAGCGCTCAGCAAGTTGGTTGGATCCTGGTTCAGCACCTAAACAATGCCCTAAACGAAAACTTACCCCTAGAAAAGTGATGGTCACTGTTTGGTGGTCTAGCGCCGGTGTGATTCATCACAGCTTCTTACCAAACGGGGTGAGCATTACTGCAGATGTGTACTGTGAAGAACTGAACACAATGATGGAGAAGCTGGCGCATCTCCAACCAGCATTGGTCAATCGCTCGTCTCCGCTGCTCCTGCACGACAACGCGCGACCTCATACTGCACAGCAGACGGTCTCCAAGTTGCAAGAACTGGGGTTGGAAGCTCTCCGTCATCCGCCCTACTCACCAGACCTTGCGCCTACAGACTACTACTTTTTCCAGAATTTGGATAACTTCTTGGCGGGAAAAAAATTTAATACCCGAGAGGCAGTACAAAATGCCTTTGAAGAATTTGTTGCCTCCCGTCCAGCTGATTTCTTTAAGAAGGGCATCAATAAACTGCCACTGCGATGGCAAAGATGCATTGATTGCATGGGTGATTACTTCGATTAATACAAATAAAAAATTCATGAAAAAAATTCGTTTAAATTTTTTCATACAAAACGGCAATTTCATAGGTAAAGACCTATTATATAAACTCGGTCTTCTACGATTATTTTCATATCAACTTGGAAAATCCCTTTAGATATTCAGTCTTTCATAAATGCAGAAAATATGTAGGTTCATGCATAAAAATATAATATGCATTTTAAGTACACTATTACAACCGTCTGGCAAACAATGCATATACAGGATGATTCTTTCGATTCAAGTTTTATTCTTTATTCTGTGAACTAACCTTTGTTCAAATGGCAGAAAAATCGACGTCTCAAGAAAACTCTTTTGACGTTCAATTGGTTTTTTCTGTCGTATCACTTACTTGCTTCGCTCTTGCATTGCAGTCAAGCGAAAAGCCTGAAAAAGGTAATGAAAACTTCTCAATGTGGGGAAATTCTCATGTATAATTTGCTTTGCGGAAGAAGAAGGAGCCTGAGGAGCCCCAGTCTTACCAAACAGTGTCGTATTTACCCAGTAACTGGGTTGTGGAGGTCAGATAGGCTAAAATACTGGTATTGACCTGCGTCTGGTTAGACTGGAAGCCGATCACAACGTCGTTTGGAAAAAGCTAGGCAGATGAAAATAATACCTACTGATTATGTTACAGGTCAACATATTTCACCATACGTTTAGGGTATGTCAATATTTTATGTTCTATATTGTGTAAAATTATCGTGAGAGGCAAACGACAACTTTAAATATATTTTTTCTTAGTTCCATTAATTTAAATATTCATACCGCACATCCATGGGCGTAGCTAGGGCGGGGGGGCAAGGGTTGGCGGCGCCCCACATAGAAAATATATTATCCGCCAGTAAAAAGTACTATTCCCAGAATACTTTCATATCTTTCTGCCAAACTTTATCTAATCCATTTATTGGTTTAATAAACGTACGTACCAGTCAGACATCATCATTTCAGCAGTAAGACGTCCACTGCTGGATATGAGCCTCCCCAAGTTCGGCCTGTTCGACCGGTTCTTACATCCAGCGGATTTCTGCGGCCTTCACATGTCTTCGGTCCACCTTGTGGAAGCCCTTCCAACTCCACGTCTTCCAGTACGTGGTCGCCACACCAGAACCTTTCGACCTCATTCGCCATCTGTTCTGCGTGCAATGTGCCTTGCCCACTGCTACTTTAGTTTGGCAATTCTTCGGGCTATGTTGGTAATATTGGTTCTATTGGATGCGCACATCATTAAATCAACAAAGAAATAACAATTGGGAAAAAGTATAAAGTCAATCCTTCCGTAAATACATTTTCCCATTCTCATCCCAAGGCCGGTTTACTCAAGGGATGAATAAATTGATCCCAACTAATGAGGGCACGACCAATTCATTTATTCTCTATACATCCTGTATACGAGTAATATCTATTCTTTATGATATATATTCTGACAGAAATCTGATATCAGTAATATTTAACGGTAAATATCAGTAATATCAGTTACTTTTACTTGTGCTGATCACGGGTTGAATATTAATTTGACTACTCATCTTAGAATATTATTATTCGTATGGTTTCCGTCTGTGCCTTTCATGATTTCTCTCGTTTAGGTATGTTTGTCTGTTATGTGGGCGACAATAGGCATTACTATTACAAATAAAATAAATATAGAACGAATATTATTCAGACGTGTGTCAAAATTGCGCAATTGATAATTTGCGTTCATTGCCAGTAAGAAAAGGGTGGACATGGGTTTCAATAATTAAAAAAATGTTTTAATCAATTTAAAATCTGTGACATCATCATCATCACTTCAGCCGAAAGACGTCCACTGTTGGACATAGGCCTCCCCCAATTTAGGTGGGTTTGCAGTTACCTGGGTTAGCATGACACTTTCTATTTATACGAAGAATAGACTGTGCTCTTTTTGTACAATTCGTTTAAACATTTTATATCGCACCATAGATATCCTACTACAACCTGTCATTTTGTCTTTCGTTTCTAACGATCTTTTTCTCGGTCCTTTTATGTGTAGACTATCACAGAAGAATATTTCTTCCCAAACTGTCAAAATCACACTGACAACAAACTTTCTTTTTGGAAAAGATTTGGGGGGGTTTGCAGTAATCGCACAAGCTTGGCAGGCGGGTTGGCGATCGCAGCATGGTGGTGAAATGCATAGAGAACGCTGCTGCCCATTCTCTAGTAAGTCCCTTAGTCGCCTTCTACGATACCCACGGGAAGAAATGGGATGGTGCTATTCTTTTTACGTCCGGCACCACACGGAACATCTGTGATATATTCTAAGATGTTCATTTTAATGACATACCATAAAGGGCAATTTTGATCTACATTAAAAGCACAACGTATCTAACGTATTTAATTTCGGAAGAATTAATACTGTATTTATTAAAATAGCTTCTTAATGAACCCATAAAAAAAAAAAAATATCTAACAATAATATATAATTAATAGATTTGTAATATAAAAAAAAGATACAAATAGTTACTGTGGGTGATCCTTATGAGATAGACGTATATCATTGCTACTTTTTCTATAGACCTGTTTAAGACACAATTCCGTAGAAAATAATTTTGATGGTTTAGCCACCGTTAGAAATGCAAGCACACAAAAATATGTTTTTTATGAAATCATAAAAATATTTTGAAAAACTCGGCTTTTCTCTACTGAAATATGCATAAATTCCACCTTCCGAAAGTAATTTTCTAAGTGATAGTGAAAATCTTATCAAAATCCGTTTCGTGATTTAGAAGAAGTAAGCAGAGAAACAGACAGACGATAAAAACTTTTTAACAAAAAATTTAACCGCCGAAAAACTTAAAAGTAAAAAATAATAAACCTGCTTTGTTTAACCTTAATAACTATGTTCGGAAGGCGGTGACAAAATTAAAACACATATCCAAAGTCACCGACTTCCGAACTTAGTTATTAAGGTTTACTAATTTTTACTTTTTAGTTTTTTCGGCGGTTTAATTTTTTTGTTAAAAAGTTTTTATTTTGGATTTTTTTGTGTCTATAATCTACTAATTACTACATGCTTAATTTTTGATTACTTTTTGTAATACACAACTCAGTATTAAAATCTGTGAGTAAACAATCAATCATCCCCTGTTTTCCTACCCGTTGTGGGTTGGTTTTTTTTTTCAAAATTTTATGGGACTAACTTCGGGGTATATCCTTTCCAATTAAAAAATAATGATCAAAATCGTACTACTCTGAAACAAAGTGATGCTTGGTCGCACATTAAAAACAAAAATACGCGTCGACTTGCGAATCTCCTCCGTTATTTCGTCAATAAACAAAAACTTTTTCCAAAAAAAAAAAAAATAACAACCGACTTCCAAAAAAAAAACCACTAGAAAGTGAAAAATAACTTTAATTTCGGAAGTCGGTGACTTTGGATCTGTATTTTATTAATTTCTGGTCACCGCCTTCTTCAAGTTTTTATTTTTGCTGTCTTTTTTCGAAGAGTTCCGTTGTCTGTCTCCGAAACGCATCATCAGATCTATATGAAATTTAAATGGGACCATTTCGGAATACACCACTTCCTAAAAAAATAATTGCAAATCGGTCTATGTATGACGGAGTTATGCCCGAACCTCCACCTAACTCCTAACCGTTAAAGAGTTGTACCTTCCTTCATCAGCTCAGCGTCATGAGATGATGATGACCATACGCAAATGTCTCAATAGCTTTAGAAAACATATGAAAAACATTGTTAATACCTACAAATTTTGAGGGTGGCCCTCGATTTCCCTGGGATTCCATCATCAGATCCTAATTTGGTGCCAATGGGACCACCTCAGGAGTATACTCTTTCAAATAAAAAAAGAATTTTGAGAATCGGTCCACAAATGAGGGAGAAATCGGGGAACATACATTTAAAAAAAATACGTTCGGTGGAACATATAACCTCCTCCTTTTTTTGAAGTCGGTTAAAAACAGTGACTTTATACCTACTATTTAGATATTTAAGACGTCTGGAAAATTAGAGTAGGTTTATTTCTCCCTACTAAGTGGTTATTGCACTTTACTGATCTTAAAACGCATTAAGATCTACAATGTAGTATGTGTAACATTTAACATATAGTATCTACATACTATCTATCTATATACATTTTACTATAGATACGTACAGCCGATTGAAACATGTAGGTCTGTTCGACGTAAATATGGGTACACCAATCAATATGTGTATAATAATGTATAAGGTTGTTTTGAAAATATGGCTTGTAAGACCGTTCATTGTGTCAAATTTGTAAAATTTCGACTTTTTTATCATAATAATAAGAAAAAAAAAACGAAAATGAGCTAAAAAGTAAAAATTTAATAAAGCTTTTAAGTCTTAAGTAGGTATTGAGCTTATTTACGTAAACTATCAAATCCCAAATAATATTATAAATGCGAAAGTAACTCTGTCTGTCTATTACGCTTTCACGCCTAAACTGCTGAATCGATCTTCATGACATTTGGCAGAGACAGATATAGATATAGCCTGGGATAAGGAGAAGAACATAGGCTACTTTTTGACGCGATAGCTAACATCCACGCGGGCGGAGCCGCGGGCAAAACCTAATTTTATATACTTAAACTAATTTTGAGTTGGCGCCAAACAACAAACAGATTACAAAATAACATGTTTGTTTTGTCAGGTTTTGTAACCAAAATATATCAAACCGCCACTTTATTTTTGAGATAATATATAAATAATGTGGCAATTCAAAAATCGGACCTCAATTGATTTAATTATATGCAACAACAACTAGCTAGACATTATGACTGCGAAATCATTATATACACACATTCGTTTTCAATATGTACGTTCTAATGAACTCACTAGGTTGCAAATGGTTGCCATTCCATTGCAGTTTTACTGCAATTGAATCTAATCACTGACTTGTAAACGTTAACATATTACTATCTACAATGTGTAACGGAAAGGGTATATACATACCAAGGGCATGGCTTCTTTGGATGATATCAAACGATATTGGAAGGGCTTTTTAATCCTATTTCTACATGCTCGGAAATTTTGAGAATTTTTAATACATTTATACCAGAAACCGAACTTAAAAAAATTGAAATAAACACATCACTCGGAAGAGATTTATCGTGATATTGGCAAGTAACGTGGAAAGTTATTGACCTACCTAATGCGGTAACACGTTTGTTATGATTTGAATTTAAGAAACATATGAAACCGAAAATGTGGTATCAATGCTTAGAGTATTATATTTTGAGCTGAAACTATGCATAGTGATTCTATACCAGCTGATATATTTAGTGCTTAAAGATAACAATATGGTTTCTGTTACACCCTGTATAGGTAGCAAGGATTGGTAAAAATCAATTCCAGATAACTTATGAACACACACGGACTGTAGATAATTCATATTTCTGCCAAGCCTTTTCCCAATATTGGGGTCGGCTTCCAGTCTTACCGGGTGCAGCTGGATACCAGTATTTTACCACATAAGGTGACTGCCTATCTGACCTTCCATACAAAATTCTCGCTTCTAACCTAAGCTAGTCATTTCAGAAGAAAAATTAAATATGGTCTGTTTAAAATACAACAATCGACCGTGGCAGGACTCGAACCTGCAGTCTTCGGATCCGAAGTCCGACGCCTTATCCATTAGGCCACACGGTCCATGTCAAAGAGTGCAAATATGCGTTTCTGTTTTAAATATAAAGACAAAATAGTACAGTTTTCTAATGACAGTTGTAACTTTGTACTCTTGTAACTTTTTGTTATTTTCTTTATTGCGTATTTTGTGGGTACAGTCAGCGTCAATAATATCGGGGCAATCAGACTGTCCACAATGATCTAAACAACTATGAAAATTCAATCATAACTCAATGAAACAAGGAATGTTTCAGAATGAAGAAAGTACGCGACAACAGTCATTCTGACTAGAACTTTATGCAATTGAGATAAAGTTTAATTTTCTAAGTTGTTGAGATAATTTTGAACAGTCTGTTCGTCCCGATATTTTTGACGCTGACTGTACATAAACAAAATATTTTACGGATTCCCTAAATTATTATCTACTGCGCAATTTTTATGACGTTCATGCTGCAAAGTAAGTAATGTTTTTTTTTTTTTTGTAAATGATGTTTGTAAAAAAAGAACAGATTACGAAGCGGTCAAAAAAATAAAAGGCATACCTCTTACATCGAAAAACACAGCTCACCATCGCAATGCATTCGTAAAATAAAGATAATTATTTATTAACTTGTGAATTACATATATCACCGCTTTTTTTTATAATAAATTACACGTTTTAAACGTCAAATGAGATGATATTGAATATTTTATTTCTATGTAAAATATTAAAGCCCTATGGAAATACATTTAGATACCTACACTCAGTGTTTCAAAGGCTATGTAAAACAACGCAAAGGCATATTGTCGCCCGCTTTTCAAGGACCGTGTGGCCTAATGGATAAGGCGTCGGACTTCGGATCCGAAGACTGCAGGTTCGAGTCCTGTCACGGTCGATTCTTTATTTTTATTTCGGTAAAATATATATTTTTTTATTTACAATAGCCAAAAATATAAAAGTATTCGCGTATCTGCGTATTTATTTAATTTATTTGGCTACATTGAGAAATACATTTTATTAAAAATGTATTCAGAGTTACGTACATAAATTCACGCCTTCTTTCTGTGGGGGTAGGCAGAAACTATAGAGCTCCATCTATTCCGAAACATACTCCTTTTGCATCGTTAATGATCATACTCGTACATCAGCAGGCCTACACAAAAAACATTTCTGAAGGCTTTAAGAGGCCGTATACGAAATGTTGTCTTTGACTTGGCTTTTACAGTTAATATGCTGCATTTCTATAAAATATCATTACAGTTATTATCTAATGAATGCACTCTGCACTATTCAAAGATTCAAAAATGACAGCAGGGACCAGCGTCTTAGAGTGCTTTCCGAGGCACGGTACAGAAAAGTATTGTTGCGTTTTTTTTAAAGTCAAAACATTTATTTCAAATAGGCACTTTTGAACGTCAACATTTACATAAAAATAGAATTTATTCTAGTCACCCCTTCCAAAATGTAGTTTCGTATGGATTTAGGAAAATGGGCAAGAAACTCCACCGTCACTCTTTTAAATTGTTCTAAGTACAATATTTAATATACATTCAGTAAATAATTATGTGTGAAAACGAAGAATCCAGAAAAAAATAAATCAAAATAGATAAAATTAATGAAATTGAAGCAAAAAAAAAAAAAAAAAAAAAAATTGTTTATTAGGTCTCAAATGATTACATTTTCAGATTTTTAAGTAAGACAGCCCCAGTAAGTAATTAATAATACTTGTGTTGGGGTTGTCTCGCTCCTTCCCATGATCTTTAACAAAATTGAGACTATATAAAAAAAACAAAATCAAAAACAAAAAGATAAAATTATACAAAAAGAGACAATGACCTATAAAATATAATTATCAGCTCTGTGTAGTGTGTTATTTTAGGTGAGTGTGTGACATAATATTGGGTAAGTGTGTGGGTGTGTGGGGGTGTGTGTATGTGTGTGTGGGGGTGTGTGTGTATATGTGTGTGCGCGTGCGTGTGTGTGTGTGCGTGAGTGCGTGCATGCATGCGTTAATGTGTATTTATGTATGAGTTTACGTGTTTACTGATTGTGCCATAATAATCGAAGTTAAAGATGTCCATCTGCAATCACAAGGTATTACATTAAGATAAGGAAGCCAAGTGTATTATACAATTCTGTCCAAAACTTGCTCTGTTTCCTCATAAGTTAGAGTATTTAGCCAATCGGTTATAACTTTTTTGCATTGGTGCGAGATCTTTTGGTGGAACTTTATTTTTGAGTTAATTGTATTGTATATGTAAGCTGATTGACAAACATACTGACGCCTCGCAAAAGCCGTGCGGACCCCCGGAGAGTAAGCCACAATATCATTTCTCCTCCTAACCTGTCTTTCAGGGTTAACTGGAAGGTATTTATGCAAATAAAGAATGATGTTTAAAAGGTATAGTTTCCTGACCGATAGTAGACCACAGATTCTGTATAGATCAATTGTGGGAAATCTATATGGCTTAAAATAGATTACTTTGAAAAGCGACCGTTGGGCTCTTTCTAATTCCAAAAATTTAGTTTTTGTGGCTCCACCCCAAACAGGTAAGCAGTATGTGATAACTGACTGCGCGAGTGCTACATAAATGTTGTTGAGCGTCTTTTGAGGCATCACATGTCGTAGATTTTTAAAAATCCATATAAATTTTCTAACACGCGACATAATACCCTCTACATGCGAGTGCCACGTTAGACACTCGTCGACTATAACTCCCAAGTATCTCACAGACGGCAATTGCTTGATGGGTTTGCAGTCACAAGCCTGACTCAAGCTGTTTTCACATGTATGGATACGAATGTCTAGATTAGTATTTGCTTTAGACCTTGCACTTGGAGAGAAGCAAACGAAATTTGTTTTAGTAATATTAAGAGTTAATAAGTTTTCTTTGAGCCACTTATCTATGACAACCAACCCCTGTTCGGCCTTACTACGTACTACTTCCCAAGTGTCTCCAAAGTAGACAATAGCCGTATCGTCCGCGTATGAGAAGATTTTTCCGCCACTGTTTTGTAGTTTACAAAGCTCATTAATATACACCAAAAACAGTGGCGGGCCGAGCACAGAGCCTTGCGGAACACCGAAAACAACATTTTCTTCATTGCTATACGACTGTCCCACCTTAACCTGTTGTTTCCTTCCCCGAAGATAACTGGCAAATAGAGAAAGAGCCTTGCCTCTAATCCCTATAGCCTCAAGCCTCTGCACAAGGATGGGAACAGATACGGTGTCAAAAGCCTTTTTCAGGTCTAGAAACACCGTAACGCATTTGTATCCCTTGTCTACCTTATCTGTAATTTCAGATGTTAACGCAATAACAGCATCCTGAGTTGATCGCCCCCGTCTAAAGCCATATTGTGACTCGGAAAGAATGTTATATTTATTCAAGTAGTTTGTAAGCCTTTTATTTAATATTTTTTCTAGAATCTTTGAAAGTGATGGTAAGACGGAAATCGGGCGGTAATTATTGACATCAGTATTGTCCCCACAAGCAATTACAGATAAATAAATTTTATGATGGATACATGTTGTTCACAAACATTGAAAAAGTAAGTATACGATTCATATGATTTCCTAGAATATTAACAAGTAATAAGTCAGTGTGTGAGTTAAATCAAAGTCATCAATTTATGATGGATACATGTTCTTCACAAACATTGAAAAAGTAAGTATACGATTCATACGATTTCCTAGAATATTAACAATTAATAATAAGTCAGTGTGTGAGTTAAATCAAAGTCATAATATAATTAATTATACAATTTAATTAGCAACCAGTTTGATTTTGTCTAGACTCTAAATTGTCCAATAGAGCAGAACCAGCATGTTGCCAAACATTCTTATCTTGGATATAATCCTCAAATCTGTAATAATAATATGATTGTTTACAAGTTAACTTTTAATATGAGTTTTAAATTTCCTTTCATTTAATTGCAATATATCCATTTTCCATCTAGAGGTTCTCAGTACCAACCCGGAGTCTGGATTTCTGCCCGCTTGATGCTAAAAGGCTCGCTTCCTAGTAGGTACATGGGACTTAACATGATCGCCATTCTCCTGCCCTATCCCAATTTAATTGTGGTCGGCTAACATGTCTTTGTCTTCCACACTTCTATATTAGTCATCTCCGTAGGCACCACCTTTCTAACCACATCATCATTCACACAGTCCATCCATCGTTTCTTTGGTCTCCCCCTACTCTTATAGCCATCGACATTCATACTCAAAACTTTCCTCACGACATTTTTCTCATTCCTCCGTATCACATACCCATACCATGACAACCGATTTCCACACAACTTTTTAGGTAACGGTGCAACCAGATAATTAACATTACTGGGGAAATGTAGGTGGACCATAGGTCTCACACCTCTACTGCCAGACCTTAGTTGAATACAGGTAAGATGTTCTATAAATAAAAACATTTTAATAAAAAAGTTAAACCGCCGAAAAACCGAAAAGTAAAAAATAATAAACTTGCTTTGTCCAACCCCAATAACTAAGTTCGGAAGGCGGTGACATATAATTAAATAGGTACATATCCAAAGTCACCGACTTCCAAACTTAGTTATTGGGGTTGGACAAAGCAAGTTTATAATTTTTTACTTTTCGGTTTTTCGGCAGTTTAACTTTTTTATTAAAAAGTTTTTATTTTATAATTTTTTGTGGCTATAATCTACTAATTACTACACGCTATACTATACTACTACTGTCTATTACTATTTTTTTATTACTTTTTGTAATACACAACTCAGTATTAAAATCTGTGAGTTAACAATCAATCATCCCCAGTTTTCTTACCCTTAGGGTTGGAATTTTTCTTCGAAATTTATATGGGACCAACTTCGGGGTATACCCTTTCCAATAAAAAAAGAATTATCAAATCGGACTAGCTAAAATCGGCGTATTACCGCTTAACCGAACACTACTGACAGAATCTACCTATTGATTTAGTACAAGAATAATAAATAGCTAAGTGTTATCTGTGAAGCCTTTTTTTAGAGGGTGGAAAATCATCAAATAACTTCTCCCGCTCTGGGTGGAGCAGGAGGGCGTGTCAGACTTTTACTGACTAAAAAACCCTGTTCCTTCAGTTGCACAACCCGCACCCCTGGCAGGTCACCCTGCGACGGGTCAGCACAGTGGCCCCGCCGCCCACCACTTTTCGGCCGCGGGCGTAGGGAGAGCGGCCAACGCTATACCGACACTCCTCTTCCCCTGCGGCCCTACCGCGGCCGCTATCAAATGGTGGCGGCCCCGTCCAGGCCACGGAAGGGAAGAGCGCCACTCAAAAGCACCGACACTCCCCCTCTGCCGTAGCCCGTAACCCTCAGTCGCGATGCCTCCCATTCGACATCGCGGCCCACCTCAGTCACGGTAATAATATTACCGTGCCTCAGTTGCGGTGCACCTCACCGCAACCTACTTTTTGGCCGTTACGTCGTAGGCTTTGAGGTAAAAGCCCTGACGAACGTCCCCACCTTGGGGTCCTCTTCGCTTTACCGTGGCTGAGAGACCACGGCTACTGAGCCGGAAAATACGGCCGAAAGTCTATAATCAGGGCCTAGAGACAAAATACATTTCTGTTAGCGTTCACGCCAAACGCTACGCCAAAATATATGGGAATGACATTACCTGCGGAAAGGAAACGACGCAGCCGTTCCGCAGGTAATGTCATGTTTTGTCTAGGCCTGATGGATTATTTGGTGGAATAATTTCTGGCTTACACGCGGGTGAAGCAGCTGGCAAAACCTAGTAAATAAATAAAACTATTACTACTATTCAGAAATGTAAGCTCAAATTTTCCCGACACATAGCTCTACCCAGTAGCAAAGCGAAACGCGCGGCGCCATTTTGCTGTGACGTCACTTCCTTGAGAGCAAAGCGTGAGTGTAATTGCATTGCATCTATGAATAATAATTTCCGAGACATAACATTTATAACTGTCTGTGTATTAGTTAAGCATAACTTGCATTTACCCTGACTTCTGTCGCATGGTTTTTGGGTATAAGGGAGGAAAATTAATTGAAAATGACACCAGTGACGAAAAAATTGAAAGTGTACGTGATGAGGAGGAAAGAAACACAAGTGAACAAAAACAGTGATGAATATAATAGGTCTTTACCTATGAAATTGCCGTTTTGTATGAAAAAATTTAAACGAATTTTTTTCATGAATTTTTTATTTGTATTAATCGAAGTAATCACCCATGCAATCAATGCATCTTTGCCATCGCAGTGGCAGTTTATTGATGCCCTTCTTAAAGAAATCAGCTGGACGGGAGGCAACAAATTCTTCAAAGGCATTTTGTACTGCCTCTCGGGTATTAATTTTTTTTCCCGCCAAGAAGTTATCCAAATTCTGGAAAAAGTAGTAGTCTGTAGGCGCAAGGTCTGGTGAGTAGGGCGGATGACGGAGAGCTTCCAACCCCAGTTCTTGCAACTTGGAGACCGTCTGCTGTGCAGTATGAGGTCGCGCGTTGTCGTGCAGGAGCAGCGGAGACGAGCGATTGACCAATGCTGGTTGGAGATGCGCCAGCTTCTCCATCATTGTGTTCAGTTCTTCACAGTACACATCTGCAGTAATGCTCACCCCGTTTGGTAAGAAGCTGTGATGAATCACACCGGCGCTAGACCACCAAACAGTGACCATCACTTTTCTAGGGGTAAGTTTTCGTTTAGGGCATTGTTTAGGTGCTGAACCAGGATCCAACCAACTTGCTGAGCGCTTACGGTTATCAAACAGAATCCATTTTTCATCGCAGGTAACAATGCGGTTCAAAATTCCTTCATTTGTGTGTCTGTTGAGCAGTGCAAGGCACGTCTCGACGCGTACTTCGCGCTGGCGATCATTGAGTTCGTGGGGCACCCATTTGTCAAGCTTTTTTACCTTGCCAATTTGACGCAAATGGACCAATATTGTTTTGACGCTAACGTCGAAAGCTGCTGCTAATTCAGCCGTAGATTGTGTATCATCAGCTTCCACAATCGCCTTTAATTCGTCATTGTCGACCAAAGTCTTCGGACGACCGCGAGGTTCATTTTTCAGGTCGAAATTTCCAGAACGGAAGCGAGCAAACCAATAACAGGTGGTGCGTTGGTTTGTAGTGTTAGCTCCGTAAACGTCGTTGATGTTGCGTGCCGCTTGTGCCGCGTTGCTGCCACGACGGTACTCATATTCCATAATTACTCGAATTTTTAACGTATCCATGATGACGAAAAAGAGTGAAATGCGATGAAAATGTAACACTAATCAATAAAGAAATGACTACTTTTAGAAAAAAAAAACCATGTTTTTAAAATAAAATTAATTTGAAATTAGAATTCTTAGCCAAACAAAAATTATTTTGATTTGAAATGGCCAGTACTGCAGAACGGCAATTTCATAGGTAAAGACCTAATATAAATGTTCCGTGTGGTGCTGGACGTAAAGAATAGCACCATCCCATCTTTTCCCGTGGGTGTCGTAGAAGACGACTAAGGGACTTACTAGAGAATGGGCAGCAGCGTTCTCTATGCATTTTACCACCATACTGCGATAGCCAACCCGCCTGCCAAGCGTGGCGATTTTGGCAAGCCCCCTCAAATAGGGGAGGCCTAAGTCCAGCAGTGGACGTCTTCCGGCTGAATTGATGATGATCATGATGATGATGAATATAAATGTTGATGGATGGAGAGGCAGAGGAAGTCTAAAGAAAATATGGATGGATTGTCTTAGGAATGATATTAAAGAGAAGGGAGTGAATGTTACCGTGACGGCTGTCAGAGGACAATGGAAGACCAAAACGTATTGCGTTGACCTCAAGTAATATGGGACACGTACAGGAAGATTATGATGTGAGTAGGTAGTTAGTATTCCAGTAAGTGCTCGTAGGATCTTGGACATCTTCCGGGCTCTTGGTTTATTCTGACAGCTGTGGAATACCTCTCAGCTCCTCTAGCACCTCTGGACATGTTGCCCCCTTGTCGCCACGTCACTATGTGCTAGCGACCGTTTTCGGAAGCCTATTTTTGAGTGAGCGAGTAACTCCCTGCCATTCTTTCCTTTTATTATAGAGGGTCAATTTTTAACCAGTGCGCAAACTGTAACCATGAATTCAGTATATCATTCTAGACCCCTGGCGTATAAATTTTTCGACAGTTATATTTAAAAAAATCTGCTGTTTCATAGAAAGGTGAATTTTTGACCTACGCGGTCAAAATGTATGGAACAGTTGATTTTTTTTTTCTGTATAACTGACGAAAAATTTCAACGCCAGGGGTCTAGAATGATATGCTGAATTCATGGTTATAGTTTGAGCACTGGTTAAAAATGTAACAACTTTTACTATGGGATCAAACATGAAATCGCGAAAAAAAAATCTGCTGTTCCTTACATTTATGTTCGCATAACTCATCAAAATGTAGGGAACAGCTGATCGTTTGGTCCCATAGTAAAAGTTGTTCATAATGATGCGTACAATGACCTCTTAAGATGTTGTTGGTGTTTTTCAAAAACCCTGTATAGATTAGTATATCGCTACATTATAGTGACACATCTTCGACAAATTCACGACGGAAGCCTTTTGTCGTAAGTAATTTTTATACGTATACATAATACATCAACAACCTATAATGTTCCCACTGCTGGGACACAGGCCTCCTCCGAGAGGGATTGTTTTATACGTGTGCGTGGTTGAATTAGACAGACGGACAATCACGGAATTTACATTGATGTATTTAAAACTAGCTTTGTTTAGTAAAACATGTGTGTTTTAGTTTTGTTAATAAATTGCCCGTAGAATGATATTTCATGGGCAATTTATTTCGTTAACTTGCATCGCTGGTTTGTCTATGTAACTATTATTATTGATGTTGTTTTGGACATTGAATTACGTATAATACTTTGACGTGAGGGGTATCATTGTCATGTTGCCTGTTACCGATTTCAAACCATTAATCCGTTATACTCCATTCCAGATTTACCGTAAATCAGTAGTGTCAATTCGCACAAATATTCTCGCCCGAACCGGGTGTTTTTTACTTTAACTTTTAAATAATATGTATATTATTTTCACGGAGAAGCCACGTGTGACGATTTAATAAGATTTGCAGGGCCCACAAGACCTGAGAACTCACAAAACATCCCGAGCTTAGGAAGGAAAAAGGGGAGGCGTTTGATCAGAAGTGGGACACAAATTAGGCCAAAAATATAAAAAAAGACGTTGTACAGAGGCTAGCGCATCAAACTATCCCAATCTGTCAAATTTCTTTGATCGTTTTTCAACTTTAAACCAAAGAATTAAGGTTCACTTTCAATTGGGAAAATTTGATAGTTTGGGATACCTTGATGTGCTGGCGTTTGTACATACCTACGACTTACATGAAGCTAATTTATTTGTGGGCGAATCAACAACTCCAGAAATGCGTATTGGGCTATTGGTATTTTTTGAATATTATTTTACAAGCAATACAGGGCATAAAATAAAAGTACTTATTTTGATCATGAAAGCAAATGTTGGTGCTAATTACAAATATCAGCTAAAAAATGTTTTAAGTTAAATTAAACAAAGTTTATATGTCATTTATGGGTTTGCAATTAAACATAGCCGATGCCAACATAATTCTAAAGATAGTAAGCCTACGGTTTATATTTTAAGATAAAAAATATATCGCAAATTGACAACAAAATGGCCGTAATTATCACAAAATACTTTAATTAAAAGGTTACTTGGTAGACAAGAATAATTAAGATAGTGAATGGTTAAATAATAATTAAGTATCTGCCAACATACGGAGTGGTATGAAGCGGGCTATGCTCGGAGTTTCTTTGAAGACTGACTGACTGACTCATCAACACCCAGCACAAACCCTAGAAAGCTGAAATTTTGCACAGAGGTTCCCCTTATAATGTAGACAAGGAATAAGGAAGGATTTTTTGAAATTCAGCCCCTAAGGGAATTAAATAGGGGATGAAAGTTATGCGCGGGCGAAGCCGCTGACAAAAGCCAGTCAGTAATAAAATTATCCGGAATAGAACCGGAGTCACCGACATAGCTTGCAGAGTAAGCCAGCTGAAGCGGCAATGGGCTGGTCATGTCTGTCAAAAGACCGATGCGATGGACGGTGGAGCAGACGAGTCCTAGAGTGGAGACCACCTATCGGTAAGCGTAGTGTGGGACGCCCCCCAGCTAGATGGAGCGACGACTTTAAAAAGGTGGGTAGGACAGACTGGATGCGGAAGGTGGAGGATAGAGTGTTGTGGCGTAGCCTGGGAGAGGCCTATGTCCAGCAGTGGACTGCCATAGGCTGAGTATTGATTGATTGATTGCCAACATATATTATGTATCGTACGTATTTTATAGGAAATTAACGGGTTTCTCGGTAGGCATTCCCATTCTTCTTCAAGGTTCTGCTTAAGGGGGAAGTGCCAGCCTAGGACATTCAAATTTTCATAAGGGTTTTTTTTTTTTGCAAATCGGTGGCAGGTTGTATGTTGAACAAAATATGATTCCCAACCGTAATAAATATGGCTTTACACAATTATAATCATCAAAATCATCAATACAACTGTCTACGTACAATTAATCCCATTGAATTACTCTTTCATGAAATAACAATTGAATGGGATGAAATGACTTCACAACGGGACTTAACCCTTCGACTGTAACTCCAGCAGGATCTCATTGCGACACGGAGAGTGCGATTATCGCAACCTAGTGCTGGGCACGCCACGATTGCAGCGATAAGTCCCCTCTTTAAGGAGTGGATTGAGAGGCGCCACGGTGTTCTCACCTTCCACCTAAAACAGGTCCTCACCGGACACGGCTTTATCGGGAGGTTCCTGTTTCGGATAAGGCGGTAGGAAACGCTCCAGTGTTTCCACTGTGAAGATCGCCCTGAGGACACGGTGGAGCATACGGTAGAGGTCTGCCCGACTTAGGCGGAGCACCACCGTGTCCTCGTGGAGGATATCGGCGGCGGCGATCTCTCGCGTCCGGCCTTGATCCAGGCCTTGGTACGGAGCAAGAGTGAATGGGTTGCCGTCACCTCCTTCTGCGAACCAGTGATACTCGCGAAGAGGCAATCTATGCACCCTCACGGCCCTAGTCGCCGCAGGAGACGCCCTGGGCGTCAGGAAACCCGGGCCGATTCCCGGCCACCGTAGGCGCGGGCTTGCGGACGGCGAGTAATAGGTAGCTCGGACCAAGCCGGGTCGACGGCGCGTTGTGTTCCACGCGCGCCTCAAAGAGATGTCAACACCAACTGTTGAGGTCCGCAAGGGGCGATGCCTGCCAGGGGTGCGGGTTGTTCGAAAGAGATACCGTCGCCCCTGGCATGAGATTGCTTATAGTATTTAGTCTAATAGTCATCCTTTTAAAACAAGTTTCTTGTTTCCACCTTTTTTAATTTAAGTTCTCTCTTTAGACAGTCGCAGTCGGGTAAAAACACGAAGACTTTTCGTATTTTAAATAACGCTCTTTTTTTTTCGTCAAGGTTTTTTAAAGCACATTTTAAGATTAAAGACAGTGAAATTATGCACCTTAAAATAAAAGTAAAAATATTTGCGAAAAGAAAAATGCTACAGTAGGCGTCTTCTATAAATAAAGGGCATTAAAAAATTCATACCATTGCGACGTGCCCTGAGGGAGTCGGTTGACAGCCACTCTGTCACTTTTAGATGTAAATATGTAGGTAATTCGTTGACGAAGGTTTAAAAAGCGTAATATTTATTTAAAGTTCACCTTAGTTTGTATTATCTAAATATAATAGGCTCTTTAAAGGTCACACGATACAGCTGATATTAGATTTAGCTCAGCCTCAACCAGGGTTTAATCAAGTTTTTTAACCGACTTCGTAAGACTTATGTTGGATGTCGGTATCTCTAATTTTGTATCTTAGTTTTTAGTCACCGACTTCCGAAGTTATAGTTCCCTTTGTTCCTTCCGAAGTTCACTTTATAGTGATTTTTTTTTTAAGGTCCGTTATTGTTTTGCAGTAGGAGTAAAATTATAGAAATCGTCACGTAACGAAAAAAGCGTACCTCACGTAACGAAAAGGCGCTAAGCTACGCTTTTCCATGCGACTTTTTGAAAATGAGGAATAACCACGGAGAAAAGTTTGTTCGTGGGAATAACTTTTTGAGGTCTAAATGAAAATCCAAGATGGTGGCTGCGGAAATTTTCAAATAATTTTATCACGGTTGTCGTTTTTGTGGTTTTCGAGGATGCTGAAGCCGATAGTGAGGTGGATTAACACATAGGCTACTTTTGTAGCCTAATGCACGTTCCCGAGGGATAATTTCCGACATCCACGCGGGCGAAACCGCGCACAACAGCTAGTAAAACATAATTCTGTTTCTGTCAATCGTTTTGAAGATGATAGAGACAGAACGAGGTTTTATTAAATACGTTAACCTCTATTCAACTTTAGTTCGGATCTTAGTAATCGAAATCATAAAAAATGCGATGTATTGTTCTATTTTTGAATTCAAATAAAACGCTCACTTGTTCCATAGGTATATGAGTATATCCTACATAAATAGTTTGGCTTTACTAAAGCGACAAAAAGCGCTGAAGCGCAAATCAGAGCGTTCGATTGTTACGCTCGATACGAAACCAATGAAACATTCAGCGGGTTTCAGCACCTGACTGCCCAAGGCACACAATTTGTGTAGTTTATACACTGTGAAGGGATGGGTAGCTGGAAATAGACTAGGACTGGTCAAATCCTATATCTTGATATCCACCTAAGGACTAAATAATTTTGCAGGATATTTGTAATCCATCAGTTCATTCGGTCATAGGAGCAGGTGGTCCAGTGGGCTCGGCCTCAACTTTCGAATTGTAGATCGTAGGTTCGAACCTAGGCAACGCTTTACTTTACTTAATGTAAATATTTTCATCACCACTGCTCTCAAAACGGTGAAGGAAAACATCGTGAGGAAACCAGTACGTATTACTTAGAACCAAAAAATTCGAAAACATGTGACATCTACCAACCCGCACAGGGACCGCGTGCTAGATTACTGCCCACACGCTTTGGAACAATGGAGGCCTGTGTCCCAGCAGTGGGAACATTATACGCTGATTGTCTGTATGTGTGTACAATAGACATGTGACATCTACCAACCCGTACTGGGCCCGCGTGGTGGATTACGGTCCACTCCCTCTCACTGAGAGAAGGCCTGTGTCCCAGCAGTGGGAACGTTATAGGCTGAGTACCTATGTATATGATATGTATGTACAATAGAAGAAATCCATATCTATACAGTTTGAAAACAAAACCCCGGGAACACGATGACCACATCTGTTAACTGCCCCCTACCGCCTAGTGGCCAAACGCTGCAAGCAAAAATAGTCCTTAAGGTGCATTTATATGTCCCTGACAGTACCTACGTATGAACGTCGACTTAAACACGCCAAAACAACGTCTATTACCTACAAACATTAGGAACAAAAATAACATTTACAAACACGCGTCTCGTTCACAAATCACAACTAATTACAGAATATGAAACATTTTATTTACATTATCACGATTATAATTTCCATAATTAGTTGTATTGTAAATAATTACATTAGCTCTGCAACTGGACACATTACTACCAAAACGAAACAGACTCGTGTTTATATTTAGTTGTGAGCTGTTATTAGTTATTACTATCGTGTTTATTTTCAATCGTTTATGGTTTTGCTATTTTTGAGGGCAGGTTTGAAATGTGGATGAATTTCGACTGCTGACTATTCCTGCAGGCTGAGCACGAGCACCGATTTGTCGACGGAAGAATAGACATGACTATTAACTAAATGATGTACAATAGGAGAAGATAGCTATGTTTTCTATTAATTATCACAGTTATGCGTTCTAAACGAATCATGATTTTGTAGATAATCGTATATACTTTGTGACCGTCGAGTGAAAAGTTTGTTGTCAGTGTGATCTTGTCCATTTGAGAAGAAATATTCTTCTGAAATACATTTATAAGGACCTAGACAAAGATCGTTAGAAACGAAAGACTAAATGACAGATTGTAGAAGGATATCTACGGTGCGATGTCAAAAATTGTGAAACGAAATGTCACTCTCAATAGAAAAAGCACTGTCTATTCTTCGTAGAAATAGAAAGCATGCTAAGCCTGCTGTTGAATACAGGACTCTTAACAAACAGTTTTTGGATTCGGCCGTAATCCACCACGTTGATCCAGTGCGGTTTGGTAGATGTCACATGTCTTCGAATTTTTGGTTCTAGGACATGCCGGTTTTCCTCGCGATTTTTTCGTTCAATGTTTAGATAGCAGTAGTGATGAAATAATTGATCACCTGTCTGAGTTCAAATCTACGACATACAACTCGTAAGTCGCGGCTGTTACCATTACAATTGGTGATCACAATGAAATCATAACATTGTTATTTTTGTAAACGATACACAACGAAAACTTCCTTAGGGGCTTGTGGCTAAGTAACAATAGCTGCGCGGATCGATCGATCGGGTTAAGCTACGGTTGCCGCGGTTGGTCCGTGGATGGGTTGACCATCTTTACATACCAAGACCACTCCGTGTGTCTCGGAAAGCACGTTAAGCCGTTAGTCCCGGCTGTCATTTGTGGATCTTTGACAGTCGTTACGGGTCGTCAGAAGCCCGAAAGTCTGACAACCAGTCTTACCAAGGAGTATCGTATTACCCAGTAACTGGGTTGTGGAGGTCAGATAGGCAGTCGTTCCATGTAAAATACTGGTATTCAGCTGCATCCGGTTAGACTGGAAGCCGACCCCAACATAGTTGGGAAAAGGCTAGGTAAATGATGACACAACGAAAACTTCCCTATGAAAAATTCAATTGCTCCACACTTTTCAATTCAAACTATTTAAGTAGGTACCATCCTGGTTTTGTAATAGAAACGTCCTAATTCTGAAGTTGTGAACCCGTGACTTAAAACTTACCGGGCGGTTAAGTTATCAAGAAGACTTAAACTTAAGCGCTGAACTTTAGTGCGAAGTTTTAGCGGATATGGGTATTAGGGAAGACATGCTTGCTTGGAACTAGACATTGCAATTTGGGTTTCAACTTGATATTTGTCTGCTTACTTTAATCTAGCTGCGGTTTTACCCGGATAAGTCTCGATCCCATGGTAATATCGGGATAGAAATATCCAATGTCCTAATCTAGTTAATGATCTACCCATGAGCCAAATTTAATCCAAATTCGTTTAGCAGCGTAACAAACAAACATAAAAATTGAAGTTCAGATGTAGTTTTTTACAACCAAACAAATGAATCAAATACGTTTAACCTTTCTTTGTTATTATTCCTATGTGGAAAATCCTCGTGATCGTCCTCCGACCTGGGGCATGCGGAAGGGTTTGTCAGCTGTAACCTATCATAACGCAAAATCTCCCCAAGCACAGTTAATAAAATGGGACCACAACTATGGTATAATAATACCCCTTTTTTGATACATACATACAAAAAAAAAAATACAGTCGGATTGAGAACCTGTCCTTTTTGAAGTCAGTTGAAAGATACCCGTATACCTCGTCTTTTCGACAGTGACGGTTCCAAGACATACTCTTTGTCGTGCCAATGACGGCCATTGGAATAACGCCCTTAGTTTTAGGCTTACCTACCTGATGTATCCACTGAACTGTTAGCTACAATTTCCAAAGAAAAACGACTACAATACTTACTATTCAAGTAACTAGAAATTCAAGAAAAGCATCGGATGTTTAATTCCGCAAATGTACGCGATTCCAACGCATGCCATTCATGAGATACAGTGTGCGAGCGTTCGAGCGGGTAATAGAGTCGCGAGAACAGCGAGTACACGTTTACAGAAGTGTATCTATGTATAAGTGTACATCGTGTGTTTATTTACACTTGTTTAGGTATTGAATACATCTTTGAATGTTAATTATTTTAAAATTAGTGTCAAAGAAATGTGTTCTGCATTTCGTCAAAGAGAGACTTATGCCTTCGCTGTCAAAAATATCTCAGTCAGCCCTTAATGTTCCCTCTGCTTGGATAACGGCCTCCTCTCAGTGAGAAGTGGGCCGTATTCTACCACATGGGCCAAGTGCGGGTTGATATACAGGAAAAGTTTTTATCCAGTGCGCAAATTTTTACCATGAATTCAGCATATCATTCTAGAACCCCTACCGCAGAAATAAAAAAAAAGCTGTTCCATACATTTTGACCGCGTAGGTATTGCACTTTTCTATGAAAACGCTGTTTTTTTTTTTTTGTATAATCGGCGAAAACTTTCTGCGCTAGGGGCTCTAGAATGATATGCTGAATTCATGGTTAAAATTTGCGCACTGGGTAAAAACTTATCCTGTATGTCAAGGTACGAAACGAAACTCGAGGTATTTTTGACAGATTGAGACCGTACCCGACACCAGTCTGTGAACGTTTTTAAATTGCCCCCCCCCCCCCACCCCTCTGTCAAAAATATCTCTAGTTTACCTCCATTTATGACAATTGTTTCACATTGATTGTCGCTGAGATGAGATTGCGACTAGATTTTGAACGTTTAACCACGAGAATTGGTTTTCAGGTCGATGCTCAGCAAAATGTTGTGACTGGACGAACCTATCGTCAACAGAGCTAATTTTCAGCAACTACCTCTTCTCAAAAGCGACTTTAATTTATAAATATAAAATGTTTGTGGAGAGAAATTCCTAGTGTGAGGCAACGTTAAAAAAAGAAAATAAAATGTATTGATAAATAAAATACCTAACGCTTATATACGCAGCTAAACTCCACAAATTCGTCCCGTATATAATTCTGCTCGACGCCAGCTGCTACATTTCACACACAATTCGTAATTGACAATTGATTGAGACGCTGTATTATGAAACTCACAGTCGACAGCTTAATACTCTATTATTCGTACATATCTACTGCATTTTACCAGTAAATATAACACACAAATTGTATTGTGTATGTGTGTGTGTTATTAGAAGGGGAGGAAAGGTATTTACCTCGATATTGATAGACAATTTGCGTACCTAATTGGGTAATGGTTATATGTAAAACAATCAAGTATTCAATCAAAAAATGTGGCAAGACGTGCGATATATTTGCCCGTGGCATACCATTAGTAAAATTATAGATGATTTTATTTCTGTAAGTAGGTTTGTACATACACTTTTACTGAATATGCATATAGGTGAAGTATAGGGTTCATTTCATGTAACTAGATTCTTTCACCTTCATCCTTTTCAAAATCTCTCTCTTTTCTTTCTCAATTCGACTGTTTTTTTTTTAATATGTATCACCTGTGGCCAAAAAATAGATATATAAGAAACTAGAGATATCGCACAATGTTATGCGATATTCCGTCAATTTGGATGTGTGGAATGACTTAAAAAACTTTTTTTTAATGGATACGTATGCCACAGGGGTGGTCCCATATTATCTTTATGAAAATATTCCACCTCTAAGGATGGTAAATTAGGGAATGACTTACATTTTTTAATTTTCTCAAGAACCGATCTCAGTCGGATCAGTAATCAGACTGGGATCGGGTTAACGTTATTTAAATGAATATTTTCACGAAAGGTATTTTAGTCGTGGTTACAAATAAAGAGCGAAAAATAAAAACATTTACAAAAAAAAACAATCTACTTCTAAAAACACTACAAAGGGAATTAATCACTTTAATTTCAATAGTCGATGGCAAGAACCGACAATATAAAACCAAAGACACACAACCCATTTGCTGGGTAGCACGATACCCCTTGGCAAGACTGGTTGACAGACTTTCGAGCTTCTGACGACCCATAACGACAGTCAGGGGTCTTGGTATGCCAGCCGGGACCAACATGGAGAGGTACTGATATTTAATACATGACCCATCCACTATTATTAAGCCTTGCGCTCTGGCGACTCCACCACCCAATATGATTTATGCCTATAAAAATTCTCAAGCCTATTAAAGTTGCCAGCAAAAAATAATTAAACGATAATAATTCCATGTCCTTTCTTTGTAATGGATCAGAGACAAAAAGTTAATCTACATGAAGATTGATGGCTTTCAATCATTGACGGACAAAAAATGTTACTTGCCTATAGACAGTCTGTGCTATGGACAGAACGTTTAATGACTGTTTTCTTTCTTTGATACTCGTTTGTTGGGTTATAAAAAGTAGTATTATGAACGTGTGATAAAGATTATCCACCTACTTCGGGCCCATTCATAAATTACGTCACACAAATTTTATGGTTTTTTGACCCGTCCCCCGTCCTTGTCACAGGTGGTCACACTTGTAAAACCCACTCCCCCCTGGTTTGACGTCACATATTTTTCAATGTAATATTTAGAAGTAAGAGTAGGTAAGCAGAGTTTGAGTATTTTAGCTTTTAATATGTGTTTTGTTATGGTTTTCCATGATGCCTTGTTTGCCATGAACCTTCTGCGTGGAGTGCACGGCGCACGGTTCGTAAAGATGTGTCGAATAATTCGGCAAAATGTCTTGTCGTTTTGAAACCACTTGTTTCATATTCGCTGAACGTGTGCCTGTTATAGGAGCTGGGGTCTTCCACTTTGCTTTCCACGGGCAAGGCTACCGCCTTCCTCATATCTTTTCACCCACCGACTCACAGTATTTCACTAAAACAAAAAAGGGGTACTGTTAGGCTACTAAGCAAAATACACACTTTATGTATTACCTACTATTTAGAAACAAAAGTATTTAAAAGGGCAATTTCACATAGATATTAAGTTTATTGTTATTTTCATCGTTCTATAATCTAGGAAATAAATTTACATTGAAATTTTATATTTTTATTCTATTTAGACATTGTGATATTTATAAAACGTTTAAAAATAACTACAAGGATCAGCAGTTACACTTTAATTAAATAAATGTTTAATATTTATATTTAAATCATAATACTCACACTCAGTCCGGTTTCATCACATAGGTATTTGTGATATAGGTATTAAGTCCACTTTTATGCAGCGCAATAATATTCGCTTTCATTTCTTTATTTAAATTTGCTTACATTTTAAAATGAATTAGAAGGACGCTAATAGATGAAACACACGTCACTAGCACACAATTATCAACCAACACCGTTCTATAAGTCGCGGTGAATGAGTCGTAAATCATTTAAATTTATTTAGGTTTCTGTGGGTATAATGATAAAGTTTTACGAGTTTAGTGAATAAGAAGAACAGAACAAGAAACTATACTCAAAAGTGATTTTTAAAACAATAAAAAGACTATCACACAGCGAGTGGGATTCGAAACCGCGACTCGCTGCGCTCAAACGCGATAATCAAGTGCAGTAACCGCTCAGCTATCATGCCATTTGCTTTAACGGTTGAATTTAGGAAATACATTCATTCGTAAACGTATGAGAGTGTGTGTGTATATAGTATTATAGCCTATAGAAATTGCTTATTATAAGAAGGTCGTAAGTTAAAGCGAAGTGTCAATCTATTGCTTTTTGAGATTGGGGATCCATTAGTGAGGGCTACTGTACCTACATCAAAAAGCAAACATGGTATGGTTTTGTCTCATTATTAATATTGTCTGTGCGGAAACAGAATATTAAAATGAAAAGCCATTAAAAAGTTAGGAGCCTACAAATACTAGTTTCTCACGCTAATTTAACCTAACTTTGGGCGGTTATTATATCCAAAACTAAGTCCGTACCGACAAAGCTCAAATACCGAAAATTTCAATAAACGTTATTGGTAATTGATTTATGCATTGTTTTTTTTATTTTTATTAAACCCCATCTTCCGAAGGACTTTTCTTATTTTTTTACGCTCTTGTTTTACTATAAATGATCCTGCATCTCACTCAATAACGTTGTGCGTGTAAACTAGCATCTAATTGCTATCACTGATACTACCTCTATCGGACAAGATGCCTGGTGAGACAGCGTGTTTTTTAGCCAGGCCCACAACAAGTTCGAACCCGCGACTAGATTCCCCTTAATTCTAGTCAATCCATTTCTCACACACATACATAAGTTTTCGTAAATTTGGTGGTACGGCTTCGAGGCAGCGGTCGGTTGAGGTCAACCGTCTCGTCGGCTCAAAATAAACCTCGAACGGGTTGCACCCTTAAAAATGTTCAATTCATTAACAACTCTCTTTTTGGGCTTCGTCGCAATCATCTATGACATATACATAAAATTAAATTGTCTATATGTAGGGTCAAAACAATAGCTATTTACTAAATCCTGCTCGAAGCGAAATTTGACTCAGAAAAAGGTGTAGGTAAGTGTCTGGTGGATCAGTGCTGGTGTCATCCACTACAGCTTCCTCACATCTTGCCAGAAGATAAAAGTACACGGTGGTCATTGCAAAAAAAAAATTAAAAAAAAATTGTCTGTCTATTTGGTGTGGCTAATCTAGGAAACGGCTAAACCGATTTTGTCGGGACTTTCACTGGCAGATAGCTGATATTGTAAGGAGTAACATAGGGTAGGCTAGGATAATTTCCGAGATCCACGCGGGCAAAGCCTCGGGCAACAGTTAGTGTAAAAATGAAATTCAATTAAAACTCTGCCTAAATGCCTACACCACACGCTTTCAATTCGAAAGACAGCAATGGAATGCTGAAATACAGGATACATTTTTAACCAGTGCGCAAACTTAAACCATGAACTCAGCATGTCAACTGCCAGGGGTGCGGGTTCATTCGAAAGAGATACCGCAGCCCCTGGCATACGGGCTACTGAGGGAACACGGGTGGGTTTTAGTCAGTAAAAGTCTGACACGCCCTCCTGCTCCACCCAGAGCGGGAGAGGTTATTTGATGAATTCCTAGGCAAAAAAAAAAAAAAAAAAAAAAAAAGCATGTCAAAAAAATAAGAATTCAGGATATTATTCTACAGTAGACATTTTTCGTCGGTTATAAAAAAAATCAACTGTTCCATACATTTTGTCCGCGTAGGTATTGCACTTTTCTATGAAACAGCAGATTTTTTTTTTTTTGAATAACCGGTGAAAAAATTTTGCGCTTTGGGGTCTAGAATAATAAGCTAAATTAATGGTTACAGTTTGCACACTGATTACTAACTTATCCTACATTGACGGTGGTAGATGCAAAACCCTTCGTGTGTGGGTCCGACTCACACTTGGGTAGTATTTGGATTGACAATACTACCTACTAACGAAATACGTTAGTAATAGAAACATGAGTTTATCGTGTCTCTGTTTATACCTGTGACAAGCTAAATGGGCCAGAAGCCGTAAGAATAGGTGGGTCACGGGTTCAGAGAAACGGGGATATTTATTAGCAACATCTGGAGTTCCTCGGGTCACTAGTTATATTTAAGGAATGATTTTAACCACATTGTGAATGAAATTTGTGATACGGTTAGCGTGCATTAACCCCCCTGGACCTCAATTCTGTATGGCTATAATGATCCCCCGCGGATTCTTACTACGTTCAAACTACGTCAATATCGTGTTTTGTAGAAACCAATGTAACGGTAAGGAAGCGAAATGTCATATTAAATATCGCTGTTGGTTGCCTAAATAAAGAAAATAAAATAATTCGATTGTGAAACCACTAGACCAACAATTCATCATCATCATCGTTTCAGCCGAAAGACGTCCACTGCTGGACATAGGCCTCCCGCAAAAGGGGGGTTTGCCATAATCACCACGCTTGGCAGGCGGGTTGGCGATCGCAGTATGCTGGTAAAATGCGTAGAGAACGCTGCTGCCCATTCTCTAGTAAGTCCCTTAGTCGCCTTCTACGACACCCACTGGAAGAAATGGGAGATATTCTGTATGTTCCTGCAGGCTTAGCACGAGCACCGATTTGTTGACGGAAGAATAGACATGACTATTTACTAAATGATGTACAATAGGAGAAGATAGCTATGTTTTTCTATTAATTATCACAGTGATGCGTTCTAAACGAATCATGATTTATTGGATAATCCTAAATAGGTACTTTGTGGCCGTCGAGTAGAAAGTTTGTTGTCAGTGTGATTTTGACAGTTTGGGAAGAAATATTCTTCTGAAATAGTGTACATTTATAAGGACGTCGTCGTGCGTCCAGGTAACCTAGAACCGAGACCTAGCCCTGGGCGTAACTTCCCTTAACGTAACGTAACGTAACGTAAGCTCTGAAAGTCGTGTTGCTTTAGCTAAGTAATTTTTAAGTTTTGAGTTTTGCTAGCCATCTTTCAGGGCGCGTCACGCCCTGAAAATCAAATGTGTAACGTTTTAAATATTAGATTGTTTTGGGTCTGTGAACCACCCTGAGGTATCTGTAACCAGAATTGAAATAAGTTCAGTAGTTTTCGAGAAAATCAACTTTTAAAATATTTATTGGTAACATTTTTCATAATTTTTCGGGTTTTCTTGAAATAATCTTTCAGTGCGGGAAGATATAGTGCATACAGATATCTCAGGGGATGGGAAATTTCAGGGGGAATACAGGGATATATAACATGCCATATGTACAGTAATTTAATAATGTGTTGTATGCAATATTCCATTGTAACGATAGTCAAAAATAGAATAAATAAAAGTTAAAACAGGAAGCAATTTGCGGCCCTCGTTACGGTAAAGTTTCGAGGCACCTTAGAAAATATAGATTCACACCTAATTTGTAGTCATCGGCAAGATAAATTTGTTATTTTAAACTTAAATTAATTAACATGTAGTACAAGTAAAAGTTCTAAATTGCTTCCTGAAGATTAAATCAAAATGTGTGTTATTTAATCAGGTAAAGTACCCCTTCACAGAGGTGTCTCAAAAACAACCCCTTCCTAGACGAAAGTCTGGAACCCGTTTCTTTGTCAGTCGTCAAAACGTTGGTAACGTCGTGAAGAACGGAAGATAGTAGCCGCCCCTGAAGATATCCGGAACCTATAGGTGCAGGACGTCAGCGCCGCGTGGACTGGGAGACCTACATACACACCGGGATAGAACCTGGATAGGAATACACCCTCCCTACACACCCTTCATGTCCAAGCGATCACGCCCGTCCGGTACAAAAAATATTATTAGGTATAAGTATTCGAATAGAAAATTCGCCGATTATCCCTGCTAACCCTTTAGCCAAACTAAAATAAAACTATGTCACAATGTAAAATGGGCAAAAATGTGTATGTAAGAAATTCCTATGGATAGGTTCCATAAATATTTAGGTGCGAGAGTTCGGATGATCCCTCGTCCTGTCAAAACTACTAGACCGAATATGACAAGGTGTCAATCGATTCACGGTCGAGCGTGACACGGGTGCTGTTTTTAGTTAGAAACAGAATAGAAATGAGGGTTACTTAGTTATTTTGTTCGGCATTTATTTTCTAACTAGCTTTCGCCCACGGCTTTGCCCGCGTGGAACTTGGAAATTATTCCGCGGGAACGTAGGTACTACCGGGATAAAAGTATCCTATGTGTTAGTCTAGGTTATAATCTATCTGTGTGCCAAATTAGTTCAGCCTTTTTTGCGTGATTGAGTAACAAACATCCAAACATCTTCAAAACTTTCACATTTATAATATTACTAGCTTTTGCCCACGGTTTCGCCCGCGTGGATGTCGGTTATCGCGTAAAAAAAATTGCCTATGTCCTTTTCCATATCGCAGGTTATATCTCTGCCAAATTTCATGACGATCGGTTAAGCAGTTTAGGCGTGAAAGCGTAATATACAGAGACAAAGTTACTTTCGCATTTATAATAGGTATTAGTAAAGATAAATAGTAGGAGAGTACGATGAAATAACGTACCATCACGCCTTTAATTCTCGTAGGGTTTGCATGTACCTCCAGTCTGAACACATTTTAAATCCAATGTAATAAGGGGCGAGCCTATTGCCATCAACCGGCCGCAAAACCAGGCTCCGAGCTGCTACGGAGAAATTTCAGACGAAGAACCCAATAACATTTCGACGCCTAATTGTCCTTTTATTTTTGAATTGATTTGAATAGAATAAATTTGTTGTAAGACATGAGTATACATCAAATAAATGTGCAAGGTCTAAAATATCAAGTAGATCTGCATGTTTTGCCATTTATGGCTTACTATTCTATTCTATTTTTTATTATGGCAAGCAAAGCCGATGTCGACTATTCTGCCAATGTCTAAAGTGAATTGGAAAAGCATGTGTGCACAAAAAAAAAAAAAAAAAAAAAAAAAAACTATGGATAATAATCTTCGATGATACAGTTGGGCTTAATGTTGATCTTGTGTGGTTAGTACTGGACTGAAACAAACAAAAAATAAATACATAGGTACTAAAATATAATTGTTAGAACATTAAAAATACATAGTATACCACATAAACACAGATTCAGGGAGTAAATCATAATTTTATATTATTGTGACGGATGAAAATCATCAGCGCCACAAGCAGTTCAGGAGAGGAATGAGTTAAAAGAGAGGGGAAATTTATCGGAAGAGGGATCTTAAATTTGGTGAGACGGTTATACAAATCTAGAGGTGGGACGTTATTGGAACATTCGAAAAATATGTGGTCAAGGGTGCCTTCCGCCAATCCGCATTCGCAGAGCGAGGAATCGCGGACACGGATTTTGTGTAAAAACACAGGAGTGCAACAAAAACCTAAGCGAATTCTACATATAACAGATATGACAGTTTTGGATACTTTTTTATAACCGGAGAACCATGGTTTTGGTTTAACGGTCGGTTGTACGGCATAGAAAAAACTGCCTTTCTTCTTGCTAGAAGCATTCCATTGCTCCTGCCAGGAACACTGCAGATTCCTTTTTGGAATGGACAAAAGATCGTAACCCTGATGAGTGTTGTATGTGAGATCTGACGATAAAGATGAACAGGCATCTTTAGCCAAAGCGTCAACACATTCGTTACCCTTAATGCCACAATGACTAGGTATCCAAACCAGCTGAACATCCTTTTGATTACTAGCGCTGGACTTTAAAGAGTTTTTAATTTTTAAAATAAGGGAGCTGTGTAATTTACTCTTAAACGGATTCTGGGCTAAGGCTTGCAAGCTGCTAAGGGAGTCTGTAAAAATAACGGCTTTCTGAATATTAGGGTGTGACTCAATAAAAAGACAAGCTTCCAGTATAGCTACACACTCACCAGTGAATACAGAAGACTCCTTGGGGCATTTAAATTGTAGGATTATTTTGGAGCTTTGGTAATAGACCGCAGCGCCAGTGTAATTAAGATCGGTTAGTTTTGAGGCATCCGTAAAAAATAATTGAAAACCATTCCATCGCTCGCCCACCACCGCGTTGAAGGCCAAATTCGCTGATGGAGATTTTTTGGATATACCAATATCAAATAAAATTTTTGGGATAAAATTTAAAACTTCATATGGGAAATTAAAAAGGGGTAATCTAGGATACTGGACAATAGGGCATACTAAATTTAGAAATAGTCGAAAGGATTTTAGGATTAAGGGGATTTCTTTATTTTTCCAGTAATTTGAGCTTCTGCATATGGAATCTAATTTGTTCAATCTTCCTATAAGCGGGTGGGAGGATCTACCTATTAATCTAGACACAAAACGGGAGGCCAGATATTGCCGTCTAAGGGCCAGCGGAGGTTCAGCACATTCGACTTGCAACGCGTTAACGGGAGAGGACTTCATGCAACCTGAGATGATCCGAAGGCATTTGGACTGAACTCGATCCAGCCCAGTCAAAGCACCTTTGTTGCAAGGAATTAGAAGATATGTTCCATAGTCCAAAACACTGCGAACTAAAGCATTATAGACTAATTTCATGGTGTAAGGGTGGGCACCCCACCAAACACCCGCAAGAACTTTTAAAATTGAGATGATTCTTTCACATTTTTGGATAAGGAAATTTATGTGATGTTTGCCGGTAAGTTTTGTATCTAAAATAACGCCCAAAAATTTTACTTTACTAACTATAGGGATATTATGGCCTGAAATACTAACTGAAATATGAGGAACGAGTCTTTTGCGAGAGAAAATCACTGTCGAACTTTTCGGTGCAGATAACGACAGCCCATGGCTTAAAAGCCATTGATTCAAAGACTCCAGAGAGAGGCACAACGATGACGCAGCGTCGTCTATGCAAGAATCTGTCACATACAGAACAATGTCATCGGCGTATTGTAACATCTGACAATTATTATTTAAGCAGGATCCAATATCAGCCGTATAAAGATTGTAGAGTATGGGACTGAGAACATAGCCTTGAGGGAGTCCCTTCCATGTCTGTCTTCTATCGAACTCCTCACCCTGGACTCTGAGAACCAATGATCGTGACAACAGGAGCTCACATATGCACTGTATCATCTTAGCCGGGAGACTCAGCTGTTGCAGTTTTTGCCTGAGTACGGGAAGAAGAACATTGTCATATGCAGAGGAGATGTCGAGGAAAGTGGCAACAACGGATTCATTTCGAGAAAAGGCTAAGCGGACATCCGTAACTAATATACCAATACTGTCCATTGTACTAAGCCCTTTCCTGAAACCGAATTGATGATTCGGCAGTAAGTCTCTCGATTCGACTAACCACTCGAGGCGGTTTTTAATGAGGTGTTCCAGTAATTTAGCTAGGACTGAAGAAAGCGCGATTGGCCTAAGGCCATTCGGATCATCAGCATGTTTGCCTGGTTTCAATAGAGGAATAATAATTTGCAACTTCCACTGATCTGGAACCCAACCATGACTATAGCAGTAATTTAAAATATTTAAAAAGAAGATCTTAGCCTTTTCGCCAGAATGGGTTAAGAAAGAGTATGGCACACCATCAATACCAGGAGCTGAGTCCCGGACGTGTTTCAGTACCACATTTAATTCCTCCAATGTGAAAAGTGCATCGAAAGGATCCTCTGTCACATTACGTAGAGGTGCATTTTCACATTCAGATGAGAATGGAACATATGATGGTGCTATCTTGTCAAAAAAAAGTTCAGCAGTTTCCCTAGTTATTGGTGAAGAGATTGATGGAGAACACCCACGTCTAAATCTATTGATATTTTTCCAGACAGCTGAAACTGGAGTCGAGGGAGATAAGGAAGTGCAAAACTTAATCCAACCTGTACGTTTCTTCTTACGAAGAAAACGCTTAGACCTAGCGTTAATCTGTAAATATGCCAATAGATTTTCGGTGCTCATATCCACATTATAACACACCTCCGCCTCATTCCTATCCCTGATTGCCGAAGTGCATTCTGGATCCCACCACGGTGGTGAAGGTATTTTATCTTGGGCACTATTTTTCAATGGGAAGCAGGAGTCTGCACTGGAGGTGATGGCTGAAACATATTCCTCATAACATCTCTTGGCATGGCAGTGACCAGAAGGATTTATTGAACTTGAATTTAAATTTGGAAGAACATCAATTTTATCCTCCAATAATGAAGTAAATTTTGCCCAATCTGGTTTGGACAGGTTATACTTCAAAAGTGGAGGAGAAGTTTTCTCTAAATACGTCTTATTAAGCAAAGATATGACAATGGGGTAGTGGTCACTACCATGCGACAAGGTTGTACATTCCCAATGGGTCGAAGCTGCTAGTTCAACTGAACAAAATGTTAGGTCAACACAGCTCTTTTGTTGACCGGGAAGAGATCTGCGTGTTGGGCAACCATTATTTAAAATGCAGAGATCCAGATCGTCCAATAAATCAACCAAAGCTACGCCAAAGGTATCACAGCGTTCAGACCCCCATCTGTAATGGTGGCAGTTAAAATCGCCCATGACCAGTATCGGACCATGAACATTAGAAAATATATCTCTTAAAATTATTAAAGAATCATGGTGAGGATGAGCGATATAAATGGAAAATACTGTGATACCCTCGGCCTTGCCTGCGGCAATACTCATATCACCTGTAAGTGAAGGCAAAGTATAGGGCAAAAGAGGAACCCGATTGTTGACCAAGAGGGCCGACCCTCCATAGCCATCTGATCTGTCGCATCTTAGGATGTTAAAATGTGGCATACGGAAGCTAAGACTTGGAGTAAGCCAAGTCTCAGCTATAGAACAAGCCAACGGCTTGTATTTATTTAAAAGAAATATGAGGTCGTGCTTTTTATGCCACACGCTCCTCACATTCCACTGAAGAAATACTTGGCGAACCGCCATTTCTAATTTCTGAGAGAAGAGTTATAAGTTGATCGGCAACGTTGGACGGTGATAGAGAATTAGAAGTAGAAGAAGAAATTATGATAGGTAATAGTTTTATTAATAGTTCAATAATAGAAGAAGTGCTATTGATGGAAGAGACATTGTTATTTAGAGCGCAGCCATTAGACTGTGAAAGTTGGGGGGAACTAATTATCTGCTGGTGAGCAGCTATGTCATAAGACGGGGAAAGAGGAGCATGGGATTTAGGCTTTAGGAAAACTGTCTTGCGATAAGACTGAGAAGTTGGAGTTTTTGCTATGTTGGCATAGTTGCGAGAAGCTGTTGGAACTAATTTGCTAGCCTCAATATAAGGAACGGATTTCTCTGCCATTACTGTCTTGATAGCTTTCTGTCTACCATGCTCAGGGCATGACCTGCTGTTAGCAAAGTGATTACCCGAACATAGAATACAGAAGGCCTCGCCCTCAGAAATGTTGCAACCATCACCTGGGTGATCGTGGCCACATTTGCTGCAGCGTGGTTTAGATCTACATACAGTAGCCACATGTCCAAATCGGCAACACTTTCGACATTGAATGGTGGGAAATATGTACTGTTCTACAGGAAGGGATGTGTAACAGCAGAAGATTCTTTTAGGTAAAACTTGTCCATCAAATGTGATCACACAAGTTTCAGTTGGTTTCCACTCATTAATCCCGTCTCTCTGAACTTTCCTATTAAGTCGACGCACTTTAATGATTTGCCCACAACCTGAGGGCACAGACAAATAAGTTATAGCCTCTTCTTCTGAGATATCAGAGGGAACACCCGTGACTACTCCTAACCTTGTGATGTTAAATGAAGGGATAGAGGCAATATAGCTGTATTTGGATAACAGAGTGTTAGCCAAGAATGAGTTGGCATCCTGAGGGGAAGCAAACTCCACAGATACTCGGTTTCTACCGACCCTGTTAACACCACCACGAACTATGTTCGCAATGTTGTTGTTAATTAAAAACTTTCCAAAATTAACTGGATGTAAGGTGGTGCCTGAGTTAGGTTCGGACTCTATACGGGAGACGTGAACGATGTAAGGACCCTTATCCATTGCCGAGTATTTGTCACGACCAACTTGGCTTTTCTTTTGTTTACTTGGCGGGGAAGGTGTCAAGATGTCTTCGTTACCGGGGCGTTTACGGGAAGGTTGGTTGAATTGGGATGGTGATAAATCCATACCTGTAACACTACAAACAACATCCGCAAATTGCGAGAGTGGGTTCGGGGACAGAGGTAACGTAGGACCTGAAATGTCAGGAGGATCAGGATCGGGAGGTTTATTTTTGTCCATCTTGGGTAAAACGGTTTTCAAATACGACAATCACAATACAAACCTGTTTACAAACACAAGGACAACACACTTAGAAACTAACAAGTCACAGAAATATCAACAATCACTATAAAAACAACAACAAATTCAAAACACACGTGCTAACCAAGAACACTGTGGCGAGAATCCCGCCATTTATGGCTTACAATTTTTGTTTTATATTATACCATAAAATATTTGAGGGTACACAACAAATTAAGAAATTAATAACTTAATCCTAATGCTAATTATAAAGGGAAAAAAAGGATATAGTGTCAACAAAAAAATATTTTATTTTATTTAGTTTTTATAGATTTTTGGGTCAAATTGTGAAAAAAATGTCGTAATTATAGGAATCCACAATTAATTGCGGTCGTTTAAAACAGGAACAGTCAGTAATTTTATTTAGTAAAAACAACCTAGTCAAATACATAATAAAAAATAAAAAAATAAGTGTAGGTAGATAAATCATTCAATCATTGCAAAACCCGGGAATCGAACCCATTCTCAATAGTAGGTAGATTTTGTTATTAAAACGCAAAAATAAAGGTAATAAATAACTATCCAAAAATGCCAGCCGCAAAACCTAAGCTTTGCTAAAAAAAAGTTAGCTTGCAATCTTTATTTCCACGCATCGCTAATTTAGCGTCAGCTCCTTAAATTACAACAGATATTATTTAAAAAAAAACTTCTTACTTTCAACCAATATTATAATCTTTATTAAAATCCACCCCGCTTTAATTTTAAAGAAATTTAATACAATTGTATTCATTCTAAATAATTAAAAGCTTGTATTCATCAGGAAGCCAACAGTTGGTTATACCCTAATTAAAAGTTCGAATTTGTAATATCGACAAACGCCGCTCTATATTTTTTGTGTTCGACGAGCTTACACGACGATTTTGCTGCGGCGCGCGTCAGTCGAGCCTCCTCGCTCAAACCGTTCGGATGTGAGAGATCGTCGCGCGCTCTCTTCCCGAAATTACGTCGCTCGTAAAATTGACGATACACAGATGGATTTCAGTGCAATGTGAAACAGTTTGAAGTTTTAGCTCACAAATGGAGCATTTTTATGGAGTTTGGTGTGTGATTAAAATGTTTTATTGTGACGGGATTATGTGAATTAAGATTTATCGTATAGTGTGGTGTGGTTTGTGTTCGACTAGTACGAGAATTCTGGGAATTTTAGTGTCTGTGCAATATATCAGGTAAGTCTATTTGATTGCTAGTTTTAAGCTGTAGGGCTAGGCATGTAAATGATCTAAACTTACCTGTCAAACTCGTCACATCGGCTGACAGACAGCCTATCGATGGTACTGGCCGATAAGAGACGGGAACCAAGATTGTACGCGTGTTATTTTGTTTATTTAGATACCTACTTATATAGGCATAACTGGCATCCTACATTTTATAAAAAGATATCCGTTCGAAATCTAAGTTCTTTGAAAAATAAATCCGTTACGTCTGTTCGTAAATTTATAGATCGATCATCGGTTTTTCGAATATCATTTGTAATTTTTGAATTTAAACGATTACGACGACATTTTTCATTTTTATAAAAAAAAAAAAAACAATTTCTATTTTCAATCTACGACATACATTTTACAGTCTGTTCCCCTGGCCTATGTAGGTACTAAACACGTAAGGTATTGTTGTAGGTCGCACCCTCCTCCTAAACAAAACGACATAATTTCAAAATAATGGTGAAACATCGGAAATGCCTACCTATTTAAATTTCCGTTTACTTAATCAAACATACATTTAAACAATTCGATACCCGCATAAAAGTTGCATTTAATCGTTATTTTATTCAAATGTAATATATACCTATTAAGTATCTCTTTTGAAACGGTGCGGTGTACGGCTGCCATTTTTTAAAATAGGTACATTTTATTAATCCGCATTGAGTAGGCTCGGCCTACTAAAAACAGTAAAAATACCAACCTCTATTTTATGAAGAATGTAAGTAGGTTCTTATATCATCCTAATTGTATCTCATTAGTTCTATTCTTGTAGGAGACCGGCCGTAAAAATCCCTCGTATAATTTCATATCGAGCCGTTTTTATGTTGAGCTACCTTCTAATAAACTTAGTAACGGTAGATCTCATAATTAGCATACCTACCTAAGTAGCTACAAGTACGGGATCGTCTAAATAAAATATCGTAATTATTGCTAAAAACAATTTTACTCATTTTAGTTAGACGATGAGTGTGGTCGCGGTTCAAGCAGAGTAGGTACATAATTTTTTCTGTCTTCGAAACAGTGTTAGCCTGCTTTTAATATTTCTATGGTGTTAGCGTAGTCGCACTGCCGTCTTCTAAGTACCTAGAAACGAGTTAACCCTCACTTGGTCAATTTTTTACTTTTAAACAGATCTAAGAGAGTTCACTCTTCTCTATCATTCTGTATAACAAACATTTTTACAATTCAAATAGTTCCCAAGATATCAGAGTTTGTAGGCCGTTAACTGAAAAGGATTCTTTAGGATACGCAGAAAGAAATATCATTTGATGTGGCCTACAATCAGTAACGTATCACAGTTATTAAGAAATAACACTCGCGCGTTTTTTGCCATTTTCTCGGAAACATCACAGGACGGCAGCGCATTCAAGTGACGATTTAAATCTTGGAATTAGAAGTACGGGCACACGAGTAGGTACCTATTTAATTGTAATACCCAAATACGCTGCAGACTGAAGAGTTGGAAATATTTATTTTAGTTCATATTATGATATTCAATGTACCTTCTTGGTAAATTAATTAAAATTGTGTTGGGTTCATGCTTCGTCTTAGGTTTTAGGTACCTAGATCGAAATAGAAATAAAATAGGTACTAGCCGGTGGTAGCATGGAAACGCCAAGTACCTACTTAATATAAAGTCTATTTAGTTCTTATTTACAAATATACAAGAATTAAAAAAAGAGATAAAAGAGAGAAACTTTTTAAAATCTTTTATTTGAAAATCTGTTATTTAAGGCCCGGTAATAAGCAAATTAAAAACAGCGATGCGATAGACCAAAATAAAATTAATTTTAGTTTATTTAAATTGCAAAATAAATTCACGGCTCAGTGGACTATTTTTTAGTTTTACTTTAGTAGATCGAATTCCCTTTATTATCATTACATAAAATATGTAGTTAAGTATAATAATTTACGCTCAAAACTTTGTGAATTATGAAACGAATAATATTTTTTTGAGCTCTGTTTTACTATTGTTTTATCATGATAAGTCCTATTTTATTTAAGTGAAGTATTTTTGAATTAGTATTTTCTTTGAAAATTTGACAATCCACTCATTTATTTTTTGGCTTGTACTATGTACCAATACGGGTGAAACACTGGGCCCCAATTCTGTATGCTTATAACAATTCCCCGCGAAATCTTACTACGTTCAAACTACGTCTGTATCGTGTTTTTTTTAGAAACCAATGTAACGGTAAGGAATCGAAATGTCATACCTACCTATTCTGTATGTTCCAATAATTGTTCCAAAGCAATTTGTCGATAATAATAATACGGTAACTAGCAGATTTAATGTGTGATTGACGTGGTCAGAGTAAATTTAGGCCTTGAGCGTTTTATGGTGTCTTACGTTTTGGCAGCATCTTAATATTTTGCGGTAAACCACGACCATAATGGTGGTGTGACGATCTAATGACGTTTGTAACAACATGTCCAGAGCCTGAAAAAAATCAGGACGTTTGGAAGGCAAAATTGGGGAGATCTTTGCCCAGCATTGCCAGTGGAACAGTGTAGGCTAACAAAAAAGGTTCCTAAAATAAATTTTGCCTCCTTACTTATAATGAAAGCAGAAGTAAGTACTGATCAGAGACTTTGATTATGTTTACAAAAGGGAGTTAGTACTTAGGCGTAGGTAGAGTAAGATAAGATCTACCGCCTACGTCGGCACAATAGGTACGTAGCTAATGTAGGCATACTGACAAAATTCCTATTTTGAACTGAGGGGCAATTCTGGTAATTTTAAGAACGTTCACAGTCTGATCTCAGTGTCAATCTGTCAAAAATTCCTATAAATTTTTGTAAAAAATTTGAAATTCGATTGTCGCCGAGATGACACTCCGAACGTTTTTAATTACGAGAATTGGCCGTCTGATTTTAAAACGGCGGAGGTTTTCTTCGTCTGTTTTTTTTAATGTACACGTAGGTATATATGCATGTACATGCAGGTCAAGCTATCCCAAACTGTCAATTTTTCCCAATTGAACATAAACCTAAGAGGAAGGAAGGAAGAGCAGTGGGGGCCAAGTGGTAAGGGCCGCGACTTACGAGTTGTAGGTCGTGAGTTCGAACCCAGACAGGCGATTTACTTTGTGTAAATTATTTCATCACCACTGCTCTCAAAACGGTGAAGGAAAACATCGTGAGGAAACTAGCATGTCCTAGAACCAAAAATTCGAAGACATGTGACATCTACCAACCCGCACTGGGCCCGCGTGGTGGATTACGGCCCACTCCCTCTCACCGAGAGGAGGCCTGTGTCCCAACAGTGGGAACATTATAGGCTGATGATGATGATGAACATAAACCTTATACCTTTGCAATAAAGTTGAAAAACTATCAAAGAAATTTGACAGATTGGGGTAGCTTGATGTGCTGGCCTCTGTACGTAGATAAATGTTCTGCGATATTTCCGGCATTGTAGATCGATTTCTAAAAATCTTTTTTAATGGATAGAGTACCTAAGTATGTTTCATGGGTCCCATATAAATTTTATAAACTTTGCTTGTGTAGGTAGTTTTTGCATTAGCTTCGACAACGAATTTAATCTACTTTGTATATCGTGATAAACGTTTTAATACTTCCCGTCACTGTTGTAATTACACTAGCTTCCCCCCGTGGCTTCGCCCTCATAGAGGTCGGAAATTATACCACGAGAACGTACTGTCGGGATAAAAAGTATCCTATGTGTTATTCCAGGTTTAAAACTATGTGTGCCAAATTTCATCCAAATCCGTTCGGCCGTTATTGCGTGATTAAGTAACAAACATCTTCACAAACTTTCATTTTTAAAATATTACTAGCTTCCGCCCGTGGCTTCGCCCGCATGGATGGAAGTCGGAAATTATCCCGGTGCAACGTACTACCAGGATAAAAAGTATCCTATGTGTTAATCTAGGTTATAATCTATCTATGTGCCAAATTTCATCCAGATCTGTTCAGTAGTTTTTGCGTGAAAGTGTAACAAACATCCATTCATCCATACTTTCGCATTTATAATTTTAGTAGGATTAAAGGATTGTAGGATACGAAGTAGGATTAGTAGGAAGTACGCACGACTACACATCAAGCTATAACATTTCCAGTTTAAGCTGATCTCGCACTGTACGGAAATCCTTTACAATGCGAGATCAGGTTATACTGGAAATGTATAGCTTGATGTGTAGCCGTGTGTACCTAGGATAGTGAGAATAGTAATATTATACGAATTGATGCGGGGTAGGTATCATACCTAAAAGTGAAAAATAAAAAACTTCAATACAAAAAAAAACCTCTTCTAAAATTGCATTACAAAACGAAAAATAACTTTAATGTCAAGTTTAGTGTTTTTAAAGTGGTAAAAATAGTAAGTCCTACCAAATCAGTAGTTAGGTACTGAGATTTCCGATTGCCAGTGTAACACGCATTTATTTAATTATTGTAACTTGTGCATATTTTAATACAGTCCACTATAAACTTCTGATTTGTGTGGTTTTATTACCAGTGATCGCCACACTACAAGTTGTACCAGTTCTATAATCCTTTCCTCTCGTTTCGGAACAGAAAAATAGGTAGTTCATTCATATCGTGGTATAAATATTAACCCAATCAGACTCGGTCAATCATGGTGTGCAAGTTAGCAGGTAGCGGGGCCGACCGCCCCAAGTCCATGTTCGCACGGACATAAAGGTGTACGGGATTTTAAACGCAGTGCTACACGCCGAGAGTTGAGAATCTATCAGTAGGTATGTTTGCGATGGCGCTTGCCTTAACCAGCCATTTTATCATTGCTTGTCAGTTTATCAGCCTACCTAGGCGAAGTCAGCGTTAATAATATCGGGACGAACACTATTCGAAATGATGGATAAAACTATGAAAATTAAATATTAACTCAATTACACGAGGAATATTTCAGAATGAAGATCAACAACTGTCATTCTGACTAGAACTTTATTTATTTATTTATGTATGGCAGTCCAACGACATATTCACTAATACATTTTTGTGGTACTGTAACAATTAAACTTAAAATCTGGGGTGAATTTGACACTTACAGGTGTGCACAGCACTTACATATTTCAAGTTTTTATAACATCACAGATAATATAATTACATAAAGACTAAAAAAAGCAAAACTAAGTACATGAAAACAAAAATTAAAAAAGAAATAACTAAATCTATTTTGTTGCTCTAAAGAGTAATATTAATGACAAGTAAGTAATAATAAATGAAGGTGTAGATATTAACTGTGGCCACTGTGGGTCAGTAACAATTTTTCGCGAAATTGCGGTAGCTTGTTGGCGAAGATGTCGACGCTATTGGAACGTGTATGGAGCTCATTGTAGGTCCTCATCGACCAGCACCCTAATTGCGTAACTCACGATTCATCATAATCTATATCGTTTTGAAACGGATTGTTAAACCATTGCTTCATATGTTCGAAAAATGTGTCTGTTCAACAACATAAATAACGCAATGAATATTGTTTAACTGTGAAGACGAAACCAATTATGATCAATCGTAAGTTACGCAATTAGGGTGCTGTTCATTGGTGCCGAATGTCCGAGGTTAGTTCTTGTTGGGCATGCATTGGACACATCTAGGATGCGTTCAGATCTGGGTAAACTATGGCGCGCGACACATATATTTATTTCGACGAGAAACTTCGGAACTTGTATAGATCCGTTAATTATTTTATGAAGCAAAATCAGGTCGTTAGTTTGCCTTAGCTGTTTCAAAGTTATCATTTTGAAGTGACTTAGCCTTTGCGAGTAGTCAGCGTCCAGACTACAGCTATCAGATTTGTACCGCAGATAGCGTGTAAAGATTTTTGGACCCGTTCTATGCGAACTCATTTGTTGGGCTCGGTATCATCTTTTATAACAAGCTTCCCTCTTCTTTGCTAGATTTACATTTTAATGCGTTTAAAGCTAAAGTAAAATCAAATCTTTGTTCTAAGGCATACTATTCTGTCAACGACTACTTAAACGAAAAGAATTGTTGGTCGCTGTGATTAACTCAAGACAACGTTTGTGTTCTTTCACCAGAATTAGCTTACCTACTGACAGGTTATATGAGTTACTCCATAGCATTGTTTATTTTATTTGACTGTATAAACCATTTTTTAATTTATTTTATTTTTAATATTGAAATTTCCATTTTTTGATGAAATTTAATTACTTACCTATTACTGTATAGAATCAAGTTCTTCCAACTTATCAGACAGCTGTGCTGCTGGGGAGTTTGTTGCGCCACTTCGTCTTCCCAGCTAAAGCACTAGGAAGTGTCGAAGGGTGGGCGTTTTTGGGGGACTGTCTTATGTAATTTTGACATTCGAAAAGTGCTGACTCTCAGCCTAGTTTGAATAAATGACTTTTGATTTTGATTTCGTTCCACATGTGTACCATAAATCGGATTCCAAACAGTTGACGCATATTCCAAAAACGATCGTACAAAAGAATTATAGAGTACCTTTAGGGTTTGAACAGTTTTGAAGTCATAACAGGTTCTTTTTATGAATCCCAGTATTTTAGCAGCCCTAGGAACAATAGAGTCAATGTGAGGTATGAAGGTTAGCATACTGTCAAGGAGAACACCTAAGTCTCGGATTTTGTCGACTTTTTGAACTTTATCCAATTGAGATAGTTTAATTTTCTCAGTTGACCAGTTTGTCCCGATATTTTAGATGCTGACTGTACATTTTACAGTTTCGTCTTTCGGAGAGGCCATTTTAGTGTACGCCCTCCACCAGTGGTTTTATATTAGGAGTCATTTTTGTCTCTCCGTCTTTTCATCTTTGTGTGAACTTTTTAAGAAAAAGTTACTAATCTGTCGAAATTCCCACAAGAATCGCTTCGTTATTTCCGCCGTAAAAACGTTCGAAACAAACTCAAATAACCATTTTAGCACTTTAACCTTTTTAACTATGGATGATGTGTTCTGAGCTCTAGTGTCTAGACTTTTAATTTACCTAGGTAATTGTTTGGGTATTAGTGGGGAATAGTTTATTAACGTCCTTTCGGGTTTCTTCCTTAAAATAGTAACTACGAAGTGACTTGAGGTTTTTGTTTTGTACATATTTTTAAAGTCAGTGGCCACTATTGTTGCTAATACGTACCTTTCTACTTTAAATGCTAAATTTACCGTCTGTTAGCTTTTCTCGCCTTACTGATAAACGAATTTAGATGACATTTGGCACACGGCTAAACCATGATCTGGGTTTTTTTTTTTGTGGATCGGAAATCATCAAACTTCACTCGCTCTCGGTGGAGCAGGAGGCCGCGTCAGACTTTTACTGACTAAAACTCGCCCGTGTTTCCTCAGTAGCCTGTGTGCCAGGGGCTATGGTATCTCTTTCAAACAACCCGCACCCCTGGCAGGCATCGGCCCTTACGGACCCCATCAGTTTGTACTGACATCTCTTTGAGGCGCGCGTGGAACACAACGCGCCGTCGACCCGGGCTTGGTCCTTACCGGACAGCGAGCTACCCATTACTCGCCGTCCGCAAGCCCACGCCATTATGATCTGGGTTAGAACATGGAATAAGTTCTTTTAACTTTGTACTATGTTCCCGTAGCATAATTTATGACCACCCTGCAACCTAACATACGTAACACAACTATTAATCAGAATCGTTTCGAACGTTATTGCTAATTCGATGCTTCTTATTATGTTCAAAAAAATTGTCTGCTTAGCAACGTAAACAACGCCATGAATGTTGTGGAGCTGTCAAAATGTAAGCGATTCCTACTGATAGTGTATTACACAATTACCCCTTGAAGTCGAAACCGTGTGTACAGTCGCCAGCAGGTCAAGCTATCCCAAACTGTCAAATTTTCCCAATTGAACATGAACCTTATTCCTTTGTGATAAAGTTGAAAAACTATCAAAGAAATTTGACAGATTGGGGTAGCTTGATGTGCTGGCCTCTGTACAAGCTAGTTTAATGTAAAAAGAAAAACAAAACGATACCTACGCAACGGTAAACGAAAAAAAAAAAAACCGGCCAAGTGCGAGTCGGACTCGCGCACCGAGGATTCCCTACAAACCTATTTTAAATTAGGTACTTAACTTATTATATAATACTAGCTTTTGCCGGCGGCTCCGCCCGCGTGGTTGTTGGTTATCGCATAGAAAAGTAGCTTATGTCGTTCTCCATATCCCAGGCTATATCTCTGCCAAATTTAATGACGATCGGTTCAGCGGTTTAGGCGTGAAAGCGTGACAGACAGACAGAGTTGCTTTCGCATTTATAATATTAGTAGGTATTTAAAATATTTTTATTATTTGATGTAACTTAATTGTATGCTTTTCGCAATGTTTCCTTTATATGTGCTATAAGACGTTGGTTCGTACCAAATCTCAAGATTCTGAGTCCACGGCAATTACCCTCTAGGTTTTGATTCCCTTGCGAGTGTTGAAAATTTGCGGCCTAAACGCCTGTTTTTTTTTATTGCGTTGGCTTAGAAGTTTGATTTTTTCACAGCTCCAAGGGACAGTAGACCAGGGGCCTAAGTCTACTAATTTATAAACGTTACAATGGTCTCTCAATGGTGTGTTTTTGACAGTTTTTGTATGGCAAATCTGTCAAAAACTTACCATTGAGAGACCATTGTGACGTTTATAAATTAGTAGACTTAGGCCCCTGAGTATTTGACATGAATTTCAGCTTGATACCTCTACGCATTCCTGAGAAAAAGGGTCTTGACAGACAGACAGACGGACAACAGAGTGATCGTATAAGGGTTCCGTTTTTCCTTTTGAGGTACGGAACCCTAAAAACACCATCAAGAATTTTTTTTTCGCAAAAAGCCATCGCTCAGCATTATGCTGTGACACCAACGTCCCTTATAACTGACCTACCCCATTCGGATTCGTCGTGAAGTCACGTCGCGCATAGAAGAGCCTAAACTTGGCGCGACGGAATATCAGTTTTTCAAGCCTTTAGGCATTTCGACGCAGAATGGAAATAAGAACAGAGAATTTTAGCATTTCTTTTATTTTTCGATTCCATTCCCTGTCGTTACAATTTCAGAACTTTTTCGGTCTGAAACAAAGAACTTGTTGGAATAGACCTTTCAGTACTTATGAACAAAAAGGTCGGTACAGACAAGTAGGGTAGGGTTTATATAATGTACTAACGTTAGGTGTGTTCCTAGACAATTCTAGACCAGTTTAACACTTTCAAACAAAAATAACTGTCTCTATGTTTGCTGTTTTTTACGACAAAAGTGGCGGATGGAATTTTATGATGTTTGTCGCAGAAGCGTAGGGTAGGACCTCGCGAAGGTAATCAAAACATTTAGCTATTTATGGTCGTATGAAATAGTTTTCTGTACGATATTTTACCACAATTCTAAATTTATATATATTTATTTAGCAATTTATGTACACACATATATAAACAGACGAGAACAAAAGAACAGAAAAATAGGTACCTACACAACAGAGGTGATTGTGAGTGCTAATTTACAGAAATCTCTTCTAGCTTACCTGCGATAGGAGAGAAGATAAAGAGATGTAGACAGCTTGTGTAAAAGTAAAAGAGAAAAAATAAAAGACATAGGTATAAATGTCGACGTATGCCACATTGGGCACCCGCTTTAACGGCACCTGAGCCACCCCCCCCCCCCCCCTATTCTACCCTACTGCTGTGCGGTAAGTCATTTAGGCAGTTGGCAGGCCACCGAGCGAAAAAACCTGAAACTAGTAAGTTTTTATTTTATAGCCTGTCAGAAATCTGGCTAATCATTCTCTAAATTTATTGTCATGTTATTGAACTCTCTAGGTACTGATTTTGATAGATTTTTTTAAATTATAACGTCCTATAAAAATTAGACGTCCCAACACTAGTACGCACGGCTACACATCAAGCTATACATTTCACTGCGAAGATCGCCCTGAGGACACGGTGGAGCACACGGCAGACCGCCACGGTCTGCCCTGCTTGGGCGGAGCACCGCCGCCGCCGCCGTGCCTATGTTTCACAAATAAATAATTCTGATTCTGATTCAAAATCAAAATCAAAAGTCATTTATTCAAATTAGGCTGAGAATCAGCACTTTTCGAACGTCAAAATACATAAGACAGTCCCCCAAAAACGCCCACCCTTCGACACTTCCTAGTGCTTTAGCTGGGAAGAAGAAGTGGCGCAACAAACTCCCCAGCAGCACAGCTGTCTGTTTAGTCGGATGGACTTGATTCTATACATACATAGGCAAAGTAATAAACAATAACGCATATTACCAAAAATAAAAGTTTCCTGGTATAAAGGGCTCTATATGTCAATAACTAATGACTTATTAGATAGATGAAAAAAACACTTGGTCAATATAATAAAAAAAAAAAAAAACGTATTTATCTAAATAAATATATGAACCCATATAACCTGTCACTAGGTACGCTAATTCTGGAGAAAGAACATAAACATTGTCTTGTGTTAATCACAGCGACCAACTATTCTTGTCATTTAAATAGTCGTTAATGGAATAGTAAGCCTTTAAACAAAGGATGGATTTTACTTGAACTTTGAACGCATCAAAAGGCAAATCTAGCAAAGAAGTGGGAAGCTTGTTATAAAAAGTTATACCAAGCCCAACAAATGAGTTATGAACCTTATGAAGCCGGTGAAAGGGAGCACGTAGTTTGTCCTTGTTTCTAGTGTTAACGGTATGAATATCACTGTTTTTAGTGTACAAGTGTATATGTTGCCTAATAAATAAGATTTTAGCTAATATGAATTGTGATGCCACTGTGAGAATATCAATATCTTTAAAAAAGTCCCTCAAGGAAAATCTGCCACCTAACTGGTAAATTGCACGAACAGCACGTTTTTGAAGGACAAAAATATTTTGAATATCAGCGGCTTTGCGCCACAGCAGAATACCGTAGGACATAACGCTGTGAAAATAACTAAAGTATACTAATCGAGCTGTATCGACGTCAGTGTATTGTCTTACTTTTCTGACGGCGTAGGCGGCTGAACTGAGCCTCCCTTCTAGTGTTGATATGTGTGATCCCCACTGAAGTTTAGCATCTACTGTTATGCCCAGAAATACTGCCGTGTCTACGGTTTCAAGCACCTCTTTATCTAAGACGATATTGGGACCTAGATTTCTAACATTCGGTAAGGCGAACTTTACACATTTCGTTTTTTTGGCATTGAGAACAAGGTTATTTGCCGTAAACCAATCCGTAACCATTGAGAGTGCACTGTTTACGTCGTCAAAGTCTTGTCTATTCCTATCTACTTTAAAAATAAGAGAAGTATCATCTGCAAACATTCTCGTGGAGGCGATCGGCGGCGGCGATCTCTCGCGTCCGGCCCTGGTCCAGGCCATGGTACGGAGCGAGAGGGCATGGGGAGCCGTCACCTCCTTCAGCGAAGCAGTGATGCTCGCGAAGAGGGAGGCGGCGCACGTGAGGGAGAGGCAGCATATGCGCCCTCGCGACCCCAGCCGCCGCAGGATACGGAGACGCCCTGGGCGTCGGGAATCCCAGGCCGATTTCCGGCCACCGTAGGCATGGGCTTGCGGACGGCGAGTAAAGGGTAGCTCGCTGTCCGGTAAGGACCAAGCCCAAGTCGACGGCGCGTTGTGTTCCACGCGCGCCTCAAAGAGATGTCAGCACAAAAAGTGATGGGACCCGCAAGGGTCGATGCCTGCCAGGGGTGCGGGTTTGTTCGAAAGAGACACCACAGCCCCTGGCTTAAGGGCTACTGAAGGAACACGGGTGGGTTTTAGTCAGTAAAAGTCTGACACGCCCTCCTGCTCCACCCAGAGCGGGAGAAGTTATTTGATGATTTCCCACCCAAAAAAAAAAAAAAAAAAAAAGCTATACATTTCCAGTATAAGCTGATCTCGCAATGTATAGGATTTCCGTACAGAGCTAGATCAGCGTAAACTGGAAATGCATAGCTTGATGTGTAGCCGTGTGTACCTACTGATCCTCAGGTGCCATTTGTGGAATAAATTTTAAATAATAAACTATTCCACTAATGGCACCTGCGAAAAATATTGATAGTTGCCGTAATGTGGAATACCTCAGATGCCGTTAAAGCGGGTGCCCAATGTGGCATACGTCTAAATGTCTTTTATTTTCTCTTTTTTATTTTGTAATAATATGATCAAAGACAATAATTCACTTCATAAAATTAAACAAATAATTAACTACTTGTTCTTCTATTGTATCAGAATGGAGGTTACGATTACTTTTGCTATTAAGTTTATGTACCTAGCTGAATTAATTCACTTTAAATAGTTCAATGGGGCCTGTAGCTAAGTCATAACAGCCGCGCATGTCGATCAATCAGGTTAAGCTACTCTAGCCGCGGTCGGTCCGTGGATGGGTGACCATTTTATCTTTTTAAACCAAGACCCCTCTGTGCCTCGGAAAGTAAGCAACTGTCACTTTTACCGTGATTGATACACAATGATTGATACCGGTACACAATGATGCGGAAATTGTCGTCTGCCAAATGAAATTGAAACGTTTGACAATAAACACACAAAACATTGACACTTGCAATTGATTACCCAATTAACGTTGCGCTTTTGTCGATCGTTGCTCAAAATATTGAGCGTAATTTCTTGCGCTTCAACGCATACGAGTAGGTACCTAAATGACGTTTATCTCATTTCATCATAATCTGCCTAGCCTTTTCCCAACTATGTTGGGGTCGGCTTCCAGTCTAACCGGAGGCAGCTGAATATCAGTATTTTACATGGAGCGACTGCCTATCTGACCTCCACAACCCAGTTACTGGGTAATACGATACCCTTTGGATAAGACTGGTTGTCAGACTTTCGGGGTTCTGACGACTCGTAACCAAACAATTGGCCAAAATTGACGCGACCTTCGGTGAACATGTGATAGCGTTCTATTAGGACAGCGCCTCTTTTTATAAGTAGGTCAATTTGTTTTGTTACTTATGTTTGTGTCTTTGGTTTAGGAGTCACAAGCGCTACTGCTGAGCTGGAGGTCACGGTTTCGATTCCCGGGTCGGGCAAAATGTCATTGTATTTTTCTATCTAAAAAAGTTCAGTAGCAGAAATGAGTCTGGATTTGTGGGTTGATGGCTATTGGCTTGCCCCATAATACATGGGACTTAAACACAAGTAACACAACTGGCGAAATGTGTGTGTACTTATAAGTATACCTCTGCCAGACTCTTCGGGGAATACTAGCATGATATTAAATGTGTTTTATGTGTATGAGCACACATCTAAAACAAAAAGTTTCATTGTTCAATTGATTTTACCCCGACACCTATCATTTGTCCTGACATTACATGTAGGTAATACTGAGGTAATAATAGGTAGTTATTTCTCAGAAACTACGTCCGTAGTTACTATAATAATAACAACTGGATAAATTGAACCCTCGTTTCATCGGAATCGACTATTAATAATTTTCACACGTCCATTTGTAAATAGGACAATTGTTATGATGAATTGATAGGTGGTTCTTATTTAGGGTTACAATTATTTCCGTTGGTTATACGAGGTTTTAAATAATAGCGTGATCGTCAGGACTTTATAGGGGAAAGCAGTAAGAAGCTTTTAAAACGGTGAAGGAAAAATCGTCACGAAACCGGCGTTTGTCCTAGACCCACCTAGCTTCTAGACAGAATATGAACTAGGTATTTTCATAGACTCGTTTTCAATGTTTCAGTTTCACTGTTTGAATATTATATGTAGTTGTGTAGATTTTGTTACGTTGTCAAACTTACACAAACACGCGCCATATTTAATAAGCTTTTATGAATGGAGAAACTTGAACACATTTCTTTTCATACAATGCAAAAAACAACATGCATTTCTATTCCACCAAATTTTTCCTTCATTTTCCTTTTACACCACATTTTCCGGTCGGGAGATCTTATCAGCGGGGTCCGGGTCAATTCATAATGCTGTTAAATTTATTGAGACTTCACCTTGGGACCTCATCGATCTGTTTTTAGAGATTATTAAAAGAATCGCCTGCAGGTTCTTTAACCTGGCTTTTATTATTCGCAAATTTTCTCGTTGGTCTAGTGGTTTCACATTCGAACTATTTTCTTTGTATCCTTCAGCATCAATCGTGAAATTTCTATCAGTTGGTCCCCACTTGGTGCAGACCAGACCCTCGCAATGGACTTGGAAGTATATAGAGTATTGAATACTCTTGTTACGTAATTAATACAGATTATTTAAAAAAAAAACTCAAAAAAAAAAACAAAACAAACGACTTCCAAATAACACTAGAAATTGAAAAATAACTTTAATTTCGGAAGTCGGTGACTTTGGATATGTATTTACATATATACGCAAATATCTCAATAGAAAATAAATGAAAAACATTGTTAATACCTACAAAATTTGAGGGATGCCCTCGATTTCCCTGGGATTCCATCATCAGATCCTGACTTGGTGCCAATGGGACCCCCTCAGGAGTATACTCTTTCAAATAAAAAAAAGAATTTTGAAAATCGGTCCTCAAATGGGGGATAAATGCAGTAACAGATAAAAAAAAATACATGGTACAGTGGAACATATAACCTCCTCCTTTTTTGGAAGTCAGTTAAAAATGGGAGGAAAGCTGCTAAAGTCGCAGGAGTGAGATGATTCCCGAGGGGCAAAAGTACTGTACTAGAGTGTGGGATCCTGGTTTCCATATTCATATCCTACATACTATTGTAATAGAAGTTCTTCTAAATGATGGGGGAAGTCGCAGGGTAGCCCAAATTTTCTAACATTTTTATTCCAATAGTGTTAGTATAGCCCATAGATTTAAGAAAGAAGAAGATATGCCAAGTAGTTGAAAATGTATCGGAACCCGGTGTCTCCACTTGCTCCCCACTACCGCGCCACAACTACACATGCAATTTAGTAAAACCAATAGATACGAAGTCGCGCTCACACTCGCAATTTATAAATCAGAACGTACTACACAATCAAATATAGACCTTATCCCTTCAAACGCAGCGTGCATTTAAGTACAACTCACTCACACAAACAACGGTTGCTACCGTTGTGCTGTGCAAAAGCAATTTATTTTACATATACGCTAGTGATTGACTAAATCGGAAAGTTGTCGATACTTCTATTTATTATTGTACTACTTCAATTTTTTTCGGGGTCCAGAAAATAAGATAAAATGAAAATGATAACCGTAATACGTCACTAATATATTATCTGAACAATGCCGATAACAATAACGCATACGAAGCGTTTGAAGACTTTAACGTAAGTAAAATGTCAAAACCATAAAAAAAGTAAGGAAATAGCACGAGGATAAGAATTATTATACGATAATTCAAACCCAATAACACTCCACCGACATTGTCTAAAATTTTGTTAACTTTACGACTGTTGTTTAGGCATTTCTCTACTACGCTGTAAAATAATCAAAATAAGTAAAAAACATTAATTCACATCGATCTAGCAATAAATTTATTCGCGAATCGACATTATCGATAGCCTACGTTAGTGGATCTGCACGAGCACATCACTAGCTCGACGCAAGAACCAGCGGCCGTACTACGGAATGCGTCCGCATAGATACTTTATCGTTTTGTGATTTTTACATTGCTTGTCCAGTCACTTAGCGACAAAATATTTAGGTAGTGGTTTAGGAGCAATGTATTTAGTACAAAAATAATACAGTCGCTGTGATATTTGAAAACAAAAATAACATGGTAAACGCAAGAAATGTTTGCCGATTTCTTGTTTTTCATGATTTTAAAGACAAATGTAGAAAAATACTTGTACTTATTTATGGTAAGTGATTCCATGATTCACAAAGTTTTTGTTATGGCTTTGGTTTTTACAAGAAACCACTGAACAACACGGCATTCTTATGATTTATCACGACAACGGTCGAAAGCACACTAGTTCGCGAGACGGCCATTTGCTTTAGGAATGATCATGCTGATCATACCGCGCGGACACAGACACGCCCCTTTCCCACTTCTCCTGCTTTTTATATTTCTATGGTATAGCCTTTCTCAAGAATGTGGTTACCAAAACCAAAAATAAGTTTTCGAATACGGCTGGTAGTTCTGGGGATTTGTGCGTTCAAAGAAACAATCCAACTCTTCAGCGTTATTATTATTGTAAATACATTATTTTATGTACCTACTTGATGTGATTTTTGGATGTATGGGCATAATCACCCTATATTGTTCCCACTGCTGGGATACAGCCGTAGATTCGTAGCCGGAGCCCGTGGATGCGGATGCGGGTTGGTAGACGTCACAATCAAACGAAATGTTGGTACTAGGACATGCCTGTCTGTTTCCTCACGATGTTTGCCTTCACCGTTTTGAGAGCAGTGGGGATAAAGTGTGCCTACCAGGGTTCGAACCCAGGACCTAGTCGCGTTACCACTGGCCCACCACTGCTATCTGGATGCTTTTAAAAGCCCTTTGAATTCATATAAATACAGTACCCGGCGATAAATATTGCACATCGATCTTTGGAAAGAGACAATCGGCTAATTTCGGCTTCGTAGAGGGCTGTCTCTGTCGCTTGAAATACAAACGTGTACATATCATAATTGTTTTAACAGCTCCTAATAGATACCGGACGTATCTATTAGGAGCTGTTAAAACAATTATGATTTGATTCTTTTGATAATTATTTTTATTCTTTGTAGAAAATACCAATTTTTCTATAAGTGATGGCTTTAGGTTGGGGTAAAATAAAAAATAAAAAAACATGTTCACATTATGTTTACGTATTTAATTATTTTGGAAAATTACAGCTGTAGTGTACATAATAAACACCATTATACCTATTGTTAGAATGAGACATTGTAATAAAAATAATTATAATTCTTATTCTCAATTACTTCCATTTCACACAACTTTAAATTATTTAAATTTGGGGGTGTTAACAACTCTAAATATATATTTTGAACTGGACGCGACCGCACTCTATCGCACTGGAACAACGACTGACAAAACGTCACATAGGTAGTGTGCGACAGAGATAACGCTCTACGAAGCTGAAATTAGCCGATTGTCTCTTTCCAAAGGTCGATGTGCAATATTTATCGCCGGGTACCGTACCCGAATGGGTGGGTGGTTAACAAGTTACAACCAAGGAAAATAACGCTCTATAGTAACAAGGGTTGTCGATTGCCTCGCTTCTAACCATGACTGGACTAAATATGACTAATTAAAACAAACAATTACTGATTACGTATTTGATATTCCGGAATTGCTGATAAATGTCAAGAACTAAGTATACCACACACTATATAACTCGGTAGTTTTAATAAGTACTTCGGTAATTATACGCTCTTGTAACAGTAATTATTCTCATACGCGCGTAAATAAGTAGGTATAATTTTCATGTATTTTTCTTTTTGTTTTTCTTTAAGTAGGGTATTTCATTCTCAATAGACACATGTAACTAAAATAGACTCAAATAGCCATCATGCTTTGGCTTTGTGCAGGACTTCCTGTTTTATTTTTAAAATTATTTTATTTTCCAAGATTTTTTTTTATAATTTTTGTACGATTGTGTGTTTATTTTACTATGTGATCTTCCTGTGCGAATCACAATAAATACTTTTTCTTTCGTTCTATTTTTTTTTTTGTTTTGGCTTCGCACGGTTTGTGCATTTAGCCAGTGTCAAGTAATTTTACTTTTCAATCAAGTAAATGGCCTGATAACAGGCACGAAGTTACAAAAAAAGTCATAGTCGGTAAAGTCAAAGTTATTGTAAAGCGGTACTAACTTTACAACAACCTATTAGGAGTTTTTGGGGGGAACACGAAAAGTCCACGTTAGTCACTTATTTTCACCTTCACTACACTTGTGCACTCACACGTAACTAAATTGAATATTTCATAAAATTTCATGAAAATGAACATTCGTGCGACATGTTCCAACGCGATCCCGCCAAAAACTCCTTCTTTCTATTTATTTAAACTACTCACACACAAAAAAGGTACAAAGGCAGACTTATTCGTACGCGCGTCATAGTAACAAAGTTTTTTCACAATTAAACGCGATTTATATTACTCTAGCTTCCGACCGCGGCTGCGCCCGCGTGGAAGTCGTAAATCCTTTGTGTTAATGTAGGTTATAATCTATCTGTGTACCAAATTTCATCCAAATCAATTCAGTTGTTTTTGCGTGAAAGAGTAACAAACGTCCATACATAAAAACTTTAGTAAGGATGTCTACTAATACGGCCCTATCCGTAACCTTCGTACAGACAAATATATTTAACATCTCCACAAGACCAGTGGAGCAAAATCATTGGATTTAGTTGGCAACACTCGTAGACAGGTTTACTGGTCCGCACCAATAGGCGTAGCTTTAGTGGTTAGGACACCTCGCACTGTTACTTACAAGTAAATATCTACCGCGGTTTGAGTTCATTAGTGTTATTCTGGCGCGAAACCGGCAAATAGTCGCGGTTTCGCGATGTTTGGCGCGGTATTTGAGCGTGTGTGCTGATTTAGAATACATATTTTGCACTTTGCAAGGTCTTTGTTCTAGTGTCCAAATATTTGAAACTTAAACGTATAATCAAAGAGAACACACTTGTTCATTTGTATAATCATCATGAGTCTATATAAAGTGACTGATGTTTTGTTGTTTGTTACTCAATCACGCAAAAACGGTTGAAGGGATTTGTATGAAATTTAGCACACATATCGTTTATAACCTGTATTAACAAACAGGATACTTTGAATCCCGGTAATACGTTCCTGTGGTATAATATCCGACCTCAACGCGGCAAGCTGCTGGCAAACTAGTATCTTATATTTTTGTCTCGTAATAATGCCTACCTTATTATGTAATAGCTTAGAAAATTACGACAAGTTTTATGAAACACGAACCTCTCCCCTCAATGCCACAGACATAACATGCCAAATATCTATAAAAATACGCCTGAAATAGATATCAAGGTGATGTAATGAACGCAGATACAAAATACCTGCTGAATTACTAACTTTAGTCTTGTAAGTAAATTACCTAAAATATTAGAAGAAAAAATATTTCATCATTCAACTCCATGATGGTTTTTTCCGCCTCATTATAACAGCATGTCTTAGAACCAAAAATTCGATGACATGTGACATTCTACCAACCCGCACTGGGTCCGCTAGTTGGTTTAGGGCCCAGCCCCTCTCATAGAAAGGAAGCCAGTGTCCCAGATGTGGGAACATTATAGGCTGACTATGCCTATTCTAACCGCCCTGATGGTGGATCAACTCTGGTCAACTCTACTTACTATTGAGCATGAAATTCACTGTTTTCGACTTTGTCATTAATATTTTTTTTAAAGCCTGGAGTCTAGAATTGTGACCAGTTTGTGACTAAGCATAATTAGCCCTAAACGCTCTCACTGCTAGGACACAGGCCTCCTTGCAGACGGTGTGGGCTGTGTGTCCAAGTGGGCCCAGTCAGTTGGTAGATGTCAAATGTCTTCGAATGTTTCGTTCTATTACATGCCGGTTTCGTCACGATGTTTTCCTTCACCGTTTTGAGAGCAGTGGTGATGAAATTAAATACACAAAGTAAAGCACCTTCAAACTACAGGTCATAAATCGCGGCCGTTACCACTGGACCACCACTGCTCTCTTGCCCCTAATGAGACAGCATAACTGGCAAAGAGTAAATATTATACAATACTTCTCTGCCTGAAAGAACTTTGATATTACATAATAATATTTCTACATGTATTTATGCATGTATCCGGCTCGAAGGACCATTGAATGGACTCTGCTCACACACGCGCTCCACTAAGGGCATTGCATTGTTTTATCTTTTCTATACGATAATATTGTAAATAGAATAATGTAATAACCTGAACTGACCTGAATAACCTTGAAATAATGGGTAAATGGCTTTGTACTCACACATTTTTTTACCTATGCTGTCCCACTGCTGGGCAAAGAACAGCCCATACTGTTCCATTCATCTGTGTCTGCTGCTTTTTCCACACAAATGAATACGAGTAAATAGGCATTATTTACAGAGCTCAACGCGGTCATGGAAGTTAATTGTTGGCAGTAAGCCTAAACTCAATCAGCTCACCACTTCTGTCGAATTCGATTCATTAGTTTAGACCACAGAAGTGACTAAGGGCCTTATCATTATCACACTGTCGATTTGCGAGCGTGTTTCTAGCGAGGTGATTGCATTTTACGCGCGCGAGTAAGCCACGTATGCGCAACGTTTTGCAGCGTTAGCGAAACGAGAGGGGTTGACGTACAAGAGATACCGAGACAATTGTAATACAAGACGGGATTGTAAAATATTGCGAAAACGCAGAAAACACGTCGCGAAGTCGAAGCTAGCGCGCTTAGCGCTTGCAAATCGAAACTAAATGTTTATTTATGTAAGTTGATCTGTAGACACTTTTTTTTTTGAGGACGGGAATTCATCAAATATCTTCTCCTACTCTAGGTGGAGCGGGAGGGCGTCAGACTTTTACTGACTAAGACCCACCCGTGTTCCTTCAGTTGCCTGTGTGCCAGGGGCCATGGTATCTCTTTCGAGCAACTCGCACCCCTGGCAGGCATCAGCATTTGCGGACCCCACCAGTTGGTGCGGACATCTCTTTGAGGCGCGCGTGGAGCACCACGCGCTGTCAACCCGGGGTTGGGCTTTACCGGACGGCGAGCTACCCATTACTTGCCGTCCGCAAGTCCGCGCCCACCGTTGCCGGGAATCGGCCTGGAATTCCCGACGACCACGGCATGTCCTGCGGTGATTAGGGCTGTGAGGGCGCATAGATTGCCTCTCCCTCACGTGCGCCGCCTCCCTCTTCGCGAGCATTACTTCTTCGCAGAAGGAGGTGACGGCTACTCATCTACTCTCGCCCCGTACCAAGGCCTGGACCAATACCAGACACACCGCCGCCGATCGCCTTCACGAGGACACGGCGGTGCTCCGCCCAAGCCGGGAAGACCTCCACCGTATGCTCCACCGTGTCCTCCGGGCGATCAACGCAACTACGAACCGGAACCTCCTAACACAACCGTTTCCGGTGAGGACCTGCGTCTGTTCTTTGAAGACACGCACACGTCAACAACGCTCTATAATCAGTGCAATAACGCTCTAAATGTATGCTCAACCGATGAAAATCTAATACAGATCCATGCATAAAATCATGCTTTTGTATCTGATCTATAAGCCTAACTATTAGCGACAAAACCACGCAATACTTACACATGATGTTAGTAGCCTTTGATACTGGATCCTGCAAATGCAGCGTATTTGTGATTTCGTGTTATATTGGTTATCTCATTTCGATGTAGTCTGCTAATTGGAGGGTTAAAACTCAACTTATTAGATTTTGTATGACTTCACAGGATTTGACATTTCGTAATACAGTTTAATTCAAAACAGTGACTGTACGATTACATCTAAATAAATAACAATGAATGCAGCCCAATGTTAAGACTCATTCTATCGCAGGTAATAGGTACAAGAAAAACTGAAGTGTCGTTCGAGTGTTCGGAGTAGCCGTAAATTCTAGCAAGGAGAAAGGAGAACGCTAAATTTTCAACCCATGGTTTTCGTAAAACGGCCTTAGGCGATCTCCTAATTGATAGTAACCTCACGACACCACACATCGAAACTATGCAAGGATGAATTATCATCATCTTAGGCAGATGCAGAACCTATCCTTTTCCCAACTATGTTGGGGTCGGCTTCCAGTCTAACCGGATGCAGCTGAATACCAGTATTTTACACGGAGCGACTGCCTCCTCAACCCTGTTAACTTTTGAGTAATCTTTGGAAAGTCTGGTTGTCAGACTTTCGGGCTTCTTTTTGACTTTCGAACTTCTTTTCCTGTAACGCTTGTCAAAGATTCAAAAATTATAGCCGGGACCAACGACTTAACTTGCTTTCTGAAGCAAAGAGGGGTCTTAGCATGTAAACATGGTCATCCAACTACCGACCAACCGCGGCAAACGTAGCTTAACTTGATCGATCGACCCGTAACTGTCGTTACTTAGCTAACCAAACATGGTTACATCTTACCGGAATAGCATTGATTGCGCTAACAAGCTTCTCCGTTACCTAACTCATAACCATCTTGGAGTTGGGATGCGCAATCCTATCGCATAACAGCCACGGATGATACACTTGGTTCAGGATCAAACTTCGCACAAACGTTGTTTGACAAACAAAAAAAAGAAAAAGAACATGCGATACAATCGCGCGATGATCGCCTAATCGCGTTCTATTAGGACAACGGCTAAATTATTGTAACCTATCTCATTTGGGTTCAGCCGTGTAGACAATGATCATGCATGTAAACATATCTGTCTCCTGCTTAAAATGTTTTTTTTTATTTTATTGAACTAGCTATTTAGTCTAATGGTTTTATCTCTCGTTTCTATTACTACTGACAGAGTCCTACTAGTTAATATTTTTAAACAGCTTAAGTATTTGTTTAATTGGCCTTGTTTATCATCATTAAATTTTTATATGCTTTTGTACTTTTTAATTAATTTACTTACTTACACATTTGCACAGTTAAATTAAGTAACTCTGAGTTATTATTGTTTTGGTTTCTATTGACATTACATAAGTTGTTTGATTCGTATTATTTTGTTGAAAATAAAAATACCAAACACATTTTTGCCCGTTCTTCTTCATAAAATATTTCTTCGTCATAATAAATCGTGTACCCAAATTATGACTTTGTGAGTGCTTTTGCATATTTTATGCGGAAATAGCCACCAATATCTTTTTTGTGGGTCCGTGGGTTGTATGAAAAATTTCTTTAAAATCCATCGCCCGTAGAAAACTAATATTCCATGTTTAAACAATATGTACGAGTCGGATCCAACGCGGCCAGCGTTGGAACAAGTTTGAATGAATTCCACAGGACATGTGTAATAAGAGTTCGTTTCGTATGTTCTTTTAGTTCACTCGCCCGCTCTTCTGATTCTCTCATAGAACGGGGTTTGATCTTTGAAATTTTGAATGTAGAATTGCGCATTCGAGAGTCGTTTTGTATAGGGAGGGTATTTTAAGCTCGCATGCACCACAGATCACTATTTTGCTCTAATATCGCGCTAGTTTTTTAAGGATAGTAAGCTAGCAAGCTGGCTTCGTGTATACAGAACTAGTTTCATTGCTAGTAAGCTAGTGAGAAATTTTGCATCTCAAGCTAGGACAGTTTAATAGGACGTAGTTCCACTTTTAACCTTAATAGCACCCCCCACTGTTTTTACTATCCTGGCTTGTGAACTTGCTTGTATTCGATTGGCGAGTATTTTTCTGACCACAACCTCGTGTTGCAGTGTTCTGGGTTAAAATTTTCTGGCATCATGTAGACAACACTGGCATGTGTCAAGCCAGGATAGTATATGAAGGTTCTAGCTTGCTAAATTAGCTTCGAAAAACTAGCTGCATGTATCTTGGACCTTTTACTGTCGAGATCGAGGACCTCAAAATAATATACTAGACAAGACATATAAAAGGCTTGAAAATATGCTTGCAAGAATGGGTATGTGAAGAGAGTACGTATTGTATGTAAGTATGTGAAGAGAATATGTATTCTAAGAATAGGTATTATATGTATTGTGTATTAAAGTAAAAATAGTTTAATAGTTAGGTTTTACACCCATGTGTAATTACTAATTGTAAATATTCGTATGCCGCTTTTAGCGGCGGATGTGTCCTGAACGTATTTATATTTGTCCAACTTTGTACCTACCATATCCGACGAATAAATATCTTTGTTTTTGCTGCTTACACTATTTCGATCCAAAGGCTTGAAGCCTTGACATGCTTAAGACGAATGTTAAACATAGGTGGTCGGTTATCCATTTTTTAAACCTCAATTGTCATGTCTCACAAAACATAACCTATTAAGGCCCATCATTCATCATCATTGCAGCCGAAAGAAGTCCAATGCTAGAGATTGGCCTCCCCCTAACACCGCCACTTCGACCGGTTCTTTCATCGGTCCAACTTGTGGGAGGCCTTCCTACTCTACGTCTTCCAGTACGCGGTTGCCACTCCACGCCATCAAACACCCACTTACACCAAAAATCACTAGATATATGTATTTAGCGACTAGGACACTCGCTGCTCACGAGCGAGTGTTATACCCGCCTAGCGAGCCTTGCTGAACGAGTATTCTCTTTGATATCTCTTGTAGCTGCGACAAACAAGTACTCGATGGCAATGTGAACAGTCGGCGATCAAATATTAATATACTGGATCTCATACACGGGAACTCGAAATCTTTTGTACGTTTCTAGAGCGAGAAAATCGAGCTAGTCGCTTCCTCGCTGGTGAGGACAGGTGCCTAACATAACATTATTTGTAGACTATCTTAATAGCCTACAAATAATATTATGTAAGGCAATATCACAATTTTCTTAGGGCGTTGTTCCGTATTACGTGAGACGTGATATAATTGAAAAATGATCCTTCGTTTTATTAGCATTTCTCATAACAATTTTTGCTAAGAAAATGTACCTATTGATATTATTATGTTCACGTAAAAATGTTCTTAAATATTATGTTAGCATAATATTGATAGGATTTTAAGTACCTATATCCGCCTCCAAAAGTAGATTTTAGGAACGAAATATTAGGTCTTTACCTATGAAATTGCCGTTCTGCAGTACTGGCCATTTCAAATCAAAATAATTTTTGTTTGGCTAAGAATTCTAATTTCAAATTAATTTTATTTTAAAAACATGGATTTTTTTTTCTAAAAGTAGTCATTTCTTTATTGATTAGTGTTACATTTTCATCGCATTTCAATCTTTTTCGTCATCATGGATACGTTAAAAATTCGAGTAATTATGGAATATGAGTACCGTCGTGGCAGCAACGCGGCACAAGCGGCACGCAACATCAACGACGTTTACGGAGCTAACACTACAAACCAACGCACCACCTGTTATTGGTTTGCTCGCTTCCGTTCTGGAAATTTCGACCTGAAAAATGAACCTCGCGGTCGTCCGAAGACTTTGGTCGACAATGACGAATTAAAGGCGATTGTGGAAGCTGATGATACACAATCTACGGCTGAATTAGCAGCAGCTTTCGACGTTAGCGTCAAAACAATATTGGTCCATTTGCGTCAAATTGGCAAGGTAAAAAAGCTTGACAAATGGGTGCCCCACGAACTCAATGATCGCCAGCGCGAAGTACGCGTCGAGACGTGCCTTGCACTGCTCAACAGACACACAAATGAAGGAATTTTGAACCGCATTGTTACCTGCGATGAAAAATGGATTCTGTTTGATAACCGTAAGCGCTCAGCAAGTTGGTTGGATCCTGGTTCAGCACCTAAACAATGCCCTAAACGAAAACTTACCCCTAGAAAAGTGATGGTCACTGTTTGGTGGTCTAGCGCCGGTGTGATTCATCACAGCTTCTTACCAAACGGGGTGAGCATTACTGCAAATGTGTACTGTGAAGAACTGAACACAATGATGGAGAAGCTGGCGCATCTCCAACCAGCATTGGTCAATCGCTCGTCTCCGCTGCTCCTGCACGACAACGCGCGACCTCATACTGCACAGCAGACGGTCTCCAAGTTGCAAGAACTGGGGTTGGAAGCTCTCCGTCATCCGCCCTACTCACCAGACCTTGCGCCTACAGACTACTACTTTTTCCAGAATTTGGATAACTTCTTGGCGGGAAAAAAATTTAATACCCGAGAGGCAGTACAAAATGCCTTTGAAGAATTTGTTGCCTCCCGTCCAGCTGATTTCTTTAAGAAGGGCATCAATAAACTGCCACTGCGATGGCAAAGATGCATTGATTGCATGGGTGATTACTTCGATTAATACAAATAAAAAAATTCATGAAAAAAGTTCGTTTAAATTTTTTCATACAAAACGGCAATTTCATAGGTAAAGACCTATTATTATGTAGCTTTTGTATAGCTACCTATTTCTCTCGTAAAATACTTTTTACGAGAGAAATAGGTAGCTAGGTTTTGATTTATTAAAAAAATTACCTACACAATTTAAAAACAACGTCTTAAAATAATAATATGTACAGGTTACTTACATAAAACATATTAGCTTTTGCCCGCGGCTTCGCCCATGTCGTTGTCGATTTTCGCAAAAAACGTGGCCCATGTCCTTCTCCATATCCCAGGCTATATCTCTGCCAAATTTCATGACGATCGGTTTAGCGGTTTAAGCGTGAAAACGTAACAGACAGACAGAGTTACTTTCGCATATATAATATTAGAGGGGTTTTCCAAGGATATGAAAAAAAAAGAATGTGAGTGTACGATAGGCGATACATACACCTCTGCCCAACGTTTAAACTGAGAAACATAGCGTTATATTATGTTTAAGTTGTATTCAACAGCATTTGACATTTACCCACATTTAATTTTGAAAGCACTGCCGCCGCTGGCTGACTGACAGGACATTCAAGATAATGCATTCATTAATAAATTAATTAGTTGGCATCTGCTTGTGTGGGCATACATTCATTGTATCGATATTGGCTTATAAAATCTAAATTCTATCCTACTAATATTATAAATGTGTAAATTTTGATGTTTGTTACTCAATTCTCTACGCTACCAAACAAAACCTACAAGCTGTGGTAGAAATTAGCAGTTTAAAGTGTTTGTGCCTATTTATGTGCAAGAAAAGAAAGCCGTGAGTTTGTGTATGTGTGTGTATGCTTTTTTAATTGTATTTTTTTTTCTTCCTTATTCTAAAGCTTTTAATCTTTTATTGTACCTACTATTTTTTAATTGTTTTTTTTTTTAAATGGATCATATGATCTGCAATAAAGATTTTATTTATTTAACATACAACAACAGTTATTTTACCATAACATACAGCTGTGCTGCTGGGGAGTTTGTTGCGCCACTTCTTCTTCCCAGCTAAAGCACTAGGAAGTGGTGAAGGGTGGGCGTTTTTGGGGGACTGTCTTTTGTAATTTTTGACGTTCAAAAAGTGCTGACATCAGCCTAGTTTGAATAAATGACTTTTGATTTTGATTTTAATCACGCTATAACAGCTGAACGGATATGGATGAAATTTGGAACACATAGATTTATAACCTGGATAAACTGAAATAACACATAAGGTAGATACTTTAACTAAATATTATTTAAAAAAAAAAATGGATGTTTGTTTGTTACGCTTTCACGCTAAAACGGCTGAACAGATTTGCATGAAATTGGGCACATAGGTAGACCATGACCTGTATTAGAAGATAGTATACTTTTTATCCCGATAATCTCACGGGATCGTGACTTATGCGGGTGAAACCGGGGGGCGCAGCTGCTAGTAATTGATAAAATTAATAGTATATTCTACGTTTTCTTATTTTCTCACGTTTTTTGTTAAGACCGAAAGAAATAAACGCACACCGCAAAAATTAAAACAAAAATCAAACCCTTAAAAATTACACGGAACAACAAAAACCTCTTACAATTTAAACATTCAAAAATCCACAATTTTACTCCCATTAATATTGGCCCCCGGTTATGGAATCCTACAAATCAACCCTTCTTATCCTAAAAAGTCAACCCCTTTGAAACAAAAGGTGTCGACAAGACCCCGCGCTCTACAAAAACCTTCAACCCGGAGAGGCTATTTTTCATCCCACGACTTTTTTGGCCACTGTACAAGATAACCGAACAGAAGTACAAACTCACACTTAAGTACATAACAAAACATTACGCAGGGTACACCCGCATTTCATACATCTATATCTATACTAATAATAAAGAGGAAAGATTTGATTGTTTCTATGTTTGTTTGTTTGCATTGAATAGGCTCCGAAACTACTCAACCGATTTGAAAAATTATTTCACTGTTGGGAAGCTACACTATCCTCGGGTGACATATATTTTATCCCCGTATTCCCACGGGAACGGGAACTACGCGGGTGAAACCTCGGAGCGCTGCCAGTTATTTATATGTAACCCAGTAACTGGGTTGTGGAGGTCAGATAGGCAGTCGCTTTGTGAAATACTAGGGTTCAGTTGGATCCGGTTAGACTGGACAATGACACTAATATCGTCGAGAAAAGATTTAGGTGGTGTTGGTAGATAATAGTGGCTCATAATCTTAATCCTTCCTGCTTTGAAAATTAACGTCACTTTAGCAATGAGCTAGCCCGCGGTGTTACTATAACACCGGCCAGCAGGAGACACGACGACTCGTGCCCCACTTCATCTGCTTCTCCCCTTCAAATATATAAAAAACAAAAAAAATACACAAAAAAACACATTTTACAAATAAATACATTTTTCTTTCTTTCTTTCTATTCACCGCGCCTAAACCATTTTTTGCTTAGTCCAAAAATGACGACAGCAACGTTGGTATCTCTTCGGCGCTTGACAAATTATATTTAGCAAAATGCCTATTCTATTGTTTTGGTTTTGATAAATCACTCACTAATGACTAGAGCAGGCTAATTGTATCTTTGAGAAAGGCGGACCGAAATTAGCTTCCGTCATTTCTCTGTTTCAGCTGCTGACGACGAGACGTTTAAAAAAAAAAAACTACACATTATTCGTTTATGACTAGGTTTTGCCCGCGGCTCCGCCCGTGTGGATGTCGGTTATCGCATAAGAAAGTAGCTGATGTCCTTCTCCATGTCCCAGGCTATACTTCTGCCAAATTTCATGACGATCTGTTCAGTGGTTTTGGCGTGAAAGCATAACAGACAGACAGACAGAGTTACTTTCGCATTTAAAATTTAGTAGGGATTGATTGTTTATTGTATATCAAGTCTAATGTAGCCGACATTCCATTTTACCTAATAGAAATGTATTCATTGATTTACCGACAGACAACGCACAGCCAACACCGCTGTGTCTTGAAGCATGCAAGTTTGCACCAGAGTTCCATAATAGTGAAAGTAAGCACTAAGGAGGGTTTTTTTTTTCAAATTAATTCACTTATGGGGTCAAATAAGGGTTAAAATGTTGTTAAGAAGTTCGTCATTTTTACCCATACCGATAGGAAGCCCCATGGGGCACACGGCTCAATAAAATCCAATTCAACGATTCAATAAAAACCAAACAACTGCACCTGTAAACTCAATAAAACAAACATGATCTCTCTCCCTGACTCCGTATCCACAGCTGACTCAAATCACATGCACGAGCTATCTGGATGCCGTACCAATATTTGTACTGTTGCTTGAGTCGGGCCCTCGACGTTAGCGGTGTAGCTTGTAGGCCGACGCTCCCCTTGACATGTATGTAGGTCGTCGGGAATCTTTGTCGTGTATAGCTTTGATTTGGTTCAATAAACTGTATAGTGGGTAAAATTTAGGTTAAAATGTAAAGCGCAGTTATTTCAAACAATTTAAATCCTAGATGCTTGATGGAATGTAAATTAAATTTTTTGAAAAAAAAAAAGCAATTTTTCCTTGTCAAATATTTTTTTGTAATATAAAATCTTTTACGCACTAGTGCGTTTAAAGCAGATATATTTTTTTTTATTCCAAAATAGTACATGGTAATGGGTTGTTGAAATAATGTTTTGTAATGTCAGTTGCTGTAACTGACAATAATTTCTCTACATTTGTTATATAGTTCCTCGAACTGCCATTTGTATTATAAGGCAAAAATAAATGTAATTATTTAAAAAGGGTTTTAATTTAGACAGATCATGCCACCCTCATCGTTAAATATTCTAAGAACTTATTCCTTTTAAAAACTTTTACTTTTTTTACATCGCGTTTCAAGGACAAAAATCACTTGCAATTCTGCGACAATTCTCCATTACGTACGTCTGTTCCTAAATGATAAAAACTCGGGGTTTGTTGTTCAAGACGAATATTATCCGCAGATTGACTTCATAGCCTCCGTTTTTGGGACATGTATGTGATAGATAAGGCTAGAGGAAATTACTTGTTCTAAATGTTCTTCTTTTGTTGACTTGAGATCGTCTTTTGTTGTGATTTTATGTGTTTAGCTTTCAATATTACACCCACATGATGTGATAATAACAGGGCGGGATTGTTGCTGTATTGGATCTTAAACGCAATGCGTAGCTAGGGTTACCAGCAGGCCCAGACAAAACACATTTCTGTTAGCGTTCACGCCAAACGCTCGGAACAGCACCCTAATTGCGTAACTCACGATTGATCATAATTGGTTTCGTCTTCACAGTTTAACAATATTCATTGCGTTAATTATGTTGTCGAACGGACACATTTTTCGAACATATGAAGCAATGGTTTAACAACCCGTTTCAAAACGATACAGATTATGATGAATCGTGAGTTACGCAATTAGGGTGCAGGTTTAGTTCCTGTATTTTACGTTTTGTTTTGCTTTTGTATGTACGTTTATGTGATTACTTGTTTGTTATTAGTATAAAAATTATGTATTAGGAACCTATGTCAAACTGTTTTGTACTCCTCGTCACTGTCCCTAAAGGTTCATTAGAAAACCAGCGTCAGACAGCATCTGTCTGGCTTTAATGCTGAAATGAACCTTTTTGGCGCAGCCGTGAGGCACACACTGTTATAGGCCTACCACACGCTCAAGCTTCACCACAGTTTTGCCTGCGCAGGCCGGTTTGTACACGGAACACCGTGTAGAAATCGGCGAGTTTTACCAACCACACGCACGGTGTTCGGTGTACAAACCGGCCTGCGCAGGCAAAACTGTGGTGAAGCTTGAGCGTGTGGTAGGCCCATTACAGTTATTTATTTTCACTTTATTTTTTATTGTATTTTGTATTTCACGTACTGTGTCCAAATAAACGGTATTCTTTCTACGCTAAAATGTATGGGAATGACATTACCTGCGGAAAGGTTACGTCGTGTCCTTTCCGTAGGTAATGTCATTCCCATACATTTTCGCGTAGCGTTTGGCGTGAACTTAGGTGACGCGGGTGCGGGATGGTCAACGAAAGCGCGAAACAGATGAGGCATTTTGATAAGCCGTCACCCGACGCTGACGTGACAATGCCTTGATCAAAATATTACCTACAACTTAAAAGGCCAATAAATATTAATATTTAACTTTTCAGGGTTTTTGTTTGGGTCGGGGGTTTTTTTTTTTTTTAATACCCCTTACGAAGACTGATTGTCAGACTCTCGGGCCAATAGCAATTTCCAATACCTACTTTTCATAAATAAAAGCTGAAATTTTCATTATGAAAAGCTGAAAATATCAAATGTGGCGATTTGCAATTGAATCGCAACATTTCTGAAATAAGTTGTAACACGACGAAAACTGAATTCAAATCCTTTTAAAACTTCTTCCATGAAATATTTCTAATAATGTCCGCCTACAAAAGAGTTCTACTTTGACCCAGTTAAGGAAATACGTTAAAAATAATAACTTTTTGTTAAACCGGCCCTGAGGACGACGGAATGTGTCAATTTTGATTTAAGAAATTGTAACTTTGAACTTAGTTATTATGGCCCTCATTATGCTTTGGGGACAGCGTAATTCAGTTTGGGGACTCTTAAAATCAGTTTGGGGGACTTTTAAAATGGAGTCTTTTGTTTTCATTTTTCAAGGAAAAGTGTGTAAAATAATGGGGAAGAAGGGATGAGCAGGGATTTCTTGCATATTCCACTAATGACAGTATTTAAGGTCATATATCTACATTGTTTAGCAAATAAAGACAACTCAATTGCTATTTAATGTTATATCCTCATATGTTATAGCCTCATTGGCAATTTCTGAGAACCTGTTAACTTGAGAAAAAAATTGACTCAGGTATTGAACCCAGGACTTTCACTAACAGCAGCCACGCTTTTGCCTTCCTTACTTGCAAAAAGGAAAAAAAAAACTGTCCAAGTGCGTGTCGGACCACGCACAATGAATGGTTCCGTAGTTGGCATGAATTTATCTCAAGAACAAACTTAACATTGTTGAAAAAATTAAACATAATTGTCACAGTAAATTTTCCTGCTGCAAAAGCTGCAAACGTTTAATTAAATAATAGTTTATATACACTCGGCGTCACAAAAATCGCACCTCTTTAAGAATTCCCTTCAAAGTCATTTTAACCCTATTAATCAATGGTAGACATATGACTGTAAGGTATCATTAGAAAGGCAATTCATTTAAATTTCAGAATAAATCAATGGATTTGGTTTTTTGTTTACCAGGGAATAAAAAAAAGCAAGCAAATGCAAATGATTAAAAAGTTAAATTTTATTTTATCAGCAAAAATTACAAAGAAGTCCTTAAAAACAACTTAAAACCTAGTGTTACCCCCTCTAGCCCTGATGACTGCTTCCATGCGTCCTCTCATGGACCGAATTAATGTGACAACAGTCTCTTGAGGAATGTTGTCCCATTCTGCAACGACGGCATCTTGGAGGTCTTGGAGAGTGGTAGGGGCAGGATCACGTGCCCGTACTCGCCGTTTCAGTTCATCCCAAAGATGCTCAATAGGGTTCAGGTCTGGACTTCGCGCCGGCCAGCGCATAACAGGGATTCCAACTTCTTGCAGGTAGTCTCTTACAATTAAAGCGGTGTGACAGCGGGCGTTATCGTGCATTAACGTGAACCCACTGCCAACAAAACCAGCATAAGGGACAACCTGCTCCTCTAAGATCTCTGTTATGTACCGAGCAGCAGTCAGCGACCCTTGCCCGCGAGCACTTCCAGCCCGAGAAACGCACACAAGGTTCGTTTTACCCTCGATTGACATGCCGCCCCAGAACATGCACGAGCCACCCCCGTATTCCACTGTCTCTTGAATACAGGCTTGCGCGAATCGTTCCCCTTGCCTCCTATACACTCTTCGACGCCTGTCGTTGCAGAAAAGACACACCCTCGTCTCATCCGAGAAGAGCACAGCCCTCCATTGGTCTATTGTCCAATCCACATGGTCACGGGCAAATTGCAACCGGTCTCTCCTATGCTGTGCAGTTAATTTTGGCCCTGTGGCAGCCCTATGAGCTGCAATTTTCTTCTCCCGCATTCTTCTTCTAATCGTGGAGACGCTTATAGAAGTTCTGCGAGCTGATCGCAGTTGTTGTTGCAGCTCAACAGCATTGGAGAACCGATTACGTAAAGACGTCGAAACAATGAAGCGATCGTCTCTTTCGGATGTGCACCGTTGTCTTCCAGATCCACGTCTTCGGATATAGCCACCAGTCTCTTGGAAGCGTTGGAACACTCGTCGAACGGCAAAACGACTCAAGTTCAGTTGCCGAGCAACATCACATTGCCGCATCCCTGATTGCAGTAGTGCAATGACTTGAGCGGCTTCATCTGCAGTGGTATCCATCTTCTGGGGTATTTTTCTTGCTGTAGCTGTTCACGTGTGTTCACTTTAAAGGTTGAATAGCGAATGACTCACATTTAACCCGGGTCGCCCGTTTTATACCCTTGTAGGGAGGTGCAATTAGTGGCCGTTGTAATGCGTATTTTGACAACATTTTTTTTAACGTTACGTGCTAATGAGATCTGTTGTATTTAGGAATTCTAACTGTTGTTAATTTAAAGGTCGTTAAACATACTTTCAATTGATACCAATATTAATAAGGTTTAATGTATTCGTTACTGGCGGGACATGTTTTAAACTTATTTTCGAAGAGGTGCGATTTTTGTGACGCCGAGTGTAGTTGATAAAACTACAAATTAAGACTTTTCTTGTACTTTTTTTTTCTTGGAGTTGTACTGAGAGACCTTGCTAAACGACATAAATTACCATTTCTTTAAGCTGCATATTTGGTACCGTAGGTAGACCTACGCATTTGATATTAAATTCAACATCCTCCGTGCGTTTCTGAGAAAAAGAGTCTTAACAGACGTACAACAGACAGACAGCGACGTGATCGTATAAGGGTTCCGTTATTTCCTTTACGGAACCCTAAAATCTATATCAGAAATACTTTTCCTTGTAATTCAATTGTCTGGTTTATGCGCGCACTGGTTTATTTGGGGGAAATAGAAAATGGAGGGCAAAAGAATTACAATGTCAGGAAATTAATTTTGGTAACATTAGCACTTTGGGTCACTTACAAAGCATTAATGGTTTTGTTTTCCTCAACCGCGTGCAATAATGTTTCGTGTCCGGATAATGTCCGGGGTGTCCGGGCTGGCGTAAGGGTGGCAGGAATGTTAATATATCGGAGGGCTTGTGTTTTACCGTTCCATTCTTATTAGAATTGGACTCGGGGCTTTTGCAGATGGTGCATTGGCTGGCTATAATTCTCCGAGATCCTTTGCTTTTGAACCCAAGGGTACTTGCGCCTAGAAATTCTCCTTGAGTATTCGCGCGGGTCACATACATATGTCACTCATTATGAGAAATGTATTTTAGGCTCAATAGTCCATTCGCACGAATTTACTCGCACGACTCGGGCGAATCGACACTCATCATCGTCATCATCATTTCAGTCGAAAGACGTCCACTGCTGGACATAGGCCTCCCCCAGGCTCCTCCACTTCGACCGGTCTTGTGCTTCCCACATCCAGCGGAAACCCGCCGCCTTCACAAGGTCATCGGTCCACCTTGTTGGAGGCCTTCCCACTCTACGTCATCCGGTACGCGGTCGCCACTCCAGAACCTTTCGGCCCCATCGGCCATCTGTTCTGCGAGCAATGTGCCCTGGCCACTGCCACTTAAGTTTGGCAATTCTTTGGGGTATGTCGGTTGCCTTGGTTCTCCTGCCGATCTCTTCATTTCTGATTCGATCGCGTAGGGAAACTCCGAGCAATCGACACTCACTTGAAGTCAAATTTGCCCACCTACGCAATTGGCATGATTTGAATTTTATACACTTTATTGCATGTACTAGCAGTGACTTTTTCTATTACTTTACTGCATCAGAATTGCTGCCCCCACCAACCCAGTAACTTCCTTGTGGAGGTCAGATCGGCAGTCGCTCCATGTAAAATATTGGTACTTAGCTGCATCTGGTAAGACTGTAAGCCGACTCCACCATGGTTGGGAAAAGACTAGGCAGATGATGAAGAGTAGAAATGGGACCTTCGTATTTTTACCACTTCTAGAGCTGGTCCGACGGCGGTTACTCTGTCAAACTTACTTAGTAACGTTCAGCCGACTGATCGCTCCAATTCAAACTTAGTTCGGTAAAAAAATATCGAAATGCCAAAGTAAACGACAGTCGGCTGTGGAGTGGTGTTTGCACTTCAGTGTGTCAGTCTGACTTGACACTTTATATTGACAGTTTTTGATGGAGATGAGTACCGAAATAATAGCTCCATTTATTTGAAGGAAGTAAAAAAATAAATTAGTTTTAATTTATTTTAGGAAGGTAATGAATTTGACCTGACGTTTGTTTTTGTTGTAAACATATATTGCGCGGAACCCAAATTATTTTGGACTAGCAGCACTCCTCGGTTTCACCCGCGTAGTTCCCGTTCCCGTGGGAATACGGGGATAAAATATAGCCTATGTCACCCGGGGATAGTGTAGCTTCCCAACAGTGAAAGAATTTTTCAAATCGGCTGAGTAGTTTCGGAGCCAATTCGATCCAAACAAAGAAACAATCAAATCTTTTCTCTTTATTATTAGTATAGATGAGGGCAAGAGAGCGATGATGATGATGATTTGATTACTGTGACAAGTTTCTCAATAGGGTATTTTCCGATTTCATAAAAACTATTTTAATTTGAAGATTGGGACGATATATTAAACAGAAAAATAAAAATAAATTTATTAAAACACATTTTCTCACTTAAAAACGATTAAAATCTAATTTATTTTTCGTTGGTTTGAATTTACCGCCAAAACGCTCCTTACGATGACTTTTTATCACGTGACATGTGACGTCGACTTTGTTTATACGGCACCGGTACAAATACTTAGTTTGGCGCCGTTTTAGAAGTATTTGTGCACAGAGGCACCACACACCAGTAATATCACTTTATATCCATTAAAAATCTTGTTAATTATAAACTCGACATTCACTTAATTACTTACTAACTACTTCAGTTTACACAAAGTTGACGTCACGTGATAAAAAGTCATCGTGAGAAGCGTTTTGGCGGTAAATTCAAAACAACTAAAAACAAATTTGGTTTAAATCGTTTTAAATTGAGAAAATGGATAGAAATCAATTTATTTTTATTTTTCTGTTAAGTATCTCGTTCCAATCTTCAAATTAGAATAGTTTTTGAAAAATTGGAAAATACCCTATTATGAACATAATAACTGAACCGATGGTCCAAAGTGCCTCAGACTAAACATTTATTTGAAAATCGACACTTGTGATAATATAGCCAAATTCATCTTTCTGACCGACAAACTCCTTGACAATAAAGTTCAAAACGTGCTTGTAAATTTTTTTTAATAGACATAATATGGTTTGAGTGTTGTTTTTTCGAGTATTAGATTATCTTGCTGGAACATAGTTTTCAATGTTTTGTTGGTATACTGGCGTTGGTTCGTTCAGTGTGTTGCCGGACGTAAAAGAATAGCACCATCCCATTTCTTCCCGCCACTCCAGAACTTTTCGGCCCCATCAGCCATCTGTTCTGCGAGCAATGTGCCCTGCCCACTGCCACTTAAGTTTGGCAATTCTTCGGGCTTTGTTGGTTACCTTGGTTCACCTGCGGACCGGAAGTCTTTGACCAGTGCATGATGCCAGTGATGACATACGAAACCGAAACGTGGCCGCTCACAATGGGCCTCATACGAAGGCTTAAAGTCACCCAAAGGGCTATGGAGAGGGCTATGCTTGGAGTTTCCCTGCGTGATCGAATCAGGAATGAAGAGATGACTTAGGCGCGAATTACACAGAAACGGCGTAAGGCGAAGGCGCGGCGCATGCGCGTTTTTTTGTATGAAAACGTTTAAAAGCGGCATCATGCCTACATACAAAATGTACTGCGTACGCCGCGCCTTCATCTTACGCCGTTTTTGTGTAATTCGCGCCTTAGATTCATGACGAAATACAATTTTCATATCCCGCCTCCTCCGCCACCTTTACGTCAGCAGCTGTCTGTGACGCATATTTTAATTAGCAAGCTCAAATAAGATACTATCTCTCACCGTTTGATAGCCTTGTTTGCTTGCACCCTCGTTGCGCTTGTAAAAGTTACTATGCAGTTAGTTTTAAGTTGGTGTACTAAGCATTAAACTGTTAATGTTAATTCGGTTCTGTTTGCGAATTTCCAGCGACCGGGCTTGTGAGAAAATTGTTTTGATTGGGATTTGATTTCTTTCGTTCATAATAGCCAACAGTCTGTGATTGTTGGGTATTAACCTAATAATATTGTCATGTAATGAATTTGAGGAATATGTGGGCATTTTGTTTCTCTTTCTCTGTTAGTTTTAATATTGGTCTGGCAGTTTGAGTACTTTCTGTCTACTCAAATGTCCTTTCTATGGTATTGTTTATCGAGTCTTATAGCTCCTCAAGTATTGAGTTGAGCTACACGATCAATGATAAATGTCTGCACTGACTGGACTGGTCCCCTCAAATCTGTGTGGTTCTTTTCTCAAAAGACAATTTCAGGCACCAATGTACATTGTCTTCACATGATCTGACCAAGATTATATCTGGACTTAAAAGGAGACTCAGACCCTTGAGTTTGTTTCGCCGGTTCTTGTTAGCGGTAGTCAGGGAAAATGTTTTTTTTTATGTTGACTCCATCTTACTTATTTTATTTTTAAATTTATACATAATATTATGTATAAAAGTTGTACAAGATTCTGTATATTTATTAATTATAAGTGAAGACCGATGCTCCTCGAATATAAAATTGCTATACCACAATAGGTGAACAGAAATAAAAATAAAGCAATGATAGGGAAATCAATTACTGTGCTAGATACATGGCAAACTAGCAAATCATTTCTAATAAACAGTATCCGCTTCTATAACAAGAAGCCAAAGTCAGTTACAGAACTTAGCGATGGAAAGTTTAAAACGCACATCAAACGTGTCCTTATCAAAAAAGCATATTATAAGATAAAAGACTACGTTGAAGACAGGGAAGTTTGGCATTAATTCCTTCTGTACATGTGGCTTCCCTGGTACCTCATTAACAGCATAACTATGTGAAAGTCTATTAACTGCTCTCAATGTTCTTTTTTATTCTTTTTATTTTTACAATGCTGACATGTTCTCGTCATTATTTGACATTATACATCAATTTTAATAACAACTATTTTTTAGTGATTGTCATGTTAATGTTAATCATATCACTATGTTTAATTAGGTTCATTTTATTTATGTAGATTATTTTACATATTATTATTGTGAATGGGAGAACGTTGTAGGCCTTACAGACTGTAGATTTGTAGACGATTTTCTCTGTATTCGTATAAAGTACCTGGTACTTATTGACAGGCCTGCACTGTCCTCCCATACATTTTATCTTTGTAATTTGAAAACATTGGTAAAGCCAATCATTTTTAAAAGAGTAACCGTGGAGTTTCTTGCCGGCTCTTCTCCATAGGAAACAACATTTTAGAACCGTGCACCTAGCTTCTGACGTTTCATAAGTGCCCATGCAGGTTTATATGAAATAAAAATATTTTGATTTTGATTTTGATTGGTGCTCACATATTTACAAATATCGGAAAGTTAGTGGTTTTTGGAGACCGCGTGTGTGCTATCATCAGATTTAAAAATAATCCAAACCACTCATTCTTGCCTAATCCGATGACATACAAATAGTAGGTACTTAATTATAACTTTTCTTGTCCGCTATTTTCTAAGGATTCTTTTGTTCGAAATGAAACGTGAATGACGTCATGCCTACTAAATCTATTTAAAATAAATGCTTTGACTTTTGTTTTGACGGTTTGTCCTGAGAGCCAATTTGGATAATTATACTCTCCCTCGAAAAATAATTGGGAGATTATTTCTCTCAAATGTCTACTACTGTTCTGAAACGCACGATTTCCGGGTGGTTATAACGTTTAAAACGCAAAAATTTGCTGGTCACGATTGTTAAAATTCCGCAGTCATTGTAAAAACATACGTCGTCGTGCTTGTCTATCAGACTGACAGTCGTGATTGTCAGTTTGTCTGTCAGTTGTCGGAAGTTGTTGAGGGATTTGATAGAAATAGGTTATGTTTTGACTAGGTTTATTCTAATTGGATACATTCGTGATTAATATTAGGTAATTGTTACCTACCACGTTATTAATAAGTATTTTAATCATTCTTGTTTTTTTGGAATATTGCAACGTTCTTTCGTGTTCCGATTTTAATCACACGAATACGGCGGAGCAAATAGAGGGTTATGTTTTTGGAATATTGCAACGTTCTTTCGTGTTCCGATTTTAAGCACCCGAATACGGCGAAGAAAATAGAGGGCTACGATTTTGACCGGTATGTATGTGTGGTATGTACCTAAGTTCATCTGTTCCCTCATAATTTCAATAATTTGGCAAATGTGACTTGACCACAGCTTTCAGATGCTAATATTTTCTTGGGACTGTGATTTTTCAGTACCTAATCGAATTTTAGTTTAAAAATGAATAGTTTTTGGTTTAGGTGTCGATATATTGATAGTCACTTCGGGTTTCCAGAAGTAATTTTTTGATGATTGACTAAATACTATACATAATCAGCCTATAATGTTCCCTATAGAGAGACAGGCCTCCCCTCTTCGATAGGGAGTGGGCCGTAATACACCACGCGGGCCCAATGCGGGTTGGTAGATATCTCATGTCTTCGAATTAAAAAATCAATTTTACAGATATTCTATTCCAAACAAAATCACAGATAATAACCCAAGTTATTTACTTACCGTGGTTGATCATAAAAAAAATCATTTGCGTGTCTATAACGTTTATAATAAAAGGCCGTATAATGCAAATTAAGTATCAGCTCATTATATGGGTCATTAGCCGCCGGTTTAACGATGAGCGTAATTTCGGACATAACGGCAGTTTTGTAAAATGCCTATATTCGGATGTCTACCCTCGGGTTTCAAAACTTTCCGATAACGAACCGAATCGATTATAATTAATTGGTGCGTTAAAGCAATTAATATTTTAGCATGGCAATAATTAGCTATTCGTAATGTATATAAACTAATATAAATTTAATTTAGATTGGACATGAATTTATAGAATTAGTAGATCGATCAACATCATCCCAGCCAGTTTTAAACAATTTTTGGATCGGCTTCCAGTCTAAACGGTTGCAGCTGAATACCAATATTTTACATGGAGCGACTGCCTATCTGACGTACACAACCCAGTTACTGGGTAATACGATACCCCTTGGTAAGACTGGCTGTCAGAATTTCTGACTTGTAACGACCTGTAACGACTGTCAAAGTCACGCATGACAGACCGGGATCAGCGGCTAAACGTGCTTTCCGAGGCATGTCACCCATCCTCGGTCCGACCGCGGTAAACGAAGCTTAACCAGATCGATCGGTAATTTTTATCAATTTAATAAAAAATAATTTCCTCATAGGGAGTGGGCCATAATACGCCACGTTGGCCCATTGCGGGTTGGTACTATGTAGATGTATCACGTTTTCGAATTTTTGGTTCTAGAACATACCGGTTACCTCATTATGTTTTCCTCAACGTTTTGGGAGCAGTTGTGATGAAATAATTAAAAAAGAATTAAGCGCCTGTCGTCAGGATTCGAACCTACTCGTACAACTCGGTTGTCGCGGCCGTTTCCACTGGGCCACCACCACTGCTTTTTACCAAAATATCATCATCATCATCATTCAGCCGAAAGACGTCCACTGCTGGACATAGGCCTTCCCCAAGCTCCTCCACTTCGACCGGTCTTGTGCTTCCCACATTCAGCGGATTCCCGCGGCCTTCACAAGGTCATCGGTCCACCTTGTGGGAGGCCTTCCCAGTCTACGTCTTCCGGTACGCGGTCACCACTCCAGAACCTTTCGGCCCCATCGGCCATCTGTTCTGTGAGCAATGTGCCCTGCCCACTGCCACTTAAGTTTTGGCAATTCTTAGTTAAGTCAAGTAAAATTCTTCCATTCTTTTTTGACTATTCCTACTCCCACCCTTTCCGGGAAAGCCGTTATGTTATTACACAACCGGTCATGTTAGAAATTGAGCTTTCGGACGAAAGACTGATAAATAAACTTTCGCTCGAATGGTATGCGCAGCTATTTTTAACCGACTAACAAAGGGAAGGGTTACGTTATTTAGAGTTGATCGTTTGTTGTGTTTGTAATGTCTGTTTTCATAGTGATGAAAGGATTTTTACTGATTTTGATTCTTCGTGACTTTCGTTTCATGATATTCTCTCTACGATTCTGATGTTTGGGATCACTCTTTGGCTTTGAAATAATTAGTTATCATACGTTAACATCACGCCCTGGATGTGATGTGTGGGAAGAGCTGGATTCCGTTGATAAAGACTGGTACTTGGCAGGTCTGGACAGGGAGGTTGGAAGTGAGAGAGATTAGGAAGGCCTTTGTCCAGCACACCATCATCATCATCATCATTTCAGCTGAAAGACGTCCAGTGCTGGACATAGGCCTCTCCTAAGCTCCGCCACTTCGACCAGTTCTGTGCTTCCCGCATCCAGCGGACTCTGCGGCCTTCACAAGGTCATCGGTCCACCTTATGGGAGGCCTTCCAACTTAACTTCTTCCCAAGCAAGCACTAGGAAGTGGTGAAGGGTGGGCGTTTTTGGGGGACTGTCTTATGTAATTTTTACGTTCAAAAAGTGCTGACTCTCAACCTAGTTTGAATAAATAACTTCTGATTTTGAACGTTTACAGGTACGCGGTCGCCACTCCAGAACTTTTCGGCCCTATCGGCCATCTGTTCTGCGAGCAATGTGCCCTGCCCACTGCCACTTAAGTTTTGCAATTCTTTGGGCTATGTCGGTTACCTTTGTTCTCCTGGGGATCTCTTCATTCCTGATTCAATCGCGTAGGGAAACTCCAAGTATAGCCCTCTCCATTGCCCTTTCGGTGACTTTAAGTCTTCTTATGAGGCCCATTGTGGGCGACCACGACCGCGACTCTTGCCCAGCATATGTGGGGCAGGAATGGCTAATTGGCGATATAAATAGTAATTAGTTTCTTCTGTACATGTGGCTTCCCTGGTACCTCATTAACAGCATAACTATGTGAAAGTCTATTAACTGCTCTCAAATACAATGTTCTTTTTTATTCTTTTTATTTTTACAATGCTAACATATTCTCGTCATTATTTGACGTTATACATCAATTTTAATATCGACTATTTTTAGTGATTGTCATGGAAATCATGTCACTATGTTTAATTAGGTTCATTTTATTTATGTAGATTATTTTACATATTGTGAATGAGAGAATGTTGTGGGCCTTACAGACTGCAGATTTGTAGACGATTTTCTATTCTGTATTCGTCTAAGTATCTGGTGCTTATAGACAGGCCTGCACTGTCCTCCCATACATTTTATCTCTGTAATTTGAAAACATTGTTAAAGCCAATTATTTTTTAAAGAGTAACCGTGGAGTTTCTTGCCGGCTCTTCTCAATAGGAAACAACAATTTGGAACCGTGCACCTAGCTTCTGACGATTCATAAGTGCCCATACAGGTTTATAGAAATAAAAATATTTTTATTGATTGATTGAATAACAAATCACACCTCGTCTCTCCGAATGGTAAGGCAGAGGTGTTAGTACATCCACATTTCGCAAGTTATGTTTTAGTTACATATAAAAGCGAGCCTATTGCCATCAACCGGCAACAAATCTAAACCCCGTGCTGGTACTGAGAAATTCCTGTTAGAAAAAAAAAACCCAATGGCGCTTTGACCGATCTGGAAATCGAAGTAACGACCTGATGCTCAGCAGTAGTTTTCATCAAATAACTACTGCAGCTCTGGGTAGAGCAGGAGGGCGTGTCAGACTTTTACTGACTAAAACCCACCCGTATTCCCTCAGTTGCTTGTGTGCCAGGGGCCACGGTATCTTTAGGTCCGAATTACGAACAACCCGCACCCCTGGCAGGCATCAGCCCTTGCGGGCCCCACCAGTTGGTGTGCTGACCTCTAGACCAACGAGGCAGAACTTTGTTTAAAATAGTATGTTGTATCATTATACTAGCTTTTACCATCGGCTTCGCCCGCGTGGAGGTTGAAAATTATCCCACGGGAAATTATTGTCGCGATGAAAAGTATCCTATGTGTTATTCCAGGTTACATACTATCTGTGTGCCAAATTTCATCCAAATCCGTTCAGCCGTTTTAGCGTGATTGAGTAACAAACGCCCAAAACATCTAAATATCCAAACGTATAAACTTTACATTTCTAATATAAGTAAGATAAAGGTACTTTTTAATATGTTTCCATTGTAATTACATGATTCATGTCATTGAATCTAAGTTCACTTGTATCTTAAAAAAAGAATTTGTCCAAATATGGATTCCTTAACAAGAGAACATTTTCTCTTTTGGCATGTTAAATATGTGTTTTGCAAAGCCGGGCTTTTTTTATGTCAACGCGCAACGTAAACGTTGCCGTTAAACAGAAAATTTCGTCAAAAAATTAAGTCCCTCGATTTGCATAATTTACGGAATGCCATGCAGATGTCACAGTCATTACTGAGTCACAAAAAAGGAATGTAAATAATTTGGTTACTAGATAAAATTTAAAAAAAAAAGTTGAAGATAAAAAAAACCATTGCCGACAAAAAAAAAAATTGGCAGTCACGGAGATTGCTGACTGACAGCAGTGATAGCTTAAAACTTTGGAAGAAAACGTCATAATTAGCATGTCGGTGACTCGCACCCATGAGTATTGTCCCTACTAAAAATCGCTCACCGCGGCTAAAGAAGTTATCACTTTATAAATATCAGTAAGTCCTTAAGTATAAATTAATTAGCACGAAAAAGGAAAAAGTTACTTGCATCTGCTAGCCCGGGTTCGTACGGTCGATAAGGTTTTCGCACACTGGACATTCAACTTTCAGAATAGGGTATTTTCCAATTTGATAAAAACTATTCTAATTTGAAGATTGGGACGATATATTTAACAGAAAAAATTAAAATAAATTTATTATATCCATTTTCTCCATTAAAAACGATTAAAATTGAATTTTATTTTTCGGTGTTTTGAATTTACCGCCAAAACGCTCCTTAAGATGACTTTTTATCACGTGACATCGTGACGTCAGCTTTGTGTAAACAGCACCAGTACAAATACTTAGTTCGGCGCAGTTTTAGAAGTATTTGTGCACAGAAGCACACTGCCCAACTAGCAAAAAGTGGTTTTTAAACTATCCTAGAACCATCATTTATCGAGGACTATATGAGACTTATATCCTCATATAACCCCGGAAAAGGGCCCACTTTATAAGTCTACTTTTACTTATAAGGTATTTATATCAGACCGCTGAAATGCCATATACGACTATAATGCTCCTGTAATTGAGTTACGTCAATGCAATTACTCCTGTAAATCTCAATATAAGTAAGTTATAGTCAAAAATGAGATTAGAAATGTATATTGTCAATAGTCAAAGTGAAGGTATCACTTGTTGTGCTCTGTAAAAAAATATTTTAGGGTAGTATTTATATGAATCAGAATTTATTAATGTCAACCTTAGTAGAAAAACAAAATCTTATTGTTGTCAAATTGTTAGTCTTATAGCTTAGTCGTCGGGGAATGTAAATTTTCTGTGAAATCTATCATGGTTTTGATAAAAAAATAAAGCGCCTCTTGAAATTTGCTTATTAACATTTTAGTATTAATTAATATTAAATAAATATTATTAAGGCAGCTGCCATTTTCTTGGTGAGCATTTCCAAGTACGATATAGTGCTAAAATAAGTAATTTTAGCATTTCCAAGCGTGACATAATACCAATATAAGTATATTGGTTCTACATATATTGGGTTATCTCAAAACCGAAAAAGATTCGCCATTGTTACCGATTAGGGTTCCGCAATGACCAGATGAAAATCGATTGATATTTATAGATAAGTAAGTTAAAGGAATAATTTAAGGGTTTGTTCTACGTGCAAGGTTAAACATCAGTTTAAACATGGTTTTTATTTGACTTAATTATATAACAGGTTGCCGATGGTTTAAACAAGACTATGCCGGATATGTTCCTGGATATCGATCGATTTTTAATCAAAAAAGATTTCCGACCTTGAAAGAACTTAAAATGGCCTCGGAGTGTTACACATTTCTTGTTGTCTGAGATATGTCCCGGTTGTCACAGCGTGGTTTCTATTAACAGTGTACATCATATAGGCCGAAACTGGTATGTCGAACTGTTGAAAACTGGTAATCCATCAACATTTGTTTAGAGAAATCTCATTTGATAAACAAGGAACATTGTGATAAAAAAAATTCAAACATTTGATCAAAACGTTGTGCTAATAGTGTCCTGGGGCTGAAATACTGATGTGTAGGTTTTCTCTATTGGTATCTAGTAATGTTCGTGCGTCTTTAGGCAAAACATTGTTTATATTATTATTTAAAATTTCAAGTAAAGAGTTCAATGCAGCATGAGAAATATTGAAATCTAAGGCCAAGTTATTAATAGAATCACGCAGTTCTAAATTTTGTTATAATCCGAAAGTTCTTCCTTATGATCACTTTCAACATCGCTCAAAGATTTGGTACTTTCCTAGTCTGAATCTCTTCCATCTAAAGTAGTAAGTACTACAATTATCTTGCCGGAACCCTCGCTAGAATTCGCGATACGGTCTTCACCAGTTAAATTTAAAAAATCGTTGCTCACTGCGGTTAACATTTCTTTATATGTTTTTTTTTTACTTTTCTTTTATCAGATCGACTTTTTTAAACTGCTTCCACTTATTAAAATCCATTTTCAATATTTGTAGACAAAAACAGTTGTAATCAAAATGGCTGATGTTAAATCCTACAATAGAATTTGCAAAACTATATAAAGCGTGTTTTCACCTGTACTGGCCGTTTCAAGCAAAAGTGGCTTCTTAAGAGATTTAACCAGGATTGTTTGAGATTACTTAGACAATAACACTACTGTGGAATACCTATATAAATATGTCTAGGTTAAAACGGCATACGATAAATCGATATAGAGAACACTTTATCCTACCGAGTGCTGTTATAATCTTGGTGATCAATTATTTTTTAAACGTGGATATGAAATTCATTTAACGCTTACTTTTAAGTTTCTGTAAAACCAAACCAGATACATAAATGATTTACAGTTATTTAACTTTAATTTACTTAAATTGGTCATACATTTTTAGCTTATAAGAGGTTATAAGTAAAAATAACAAGAGTAATTGCTCCTCAGTGTATATATTCCTGGTACATGCTCCTACAGGAGTATAAAGATTTAAATGGTCCGCAGATGATATCTTATAGGCACATATAAGTCTGAGTTACCGGAGTAATTACTCCTGAGTGCAATTACTCTTGTTTCATGCTTTTATAGGAGTCTTGATCCTATATTTGTCAGAAAATATGATCCTATATACCGATATAAGTACAAATTTTAGGATTAAACGTACTTGAGTAAAAACAGCATGTATTTATGCTGTTAAAAGCGCAGTAGCGGCCACCAAAACTATCATCGGAGTGTTATAAGTCCAAGTAGCATTATAAAATCGCATTCCAGGATTATTTTGCTTGTTGGGTGCACACCAGTGATTTCACTTTCTATCCATAAAAATCTTGTTAATTATAAACACGACATTCACTTGTTTACTTACTAACTACTTTAGTTAACACATAGTTGGCGTCACGTGATAAAAAGTCATAGTAAGGAGGATTTTGGCGGTAAATTCAAAACAACTAAAAATTAATTTGGTTTACGTCGTTTTTAATTGAGAAAATGGATTTAATCAATTTACTTTTATTTTTCTGTTACATATTTCGTCCTAATCTTCAAACTAGACCAGTTTAAAAAAAATGGAGTATTGAGAATCCAGCAGAGGCCATTTTAGTGTGAGTTTCATTTTAACGCTTCGAACGCGTTCGGCGCTCCGATTGGTCCGTCACCAATTTAGGGGTTATCGGAGCGCCAAACGCGCTCGACGCGTTTGATCGAGATGGTTAAATATAAAAACTTTTTTCAAAAAAATAACAACCGACTTCCAAAAAAAACACTACAAAGTGCAAAATAACTTTAATTTCGGAAGGCGGTGACAAAGAATTAAAATGCCTACACCTCCAAAGTCACCGTTTTTATTTTTCACTTTTTAGTTACTTACCCCACACCAATTCGAAATTTCATCATCCTTGGGGTCAAAACAATGCATATTTATGCGATAGCTGCATTCGCGGTTGATTTGCTGTAATGTTTTGAAGAGTTCCGTTGTCTGTCTCCGAAACGCATCATCAGATCTATATGAAATTATATGAGACCATTTCGAAATAAACCCCTTTCGAACAAAAGAAGAATTTTGCAAATCCGTCTATAGACGACGGAGTTATGCCCGAACATACATTATAAAAAAAATAAAAAAACAAGTCGAATTGATAACCTCCTTCTTTTTGAAGTCGGTTAAAAATTCACACTAGGGTCACAGAGCGCAACCCAGTGCGTCAAGATAACACTTTGTTGAATTTCCAAATCTCGACTAAACAAAATCAAATCGCTCTGCTAAGCAAAATAGAATGCACGATTAATTATGTAACAACGCCCGTTTTTAAAAAGATCGCCGGATTTGAAATCCCCTTGGGCTTAATTAAATTAAAAACATAATTATTTCTCAAACCTGTTATTTTTACGCAGTTTTTGCTTGTGGAACACATTTACCTTCCATTTTTTTGTTTTGGATGGGTTATCAGCAAAACTTCCCGAAGGAACACGGTGGGTTTTAGTCACTAAACTCTTCAGTTGCCTGTGTGCCAGGGGCCACGGTATCTTTCAAACAACCCGCACCCCTGGCAGGAACTCCTGGGGTTAAACTAAAAACATAATTATTTAAGAAATCTATTATTTATACGCAGTTTTGCTTGTCGAACACAAAAAAAACTATGTTCTTCGAATTTTTTTTTTTCGCAAATAAAATATGGAATTTACATAATAAATAATGTTCACACATTTCAAGCAACACAGTATTCCAATGTTTGCTCCCAAGACATACTAACAGGTTTCTTATCAAAACATCTGCCTGCGTTTCCTGTCGGTTATCTCAACATCCTTCACATAACACGTCAAAGGAATCTGCTCTTTAATCCCTAATCTTAACAACGTTAATCGCCTGACGGAATAAGCCCGTGTTTATGTTGGGAGCGTTCGCGGGTAAACAGTTTGATTCGCTTTCTTCAATGGAGGGAGATTTTAATTCTAATTGTGTTTATAAAGATATAGGTAGTCAAATACTACATCATCATCAGCCTACATTAGTTCATTGCTGGACTTAGGTCTGTCCAATGGCGCCGCCATTCAGCTCGATTCTAGGCAAGTCCCAAATCCAATAGCGCTTTTTCCGGCAAGCAAACGTAGCGCAACCAATTCTTTCTCTGTTCTACCAAAAATAGACTAAGGTTTTTCTATCCAACTTAACATCTCTTCAGGGCTACAATTCAGTGCCCCAATTGTGTATGAATTGTTCCCTGCGGAATCTTACTACGTTCAAACTACGTCAATGATGCCGATTCTGTTGTACACCGAACTAAACTAACTAAACTATAACTACAATTCCTTACTTTTGACTATGAGAATTTTAACGCTATTCTGCAAAAATATATCTCTAAATTTAAAAACAATTTTGACACAACTAAAGTCGAATTTGACAGTCGCGACTCGCACGTGGTATGTTTAGGCTTCACAACGTGGTACATGTTTGCCCTACCCCGTGATATTTTTTAGAGCCAGCGGCGCCCAGTGGCGGTAGCCTCGACGTGATTTTGGAATTTTCACTTTTTTCATGGAAAATATGAAAAGTGATTACCCACATGTTGAGTTTTAAAGGTGTTTGGGGCATTATAAGGGGGTCGAAATTTTCATTATTTTTGCGATAGGACACCATTTTCGAGATATAAGCAAAAGAAAAGAAAAAAAAATACTTTACTCTTTTTGCACCAGAAGTCGAGGTGTCTGTGTGAATTTTAGTTCTTGACAACTAATTTTATTCCACACCTATTTAATCACGATTAAAAATAGGCATATTTAGTTAGACAAGCAAAATTTTAGGTTGAATAGAATAATGAAATTGACAACAACAGAATAGCAAAATTACCATTTTCATTAAACTAATAATTAAGTGCAACCTTAGTGCTGTGCTGTGCTTAGTGTGTCACTTTAGTCAATTTCAGAATAGGAAATCATCGTTTGACAGGAATAAACTAAATTTTGGTGATTTTTAGTCTAGTTTAGAGAATTTTGTGACAACAGAATCGGCACCAATACCGTGTTTTTAGAAACTAATATAACGGTAAGGAATCGAAATGTCATATTCTGTATGTTCCAAAACAATTTGTCGATATTATTAATAGAATATTAGCAGATTTCGTATGTGATTGACGTGGTTTCGAGTAAGGAATCGTTAAGTGGTCATAGTGAATTCAGGCCCTGCTCTGCTTGATCACGGGGCGTAGACTCGCGTTTCTATGAAAACAAATACAGTTATTTTTTCCATAGCGACGAGAAGGTAGTTTGTGATGTAGTTATGGTGCATTGGCTAAGGTATAATATTGTTTCATAAAAAAAAATTCAGTGGGATTCAATTGAACTTTTGCATTGACAATTTTAATGTTTATAATTGTGTTAAAATATATCTACTCGCAAACACCGAAAACATTTTCCTCTGTTCAGTTTTAACATCGCCGTGCTTAAAACGGTAGAAATTTTTCATTAGGCCTATTCTTCCGTCGATTTTTTTGTTTATTTTTTTGGGTGGGAAATCATCAAATAACTTCTCCCGCTCTGGGTGGAGCAGGAGGGCGTGTCAGACTTTACTGACTAAAACCCACCCGTGTTCCTTCAGTAGCCCGTATGCCAGGGGCTGTGGTGTCTCTTTCGAACAAACCTGCACCCCTGGCAGGCATCGACCCTTGCGGGTCCCATCACTTTTTGTGCTGACATCTCTTTGAGGCGCGTCGATTAAACCCATTTCTGTGGTAAACCTGCTACTCGTGCTGGGAATCAAAGCAACGATCACTAGAACAAAAACGCAGACACACAACAAATATCAGCATAATTTCGGCAACTCATTTTGAGCGGCGAAAATTACACTTTCGCCCGTCGTCGCCTCGTCCTCTGTCATGCTTCACACAAAAGGAAAAGGTATTCTTTATTTACGAGCAAGTCAATTATGCGTGGGATTTGAAAATTGAACCGCTTGGGTTGTAAGATTTTCTTTTTACCCTGTGAGGTTGGTAGCGAATTAATTTGGGCAATTTAAGGGAATGATTGTCGCGGTTTGGGTGAACAGCCTTATTATTTGTGATCTTTTTTGTTTCTTTTTTATTGTATCGCTTATGAATTCTGTGGGTTGCCGTGTTTTGATGTTCTACTAGGGGTGGGACAAATTTGTTGGAGATTTCGGAGTTGAATACTGCTTCAATCGTCTACTAGTTGACGTTACTGCTGACCATGGGGTCATAGGTTTGATTCCCAGGTCAGGCAATGTGTTTTTGAGTTTTTCCATCTAGAATTTTTCAGTAGCAGCCGGAGTCTGAATTTGTGTCCCTTTGATGGTAGGTAATAGTTCGGCCCTATGACATACCACATATCTACTTACATAATTATCCTATAATCTCCCCACTGCTGGGACACAGGCCTCCTCTCGGTGAGAGGAAGTGGCTTGAATCCTCCACGCAGGCCCAGTGCTGTTTAGTAGATGTCACATGTCTTTGAATTTTTGGTTCTAAGACATGCTGGTTTACCCACGGTTTTTTTCTTCACCATTTGAGAGCAGTGGTGATGAATTAATTTACATAGAGTAAAGCGCCTGTCTGGGTTTGAACCTACGACCTACAAACTGGTAATTCACGACTGTTTCAACTGAACCACCATTGCTCTCAAACTTTGTAATATTTCGCTTTTATTTTAGATATTTTCGGTCAATAGGTGCAGGAGCCGTTCACTCAAAATAACTTTCATATTGTCCCATAACTAAATTCCATTGCATTGTATCCACAATTCCATCATCTATCGCTCCATTCATGCAAACTAATCAAAATAGTTTCTATGTCATCAATGGCCATGTTATAATGGGCCAAAGTCAGCCATTGTGTACAGGAGCTTACGACCATTGACTACAATACTGTTGAACGGATTTGAATGAAAAAATATGGACTGTGGGATTGGTTCTACCTGTTCAATAATATTTGTGGTCGGAATAATTGAATTCTAAAAGGTGTATGGTTTGAAAGCGTAGTCATTACCTGCACGCGTTGTAGATAACATGGTATTACTTATATTTGGACGATTTTGAGGCTCGAAATTTGGGTCATATTATATTGTTATTAAAAAAGTTATGACGTAATTTTTTGTGGAATGCCATACTTGTTAGTAATCTTTTCGGCTGTGGAGTTTGTATACAGGGTAAATTTTTAACCAGTGCGCGAACTGTAACCATGAATACAGTATGTCGGTTATACAAAAAAAATCTGCTGTTTCATACAATAGTGCAATACCTATGCAGTCAAAATGTATGGAACAGCAGATTTTGTTTTGTATAGATAACCGTCGATTTTTTTTTGCGCTAGGGCAGGGTAGTGGCTGCGGCTCGCGAGCCACATGCGGCTCTTTGGATGTGACACTGCAGCTCTTTAGTTTCATACTCAAATATTATTTATTTTCCCTTCACCTGGCGAGCTATCAAATAAAAAAAAATGGCGAGTTTGCAAATGGCGTAGATTAGACCACGCCCCTTCGGTCACCTTGCGCTTAAACCCCGATTTCATGCAATGTTACTATGAAACCAATAATAACTGTGACTTGCTTCGTTATCTGCATGATATTTAAAAAAAATTGTGGCTCTTTAAAAACTTTAAAATTTTGTAAATTCTAATTTTTGACTCTTCCGACTCAAAGGGTTGCCGATCCCGGCGCTAGGGTGTCTAGAATGACACTTATGCTGAATTCATGGTTAGATACAGTTTGCGCACTGGTTAAAAATTTATCCTGCACTGTATACTCCACAGTCGAAAACATTGTTGTACTACAATGATGCACATGCATTAAAAAAGTCTGTACTATTTTCTTTTTAAATTATATAACCACGTTGTTAAGGTTATGTACGCGAAGAGTAACCAACGCACTGAGCCTCTGCTGTGCGTTCTTCCGTCCATCTGTTTGTCATCGGGCTGTGTCTCATGATCCGTTATAGAGGTAGTCAGTTGAACTATTCACAGAATATCATGTATTTCTGTTGCCGCTATACCAACAAATAATAAAACAAAGTTAAAAATTTAATAAGTCTCCATACAAGAAACGTGTTTTGTCGTCGTTTTTTGCCTTGTGGTACGGAACCCTTCGTGTGTGATTCCAACTCGTACTTTACGATTTTTTTGTAATTATGTACTAGGTAGGTATAAAACTAAGTAACTACGGCTAACAGCAAAACAACTTGGATAAGGTTCCTTTCAATTTTATAAAATCCAAATATGTAGTTTTCTTCACATGAACTCGCTTGGAATAAGAGCTAAAAAGAAATATAATACGAGTATAGCTTTAGTTACATTTCCTTTCATTTAAACCGCACCCGCTCCGCTAATGCCTATGCAAAGGTCCTTAGTAATCCTAGTTCTAACTACGCGAGCTAAGACGTCAAACAGCTATAGACCATTAAACCAGTTCACTTTAAACTTTATAACCATGACATTAAAGTTTACATTCGCTTTTACGACTTCTATCTGTGTTACAATAAAATTGATACTTCATTCGTGACATTACAGTGGAGGTTCAGAAGGCGAATTGTTGAAATACGAGAAAAATACTTAGTAATTGAAGTTGGCCTCACAATTGCTTTATCACCTTATTGTTGACTATCACTTAATCCTACTGTAATATTGCAGGATAACATTTTAACCAGTGCGCAAACTGTAACCATGAATTCAGCGTCTCATTCTAAACACCGAAGTGAAGAAATTTTTGTCGGTTATACAAAAAAAATATCAGCTATTCCATACATTTTGACCGCGTGGGTATTGCGGTTTTCTATGAAACAACAGTTTTTTTTTTTTTTGTAAAACCGAGGAAAATTTTCTACGCCAGGGGCTCTAGAATGATAATTATGCTGTATTCATGGTTACAGTTGGCGCACTGGTAAAAAAATTACCCTGTATAGTGTGAAAGTTTTGATGTCTGTTACCCAATCTCGCAAGAAAAAGAAAAACCGCTGAACGCATAACCTCTTCCTTTTTGTAGTCTTCTTCTTCTTAGTCGTGCCCTATTATTCCAATTGTTGGTTTTAAATAAGCTTCGACCAAAATTCCAAGTTGACCTCGCAAAAGTCTTCCTTAGAGCAAGTATTAGTGCAAAGACAGCACGACAAGAGGTGGGGCATAGTTTGCGATGTGGCTCCACAGTCGCCCTGCATCTCATTGGAGTGGTCCACCGCACCAAGTGAAACCGGCCAGCGGTCCATCTGGCTTCTTAGTCGATTAAGAGATTCCCAGGCCATGACAGCCATGGCAGTTGGTGGCCCCCTGGAAGCCTTTCTGCAGGCTCAACATAGTTAGCTTGTGTTTGTAGTTGGATAAAGACACAAACACTACACTCACACTAAAATGGTGAAGTTAAAGTGAGTTGCGTTTGAAAAATCGGCCGTTCTTCGTTCTTTCGTCTTGTGATTTGGAAATAAAACAAAAAACATAATAGTTCTTGTAAACATTATTACTATAAATCTAGTATTTCTTTGACCTTCTGTAACTATTTATTTGGTTATACTAATATCAATAAAGTTTAATATGTTTCATTCTTCAAGCACAAGTGTTGGGCCTTATCGATAAACTAAGTCGATAACAGAATCGCACAGATTCCATGCGAATAATTTATATCGGCCTGGCACTCCAATTTTTTTTTAATAATAAAAATCATTTAGGTCATTATGTTTTCAGAACCAATGTTATTTTTTTAAGTATTCAGGTTATCAAATGAGAGTTAAAATGTTTCAGTTATTTATTTGTTTAATTGGCTTTACAACACTGTCTGAAATCGATTATTGTGTTCAAATTTCTAGATTTCAATATTTTTGTTGTGTTTTTGTTTTTGAATGTCTGTCGATATCAAAATATTTAATGGTTTTATGATTTTATATCTATTGTTTTAAATATTGACATAATAAATAAGTTAACAACTAAAAAATAATATTAATAGTATGTTTTTTTTTTTTTTTTTTTTTTTAAAACGTTGCCCCACACTAGGAATTTCTCCTGTATTGTGGGAGCGTTTACAAACATTTAAAACTCACATACACAAACAGCCAGACCCGGAACAACTAATTGTAGGTCATACAAATACTTGTTCCGTGCGGGAATCGAACCCGCGACACGTAGCGCAGCAGTCAATCGCTTAACCACTGCGCCAACCGTGCCGTCAAACACGTTAACAACGTTTACATATAAGTATTTATATTAAAAAGGAAAAGAATCATATGGCATCAAAAAATTCGTCCGCTTCGCTGTCAACAGGAAACGTGCCCAAAAGGCTGGCAGCATATTGCCACGTTGTTATAAAGGCTCCTTCAGACAGGCACGACGCGACACTTGTAGAACACTTTCCATGAATTTTTCATAGAAATTGTTCTCCGTGAGTCGCGTCGCACCTGTTTCCAGGAGCCTGGAGGAATCTCATGTTATTTATTCTGTGTATTTATTTAAATGCTGTGTTTAGCTATCCTGTAAAGTAACCTCAGTACAGTGACTAAAAGCGTACTCATTTGTTTTCAAACTTAAATAATTTCGAATTCACAACGAACAACCCTTTAGAATTTCAAAGCGTTATTAAAAATAGCAATAGCTATTTTTGAAAAAATACCTGAATTTTTAAAAACGCTCGCATTCTAATGTCAGTCCCAATCTGCGAAAAATACCTCTACTTTAATATTTTCTACGTTTTTGACATTGATTGTCGCCGACATGAGATTGTAAGTTAGATGTTGAACGTTTTTAATTACGGGAAAAATCACTCAATTCAGATAACAAAGTTAAGTTTCTGAATGATCCTATTAATATTATAAATGTGAAAGTTTGTATGTTTAGATGTTTGGAAGTATGTTACTAAATGACGCAAAAACGGCTGAACGGATTTGGATGTAATTTGGCACACATAATTTATTTGATTAACAGAGGATACTTTTAATCCCGGTACTAGGCGAAGCCGCTGGCTAACGCTAGTTTATAATATTTCTAGCAGGGCCCCGCGGTTTCACCCGCGTAGTTCCCGTTCCCGTGGGAATACGGGGAGAAATATAGCCTATGTCACCCGGGGATAGTGTAGCTTCTCAACAGTGAAATATTTTTTAAATCGGTTCAGTAGTTTCGGAGCCTATTCAATGCAAATAGACATACAAACAAACAATCAAATATTTCCTCTTTATTATTAGTATAGACAGATAGATATAGATAATGGGCCATGAATAATTTCAGGTTTTATCCACAAAAGTCGTTAGGTAAATCTAGTGATTATGATAACGATCATTTAACATGGCAATAGCGGTCATTGCCCTTTCCCTGAGAGACACTGTAGGAACACAAACACTAAATTGTTCGGTTCGTAACCGACGTCAAAAGAGGAAGAGGTTCTGTGTTCAAAGGTATGTATTTTTTAAATGTATTTTCACCGATTTCTCCCCCATATGTGGAACGATTCTCAAAATCCTTTTTTTATTTTAAATTGTATACTCCTGAGGTGATCCCATTGGCACCAAGTCAGGATCTGATGATGGAATCCCAGAGAAATCGAGGGCAACCCTCAAATGTGATAGGTATTAACAATGTTTTTCATATATTTTCTAAAGTCATCATCATCTCATGACGCTGAGCTGATGAAGGAAGTTCCGACTCTTTAACGGTTAGGAGTAAGGTGGAGGTTCGGGCATAACTCCGTCATATATGGACCGAATTGCAAAATTATTTTACTGTTCCAAAGTGGTTTATTCCGAAATGGTCCCATTTAAATTTATGTTATGACCCCGAGGATGATGAAATTTCGAATTGGTCTGGGGTAGTAGGTACTATAACTTAAAAGTGAAAAATAAAAACTTTTACCAAAAAAATTAAAAATAATCTACCGACTTCCGGAAAAACACTATAAAGTGAAAAATAACTAATTTAGGATGGCGGTTACAAAAACTTAAAATACGTATCCAAAGTCACCGACTTCCGAAATTAAAGTTATTTTTCACTTTATAGTGTTTTTCCGGAAGTCAGTTTTTTTTTTTTTTTTTGTAAAAAGTTTTTTTCTTTAATGGAACATGTTGAAGTTCACGATACATGTTGATTCAGAGGGTTAATTATGTACAACACTAACAACATGCATTACAGAACGCTAACGGACTATATTTCGGTTTTTAAAATAAGAATGCTAGAAAATATAGGTGGGTCAATGACCGATTTCTTTAACGCGACACCTATGGCTGTAACATCGAAGACCTTATTAAAGAATATAAGAAAATACGTTTATTTGCGGTTAACGTGACACAGAAAAAGAACACAAACACAAAAAGTACAAATTGGGGGAAAATATGTGTCTTATCCACGCAAAACGGCCATCGCTCAGCATAATGCTTACGACCCTATGCGACACAGAGCCCCAGCGCTGGTTTACAGCGACAGCCGGCGATGACGTGAAATGAAATAAATTTTGTTAAAAAAAAAAATAGTTTACAAAACTAAAAAACACGCTTTAAAAACCAAACTAAAAAAGTAGATAATATTTTAATTTCATTAAAAAGCATGGGGTGCTTGATATTTCTCTTATTTATAAAAATGAATCTCTGTTTCCCTTGGTCACGGCATCACACGTGAACGGCTGGACCAATTTTGCTAATTCCTTTTTTGTTGTGTTTCTTACTGTCAGGAGAAGGTTCTTATGCATGAAAAAATTAAGAAAGTTGCGCGTAACATGTAGTCATAGTTAAGACAGGACAACGTGTGTCGGATCAGCTGAAATAAAAATACCTCAAAAAATTCAAATCAAGCCGACGTTTTGAAGGGGTTGAAAATCACGTTCAAAGATTCCGTCACATGGATATATACCAAGCTAATTATAATTATTTATAAACATTTATTTCAGACCAGGGTCCATAAAACTTGTTAGTAAACAAAATACTTATGAAACTAATGTTAGTACATACTTATTCAAACAACAAAACAAATTATACAATGACATGAAGCCGCATCCATCTTTGCAGCATAGGGGACTCCCCCGATCTGCAAAAACACCCATTATAGAGTTGGAACTACCACGAACCCGAGTGAGTAGGGAGGCACATCTTTTCCTTATGACAGCGGCAAATCCATCAAACCCGCGCCTCAGCAAACATCCCCGACGCACTGCAACGCCTAATAAAAGCGTGTTTTTTTTTTGGGTGGGAAATCATCAAATGACTTCTCCTGCTGAGTAGAGCAGGAGGGCGTGTCAGACTTTTACTGACTAAAACCCACCCGTGTTCCCTCAGTAGCCCGTATGCCAGGGGCTGTGGTATCTCTTTCGAACAAACCCGCACCCCTGGTAGGCATCGGCCCTTGCGGACCCCACCAGTGGTTGCTGACATCTTTGACGGCGCGCGTGTGGAACACAACGCGCCGTCCCGTCTACCACTTTTCGGCCGCAGGGGATAGGGAGAGCGGCTGACGCTATACCGACACTCCTCTTCCCCTGCGGCCCCACCGCGTCCGCCATCAAACGGTGGCGGCCCCGTCCAGGCCACGGAAGGGAAGAGCGCTGCTCAGAAGCACCGGCACTCCTCCTCTACCGTAGCCCGTAACCCTCAGCCGCGATGCCTCCCATTCGACATCGCGGCCCACCTCAGTTGCGGTGCACCTCACCGCAACCTACTTTTTGGCCGCTACGTCGTCGGCTTTGAGGCAAAAGCCCTGACGAGCGGCCCCACCTTTGGGTTCCTCTTGGCTTCACCGTGGCCGGAATCTACAGTTACTGAGCCCCCCCGCAACGACAATGCGGGAACCCACTCGGGGGGGAATAAAAGCGTGTTAAAAATATACTAGACTACTACGATATTGCTCTGTTTCCCACACTTCAATCCGAAGGAACAGTAATCAGCTGATAAAATTCATAGTTTCATTGGCAACTTGCATCTAGCATCCAATCAACTTAATCTAAGTTAGTCCGACAGGTTTACTTAACGTTTACTCTATGCATACTTTAGTAACATTATAAATGCGAAGGTAACTTCGTTTGTCTGTCTGTCACTTTTTTACGCCTAATGGCTCAACGGAAGTCGATGAAATTTGGCACACAGGTAGGTTTACTTGTATGCCCTGTGACCTGGGTTAGGACATATAATAAGTACTTTTACTTTTTTCCCGAAATCCTTGCGGGCGAGGGCGAAACCGCGGGCAAAACCTACTCTCTAACATCTTAAGTTTCTTTACTGTGATGTTTGCCTAGTGTATCTAAGTTCTAAGTTTTTATTGGTGGTTTACATACCATTACATGTAACAAGAACATCTTAGTTGTTTGTGGATTTGGCAGAGATCCAAGTCGGGCTCGAGTTGAGTAGTAAATCAGATGTTATGGTAAATACTGTTACAAGTTTTATTGTAAAGAAAGGCTTTTTTTTAATTTATTTTTTGGGTGGGAAATCAAATAACTTCTCCCGCTCTGGGTGGAGCAGCAGAGGTTCTCAAGTCGACGCGTATTTTTTTTTAATGTATGACCACGCATAACTTTTTCCAGAGTAGTCAGATTTTGATAATTCTTTTTTTATTGGAAAGGGTATACCCCGAAGTTGGACCCATATAAATTTCGAAGAAAACAGGGGATGATTGATTGTTTACTCACAGATTTTAATACTGAGTTGTGTATTATAAAAAGTTATCAAAAATTAGGCATGTAGTAATTAGTAGATTATAGCCACAAAAAATTATGAAATAATAACTTTTTAATGAAAAAAATCAACCGCCGAAAAACCGAAAAGTAAAAAATAATAAACCTGCTTTGTCCAACCCCAATAACTAAGTTCGGAAGTCGGTGACTTTGGATATGTATTTAATTATATGTCACCGACTTCCGAACTTAGTTATTGGGGTTGGACAAAGCAGGCTTATTATTTTTTACTTTTCAGTTTTTCGGCGGTTGATTTTTTTTATTAAAAAGATTTTTACTTTTTAATAGAATCTAAGAGAGTACACAGTTCTCCATCTTTCTGTCTAACAAACATTTTCACAATTCAAATAATTCCCAAGATATGAGAGTTTGTAGGCCGTTAACTGGAAAGGATTCTTTAGGATAAACATAAATAAATATCAATTGATATTTTCTACAATCAGTTATGTAACGTATCTTCACAGTTTATAAGAAATAACGATTCGCGCGTTTTTTGCCATTTTCTCCGAAACAACTTTTAGGGCTTAACGCCTGTCTTGTTAAAGGACGGCTGTACGTAGGTTAGGTTAGCTATTTTCTCTGCAACAAGAGATTTTTTTTTTATAACCGACTAAAACTTTCTGCTAGATGATCATGTGCTGAATTCATGGTTTCAGTTCGCACGTCCATGTATGCCACCCTGTGCTACACCCCATGTGAAAATGCCATATATTATTATTTCTACCTTTTTTTTTTGGAGGTTGGGAAATCATCAAATGACTTCTCCCGCTCTGGGTAGAGAGAAAGAGGGCGTGTCAGACTTTTACTGACTAAAACCCACCCGTGTTCCCTCAGTTGCCTGTGTGCCAGGGGCGACGGTGTCTCTTTCGAACAACCCGCACCCCTGGCAGGCATTGGCCCTTGCGGACCCCACCAGCTGTTGCTGACATCTCCGACGGCGCGCATGGAACTCAACGCGCCGTCCCGCCTACCACTTTTCGGCCGCAGGGGATAGGGAGAGCGGCCAATGCTATACCGACACTCCTCTTCCCCTGCGGCCCCGCCACGTCCGCCATCAAACGGTGGCGGCCCCCCGTTCAGGCCACGGAAGGGAAGAGCGCTACTCAGAAGCACATTATTCTACCTTCCGTGCACACTGCAGTCTAGTCCAAACACCACTAATTAAAATAAAGGAAACGTGTGTTTGTTTTTGTATCCCTATACTCAGAAACGACTATGTTAATAATGTTATTCTTTATTGACAGTCACGCGACTTTGACGTGTTGTTTTAACACCATTTATTTTCGTTAATTAGTGGTTGCAGGCGCGATTGTTGGGCTTGGGTTCAATTCTCACGTCAGGCAAACTTATATGGGATTTTTCCACCGTGAATTTCTCCGTAGCGGCCCGGGGGTCTGGATTTGTGCCAGGGCCTAAATTCACTATGACCACTTAACGATTCCTTACTCGTAACCGCGTCAATCACACACGAAATCTGCTAATATCGTATTAATTACTAGCTGTGCCCGCGACTTCGTTCGCGTGGAATTTAATAAATTCCTAAAATAAAAGTAGCCTAAGTTACTCCTTATTACATCAGCTATCTGTCAGTGAAAGTCCCGTCAAAATCGGTCTAGCCGTTTCTGAGATTAGCCGGAACCAACAGACAGACAAAAATAGTAAAAAATTATAATTTGGTATATGTACTTACCGTGTTTATATCCATATGCATTTAGTAAAAAGCGGTTATTTTAATATTACAAACAGAAACTCCAATTTTATTTATCTGAATAAATCTATAGATATCGACAAATTGTCTTGGAATATAAAAGTAAAATATGACATTTCGATTCCTTACCGTTACATTGGTTTCTAAAAAAACACGATATTGACGTAGTTTGAACGTAGTAAGATTCCGCGGGGAGTCATGATAACCACACAGTATTGGGGTGCTGGTTGATGTTAATAGTTCCCATGAGCCCCGATCCAGTATGTGGATCCGACTCGGAATCCTTTCCGTGTGGTGCCGGACGTAAAGAATAGTACCATCCCATCTGTTCCCGTGGGTGTCGTAGGAGGCGACTAAGGGACTTACTAGAGAATGGGCAGCAGCGTTCTCTATGCATTTTACCACCATACTGCGATCGTCAGCCTGCCAAGCGTGGCGATTATGGCAAGCCCCCCCAAATTGGGAGAGGCCTATGTCCAGCAGTGGACGTCTTCTGGCTGAAATTATGAAGAATCCTACATAACCCTTCACTCACCCGCGGTCGGAAGATATCCATGAAGAAATCATCAATCAAAGTCAAAAGTTATTTATTCAAACGAGGCTGGTGTCAGCACTTTTTGAACGTCAAAAATTACAAAAGACAGTCCCCCAAAAACGCCCACCCTTCACCACTTCCTAGTGCTTTAGCTGGGAAGAAGAAGTGGCGCAACAAACTCCCCAGCAGCACAGCTGTCTGTTATGTTAGAAGAACTTGATTCTATACAATGGTAGGTACGTAATCAACGTTACGAAATATATAATTTTAAATTGTTCTAGATATAATAGATCAATTGTCGAGGTCGCTAGCTAGCTACATCTTGCAATGTAGCTCATTATTAAAAAAACAACAACATCGCAATGAGTAGATAATGTCAACACTAAGTAAATGAAAATTAAAATGAATTTATACAGTCAAATAAAAACAAACAATTATGTTAATAAAGATATGACCTGTCAGTAGGCAAGGAAACTCTGGTGAAAGAACGCAAACATTGTCTTGAGTTAATCACAGCGACCAACTATTCTTATGGTATAAGTAGAATCAAATCATCAAAAATAAAAATGAAGGTACCCCTCTGCCTATCCCTTCGGAGAATGGAGACAGGCATGATAGTATGTAATGTGTATGTTAAAAATATTATTTTAAGTTGACAGTCACGCGACTTTAACGTATTGTTCTGTTGTATCTCCATTAATTTTGATTAATTAGTTTTCTGGTAGAAAGTGAGACTTGTTTTCTGACCATTTGGTAGCAATGTCAATTAGAAAAGTGTGATGTTTTTGGCTTGTCATCTTGCGTTATTAGTCTCTGGTTAATATAGAGGCCTTAATTAAGAGTGTGAAGGTATGTTTTAGTTGATTGGTAGTTTGTACATAGATACCGTGTGTCCTATTTACTTGAAAACCCATTTCAAACAACAATGTACATCGTCTTCCCCGGATCTGACCAGCATCAGGTGAAGATAGGGTAACACGATACCCCTTTGTAAGACTGAATGTCAGTCCTTAAATGTGAACGACTACCCTACAATTTTGATATACTTAAACGACATGTAACATAATAAACGCAAGACCTGATACACTCCAATTAAAGTATTGAGTTAATAGAATAATACAATCAACATAACTATTTATTATTATTTAACTGTTATTTTCAGAGATCGGATATTCGGATGCATATTCACCTAAAGTTGAGATGTTGGCTAATATGGACAGCGCTTTTGTAACGAAAAAAGCTTAATTTGTTTTTGAATAACCTCACTCCACCCCTCTTCTTACACCCTACATACATTTGCGTCGGGGGTTAAACATAAATTTTAAATAAATATGAATCTGGATAGATAAGCAATCAAAGACGCTCGGGGTTATTTTTTAATTAAATATGTTTTGAGAAGTCACTTTCATACTATATACGGACTGTATGTAATGTATTCTGGAAGTTGGGATTCCAATCCCGGGATTTTTTTTACAATAAATAATTAAATTTTTATGATACCGCTTCCATTCTTTCATAACTGAAACTTAACTTTAGGTAAATATGCATCCGATATCTAGTTATTATTAAGAAAAACGTGTAGACCCTAGAATTATTTTATGCATTTAAAATTGAGTCTTACTTGAAGCAAGATTAAATTTTCTTTGACTCAATCGGCAATAGCAAAATAGTTTAAAAAAAAAACCACCCATTTTGAAAGTTACTGAAAGCGGTAGTCAATTATAAACAAACTTTCTGGGCCTCAAGTCTGCTATTACAATAGTGACAGAATGGTCTATCATTGATTTCATAATTGTTGATTTTGACAAGTTTGGTAATCAAACAATATAATGGCATCAATATGACTTTCCAATGGTCAGCCACTGACACTCAATTAAAAGAAATGACATTTATTGGTAATCTCGTACATAATGACTAATGAATGACCGACTTAGACTAAAATGTTGACAGTTCCTAAAGTAATATGTAAATGAAATCTGGTGTGAATTAATGTTCAAATTTAGTAGTATTTTTCGAAAATCATTTTTACTTACGTGTTTTATAATAATGGCAATATGACAGTGCCATTATAACACAATTCTATAACGAGACCAAATGATCGACCATTATGAATTTAGCAGATTACGAACTTTTAGCAAAATGTCAATGGGCTCGTGTTGGAATGACGAATTTATAAAAATAGCAGACTTGGGGCCCAGGTCTTGGGTTTATTCTGTAACAAATTGTATAAATTACTTAAGTAAGGATCTTCTATCCACCATACATACTTCTAACCATTTTTATAAATTAAAACATAACGTAACCGATGACAAAATGGTTCCGATCCTTCTTTTGAATGTCAATGTAACAACGTAGAAACTATATAAGACACACTCACGCCTTTTCACCTTATTTAGCGGAGGAATCTGATACCACTAAAATATTACGAAACTATTCTTCTATACTAATAATAAAGAGCATTGTTTGTTTGCATTGAATAGGCTTCGAAATAACTGAACCGATTTGAAAAATTCTTTCACTGTTGGGAAGCTACACTATCCCCGGGTAACATGGCTATATTTTATCCCCGTATTCCCACGGGAACGGGAACTACGCGGGTGAAACCGCAGGGTGCTGCTAGTAAAATATTAACTTACTAGCTTTTGCCCACGTTTTCGCCCGCGTGCATGTCGATTATCACGTAAAACAATAACCTATGTCCTCCTTCATATCTCAGGCTATATCTCTGCCAAATTTAATGATGATCGGTTCAGCGGTTCAGGCGTGAAAGCGTAACACACAGACGGACAGAGTTACTTTCGTATATAATATTGGTAGGGATATTTGAAAATAGAACCACGTGTGTTCAAAAATTAGTAACCGACTTTTTTTATTGATTTGTGGGTCTGCTCTAAACCTCATTCACGCCTTTATCCTTATTGAATCATCGTCATCATCAACATTAAAGCCGAAATACATCTACTGCTGGTATTCCCCCATGCACCGCCACTTCGACCGCTGCTTCTCATAACCAGCGGATTCCTACGGCCTTCACATGGTTATCGGTCCCCCATGTAGGAGGCCTACCAACTCTACGTCTGCTGGAACGCGGTCGGACTTCAGAACATTTCAGTCCCATCGGACTTCGATATAATAACTGAATTTTTGCACTATTAAATATATGGTAGGTAGGTACAGTAGACCACAGTTTTGTGATAGCACGTTGACCTTGGAATGATCTAAGACAGTCATCATACATACCATAGGACATAGGCCTTTCTCCAAGCACCGCCTCTTCGACCGGTTCTGTGCTTCGCGCATCTAGCGGATTCCTGTGGCCTTCACCAGGTCCACCTTGTGGGAGACCTTTCAACTCTACGTCTTCCAGTACGCGGTCGCCACAACAGAACCTTCCGGCCCCATCTGTTCTGCGAGCAATGTGCCCTACCCACTGCCACATAATTTTGGCAATTCTTCGGGCTATGTCGCTTAGATTTTAGATTAGTTGACTCCTCTAAATATAAACCTTTCCGCCTACACATTAGTTTTCCAATTTGAACTGTGCCTTTTACATAACCGCTGTAAAATATGCTTAAATTGGTTCATAATTCAAAAAATCAACGACAAAATTTTAGGTTATAAAATTAACACCAAATGAAAAAGAAATAAGGTGGTATAAAATTAGAATTTCGGTACTATAAATTGGCGTCAACTAGTCCATTTGTTTACATTTCCATCAGTTAGTTCTGGAACAGACTATAAATGCGACCATTGAACTCTGATCAGTGTCTACTACCAAACCTTGCTGATTTCCTAATACTACTACGACATAAGCTTTAACTCATGCCGACACGAGACACGTCTGATGCGTAAGAGATGCTGCAGTAATCCTTTAATCGCGTCTTACAGTCATGAGAAGGGGGGAACTTAGTGCACATTATAATACGACATCATTTGCCAGTACGTTGTGAAAGCTTCTCTACTTACGGCATTCCTTTACCAGTACGCTACGAAAGATGCTCCACGTCACGTACAATGTTTTAAAGTTGAATAATGTTTGTTATGTGTTGCACTTTCATGAACCGCAAAATGCGTTTGTATTTTAAACTGCTTATGGCTGCGGCTATGTATTTTATTTTCTACGTTTTAAACTGCCTTGCCAAAGACAACATCAAATTGAGAGGCGCTAAAAACTAACCTGCCTCGCTTCATAAGTCACATACTGACTGGACTGGTCTATTCAAACTGTGTGGTTCTTTCCTCCAAAGACCGTTTCACAGACCAATCTACATGGTCTTCACATGATCTCACCAAGATTATGTCTGGTCCTTAAAAACACTGTGACCTCTGAGTTTGTTTCGGCTTCTCTCTCTCTCTCAGAATAGTCAGATAGAAAATGCCGACCTCATCTAGTGTTTAAAAAAAATGTATTGTAAAAGTGTTTGCAAAAGCGTACTTACAGAAATAAAATCATGTATCATTTCACCATTTCAGCTGAAAGAAGTACAAACGCTAGACCAAGCGCCGCCACTTCTACCAACCATTTATTGTACTTATCAAAATTCAAAAAGTTAAATCCTTTCTAATATTAAAAACGCGAAAGTTTGTATGTATGGATGTTTGTTACTCTTTCACGGAAAAACTACTGAATGGAGTTGGATGAAATTTGGCACACAGATAGATTATAACCTAGATTACGAGTACCGCGAACGTAGAACTTAGAACGTAGTACCGAGATGAAAAGTATCCTATTTGTTAATCAATCAAATCAAATCAACGTATTCTTATTTCATATAAACCTGCATGGGCACTTATGTAACGTCAGAAGCTAGGTGCACGGTTCCAAATTGTTGTTTCTTATGAAGAAGAGCCGGCAAGAAACTCCACGGTTACTCTTTTATAAATGATTGGCTTTAACAATATTTTCAATTTACAGAGATAAAATGTATGGGAGGACAGTGCAGGCCTGTCAAAAGTACCAGGTACTTAGACGAATACAGAATAGAAAATCGTCTACAAATCTACAGTCTGCAAGGCCCACAACGTTCTCTCATTCACAATATGTACAATAATCTACATGAATAAAATGAACCTATTTAAATATAGTGACATGATTTCCATGACAAACACTAATCTAGGTTACAAACGATATGTGTGCCAAATATCATCCAAATCAGTTCAGCCGTTTCTGCGTAATAGAGTTACAGACAACCAAACATATAAATTTCCCAAAACATCCAAACATACAAACTTTCATACTAACAATATTAGTAGGATCCTCAGCCAATTTAGACAGACTAATTATAAGAACTGTCAAAGTTATGTTTACAGCTTCAGACTTAGAAATCTAAATAAATTGCCTAAAGAAATATTATACCGTCTAAAAACTTTTAGGAGTTATAATAATCAAGCAAAGTGGGCTGCGAAAATTCTAGATAGAATAATCAGAAATTCTGAAACTTTTGTCTATTCTTCTCTGAGAACTTTACTCTGAGCGGTTTGTCTCATAAACTTGAAAAGGCCGAGCGATTTGTCTTTAGATACGGTTCGCCGTAAATCAGTACTTAAGGACCAAAACCAGTATAAGTTGACCTCTAACTTCACACTTTTTTTTTAAGGTGGGAAATCACCCGCTCTGGGTGGATCAGGAGGGCGTGTCAGACTTTTACTGACTAAAACCCACCCGTGTTCCCTCAGTAGCTTGTGTGCCAGGGGCGGCGGTATCTCTTTCGAACAACCCGCACCCCTGGCAGGCATCGGCCCTTGCGGACCCTACTTGTTGGTGCTGACATATCTTTGAGGCGCGCGTGGAAAACCACGCGCTGTCGACCCGGGCTTGGTCCTTACCGGACAGCAAGCTACCCATTAGGGACTACTCGCACTTATTCAGCTCAGTTCAGCTTTTTTCCATAGAAAACAACTCGTAATATTGCGACGGGATTTTATCGCGCAACGGATCTTCAACGCACCGCTTAGGGCCGAGAGTTTAAAATCGAATACTGTGTTTTTGCGACGCCCTGAGATACACTCTGTTGGATTCTCATTGCTCGGTTCAATACCGAGGGTTGAAAATCCAGTACCGCGATATTCTTCCGTCTCTTCGAAACTCCGTACTCCGTAAGACTACCTTTCTGCAAAGCACATCACCAATAACGTAACTTTATGTCCTTCGAAGGCGTCTACTCTAGCCGAGTGCTTAGAATAGTAAAAAAACAAATCGGAATCAGCCTATAATGTTCCCATTGCTGGGACGCAAGTCTCCTATATGTGAGATCTGTATCTCGATCAAACACTTCGAGCGCGTTCGGCGCTCCGATTGGTCCGTCACTAATTCAGGGCCAATCGGAGCGCCAAACGCGCTCGATGCGTTTGATCGAGGTGGTAAGACGAAATTCACACTAAGACCTCAGGGGCTGTAATCCACCACGCAGGCCCATATTTTCGAGTTTTTTGTTCTAGGCCGGTTTCTTCACGTCGTCGTTTTTCTTCATCGTTTTTTGAGAACAGTGGTGATGATATTAAATATAGAAAGTGCGTGTCTATGTTAGAACTCACGATCTACAACTCGTGAGACGAGGCCGATACCACTGGGCCACCACTGGGCTCCAATTCTGTATGGTTATCATGACTCCCCGTGGAATCTTACTACGCTCAAACTACGTCAACATCGTGTTTTGTAAAAACCAATGTAACGGTAAGGAAATGAACTGCCATATTATGTATGTTCCAAGACAATTTGTGGATATTTATTAGCAGATGTCGTGTGTGATCTAAGGAATTGACGCGGTTTCGAAGTAAGTTATCGTTAAGTGGTCATAGTGAATTGGGCCCTGCTCTCAATACAAATCCTTGGTCTTATTATATCTATTCCTAATACCCAGCTCGGGTATCAAAACCTAAGTCCTCATCACTCTCAGGCAACGAAACCAATTTAATGTCGTCCCTTTTATTTAGCTAATAAACTTTTCTATTCAAAATTATTCATCAGATAAAGTGGTCCACAGAAAGTCTCCAACAAATTGTGGAAGAATTTGTCAAATAAATTGTAGTTATTTAGTAAATACTCGTAAAAGTGAGAAGGATTCTAGAAATAAGTGATGATTGTTATAGTCTGGGTAATGGACTAGCTTTAAGAGCGTTCTACCGGCGCGGGCTGGCAACGTCGCATTTCTAGTGGTTTTTCATGATGTTTGGACATGCTATGACACCCCACTTAGCCCACACTTTATGATGTATGAGCTCGAGACAAATCATACGTATATCTATACAGGATAAGTTTTATCCAGTGCGCAAATTTTAACTATGAATTCAGCATATCATTCTAGAGCCCCTAGCGCAGAAAATTTTCGCTGGTTATACAAAAAAAAAACAGCTGTTTCATAGAAAAGTGCAATACCTACGCGGTCAAAATGTATGGTAAAGCTGATTTTTTTTTGTATAACCGGCGAAAAATTTCTGCGGTAGGGGCTCTACATAGAATGATGTTAAATTTGCGCACTGGATAAAAACTTTTCCTGTATACACAACAATCATGCTTGCTTATCTTTGTACTCTCAGCAGGCTTGAACGAGCACCGATTTGTTGATGGAAGAATAGACATAACTATTAACTAATAGGGTACTTTCCAATTTATTAAAAACTATTGTAATTTGAAGATTGGGACGAAATATGTGACAGAAAAATAAAAGTAAATTGATTTAAATCCATTTTCTCAATTAAAAACGATTTAAACCAAATTTATTTATCGTTGTTTTGAATTTACCGCCAAAACGCTCCTTACGATGACTTTTTATCACGTGACGTCAACTTTGTGTAAACTAAAGTAGTTGGTAAGTAAACAAGTGCGTGTCGTGTTTATAATTAACAAGATTTTTTTATGGATAGAACGTGAAATCACTGGTGTGCGGTGCCTCTGTGCACAAATACTTCTAAAACTGCGGCAAACTAAGTATTTGTACTGGTGCTGTTTACACAAAGCTGACGTCACGATGTCACGTGATAAAAAGTCATCGTAAGGAGCGTTTTGGCGGTAAATTCAAAACAACGAAAAATAAATTTGATTTTAATCGTTTTGAATGGAGAAAATGGATATAAATAAATTTATTTTTATTTTTCTGTTAAATATATCGTCCCAATCTTCCAATGAAAATAGTTTTTATCAAATTGGAAAATACCCTATTGATTTACAATAGGAGAAGATAGCTTTGTTCTTCTATTATCAGTGTTATGCGTTCACGACGAGTCATGATTTTGTAGATAACCCTAGTACTTGGCCATCTAGTAGAAACTTTGTTGTCAGTGTGGTTTTGACAGTTTGGGACGAAAACTTTCTTCTGAAATAGTTAACATATGAAGGACCTAGACAAAGATCGTAAGAAACGAAAGACAAAATGCCAGATTGTAGAAGGATTTCTACGGTGCGATGTCAAAAATGGAGAAACGAAATGTATCTATTCTTCGTAGAAATAGCAAGCGTTATGCTAAACCTGCAGACCATTGAATATTCTATAGTATATATACCTACAGTAATACTGACCCTATTTAAAGTCAGTCCTTTTACGAAGTAAATCGTTTTAATATTAATATCCGACGTCCTACAGAACGAAATTAATATTGATAAACAAGTTTGAAACAAGTTCATTAATTATTCTGTTTTAGGCCCTTTGTTTATTTGGATGCAATTACCGGAAAGTTTGGGATTCTATGTGAACCAATAACTCAATTTTGAATGGTAATCTTAGTCTAAAATTTATTGAAGTTGCTCTAGAGTCTAGGAGGTCATTAATATGGACACTAAAAGCGATTTAAAATCACAAATTTTCGGGTTTTGTGCTATTGGCTATTTGACCTCCACAGCTCAGTAACTGGGTAATAGGATTCTCTTTGGTAACAATGGTTGTTTGACTTTCGAGCTTCTGACGACCAATACAAACATCTACTCATTACAGCCGGGGACCAACGGCTTAACGTGCTTTACGAAGAAGTCTCGGTACCTAATGATGGTCACCCAGTCACGGATCAAACCGGCAAGAATGGTATCGATAAGTGCGGCAGTTATTACTTAGCTACGTGCCCAAGTCATCATCATCATTTAAACCGAAAGACGTCCACTGCTGGAGATAGGCTTTCCCCAAGCTCCGCCACTTTGACCCGTGGCCTAGTGTGAGTTTCACTTAACCATCTCGATCAAACGCATTGAGCGCATTCGGCGCTCCGATTGGTCCGTCACCAATCCAGGGCCAATCGGAGAGCACATCGCGCTCGATGCGTTTGATCGAGATGGTTAAATTCTACTCGAAGTAGGGCCTCGAACAATAGAACATACACGGATATCATCTGTAATTTGCTATCATAGTAATCTCTAATAACATTTAATTAAGGATTGATGCCGTATTGTGGCAACGGAGCCTTGATTTTAATCAAATATTCACTAATTACTGTTATTATCATAACTTCAATGAACTACAATATGAGTCATATTTTAAATCTTTTGCATTAATTTAACTATCATAATTCAAATTTATTGCAGTAATCAAAACGTTGTAGGCCTTACAGACTGTAGATTTGTAGACGATTTTCTATTCTGTATTCGTCTAAGTACCTGGTACTTATTGACAGGCCTGCACTGTCCTCCCATACATTTTATCTCTGAAAACATTGTTAAAGCCAATCATTTTTAAAAGAGTAACCGTGGAGTTTCTTGCCGGCTCTTCTCCATTGGAAACAACATTTTGGAACCGTGCACCTAGCTTCTGACGTTTCATAAGTGCCCATGCAGGTTTATATGAAATAAAAATATTTTGATTTTGATTTTGAATGGCAATCAAACTCAGTAGGTACAATGGTACCTTTGCGGCGGGATTTTCAACTCTGGATGTTGAAGTTAGCATTGAAAATCCAATACAGTGCATCCCAGCGCCTCGAAAAAAACATATTGTTCGATTTTCAAGTATCGGCGCTACCTGATGCGTTGAAAATTCACTGAACTTAGCACGTGTCTAAAATCGGAACTACCGCGGCCATCTTTTTTTTGTTTTTTTTTTATTTTTTACTTAAAGAGGGTTTTAATCTAAACAGAGTATGCCACCCTCATCGTTCATAAATACAAATTATCTTACACACTACCTCTGCGATTAATACCTATGTTTACGAGTCTGTACAGCGGCCATCTTGTTTTTAATTTATATTATTTTCACAAGTAACAACCCCTTGTCGTACGTTATTCAGGAACCGAATGATCCTTTTTCACACTCAAATCAATACTAATAGTTGAATAGAAAAACTAACTACAAAGTAGGTACTTACTTGAATTTTTGTTAGATTGACTGCTAAAGTGGGGTTTTTGATAGAATAACCGGGAGTGGGTAATTATGCCTTCCTTGTGGTAGCCGTGTCTGAGGCTTCCTCTCCAAAAAAAAGTAAAATAGTCAGTAATCTTGAAGATCCTGGTCAGGATAATGAGACAGACTTATAAAATTATTGTTTTGTCATTGGTCCCTCGATAAGTGTGCAACATTTCAAATTAATCTGTTGTTTTTAAGTGGGTGAAAATTGCGGTCAAAGATTCCGTTACAAATACAGGATAAGTTTTTAACCAGTGCGCAAACTTTATCCATGAATTCAGCATATAATTCCAGATCCCCAGCGCAGAAATATTTCGCCGGTTATACAAAAGAAAAATCAGCTGTTCCATACATTTTGACCGCGCGTAGCTTTTGCACTTTTCTATGAAACAGCAGATTTTTTTTGTATAACCGACGAAAAATTTGTGCGGTGGTTACAGTTTGCGCACTGATTAAAAACTTATCCTGCATAGATAGAATAACAGGTGAAGCTGTAGTAATAAAGATCAATTTTCTATGTGAAGTTTTTTTTTTATTACTAGCTTTTGCCAGCGGCTCCGCCCGCGTGGAGATCGAAAATTATTCCACAGGAACGGACTACCAATATAAAAAGTATCCTTAGTGTTAATCCAGATCATAAACTATACAGGATAAAAAAAATCCAGAGCGCTGATTTTTTTTTTATAACCGACGAAAAATTCTCCGCTGGGGGTCTAGAATGATATGCTGAATTCATGATTACAGTTTGCGCACCGGATAAAAAATTATCCTGTATGTGTGCTAAACTTCATCTTAATCCGTTCAGCCGTTCCCGCGTGATTGAGTAACAAACATGCAAACGTCTAAATATCAAACTTTCACATTTATCATTTTAGTAAGATTAAGAATAGTAGGTACGTTGATATGTTTCTTCTGTCTAATCAATTATCCGATTGTTATTTCTACGTCGATATAAAAGAACATCACTATTTTATCGACCTTAACAAACAACACTATCGTTGCCCCAGATGCGATATGTAATATAATTTTTACGGTTACATCACTCACGAAAGTTTTACAACTAGTTGCAACAATGCCATACAATTGGAGGGTAGCCGTAAAAAGTAAATGTTTGTGATTGAATCATATCGTAAAAAAGAATATATCTGTGACCGAAATGGCGTCAATATGTCTTGGCTTTGGTGGTGAAATTGTTTATGAGCATTGGTGAAATGTTTGTAAGCCAATCCGGATGCAGCTGAAAACCAGTATTTTATATGGAGCGACTGACCATCTGACCTCCAAAAACTTTTTTCCAAAAAATAACAACCGACTGCCACCGGCTTCCGAAATTAAAGTTATTTTGCACTTTGTAGTGTTTTTTGGAAGCCGGTTGTTATTTTTTTGAAAAGGTTTTTATTTTTCACTTTTTAGTAACGTACCCCACACTAATTCGAAATTTCATCATCCTTGGGGTCAAAACAATGCATATTTATGCGATAGCAGCATTCGCAGATGATTTGCTGTAATTTTTTTAAGAGTTCCGTTGTCTGTCTCCGAGACACATCATCAGATCTATATGAAATTTAAATGGGACCATTTCGAAATAAACCTCTTTCGAGAAAGAATTTTGCAAATGCGTCTAAATACGACGGAGTTATGCCCGAACATACATATAAAAAAAAAAAAAAACATGTCGAATTGATAACCTCCTTCTTTTTGAAGTCGGTTAAAAACAGTTACTGGGTGATACGATACCCTTTGGTAAGACTCTGCAAATTGATTCCGTGTGACCTACATCAACAACTTGAGTTTTCGAACCCAATATCAACCTAAACTCCACTAATAAATTCAATCAATTTCTCAGTACCTTATAAATAATAAATATAATTTAACATTAAAATTGTACATTCAAAACTTCACCATAAAATTCACAGTATCCATCCTTCGTGGCTGAAATCTGCATAACCCGACTCCGACTTTGAATACTTCCCAACTCCAAGAAGAATGGATAATGTCATTGTAAATATTAGGTCTTTACCTATGAAATTGCCGTTCTGCAGTACTGGCCATTTCAAATCAAAATAATTTTTGTTTGGCTAAGAATTCTAATTTCAAATTAATTTTATTTTAAAAACATGGATTTTTTTTTCTAAAAGTAGTCATTTCTTTATTGATTAGTGTTACATTTTCATCGCATTTCAATCTTTTTCGTCATCATGGATACGTTAAAAATTCGAGTAATTATGGAATATGAGTACCGTCGTGGCAGCAACGCGGCACAAGCGGCACGCAACATCAACGACGTTTACGGAGCTAACACTACAAACCAACGCACCACCTGTTATTGGTTTGCTCGCTTCCGTTCTGGAAATTTCGACCTGAAAAATGAACCTCGCGGTCGTCCGAAGACTTTGGTCGACAATGACGAATTAAAGGCGATTGTGGAAGCTGATGATACACAATCTACGGCTGAATTAGCAGCAGCTTTCGACGTTAGCGTCAAAACAATATTGGTCCATTTGCGTCAAATTGGCAAGGTAAAAAAGCTTGACAAATGGGTGCCCCACGAACTCAATGATCGCCAGCGCGAAGTACGCGTCGAGACGTGCCTTGCACTGCTCAACAGACACACAAATGAAGGAATTTTGAACCGCATTGTTACCTGCGATGAAAAATGGATTCTGTTTGATAACCGTAAGCGCTCAGCAAGTTGGTTGGATCCTGGTTCAGCACCTAAACAATGCCCTAAACGAAAACTTACCCCTAGAAAAGTGATGGTCACTGTTTGGTGGTCTAGCGCCGGTGTCATTCATCACAGCTTCTTACCAAACGGGGTGAGCATTACTGCAGATGTGTACTGTGAAGAACTGAACACAATGATGGAGAAGCTGGCGCATCTCCAACCAGCATTGGTCAATCGCTCGTCTCCGCTGCTCCTGCACGACAACGCGCGACCTCATACTGCACAGCAGACGGTTTCCAAGTTGCAAGAACTGGGGTTGGAAGCTCTCCGTCATCCGCCCTACTCACCAGACCTTGCGCCTACAGACTACTACTTTTTCCAGAATTTGGATAACTTCTTGGCGGGAAAAAAATTTAATACCCGAGAGGCAGTACAAAATGCCTTTGAAGAATTTGTTGCCTCCCGTCCAGCTGATTTCTTTAAGAAGGGCATCAATAAACTGCCACTGCGATGGCAAAGATGCATTGATTGCATGGGTGATTACTTCGATTAATACAAATAAAAAATTCATGAAAAAAATTCGTTTAAATTTTTTCATACAAAACGGCAATTTCATAGGTAAAGACCTATTATTTAATATTGAGTCGCTACGGAAGATTGATGGCTGACATTTATTTTATTTGCTCTTCATTTATAAAACGTACAACTTTAGTGTTTTTAGTTCTCGTGTGAAATTTTAACGGTTTTTTAGTGTTTTACTTTTTGTCATTGAAGAAGCACTGACGTAAAAGTATCGCGGCGAGGTTTTATCGCGCCCTGGAGTTTCGACTGTCGGCTTTGAGTCGAGCGTTGAGAAGATAACAATCTAACGCTTCGAGCGCGTCCCATTGGCCCTGGATCGGTGAAGGACCAATCGGAGCGCCGAACGCTATCGATGAGTATGATCGAGATGGTTAAATGAAACTTAGACTAGGGCCTCAGACGTCGAAAAAACTCCGTATTTGATTTTCAACCTCGACATTCAGCGAAGCGTTGAAAAGCCAGCGTGCCGCGACGTTTTTTCGTGATTGCGAACGTGGCCTTAGAAGCAGTTCAACTACATTTTGACGAATAGATGGACCAGAAAAAATTATAACTTTTGCTGAAGTTGTAACGCAAACTTAAAGGTGAAGGTTTAGTAGCAACTTTTCCAAATACACATATTTATTTGACATTTTTGGAAAATAGATTACGAAAGCAGAATGGTTTTAAATAGATAACTAATTTTAGTCTTTCTCTATCTACTTTGCAATACGATAACCAACTCCTTAACTTAGAGATGATTAAACGTAAAACTATAAATTCTTCTCATTGCAACATAGCAAATGCACCACACGTCATGCCATTAGTTCACGTCAACGACGACTGAGCACTGAACACAGTGAGCGGCTATGCCCGACCAATTTGTCACTACTTATGCACTAACGCAATTTACCTACCCGCTTGCAGCACGGACAGAATTCACATCTACCCGCATATCTGAATTTTATATGAATTGCATTGTTGCGAGATGGAATGGCAATGGAGAAGTTAAATTGGAGAATTACGTGTCTTTGCTTGTTTGTTGTTTTTGTTTGACTAAAGTGTTTAATATTCTTTTTCGTAGAAATGAGGCCGTGGATTTGCGTCTCAGGTAGTACCTATGTCAAAGTGTAGTCTCTTTATTCCGTCAAGGTTGTCTTTAAAAGACCGATTGTAGTGATAAGACCGCCCATTGTGACACTCTATGTAAAATTAAGACATTTTCATCTAAACTTACAGGTCTCAAAATATAGTCAGTCGTCCTGGTAAACGATGCTTCACCTCATGTCGTGCTCTCTGTTAAAAAAAAATACCTGCACTATGTATGAGAGACCTTTGAAGCGACTCTAGTAGAACAATTTCTAAGAATTCATCATGGAAATTGTTCTGCCAGAATCGCGTCACACTGTCGCGTCGCCTGTCTGCGGGGATCCTTATGTGGTGTCCAAAATAAAGAGTATTTTATCAACCTATACACATCTGACACACACTACACATTTGTTTTAAGCCTTAGCAACCCAGAAGAAGTCTGTATCTATCTACATAAAGGCTGTACCGTTAACAATAGAAACCCAATTAAAACAGAAGAAAGAAAATAAGTTAATTCTTATTGGTATTTCCAAAATCCGGTACATAGAACAGTTACACAATCACTGCTAAAGACAGATTACCTTCCATTCATGCTTCCATCTAAAACTCCATCTTATGTACCTACAGAAATCACAACAAATAACGGACCGAGTTACCTACCCGTCAAACGCTTCGGGCCTATTGTGACGTATTTGACAGAATTCTGACGTCATCGACGCCATTTTAATCAAGAGCGAATGGTTTTGTGTAGCAAGTTAAATTACTCAATAATTTAATTTTCACAATGGTAGTAAATTGCCTTTAATTTGGGCGTGTCTTTGTGGTGCGAGGGATGAGTTAGGAGCGATTATAGTATTGTTACGAGCTAGGGGTTCGTGACAATTAAAAACTGCCGATATGAATTACCAAAAATAACACTTTAATTAAACAGTCTAATAACACAACACAATAGCGCTACGGTCACTCTTAAGTCGCACTTGAAGATCGCTTTAGATGTTCTCGCATGTATCGCTTCCAATGAACTACCCCGGGACGCGCTCCGTTCCCGCTTATATAGGGCCCTCGGATAGTTCCAGAACCTTCTACCGTAGAAGCATCTAGAATGTTCGAGTACATATCGGCCTTGACCGAACACATGTCGATAGTTCCAGAAAGTTCTAGCATCGAACTTTCTAGAAAGCTCCTGACCATTAATTCCGCTATTCGATACGAGATGGCGCTAGTGGTAACCAAACATCAATCGTGCGGCTCAACACTGCCCCCACCTAAGAAATGCTCGTCCCGAGCATAATCGGCCCCAAAATAACGCGCCAGTCGATCCACATGGACTATCTTAGGAGTACCTCTTGCACCTTTCTGTATCCGGTAGGTAACGTCATTTATCTTTGTCACAATCCGGTATGGTCCGTCCCAGTTAACTTGAAGCTTAGGAGATTTCCCTTTTCTGCGAACTGGATTGTGCAACCACACTAGTGAACCTTCGTCAAACCCTTTATTGTTCATTTTGCGGTCATAACGGGTTTTCATCTTTTCAGACATTTGCCGGCCTGATTGTCTGACGTGCTCATAAATGTCATTCATCTTGTTCCGCAAGTCATTCGCATAATCGGTTATACTGCGTGGGGCATCAGGTGGTATTCCAGTGATCAGGTCTGCAGGCAGCCGTAATTCCCTTCCAAAGTTTGCGAAAGCTGGTGTCACCGATGTGCTTTCGTGAACAGCGCTTCGATATGACAACAAAAACGGTTGTATGTGCTTGTCCCAATCTCGTTGCCGATTTTCCACAACTTTGGCTAGGTACCTCTCTAATGTCTGATTGAATCGTTCCACCATTCCATCCGATTGTGGGTGGTAAGAAGTTGTTCTTGTTTTATGAGTACCCATCACTCGACAAGTTTCCTGGAATATTTGAGACTCAAAATTCCTTCCTTGATCACTGTGAATCTCTAAAGGTACTCCAAAACGACAGAAGACTTCATGAACTAATTTATCGGCAACTGTTGAAGCTTCTTGATTTGGAATGGCGAAGACTTCCGGCCACTTAGTGAAGTAATCCATCACAACCATGAAATACTTGTTACCACTTTCACTTTCCGGAAACGGCCCCGCAACGTCAAGGGCTATCCTCTCCCATGGTGCACCAACATTGTACAATTTCAATGCACCTCTGCTACGCGTCTGAGGTCCCTTTACAGCTGCACAACTTGTACATTTGCGACACCAGTCCTCGACATCGTCCCGACAGTGGACCCAGTAAAACCGTTCTCGTATCTTCAGGAGAGTCCGTTTTACTCCCAGGTGACCTCCTGAACAACCATTATGGTACAGCTGCAGAACATCCGGTACTTGAGATTTTGGGACAACCATTTGCAAGTGACAGCTGTTTCCCCGAGCATTTTCCCATTTACGGCACAGGACTCCATCTTGAATCACCAAGCTGTCCCATTGGGCCCAATAGCTCTTTGTGATCGAACTCATTGCTGAGACGTCGCTCCACCTGGGCTTAGGAGCTCTGGCCTTTATCCACTCCAGAATCGGCTTGATGTCTGAATCTTCCTGCTGTGCACGTTGTAGGCTTTCCTTCCACTCGTTGCTGAGGTCCGTCCTGAGCATCCTCACAGGTACCACTTCCTTACTCTCTTGCCTAGTACAGTGCTTGCAGTCTTCAGGACAAGGTCTTCTTGACAATGCATCTGCGTTGCCATGAGATTTCCCGCTGCGATGTTCCACCACAAAGTCGTATTCCTGTAGTAGCTCAATCCATCTCGCAACTTGTCCTTCTGGATTTTTGAACTGCAATAGCCATTTCAGTGCAGCATGGTCGGTACGTAAATGGAATTTCCGCCCCAGAAGATATTTGCTAAAATGCTGCAATGACTTTACCACAGCAAGCAATTCCCGTCTCGTGACACAATAGTTCCTCTCCGGCTTTGACAACGACTTGCTGAAGTACGCTATCACAACCTCTTGATCACCATTCCGTTGAGACAACACACCACCAAGTCCTATGTCACTTGCGTCTGTGTCAACTATAAATTCCTTGCCTGCATCAGGGTACCCCAAAATAGGTGTTTTGCATAGTCGGTCCTTTAACTCCTGGAATGCGATATCGCAACTTTCATCCCAGCTGAAATGTCGCTTCTCTTCGGTTAGCTTATGCAGGGGTTTGGCTATATCTGCAAAGTTCTTAACAAATCGCCGATAATAAGAGCACAACCCCAAAAACGCTCTGACCTGCGTCTTGTCTTTTGGAACTGGCCAATCCTTGACAGCGGCGATTTTTTCTGGATCCGTGCGGATACCTTCTTCCGACACTACATATCCCAAAAAGCTAACTTGCCGTTTGAATAGTGAACATTTCTTCGGACTCAACTTGAGGTTGGCACTCTGGATCTTCATGAGCACGCGTTCCAGGTTTTGAAGATGTTCTTCAAACGTACGGCCTACGATGATAATGTCATCCAAGTAGACCAGACAGGCATCGCCAATCAACTTAGTTAGTACAAGTTCCATCAACCTTTCAAACGTTGCCGGAGCGTTGCACAATCCAAACGGCATAACTTTAAATTGCCACAGACCCTTTCCTGTCGAGAATGCTGTTTTCTCTTTGTCCTTGGGGTCAATTTCAACTTGCCAGTAGCCACTTTTCAGGTCCAGCGTGCTAAACCACTTTACTCCAGTAAGCATGTCCAAAGTGTCATCAATTCTTGGCAAAGGGTAGCTGTCCTTCTTCGTAACGTCATTCAGACGACGATAGTCAACACAAAACCGCATGCTGCCGTCCTTCTTCCTTACCAGCACTACCGGTGAACACCATGGACTAGATGAAGGTTCAATAACACCATCCTTCACCATTCCCTCAATCATGGTTTCTACTTCCTTTTCACGCGCTACCGGCAATCTCCTTGGCCGCTGACGGATAGGCAACTCTTCTCCTGTATTTATTTTGTGTTGAACTAAGCCAGTCTTCCCAATGTCACTATCGTTTAGGGAGAAAACTTCGGCGTACTTCAGTAACATCTTCTTCGCCTTGCCCATCTCATTTTGAGACAGAGCGCTGCGACACTCTTCTAAAAGTGTGGTCACTCTCGTTTGTGCATCTTTGCTGGGGGTCCCAGTCGATAGATATTGGCATTGACGCAGCCAATCCACTTCCTCGCAAGTACCAATCAGTGTGCCTTTTTCAATAGTCTGTTCCTGATCACAAAGGTTCAGCACACGTACCCCTGAGATGTCGGTGGCTCTGACCAAAGTTCGTGCCACTTTCCATGGAAGGTCATTGTCTACCCTTTCCACGAGTACACAACGATGAGTTTGCCCAGAATTCCGAGGAAGACTAACCGGCACAATCGTTTCTGATCTCGGAGGAAGAACAATTTCCTTAAGGCTGTACACATTCCCTGATAACGCCCCTTCCATAAAAAGTTCCTCTCGTCCACATTTCATAACTCCCTGCTTGACGTCAATCTCGCAAAAATTCTTCCTCATAAAGTCAAGACCCAGGATGCAATCGTCCATTATATCAGCCACGATGACATTATGCAGGTAGGTCCTGTTGCCTAGCTTCAACTCCATTTCCTTCTCTCCACGGACGGGTATGCGCTGACCGGTGGCTGTCACCAAATTAATGCATTCCCGGTTGTATGTGGAGTCCCCAAGGAGCCGACTGATAACTTTGGAACTGACGACCGTACGAGAGGCTCCCGTGTCTATGGTCAGCTTACAAGGCATTCCGTTGATCTCACCCTTGATGATTAAGGTGTTCCCGTCATAGGTTTGTGTGATCGAAATTCTTGGGGCTCTTTGAACATCAGCCAGCACCCGCCCCGCAGTCCTGGCTATTACTCGTTTCCCTGCTGCTGCTGGGTAGTGCTGTTAGCCGCGCTACCCTCTGGAGACCGGCCATCTTCCCTTTCTGCAGTTCGCTTAGGGCAACTGGATCGAAGGTGGCCCCTTTCCCCACAGCCGTAGCACCTAGGGCTGTATCCTTTACGATCGCGAACTGTAGCCGCTACAACCTCCCTGACGCGATGGGAACGATGATCCTGCCGCACAGCTTCCACCTCCAGAGCATGGGCCAAGGCGTCCTTAAGCGTCCCGTGGTGACCGAGTCTCACAGCAGCTCTAACTTCAAGGTCCCGGATGCCGTCGATGAATGCCTGCACCAGGTTCCCATCAATAAGCGCAGGTACGGACTGGTACGCTTTTCGAACCAGCTTCTCCACTTCAAGGGCCCACTGCTGCAGGTTTTCGTTACTGCGTTGCACACGATCCTTGAGCTGCGCACGAAACACGTGTTCCAGGTGAGCGTCGCCATATCTAGCCTCCAATGCCTCGAGGAGCTGCTCGTAAGTCACTTTCTTACCGAGAGCTTCCAGCACATTTAAAGCCTGGTCGCGCAGGCCTAGGGTGAGGGCAGTCATGGCCTGACTTTTATTCCACCCGTTCGCCTTCATGACAGCCGCAAACTGAATTTTGTAGGCCGACCAGGAAGAGGTCCCATCGTACGGCGGCACTTTGAATCCACGTAGCGAAGGTGTTGTAGCTACGGGAGCTGCGATTCCATCCCCAAGTTTGAGGTTACCCAACTCTTGCTTCACATCAGCAATGACGTCACTAAACTTGCTGATCTGAGTTTCAGCTTCTGACAAGCGGTTGTCATGCTGGGCAACCTTCTCCTTCACCTCCTTCATGTCTTTCCCGAAGGTTGCGTGAAGGTCCTTTATGAGGAGCATCTGCTCTTCCTGGCGGTGCACCTGCTCCTCCTTATCCCGTTTGAGCTGTTCTTCCAATTGACGGGCCTGCTCCTCCTGTCGGCGAGCCTGCTCCTCCTGTCGGCGAGCCTGCTCCTCCTGTCGGCGGGCCTGCTCCTCTTTATCCCGTTTGAGCTGTTCTTCCAAACGGCGGGCCTGTTCCTCCTGTCGGCGAGCCTGTTCCTCCTGTCGGCGGGCCTGTTCCTCCTGTCGGCGGGCCTGCTCCTGCAACATCATCATCAGAGCAGCAAAATCTGGTGCTGGTGATGCTGGAGCAGCTGTGGACGGGTGTGGCTCTGTGGTTGGTAGCTGGCCCTCCGACGCCTGTGGCATTGCTCCACCAAATCGCCTCTGGTCCGTCTCCTGCTGGCGTTGACTCCGGGTACGGATACCCTCCGTGTCGTCTTTAGGTAAAATCGGCATGATTTTAATCCTTGCTTCTGACACCAATTGTTACGAGCTAGGGGTTCGTGACAATTAAAAACTGCCGATATGAATTACCAAAAATAACACTTTAATTAAACAGTCTAATAACACAACACAATAGCGCTACGGTCACTCTTAAGTCGCACTTGAAGATCGCTTTAGATGTTCTCGCATGTATCGCTTCCAATGAACTACCCCGGGACGCGCTCCGTTCCCGCTTATATAGGGCCCTCGGATAGTTCCAGAACCTTCTACCGTAGAAGCATCTAGAATGTTCGAGTACATATCGGCCTTGACCGAACACATGTCGATAGTTCCAGAAAGTTCTAGCATCGAACTTTCTAGAAAGCTCCTGACCATTAATTCCGCTATTCGATACGAGATGGCGCTAGTGGTAACCAAACATCAATCGTGCGGCTCAACAGTATTTTGTATCGAATTTGTCTTTGGTCAGTGAAAAAAAAGCGAGTCTTACAGTAGTCGCAATGTCATCATCATTGTCAGCCTACAGCAGTCCACTGCTGGACATAGGCCTCTCCTAACTTTCATCCAGCTGCTATCAGCCACTGTACTGTTAGCAGTACCTTACGTTTGCCGGTTCGCTGACTCCAATCAACGACACGTCTACCCCAACGGTTACCGGTTCTACAGCTAATGTGGCCGGCCCATTACCACATCAGCTTGCTAACTTTGGTTAGGTTCTATCCCTCAGAGAGACTCCCAAGCATATCTCGTGCCATAGCTCGCTGAGCGACCTTGCCGTACCGTGCGTGTCCACGTTTCGCAGTATCCGGATATGATCTAGGTATAATATCTGTCATCTCACCTTGGTAATAAGCAACATTGTCACCAACCTCTCGGAAAATGGTTTGGTACCATCTGAAAAACCCGAAAACTGCGCGCTCATTGGTCTAATCAAATAGCGCGCGCTTCTCGGCTTCCTGTTACACACTTCCGTCCCTTTTCACGAAATCACTCCCACAGATTGCAGGAACGCGAGAGGGAAGAGGTTACACTTCAAAAACTGTCATTTTTTAACGGTAAATGGTGCAATCAATCTTCCTCTCTGATATTATGTTTGACGTGGTAGCTTAATTAATTGTGTAGCCATTTTTGGACATGCAAAACGAAATTATAATATTCTGTTACGCATTGTTTTGAGATTCATTAAAAATAACATCGTAAAAAATAATAAACCAGGAAAAATCTCGAAAAATAAGCGTTTCTGGAGAGCATGTTTCAAAATAAAAATAAAACAATTCTTGACTTAATTTTCAACACAAACAGGATGTCGTCACAACAAAACATGTTGTAATGCGATTAAATTAAAAAGTAGGCTAATATTTTTCTTTTTTGCTAAAAATATCATTCAAGTGGAATAAGATTAAGTCGAACAAACATAACATGTTATCACACCAGTTCTTTCTTGATTGTTTTGTCAGAGGTGTAGGTATACACCCACATTTCGCCAGTTATATCAAAGCCTATGTAATAAGGGCCTAGCCTATTGCCATCAATCGGACACAACTCCAGACCGGGGGCTGCTACTGAGAGTAATCGAACCCCTCATTCGCTTCAGAAGAGCTTCTGACCACTAGACCAACGAGGAAACTCAAAACCGAAAGCCCATCTTTAACCGACTTCCAAAAAAGGAGGAACCTCCTCCTTTTTTGGAAGTCGGTTAAAGATGGGCTTTCGGTTTTGAGTTTATAGTGTGAAATGAGTGATATGTTCCACTATATGTATTTTTTTATGTATGTTCCTCGATTTTTCCCCCATTTGTAGACCGATTCTCAAAATATATTTTTTATTTGAAAGAGTATACTCCTGAGGTGGTCCCATTGGCCTTGGTCAGGATATGATGATGGAATCCCAGGGAAATCGAGGGCAACCCTAAAATTTTGTAGACATAAACAATGTTTTTAATATATTTTCTAAAGCTTTTGAGACATTTGCGTATGGTCATCATCATCTCATGACGCTGAGCTGATGAAGGAAGGTACAACTCTTAAACGGTTAGGAGTTAGGTGGGTTCGGGCATAACTCCGTCATAAGACCGATTTGCAAAATTCTTTTTTGGTTCGAAAGGGATTTATTTCGAAATGGTCTCATTTCAATTTCATATAGATCGGATGATGCGTTTCGGAGACAGACAACGGAACTCTTCGAAAAATGACGGCAAATTATCCGAGATTGCTGCTATAGCATAATTAAGCATTGTTTTGACCCCACGGATGATGAAATTTCGAATTGATGTGGGGTAGGTACTATGGCTAAAAAGTTACAAAAAAAAAAAAAAAAAAAATTAAAAAAAAAAAAAAGCAACTGACTTCCAAAAAACACTAGAAAGCGAAAAATGACTTTAATTTCGGAAGGCGGTGACAAGAAATTAATAAAATACATTATCCAAAGTCACCGACGACGCTCGCAATTAAAGTTAGAAGTCGGTTGTTTTTTTTTATATCAGCACTTTTTGGACGTCATCATTTTATACAAGACAGTCCTTCAAAACGCTCCTCCTTCACCACTTTCTAGTGCTATAGTCGGGGGAAGTGGCGCATAAACTCTCCATCAGCAGGCTTAGCACGAGCACTGATTTGTCGACGGAAGAATAGACATGACTATTAAATAAATGATGTACAATAGGATAAGATAGCTATGTTTTTCTATTCATTATCACAGTTATGCGTTCTAAACAAATCATGATTTTGTAGATAATCGTATATACTTTGTGGCCGTCGAGTAGAAAGTTTTGTTGTCAGTGTGGTTCTTGTCTGTCATCTTCTGAAATAGTCTACATTTATAAGGACCTAGACAAATATCGTTAGAAACGAAAGACTAAATGACAGATTGTAGAAGGATATCTACGGTGCGATATAAAAATTTAGGAACGAAATGTCACTTCGTATTGAAAAAGCACTGTCTATTCTTCGTAGAAATACAAAGCGTCATGCTAAGCCCGCAGTACAGATGTTTGGCATGTTAGGAGCACTTAATTCAAATTTTACTACAATATAAAAAATTGCATTGATAGCAACAGGTCTTCATTGTAAACTAATTACAGTGACTTCTTTTGTTCTCAAGATAGAGTGAACTATAAAATAATCTTTCTTAGTTTTCTTCAGAACGACCTGTTGCTAAGAGACTTAACAATGCCATTATTTAAATAGTATGGTTCCTATTGAAAGTATTTTCTTAGGACGATGTTATCGGTTTCTTGGTTGACCAGCGCTGTTGACAATAGGTCCGTCCGAAGTCGCAGCATTTAGCTGAGCAAGGACCTGTTCGTGCACAGATGCGACGCACGGCCTAGTTGTTTTTAAATTTATGATTTGGTTGAAATAAAAGTAGTCACTAATGCACTCTGCTTTCGGCATTTTGTTTTTGTTTTCTTGTTAACAATTATAAAATTGCATGTGTGTCGTACGTAATCCATTTGTCTATGGTCGGTCCCAAGCCTTGACTGACACTATCAGTCAAGTCAATGGACAATATTGTAAAAAATAATCGACTTGAATACGGGGCTTTTGGCCACATTACATGTGCGCATTTTATTTTCATAGTTTATTTTATTTTATGTAATGTGCGTTTTGTTTGTGCAGAACAAACATTTTTTCTTTCTTCTTTTCAGATGCGACGGTATTATTATCATTGTGTGAGGTTTCTAGTAGTTACCATCTCTAAAGTCAGTACTTAGGTACACGATTCAAGAACTACCGTTATTGAAGTTTTTCGTAAGTTAAAAATATGCAACGAATCAGCTGTCTTTCTTAGCTCTAAGCGTTCTCTCAGCTCCTTAAAGGTCGGGAGTTAAGATGTTAAAAAGCCCAAGAATCAAACCACACTGGTAGTTCCAGAGATTACCCCCTAACATATACACTAACAAACAAACAAATTGAACTCGTCACTTGTCGAATTACTCTTGACATAATGTAGGTTACTACTGAGAAATGAGAATTTCATAATAGCTAAACCAATAATATAAGTAATCCTTTTCTTGCTTTCAACACCTTACGCTTAACGAGATAGTCAACATCCTGATAATAGGGTATTTTCCGATTTCATAGAAGTTATTTTAATTTGAAGATTGAGACAATATATTTAACAGAAAAATAAAAATGAATTTATTAATACACATTTTCTAAATTATAAACGAGTAAAATCGAATTTACTTTTCGTTGTTTTGAATTTACCGCCAAAACGCTCCTTACGAAGACTTTTTGTCACGTGACATGTGACGTCAACTTTGTTTATACGGCACCGTTACAAATACTTAGTTTGGCGCCGTTTTAGAAGTATTTGTGCACAGAGGCACCGCACACCGATAATATCACTTTATATCCATTAAAAATCTTGTTAATTATAAACTTGACATTCACTTATTTACTTACTAACTACTTTAGTTTACGCAAAGTTGACGTCACGTGATAAAAAGTCATCGTAAGAAGCGTTTTGGCGGTAAATTCAAAACAACGAATAATTAATTTGGTTTAAATCGTTTTTTAATTGAGAAAATGGATAGAAATCAATTTATTTTTAATTTTCTGTTAAATATTTCGTTCTAATCTTCAAATTAGAATAGTTTTTAAAAAAATTGAAAAATACCCTATAATAGTCACAACAATAAGTTAGTATAAACCTGTCTTATCTCTCGTCAATTCTTTGGCGGATTAATCGATTCGCACGAATTTATTCGTCCGAAAAAGGGCGGATTGATTTTATTTGTGGGCAAATCGACCACTCTAGAAATACGTACAAAGTAATTGGCACGTTTTGAATCTTATGAATGTCCATTCCAAGGTTGCCTGGAAGAGATCGCAGAAAGCGATAAGGCCGCCCATTGTATGTTTTTAGTGTTTTATTTTTGTCATGTATTTTCTGGTGTACAATAAAAAGTATATAAATAAATATAGTTTAAAAAGGAGATTTTTTGTTAGAGTAAGAGAAAGCCGAACCAAAGTTGTTACTTTATTGCATAAAATTCAAAACGCGCCAATTACCATACGTATTTCTGGAGTTGCCGATTCGCCTGTTTTGGGCGAAAAATTTGTGCGAATTGACTAATAAGCCAATTCTTCACATAAAATAGCTACAGATTCTTCCACATTCCAGCACAATTTCTCAAAACTGATTACCATTTTGAAAAGAAAATCTTACTATTTCGTTCCGGATTAATATTGCGTCTTGTACTTTTCTTATTACCCGTCGTTGCGAGCTTTGCGAGGACTTTTATGCACTCTCGGGCTACCTCGCAATGATTATCCGGTAAAAAGTTTCATTCAAATGCATTTTAAAACGTTATTTGAGCAGTTTCTTTTTAGAATTGTGCTTGTTTGGTTGAAGTATGGAAAGAGGTAATTAGGTTTGCGTCTAGGTTAAGTAAATAAAAGTATACTTCACTAGTTTCCGTTCTTGACTAACATTTAAAAAAGTTTATTTAAGGTTTCGCTTGCGTCTTAAACATATTTCATATTGGCAAAAATATTTATTAAAGGCAATTATGTTTGCATTCCTTCAACGTTTCCTTTAAAAATCTAAAATAATTGCACTTGAAAATAAGAAAGTATTTTTTTCTGACATAGCTTTGGGAAACAAATATCTCATTCTAAGATTTCGATTATGCGGAAAAAAAGGGTTTTAATTCGAAGCAGTTTTTGAGCGTATTCCTTGATTCGCACGAATTTATTTTCGTTCGGTTCGGGCGAATCGACACTTATAAATAATATATTATTTTCTATGGGTAATCAAATTCAAGTTGTTAACCAAATCCGAAATGCTAAGAAAAACACACTATTTTCTACCTCTAAATTCGCCATCGTCGCATCAACCAAAAACACACACTAACCCTAACTTTTTTTCAGCTACATCGACCACCATTATCCCTCCATTTTCCTCTATCCCATAAGCCATGGGCCCACTCACCATTACTTGGGGCCCCACCATAAAAAAGGGACAACTTAACGCTTACCTGGACAGTAAGCATGAGTCGTGAGCTCTTTAATGGACCATGGGAAGGGTCCTAAAGTAACTCTTTTGAAGGTTAAACAGACGGTTTTGGTAGTGAAGTTAGTTTGTAGTATTTTTGTTGTAGGTTCGAGGTTCGAGGTGGGTTTGAGTGTCATTTGGTGTAAAATATGGTCTTTAAACATTGAAATAATATTTTATTAAAATACATGCGTTCAAAATTAGAGGAGCCTGTGGCAAATAAATAGCAGCCGCGCGTGTTCATCGATCAGGTTAAGCTACGCTTGCCGCGGTTGCTCCATGGATGGGTGACCATCCTTACATACAAAGACCCCTCCGTGCTTCGGAAAGCATGTTAACCCGTTGGTTCCGGCTCTCATTTGTGGATCTTTGACAGTCGTTTGGTACGGGTCGTAAGAATTCAGTCTGTTGACGTCCGACAGGCAGCCGAGCTATGTAAAATACCGGTATCCTGCTGCATCCGGTTAGACTGGAAGCTGACCTGAACATAGTTGGGAAAAGGCTAGGCAGATGATGACTCAGCATCTGCTTATTCTTCCATCCCTAACTTTATTGGGGTCGGCTTGCAGTCTAACCGGGTGCAAGTAATTTATATAAATTTTCTCTTATGTATTGGCTTGTTAGTCAAATCTATCGCCTACAGTTTTAATATGTTACGTCTTTATTTTCTTTCCTTCTTTATGTTATTCTATTTCTAAATTAACTTGCCTTTTCGAATGCAACTACAGTTATTTTTCAACCGCATGTAGGTACAACATAAGGTCCACTTTTGCTGACAAGCTTCACAGTAGATATCTAGAATTTGAGACTCCTGTTGTTTTCTATGCCATAAATAAATAGTGTTTCAATGGAATCTTAAAATGCTATATTGTTTTACCTTATAGCTAAAAAAAACATTATCTTGGAAAAGATTTTTCTTGTTGTTTAAAAAAAAAAAAACAAAATGATTTAGTAAGTACATAAACTTAAAAAAATACGTATCTTAACCCTTAAAGTCGCATGATGTTTTTTGCTAATGAAAACAAGTGACATTCATTTTAATGGTTTATTAGACAAACAAAAAGTTACAAAAAATACAAAAAAAAAATCTAGACCTGATATTTTTTGGAAAACCCTATGTAAGTATATTATACTATACGGTGCCACTTTTGCTCGCAACATTAAGAAATCGGCAATGTATAGCATACTATACGTTGCGCTATATTAGTGCTTTGTGTGGTAAGCCAAAAACCAGCTTCTGCCTTTGACATATCATAAATGTATTTTGCATTTAGTGCACATTGTACTTGCTTGGCCTCCTTGACAATATTTACACCTCTGATACCCGCTTAACAGAGGGCAATGTTCGTATTTATCATACCTCACGTCATCAAAAGGCCTCTCAGCCATTGGTTTCTTTGTCTTTTGCCTCTCAGGTACAGATTCAATGTCTTTACAGGCACGGTTCTATCACGCTTCAGAAGTCCAGGGTAGATTTCGTAACGGAAGTCTTTCAAACGATCTTGCTTCCTCTTCTTATTTATTTGTCTGTCATGTCTACGACGTAACAGCCAAGTATTATTTACACATATGTCCAAAAGCTGGAAAAATGTATTCATGTATCATAATCTGTGTGATTTTATACCTGTGCGGTATAATGCTATTAGCATATCCGCCAAATCCACTCCTTCCATGTGGCGATTATAATGCTTCACCATTAGGACATTTTAAATGCACGCGACTTTTCGACTCTTTGCTGTAACGTTTGATATTCTCAAGGGGAAAAGCGTCAATATAAGAGCTTACTAACCTTACATGCTTATTATTAAACCACTTGACCACACTAAGTTTGTTTTCATTGCAGACCACTTGAGTAAAAGCTCCTCTTCCTTTCTTCTGTAGCGATTTATCGTCAATCATTTTACACTCTGCATCCTTCAATCTACTTTTCCTAACAGTCCCTAAACTAAATATACCATAGTTTTCTCGTAATATATAATATATATTAGCTCTAAAGATCAGGATGGTTGGATTCCTGTGAGGGGAACTTGATCAGTTTCTTGTTCAACATCAGAAAGGGCTTCTGTGTTTAATTCTACCTCGTCCTCTGAAGGGTTAGCTGATGAAACGGTACTGCTAGAATGTCGAGCCTTTCAAATAACGATTCTAGTGACGGTGCTGGTGAACTCTCAGCTGTTCTCGCTTCATCTCCACTGCCCGATTCATCACTAGCATCAGAATTAGCATTTAGCGCAGGAACCAAAGACAATATTCGTCTGGCTCTTCTCTTATTGTGGTCTAAAACAATATGAAGCAAACATGCAAGTCAACCACCACCAAAATAAAAGCTAAGACGTTATTTAAGCACTCTATAGAACTAGTCTCATATCAAAATAAAATTAAATTGTTAGTTTAATCATAATAGCGATCGTGGCGTTGTATACTATACTATACAAACAAAAATCGTGGTAAATATTAGCAATTGTAGCATTGTATAGTATACTATACATATATATATAAACAAGTCAAAATAATACAAACACCACACTTTCCAAGTTATTCATACAGCAAAATGATTAGAATAACTATTCACCTTTACATTTCATGCATTGGAAATCCATAAATATTAGGTCTTTACCTATGAAATTGCCGTTCTGCAGTACTGGACATTTCAAATCAAAATAATTTTTGTTTGGCTAAGAATTCTAATTTCAAATTAATTTTATTTTAAAAACATGGATTTTTTTTTCTAAAAGTAGTCATTTCTTTATTGATTAGTGTTACATTTTCATCGCATTTCAATCTTTTTCGTCATCATGGATACGTTAAAAATTCGAGTAATTATGGAATATGAGTACCGTCGTGGCAGCAACGCGGCACAAGCGGCACGCAACATCAACGACGTTTACGGAGCTAACACTACAAACCAACGCACCACCTGTTATTGGTTTGCTCGCTTCCGTTCTGGAAATTTCGACCTGAAAAATGAACCTCGCGGTCGTCCGAAGACTTTGGTCGACAATGACGAATTAAAGGCGATTGTGGAAGCTGATGATACACAATCTACGGCTGAATTCGCAGCAGCTTTCGACGTTAGCGTCAAAACAATATTGGTCCATTTGCGTCAAATTGGCAAGGTAAAAAAGCTTGACAAATGGGTGCCCCACGAACTCAATGATCGCCAGCGCGAAGTACGCGTCGAGACGTGCCTTGCACTGCTCAACAGACACACAAATGAAGGAATTTTGAACCGCATTGTTACCTGCGATGAAAAATGGATTCTGTTTGATAACCGTAAGCGCTCAGCAAGTTGGTTGGATCCTGGTTCAGCACCTAAACAATGCCCTAAACGAAAACTTACCCCTAGAAAAGTGATGGTCACTGTTTGGTGGTCTAGCGCCGGTGTGATTCATCACAGCTTCTTACCAAACGGGGTGAGCATTACTGCAGATGTGTACTGTGAAGAACTGAACACAATGATGGAGAAGCTGGCGCATCTCCAACCAGCATTGGTCAATCGCTCGTCTCCGCTGCTCCTGCACGACAACGCGCGACCTCATACTGCACAGCAGACGGTCTCCAAGTTGCAAGAACTGGGGTTGGAAGCTCTCCGTCATCCGCCCTACTCACCAGACCTTGCGCCTACAGACTACTACTTTTTCCAGAATTTGGATAACTTCTTGGCGGGAAAAAAATTTAATACCCGAGAGGCAGTACAAAATGCCTTTGAAGAATTTGTTGCCTCCCGTCCAGCTGATTTCTTTAAGAAGGGCATCAATAAACTGCCACTGCGATGGCAAAGATGCATTGATTGCATGGGTGATTACTTCGATTAATACAAATAAAAAATTCATGAAAAAAAATCGTTTAAATTTTTTCATACAAAACGGCAATTTCATAGGTAAAGACCTATTATTAATAAAAACACGAAAATAACCAAAACTCACCTTGATAATAATTTCTGGCTGCGACTTGTTCGTTAATTTTGACAAATGATTTAAATTTACCATAGTTTTAAGAAGTATTGTCATATTGACTTTTAAAAAAACGATCAGAAATGTGATTTATGGTGAAATATCACAGATAAAATGGAATTAAATTGGTCAATTTTTTTTAAAAGTTAGACGTATATTATACTATACAAAGTCACTTTAAGGGTTAAGGTGAAATACGCTCCATAAAAACATAAAATCATCCACATCAAGGAAGGAAAAAGGAGTATTATTATATGACAAACCTCCCCAAAAGGGTCCAATATTTACCAATCATGTTGACAGTCAAATATTGACTGATGAACGAAAGAACGAATTCAAAAACGACCGATCGATTGAATGAGTTCTTTAATGTATTTATCGTTGCTACAGCTCGAGTGAATTGGAAGAAACTTTGTAGAACATGAATAAATAAAATTGTGATAAAAATAGACCAGCTTTTTACTGTCCTACTGTTGTGCAAAGAGGTCTTCTTCTTCTTCGAGCACTGATTACTACATTTGCTCAAGATGGGTTGGCGATTTTAGACTTACATTATTAACTACAGATAAGTCTAGATTAATGAGTAATGTAATAATGTCCACGAAAAAGTCAGAAAGTAGCAATGAATTGAAAATTGAAAAATGAACATTGAGACTTGCCGAATTGGTAAAACTATTATTCCTTTATAACAAATGAATTTTTCAATGTTATGTATATGATAATAAATAAAATAAAAAATACGTGTGGCACTCGGGGACTGCCGCGGTAAAGCTATTGCATAGCATTTTTTATCAACTTTTGCAATAATTATTTATTTATTTTTATTTATGCAGTATTTTTTTTCTTTGATATTAATACAAGTTACACTTTTTGAGCGTGGTTACCGATTAGAAAACAAATTTTATTATATCGTACATTCGTACCATATACATACAAGTTAAGCGAACGCTCGGCCGAGCTACATGGTAGGCAGAGTGGGCGGTGTTAGGTTTTATTTTCGTTGCGGAATTTCTTGATTCGGTCTCCGCGCTCAAAGCCCGCGATAAAAGCTATGCAATACCTTAAAAATTGTAGCCATCCGGTATAGGGAACAAGGTCCAAGCTACCGGTCGTCAGGGCTCCTGAGAGAGGAACCTCCTAACGATACGCGCCGCGTCCAGAAGTACTGCTTTCTGGATCAAGCTACTGGATCAGCAGCCTAACGAGAGGTGGTCGAGGCTCTTGGCTATTATGCCATTGGCCATCACGACTAACGGCACAATTACTGCTGTATCCACATCTCACATGTGAAAACCTCAGTGTCAGGTCAAGATACTCAATCTGTTCATCTTTCTAAGCTTTCAAGAGGTTCTCGTGAAAGAAGAAATTTCTCTCTCTCCAAATTATTATTATTAGTGATCGCCCATTGGAGGGGCTTGTGGCTAAGTTACAATAGCTGCGCGGGTCGACGCTTGCCGCGGTTGGTCCGTGGATGGGTGACCATCTTTACATACCAAGACCTCTCCGTACCTCGGAAAGCACGTTAAGCCGTTGGTCCCGTACTCTTCCGTAAACATAATGTTTTTATATTATATGGAAGATTATTATAATATACTAAACTGTTATTTTCCTTTGTTTTCAGGTAATATTATCAAGACTTGGCTTCCGTACCAAAATGAAGTAAACGAGGATCGTAGACTCATGCCTTCTCATTATATAAAGATGAGCTGTTCAGCAAGATTGATGGGTGAGCTGACTGCACAGAACGATTGAGGTATCAACGAAACTAAATCTATTAGGTTTCAAAACATCTTCTTGATCGTGTTTTTAAAAAGTTTTGTGCAGATTCGAGGTTTAAGTTTAATGCCCACGTTCAGCTGTGCAATTTTACAGGTCAATATATTATGTATAAAGCTTTAATGGTTATTTATTTCATACTAGATTTTGCCCGCTGCTCCGCTTGCGTGGATGTTGGTTATCGCGTAAAAAATTTGCCTATGTATTTCTCCATATGCCAGGCTGTATCTCTACCAAATTTCATGACGATCGGTTCAGCGGTTTAGGCGTGAAAGCGTAAAAGACAGACAGATAGAGTTACTTTCGCATTGATAATATTATTAGTAGGGAATTAGAGATTGTATAGGTATTTAAAAGATAAGGTAGTGGTGGCACATCAACGTGCGAATTGTAATTATGAATTCATCATAGGATTTTAGACCCGGAAGAACTTTTTCATCGGTTACAAAAAACTGCTTCATAGAAAATGAAATACCTACGTGGTCGAAATATGTAAATGGAATAGGATTTTATTTTTTATAACCGACGAAAAATTTAAACGCAGGGGATTTCAGAATCATGTAGGTACTGAAACTGAATCGATGGTAGCTGGTTCTACGACGGGACATCGTCGTAGAACCAGCTACCTTCGATTCAGTTTGCCACCTTGTGTATAAACAACTAAATTCTTACACTAGGTACTTATATTAAATGACTAACTAACTATACAAGTATTTACTCGTACAAAATCAAAAGGACACTTGAGCATCAAAGTACTTACACGTACGCATCGCTGTCGTCCGGAAGCATGCTCAGAAGTCTGGCAACATTGCAACTTTGAATGAGAATGCTAGTTCTTTGGCCAAAGAACGACCCAGCCCTCTGGTCACAAGAAGTGTCGACCAGTCGGCGACAAATTTTCCTTAAAAAGGAGACGCGCACTCGGGCCCCGTGGCCCGAGCGTTTCGACCCCAAACGGCTTTTGGGCTTAAGCACCTAAATCATAGTAGATTATTCACTAAGGGGATAAAGCAGTGTCTTATGAGTTAAGACCAGAACCCTGAGTGCAACGAGGCGACGAAGACACCGATATCCTCGAAGACAATACTCTATTTTTCATATCTTCACACAGAAAGACTGTGACCAGTTTGTTTCGGCCTTTCTTCTCAGAGTAGACGAATAGGAAACGCTGACCTCGCCTAGTTTAAAAATATGATTGACGTAAAGTGTTTGTATAAACCTACTTACAGAAATAATAGTACATTATGGTACAAGTGTGTAACGTTGGTGATTATCGCTGAGGCGCCATTGAGACCCGAGCCGTCAGGCGAGGGTCTTAAGAGAGCCGAGGACGATAATCATCAATACACACGTGTATCATACGACGTTTTTCAACACACTTGCGAAGAAAATAATACTAAATCATCATCATCATCATCATCCATCATCATCCATCATCATCATCCATCATCATCCATCGTCATCCATCGTCATCCATCATCATCCATCATCATCATCCATCATCATCCATCGTCATCCATCATCATCCATCGTCATCCATCATCATTCATCATCACCCATCATCATCCAGCATCATCCATCATCATCATCATCATCATCATCCATCATCATCCATCGTCATCCATCATCATCCATCATCATCATCCATCGTCATCCATCGTCATCCATCATCATCCATCATCATCCATCGTCATCCATCGTCATCCATCATCATCTATCATCATCCATCATCACTCATCATCACCCATCATCATCCAGCATCATCCATCATCATCATTCATCATCATCCATCGTCATCCATCATCATCCATCATCATCATCCATCATCATCCAGCATCATCCATCATCACCCAGCATCATCCATCATCATCATCGTTTTTAAGAACAAAGCAACTCAAACAAAAAACAACCTATAACTCACTAAGAACAAAGCAACTCAACCAATTCTATAACTCACTAGTGAATAATAGTAATGAAAAAGTCACAGTTTGATAATAGGTGTCATTATGTGCCTAACTGTAGTGAAATTAGAGCCATTTTATGAGCAAGTGTGTTGAAAAATTATTTATCACTAGCTTTTGCCAGCGGCTTTGCCCGCGCGGAACTTTCATCCCTAATTTAACTCCCTTAGGGGTTGAATTTCGAAAAATCCTTCCTTATTCCTTGTGTACATTATAAAGGGAACCTCTGTGCAAAATTTCGGCTTTCTAGGTCCAAGGGTTTGGGCTAGGCGTTGATGAGTCAGTCAGTCAGGAGTTTTCTTTTTATTTATATAGATTTATAAATAAAAAAAGCAATTTAACTGAGCAACCTTCAGTTTATGTTTGCATTTAATTTGACATTATCGAACAGGTGGTTGAAAATAGTACATTATGGTACAAGTGTGTAACGTTGGTGATTATCGCTGAGGCGCCATTGAGACCCGAGCCGTCAGGCGAGGGTCTTAAGAGAGCCGAGGACGATAATCATCAATACACACGTGTATCATACGACGTTTTTCAACACACTTGCGAAGAAAATAATACTAAATCATCATCATCATCATCATCCATCATCATCCATCATCATCATCCATCATCATCCATCGTCATCCATCATCATCCATCGTCATCCATCATCATCCATCGTCATCCATCAACATCCATCATCATCCATCATCACTCATCATCACCCATCATCATCCATCATCATCATTCATCATCATCCATCATCATCCATCATCATCTATCATCATCCATCATCACTCATCATCACCCATCATCATCCAGCATCATCCATCATCATCATCCATCGTCATCCATCATCATCCATCATCATCATCCATCATCATCCAGCATCATCCATCATCATCCAGCATCATCCATCATCATCATCATCATCGTTTTTAAGAACAAAGCAACTCAAACAAAAAACAACCTATAACTCACTAAGAACAAAGCAACTCAACCAATTCTATAACTCACTAGTGAATAATAGTAATGAAAAAGTCACAGTTTGATAATAGGTGTCATTATGTGCCTAACTGTAGTGAAATTAGAGCCATTTTATGAGCAAGTGTGTTGAAAAGTATTTTGTGTTATTCCTCTTGTGAAACTAATATGTCCAGTGTTCGAAATATCAACCAGTTAGCAAGCTGACACTTCTGCTAAGTACTGTAAAGTCAAGCAGATTTAAAAATATTTGTGTTCGATTTTTTGTTATGCTGTATTGCTATTCTGTATTCGTTTAAGTACCTGGTACTTATTGACAGGCCTGCACTGTCCTCCCATACATTTTAGCTCTGAAAACATTGTTAAAGCCAATCATTTTTAAAAGAGTGACCGTGGAGTTTCTTGCCGGATCTTCTCCATAGGAAACAACATATTGGAACCGTGCACCTAGCTTCTGACGTTTCATAAGTGCCCATGCAGGTTTATATGAAATAAAAATATTTTGATTTTGATTTGTTTGGAATAAACAGAAAAAAATAGGCGCGTTGATGAAAAAACTTGTAAGTACCAAAATTACTAAAAATTAAAAAGTTGAAAACACGAACAATTAAAATGAATGTGTTCTTTTGATTTAATAATCTCGGCACTCTGTACCGCTGTGGGCAAAAGGGGGTGGTGTTTAAAGTACCGCTGCCTCTTATAAGTTTGACTTAACGTAACCATAAAAAATCTTTAAAAAAACAATCTACTTCCGGAAAAACAGTACAAAGTGAAAAATAACTTTAATTTCGGAAGTCGGTGACATTTTTGATTTGTATTTAAATTTTTTGGAAAAAGTTTTAATTTTTCACTTTTTAGCTATACATAGTACCCTACACCAAATCGAAATATCATCATCCTTTGGGTCAAAACAATGCATATTTATGCGATAGCAGCAATCGCGGTTGATTTATTTTGCTGTCATTTTTTGAAGTTCCGTTGTCTGTCTCCGAAAGTCATTATCAGATTTAAATGCAATTATTTCGGAATAAAACTCTTTTTGAACAAAAAAAGAATTTTCCAAATCCATATATGATGAAGTTATGCCCGAACATACATAAAAAAATAAAATAAAAACATGTCGAATTGATAATATCCTTCTTTTTGAAGTCGATTAAAAAGAAAATTGACTACCACCGCGACGGCATCGGCATCGACGTTTCATTCATATATGACATGATATTGACTTACAATGTTTGTCAATCCAATGTATCTGTACCACTGTGTAGCAATACAGAGACCTTTTTCTGTAGACGTAACTTTAAGTATAGTATAAGATCTTCAAGAGATAAAATTTTTGATAGTATTATAGCTAGCTATCAAACTAGTTAATGAAGGAGAAGTTTCGTCCGGTGAAGGACGATCAAAAGCTTTCCAAAAATAATACATCATTTGTTAAATTATGTTAAGCATTTTAGAAGTTATTAAGGGCTTGTGGCTCAATAATATTAGCCGCACGGATCTATCGATCAGGTAAAGCTATGCTTGCCGCGGTTGGTCCGTGGATGGGTGACCGTCTTAACATACCAAGACCTCTCCGTGCCTTGGAAAGCACGTTAAGCCGTTGGTCCCGGCTGTCATTTGTAGACCTTTGACAGTCGTTACAGGTCGTCAGCAGGCCGAAAGTCTGGCAACCTGTCTTTACAAGAGGTATCCTATTACCCAGTAACATGTAAAATAACGGTATTCAGTTGCATCCGGTTAGACTGGAAGCCGACCCCAACAAAGTTGGGAAAAGGCTAAGCAGATGATGACATGGGTCTGCTTCCCAACCGGCCCAGCAACGGAAGAAAATACAGATAAAAAAACAGTCGCACTCCGGGGGTGCCGACAGAAGTGAAAACTTGAACAATTACTTGTTGTGTGTTGATGTAGCATGATCAGCAAAAATATTAACTGATTTAACATTTTTTTTGAAAAATAAAACAAAAAATTGTAGTTTGAGTCAATTTTGGCAGTAGATCTATTAGTTAGTCCCTATTAGGTGTATAAAAATCAAGGTCGTGAGTCAACACGATAAAAAGATATGGGCTAATTTAGATTGATCGAAAACTTGTAAGAACCAAAATTTACCTTGATTTTCAACTTTTTTTAATTTTTTCGTTATTTTGGTACTTACAAGTTTTTTTAGAGTGACCTCCATCCTAATTATCGCTTTCTCCTATCTCCTACACGTTAGAGAGAACATTGATTTCATCCATGTGTGACATGTATTCTGTTCATGTAGCATGTTATTGACATTCCCGTGCAAGATATGTCGCCTTTTGAAGTGGGTCCAACAAATAGGCATTTAATTTGAAAGGGTACTGTAATTAATTTGGATGGGAGGGCCGGGATTGGTCGTTGGGTTGAATGGTATTTTTTTGTGATTTTGGATGTGATTTGCGATAGCTCGACGGGGTTTTTTTGAAGTGAAATCATCTTTAGGCGTGTTGGGCAATTTTTGAGATGGGAAAAAACAATTGAACTCGAGACACCGTTACCGACAGTTAGTTTTAGTTGGGCCTGATTAGTAAAAATTACATGTAATAAAAGATGTAGAGGTAAAATTGCTGCCAAAATTGACTCAAACTACTATTTTTTGTTTTATTTTTGTTGTAAAGTCAGTTAATATTTTTGCTGATCATGCTAAATCCACACACAACAAGTAATTGTTCAATTTTTCACTTCTGTCGGCACCCCCGGAGTGCCACTGTTTTTGTTTATCTGTATTTTCATCCCGTTGCTGGGCCGGTTGGGAAGCCGACCCATGTCATCATCTGCTTAGGCTTTTCCCTATCTTGGGGTCGGCTTCCAGTCTAACCGGATGCAGCTGAATACCGGTATTTTACATGGAGCGACTGCCTATCTGACATTTCAGCCGAAAAACATCCACTGCTGGACATAGACCTTTCCCAATTTGGGGGGTGTTGCCATAATCGCCACGCTTGGCAGGCGGGTTGGCGATCGCAGTATGGTGGTAAAATGCATAGTGAAACGCTGCTGCCTATTCTCTAGTAGTTCCCTTAGTCGCCTCCTACGACACCCACGGGAAGAGATGGGATGGTGCTATTCTTTACGCCCGGCACCACACGGAACGGACCTGATCTCCACAACCCAGTTATTGGGTAATACGCTACCTGGTTGCCCGTTGCCGTTTGTGGCAGACTTTCGGTCTTCTGACGACCCGAAACGACTGTGAAACCCAGGCAGGCTCTTTCATCATCATCATCATTTCAGCCGAAAGACGTCCACTGCTGGACATAGGCCTCTCCCAGGTTCCTACACTTCGACCGGTCTTGTGCTTCCCACATCCAGCGGATACCCGCGGCCTTCACAAGGTCATCGGTCCACCTTGTGTGAGGCCTTCCCACTCTATGTCTTAGGCAGGCTGTTTACATTGTGTAAATTATTTCATCAGCACTTCTCTTAAAATGATGACGGTAAACATGGTGAGGAAACTGGCATGTCTTCTGCCCATCCTCTAGTGAATCCCATCAGGGTGCGAAATATAACGTAAATTTTTATTTGCCTGGCCCTGTCTTATCTATGACGTCATGCCGTGATAAGCCGCCATTTTCTTGTCGCATGCTATAAGTTCGTTTCCCTAACCTAACATGACTGATGGTATTAATAAGTTGAACCTGCAAGCATGTACTATAAATTGATTTACAAGAAAATTCCATGGTTGAACTTCGTTCGAAGTTGTTGTAACTAATTTAGAAGTTCATTGAGTCTTTTCATAAATCTTCCTGAATCATAGCATAAGTATAATCGTCCATAATTTTCCCACTGGTGGGACAGAGGCCTCGTCTCTGTGAGAGGATGTGGGCCATAATCCACCTCGCGGGCCCAGTGCGGGTTGGTTTGAATTAAATCAGAATTTCCAAAAATTTGTAATCCTGTTTTTGAACAGTTGCAGAATCACAGTTATTTTCACAGAGAAATTTAGTTAGAATTACTTTTACTATGAAATCGAATTAAATTCTTCCACCCAATAGCAGCTCTTAAAAACTTAACTCAAAAGAAAAACCTCTTAGTCAAAACCAGCCTGTAGCTGCTCGTAGAGCTTCATGTGCTAAAAAGCTTGAAAAAGATGGGGCGGCATCTACAACGCCACATGCGAACTATGCATCAAAGACATGACATCATACAAATCTTGCATCGCGCAATCAGAGTTTACCGCGCGACTCGTATATATACATTATCCCGACATCAACCGTCGGGTAGTTGCCCACCAGACACAACACCCATCTGATCAGAGGATCCTCCCTTTCCCATAGAATAGGAGTGAACTTAACACACCGTTCCTCATACCTCTATACTGGTAACCCCGAGAATGAACGTCAGCGTAACCTTCGTGGTGGAGCACACGGTGGCGGTCTGCCCAGCTTGGGTGGAGCACAGCCGTGTCCTCGTGGAGGCGATCGGCGGCGGCGATCTCTCGCGTCCGGCCCTGGTCCAGGCCATGGTACGGAGCGAGAGGGCATGGCTAGCCGTCACCTCCTTCAGCGAAGCAGTGATGCTCGCGAAGAGGGAGGCAGCGCAAGTGAGGGAGAGGCAGTCTATGCGCCCTCGCGACCCTAGCCGCCGCAGGATACGGAGACGCCCTGGGCGTCGGGAATCTCAGTCCGATTTCCGGCCACCGAGGCATGAGCTCGTGGACGGCGAGTAATGGGTAGCTCGCTGTCCGATATGGACCAAGCCCAAGTCGACGGCGCATTGTGTTCCACGCGCGCCTCAAAGAGATGTCAGCACAAAAATGATGGGGCCTGCAAGGGCCGATGCTTGCTAGGGGTGCGGGTTTGTTCGAAAGAGATACCACAGCCCCTGGCATACAGGCTACTGAAGGAAAACGGGTGGGTTTAAGTCAGTAAAAGTCTGACACCCCCTCCTGCTACACCCAGAGCGGGAGAAGTTATTTGATGATTTCCTACCCAAAAAAAAAAGCGTAACCTTCGTGCAACTACTTTTAGCCACAAAGCCATAAAGGTTTTTCTTCGAAATGAGTTGGTATCTACTCATTGCAAAGAAAAACTTCGCATATATGGCACACGGTCACAGTAAAAAGTTGAACACTCAAAGCTATGTATTAAAGCAATCACAACGAGTATATAACCTCAAACACCAAGTCTATGATCCCTATTCTTTCCCTACCAGTCCATTCATTTATTATTACCGCCGTTTCCAAGAAAACTACATCATTCACCACGTAATGCAGTCAAAGATGAAATGCACCTGATAATTCATATTCCATTAACTTTTCAAAGTGGAATAAATTAAAAACGCTACGTATAAGGCTGCTTTTCCACCGCAGACGTGCAAGTTAGCTAAGCGGTAAGCGAGCTTAAAGCTAAATAAGCTACGAAACTATCTCCTTTACTCATAAAGGTGACTTGAACTTAAGACAAGCTTAAACGTCACAAAATCTTTGGTTAAGGCAAATCTAGTTGACATTTTTTCCATTCAAACTTCGGGAGTATTTTACTCCACTGTTCGACAATGTATATCAAAAATTAAACATGCTACGGTTTTTTCCAATAATGAGACGGATTAATATTGTCTGTGTGAAAACAGAATTAAAAAAAGTTAAAAGCCATTAAAAAGTTAGGTGGCAACAAAGATTCGTTTTTCTGGCTAATTTAACCTAACTTTGGGTGTAAAAGTGTAAAATCTCCAAAACCAAGTCGGTACCGACAAAGCACAAATATCGAAAAGTTCAATAAACTTTATTGCTCATTGATTTATCTAGTGTTTTTTTTCATAAAACCCGCACCTCCGAAGGACTTTTCCTAATTTTTTACGAGCCTGTTTCACTATAAATTCGCTAGTCTACACGTTGTGCGTGTAGACTAGCGTCTAACTGCTCATCACTGATATCTGTCGGACACGATGCCTGGTGAGCCAGCGTGATTTTTAGCCAGGCCCACCTGTGAGTTCGAGCCCGCGACTAGATCCCCCTTATGCAATCACTATAAATACGCTTCCATAAACTCACGCCTATTTCCCATGGTGTTAGAATCTACAGGACGCCACCCCATCTGCTTACGATCTTTACATGTTCCTATTGCTTCTTTTGCGTTCATACATTGTGATGTATCTATGCAAACGAAGCAAATGTGGTCATAGTGAATTTCACTATGACCACTTAAAATTCCGTACTTGTAACCACGTCAATCACACACGACATCTGCTAATATCGTATTAATAATATTGCCAAATTGTCTTGGAACATACAGAATATGACATTTCGATTCCTTACCGTTACATTGGTTTCTAAAAAACATGATATTGACGTAGTTTGAACGTAGTAAGATTAAACGGGGAATCATTATAACCATACTGAATTCATATATGACCACTTAACGATTCCTTACTCGTAACCACGTCAATCACACACGACATCTGCTAATATCGTCGATATAAACTTATCTTCGTTGAACCCTTCTCTACCAACGCAAGCTATTAAAATCAAACGGATGTTATTGGTTTATTTCACAGGTTCTAAAACGTATTGCGACCATTTTGAAGCCCCCTACCGGTTTCTACAGCCTTAAATATTCGTTCAGACTGACACGGCGCGGCGATAGAAATGCTATCTGAAATCGTTGAACAATCGACCTTAATCAAGGATACAGTTGCCAAAATTCCTAGTAGACATGATTAAATAAACTACTTGTTTTCTGTGAACCTTCTACTGCTATCAGCGTCAGGTATATTTGCCTGAAACATGCTGAGCTGGACTCCCATTTGGTGCAACTTTGAGACACACACCTCGCTTTTGCACTCCCACCGCACGTTATTTCATTTGAATGTTAAAGTTTAAATTACTGTGTCATAGCCTAAAGTGTCATCACTATACTTCTGTCAACCTGTTTTCTTTTTTTCTTAGTGTATTGGCACCTTGTTCTTTTCATGTAATTAATTTTAATCTCATTGTGCTTTGTTTGTTGTGTTGTGTCTTTTATATGCACCAAATAAACGATTTATCTATCTACGAGTATCTATCTATCTTGTCAGCCTCCTGCGCCAACAAGGAGGCTTTATGGCCCACATTTAGGAACTATCTTACAGCACACACATTCCTTGCTACGCTGTTTAGCTCATCTGTTGAGGAAAGGCACCTTACAGTCCGTCGGCTAGGTAAAGCAGTATTTTGTTTTATCGAATGCCCCTTTTGCGTGCATAGTCCTCATTCGGACGTTTTACTACAAATCGTGGATGTTGTTATGCAATATGAGATAGGATCAAGAGTTTCATTTTTATGAGAGGTTATATTCGATCGATCTTGGTTTACGTAAAAATGTTTGGATATATGTATGTCAAAGTGGGAATACTTATACAACGTGTAAGTAATTAACGTAAGACCTCATACAATTAGAGTATTGCGATAAAAACATAATACAGTAACTAAACCTTTTTTTTTACGTTTACTGTTATTGTCAAGAAAAACTTGTTGACCACAGCATTGCTGTATCCATTAAAAATTGAGTCTTATCTTCTTGCTATAAGGTTGAATTTTCTTTGGCTCAATTGGCGGGAAGGATGGCAAAATACGTAATTAAAAAAAAACCTATATTAAAAGGTATACTGAAACCGATTCAGTAGTTAATTAGGAAAGAACTATTTTCAGGTCTTGCTTTAATTCTGTTCAACCTCGTATAATTTTCGGTTCAGTTATTTTTGGTAAAGTATTTTCAGACATAATGATAGTTCATTCGTTCGTTTTCTACTTTATTTTTAACTAGCTTCTGCTCGCCACTTCGTTCGCGTCAAATTTCTTGCTTCCCCACCCAACCCGTCGCTTCGAATCGCCTGCCCGTGCGAGTACTTCGTATTCGTGACTTTTTTGTCTTTGCTCGACTCCCAGGGTCTTAGCGTAGTGTTAAATGGTATAAATGGGCTATCCAACACTAAAAGAATATTTCAATTCGAACCAGTAAGTATTTCCTGAGATTAGCGCGTTCAACCAAACAAACACACAATCTCTTCAGCTTTATAATTTTTATTATAATTTTAAAAATGGCGTTTAATTCTTCATGTACTTATTTGTCTTTTCCTTTTAGGTACGACTCGATTTTTACGACAGAAGTTAAATGCCAGGTTAGTAGCAAAGCTGATAGCCCAGAAGGCGCCAAATAAACTAGAATATCGTTTCTTACGATAGCGTTTTTAATGCCAAGTTTTATAGCCCCTTATCCAATCCAAAACCAATAAAAACAGACATCAGTACAATTACAAATGAAACGTGAAATAATAAGACTTCCTGTTTATTAAGCCAAATAACGATATTGGACATAAAGAAAATAAAATACACAACATTATATTTTCTTTTTCCTCCCCTTAGTTTGTTCAAAGAGCAATGTACCTATTACTTACCGAAATGACGGTAGTTATTTCCTCCAAGAAACGGAGCCGCTTGCCAAAGATATTTCACTTATATTTCAGGCATTCAATTGCTTATGTAAGCACATCTTTAAAACAATAAGCTTATAAATAATAAACAAAAGTTGCTGAAATTGCTTTTCTTTAGCAATTCAATTAAGAGAAAACTGTTTGATATTTGGACATTAATAAAGCTGATTTTGAAGTTCAAGAGAATATTTTGGAGTTGTTTATTTGAACATTTTGATCTTCTGCTTTGCTATATCTTCGTTATATTTATTTATTTTCTGTTTTTTACTTTGTCATGCATCTATCTTCTTAATTTTATCAGTGTTTTGAACTTTACAGCTGAATAATCCTCGATAGTTACTTAATAATTAGGTACACTAATCATAAACTAATTAAAAAAAAAACAACCAAGAGACCAGTGGTCGGCCAGTTGTATTGGCCCCAATTTACGAGTCGCGGTCGAGAGTTCCAACCCACACAGGCTATTTTTTTTACCGACTTCAAAAAGACGGAGGGTATCAATTCGACATGTTTTTTTTTATGTATGTTCGGGCATAACTCCGTCGTATATACTCGTAGACAGATTTGCAAAATTTCTCTTTTTGTTCGAAAGGGGTTTACTCCGAAATGGACCCATTTAAATTTCAATGCATAAATATGTATTGTTTTGACCCCAAGGATGATGAAATTGCGAATTGGTGTGGGGTAGATAACCAAAAAGTGAAAAATAAAAACTATTTTCAAAAAAAACAACAACCGACTTCCAAAAAACTTTTTTTGGAAGTCGGTTGTTACTTTTTTGAAAAAAAAATGTGTTATTAATTTTATCACCACTGCTCTCGAAACGGTGAAGTAAAACATCGTGCGAAAACCGGCGGATGGCGCAAAACCCACCAAACTGCATTGGGTCCGCGTGGTGGATTATGGCACACTCACCCTTACAGAGAGGAGGTCTGTGACCCATCAGTTATATTTATGTTAATCTAACCAATACTTAGAACGAACTTAACCTTTAGGTAGAGCAAATCATGGTAAAAAAGCCTCAAAGACTATTAAAATTTTAAGACTCAACTTATTACTCATTAACATTAGAACACCTATATTATCTTTTTAACACTACGCCAAGTAATATTTACTTACGCGAAACATCAACAATTAATATTACTTAAAATAAATTAAATTCATGTCTCACTTTAATATTAAATCGCAGTTTGAATTTAATTTACTGCTTCATTTCAACATGCAGCTGGAATCTTGTTACTTGCGTGCGCGACAAACGTACCGACTAATCAATGAATATATTAAATGTTTACTAATTCTAATAATATACTTGCTTTGCCGGCTTCGCTCGCGTGGTGGACGGGATTATCTCACGGGAACGTGATACCGGGATAAAAGTATCCTATGTTCAAAGCCAAGTCTACGTGTTCCAAATTTTATGGAAATCTGTTCTGCCGATAAGGCGTTAAAATATAACAAACAGACAAACGGTCAGACAGAGTTACTTTGGAATGTATAATATGACTAGTTTATGCCCGCGGCTCTCGTGTAAAAAAGTAGCCTATGTCCTTTTCCATATCCCATGCTATATATCCATATCTCTTGCCAAATTTCATGATGGTCGGTTCAGCGGTTTAGACGTGAAAGCGTAACAAACAGACAGACAGAGTTACTTTCGCATTTATTATATTAACAGGGATTATTTACTAATAATGGATAGATGTAAGTTAATTATTTTTATAATTATAATTTGCAATTGTAAACCGATACATTATATAAAAGTTCCATTGAATGAACGCTTAATATGTTTTGAACCAAAGAATGAAATTAGTTCTTCATATAAATTGAAATTCTTTGTATGTTAATCGATAGAATCTGACCTAGATAGTTTAATAATTTATTGAAATAGATGACCAAATTAAATACGTATAAAGAAATTATAACTTCCTATTAATGGTTTTAATGAGCGCGATATTATTCTATTTATTGTAGATATAATGTGAAAGTTGCTCCAAATTTCTGTATATTTGGATATTCTTAAGATTGTTGTTCGAACACGTAAAAGGAGCTCAACTGGCCCCCCGTCTGAAAGTGCTTGATTCGTCAAAACGAGTGACACATTCAATTTTTCCGACGGGCAATGACGCATCGGGATTAGGGACAACTGTCAAGTTATTTTTTTCATTCATTAATAGTCCGGGCCACGAACTTATCTTTCCTCCGTAAGTATTACGGAGTAGGAAACGCCCGTAACCTAGGAATTTCGTGCGTAGGAAGTATTGATTTCAATGAAAAGCGCACTGGTAGCCTAAGTCTTGTATTATCAATTAATCACACTTAATCCTATTCTGTTTTTTTTATTGCTAGTAGATACCCATAGCTGATAGCTTATACCCATGAAATACGTGAAGTTTTGCTAGTTCATTCAATTATTCTCTATAGGTATATGAGCCCATATACAACTCGGATACGACAATTGACGAAGATGTACGAGTACTACCAAATTTCGAACGACCTGTCATGTCGTGCAGATTGAGCGCAGCGGTACCTACCTATAGTTTGTTCCAAAATTATGTAATTAAAATGTAAACAAACAGTGTTCTACTTAAATTACTACGCAATCACTCACTTACGGGAATTATTAACATATTTATCTGTATGGAGGTTTCAACTTTATATCTCACCATAGTTTTTTCAACACTTATTGTTTTTTTTTTTTGAGTGTGAGAAATCATCAAATAACTTCTCCCGCTCTGGGTGGAGAAGGAGGGCGTGTCAGACTTTTACTAACTATATATAACTCACCTGGGTGTCGTCAATTCAAATTCAAATTACTGGTTGAGTTACATTATTAAATTGTAATCGAAAAATTGCTGGACGAAGATGAGGTTATAGAATTAAAATTGGCTAAGTTCTACAGCCGCACGGGTCAATCAGGTCATATAGGCAATTCCTCCACCTAAAATAGGTGCTGACTTTCAGCTGCATCCTGTTACACTGGAGACCAACCCCAAAAAATAGTCGGGAAGAGGCTAGGCAGATTAAAGTTATCTGTCAAATTTCATTTTATCGTGATTTAAAATTTAGACTTTCGGGTTCGAGTACCTAATTAAAAATAAACAAATAGATGTAGTATCACTACATATTAACCACGAGTACGTTTCCTTATCCATTTATGTATTTACATTTTATCTAATCTATACTATGTAATTATAATATTACAAAGAGGTAAAGTTTGCGAGGTTGTGTGTTGTTTGTGGTGTATTCTCGGGATCTACTGAACCGATTTCGAAAATTATTTTACCAATAAAAAGCCACGTTATTTGTGAGTGTCATATGCTATATATTAATAGTGAAAAGTCATTTTCGTGGTAGTCAGATTTGCAAAGTAAGTCGGAGAAAAAACGGTCGAACGATAAGGTTTCTTACGAACGCTGCCTTAACGATGAAAGATATATAATTGAGTTCTAGAGAAAAGTTGTAGAGCTCAATGATGCGTACAAAAAAGTCAGCGTTTAAATATATATAATAGTTTTTATAAAAAAAAAACATTTAAATCGTTAAGTCATGTTTATTGGTTATTATGTATTATGAACAATTATGATTTTTTATCAAAATAAGTAAATTTGTCGTCACAAGTCATCATCTGCCTAGCCTTTTCCCAATCATGTTGGGGTCGGCTTCCAGTCCAACCGGATGCAGCTGAATATTTGTCGTCACAAGTGTATAAAACAAATGACTTTTCCCTTTTACTGCATTTAATTTGGACGAATGGTTAAAGAGATAATATTACATAGGCATGGTATCGCAACCGTGTCGAAATATATTGAGTGATATAAAAATCTTTAACGCCCAACGATGTGGGCGCGGGTACTTTATGAACAGACCATAGTTTCGGCTATTCATAAAACCATAAACCATTACAATCCACACGGAATGCATTAAGCTATTTTAAATTCAAGAGTATGTAAATTTCCAAGGATTCCTATAGGCTATCCGTCTATTTGTCCTAGTATTCACACTATTACCTCGGCAGGTGGCTAGATGACTCAAGGCCCTTAATTAATCAACAAGTACTAGCAATTCTGTTATCTAAGGATAAAACATGTATAAATTACTGTCGTATTTGCGACCCAGAGCTGGATAAATAGAATTTAGTGTTAAAGTATTAGCATAAAGCATAAACAATACAAAATAATAGTCCGCCAGACTGTATTTCGGCCATGGTGACCAATCTAAACGAAGACCAGCCTTCGGCCACAATAATTGGTACACAATTTATTAAGATTTAGGTAATGTTTGCAATATCTTCTCGTCCCAAATACGCAGTACCGCAGTGTCTCAAGACGAAAGTCTTTGATCAGTGAGTGTTGCCAGTGATGATCTATGGCACAGAGACTTGGTAACTCACAATGGGCCTTTTTAGAAGGCTAAAAGCCACCCAAAGGGCAATGAAGAGGGCTATGTTTGGAGCTCCAGGAATGAAGAGTTCTGCAGGAAAACCAAGGCAACCGACATGGCCCGAAGAATTGCCAAACTTAAGTGGCAGTGGGCAGGGCACATTGCTGGCAGAAGAATTGCCGATGGGGCCGAAACGTTCTAGAGTGGCAACTGCGTACCGGAAGACGTAGAGTTGGAAGGCTTCCCACAAGGTGGCGATGACCTTGTAAATGCCTTAGTAATCCGGTGGATGCGGGGAGCACAGAACCGGTCGAGGTGGCGGAGTTTGGGGGAGGCCTATGTCCAGCATTGGACGTCTTTCGGCTGAAATGATGAAAAATGAAAGAAAGAAAGAAAAAGTGTTTATTGTGTCTCGCACAGGAAGATCACATAGTAAAATAAACACACTAGTACAAAAATTATAAAAAAACAAATTTCTTGGAAGTAAAAAATAATTAAAAATAAAACAGAAAGTCCTGCACGAGGCCAAAAGGCTCTTGCCTCAGCATAATGCTGTAACATTTAAAAAGTGCCGCAGCGCTGGTATTCTGATTGGGCCCGAGCTATGTAATGTCATGGGCAAAATGATGGTGAATATAGTTTCATTGCATTTCTATTCTTAGATTGGGCAGAATTTACAATTTCCTTCATTGGTTTACAAATTGATGTTGATTCATGTTTTTTTTTTCTAAATGCAATGGTTTCTAAAGCTTCCTTCAAATAATGCCCTATTTGGTTCAGCTTACACAACAAACTAAAATTCAATTGAAATTCATAAATGCTACCTGTACATTTATCGCACACAGATCAGCGTCCATTTCCAGCTTACAGCTTACTGGCTACCACTAACCTGCCTCCATGAGGTTATCACATTAATTAGCTATTCGATCAGATACCTGGCTGAATTTCCGCAATCCTTGCAGTAATACGGGAAGCTCTATCATTTGCATCACATTTGCTAGTGCCAAGCTCATTTCCAGCCTAATTTGGAGCTGGCTTATCGAAGATACGACTAAATGAGACTTTTCTATTTCATGATAGATTTGTCACAGTGTAGCGTGTTGTTTTCACTGATGACGATGAAAAACATCAAAATTAAAACTAATTAGGTTTTTATTTTACAACTAGGCGTAAATTAGGAGCATTTTTACTAAATGGTTGGAAAAGGAACTTACAGGAGGATGTAAAATGATGCGTCCCTTCGATAGCAGCCTCCAGCACACCGGTTCAGGCAATATTTCCACCAAGCGTCACGAGAGGAGAGAGTTTTAGAATTCACCACACAACACCAATATTTTTATCACTTAGAGTTTTTGCGGAAGCGCAGGCGCACGGACATACGTGTCGCCGGTAAGCGGGGCGGTTGTTAAAGATGGAGTGAGGGAGGGGGTTGTCCGAATGAACGGAACCGGAAGAGTGAGAGTAGGAAAGGATTGAAAGGAATCGATTTTGAATGGAAGATCCTTCTCGAGTGAATTAATGAGTGAGGTGTAATGTAGTGTTGCAAGCACGCGTTTATGATTTCAACAGATAATTAGATATATTAATAATTGCAATAAGTATAGATAAAATAATGCGAATGGCGCAGACAACTCCCCCGGCCTAGAGGTTTTCCTCTAAATTAAAACTTTATGAGAATTTAAATAAATGAATTTAATTAAAAATAGAGTTAAGATAAATTTGGAAAGTAATTATTGCGTAGGTAGAGGACAAAGCCGCACTACTGGGCGTATGTAGGAACCGGAAGCAGTTCTAACCTTCACAGTCCTAACTATATTATCTTTGCCAGGATAAGTCGCATCTATGACACCTAAAGGCCAACAAAGCGGGTGAGCGTTGTTGTCTTTGATAACAACAATCGTACCTATTTCAATAGGCTTTGACGGTGTGTTCCACTTTTCCCGCTGTTGCAAGGAAGTGAGGTACTCCTGACTCCAACGATGCCAGAAGGAATGAGTTATTTTATTAAGAAGTTGATAACGCGATAAGCGATTGTCTGAAATGTCTGTGACATCTTCAGCAGGTAAAAATTTAAGCGGAGTTACGTTTAAAAAATGATTAGGCGTTAAAGCACTAATATCAGACGGGTCAGAGCTTAAAATACTTAGAGGTCGATTATTTAAAAGACATTCAATTTGAACAAGTACGGTACTAAACTCCTCGTATGTTAATATTTGAGAACCAATGACTTTAAAAAAATGAGTTTTGACGCAACGAACATTAACTTCGCTGAGTCCATTAAAATGAGGACCGTAAGGCGGACTATGTTTAAACCGTACACGATGTTCAGCTAGCTGTTCACCTATGTAATTTATATGAGATTTGGATTGAATTAAGGCGTAAATTTCGTTCAATTTGCGCTTTGCGCCAATAAAGTTTGTGCCTCCATCACTATAAATCATAGCAACAGGACCTCTACGAGAAATAAAACGCTTAAAAGCGGCGAGAAATAAATCTGAACTAAGGTCAGAGACTAACTCTAAGTGTACTGCCTTAGTTGTTAGACAGACGAACACACAAATGTAAGCTTTGTGGCTCTTAATTCCGCGTTTTCGAATATGAGTAATGTAGAAAGGACCACAGTAGTCCACAGCGGTATTAACGAACGCTTTCGCTTGTGAAACGCGAAAGTCGGGTAGATCACCCATAGGAGGGTAAGTATTTTGAGGTTTAAGTTTAAAACATTTATTACAACTATGCACACGTTGTCTTACAATATTACGAGCAGATAAAATCCATTTTTTTTGTCTAATTATAGATAATAAAAGAGCGGGACCCGTATGTAAATTAGTTACATGATAAAAGTCAATTACGAGTTGAGTAAAACGTGATTTAGTTGGAATTAAAACGGGGTGCTTTTGACCATAATCAAGTTGAGAATGAGTTAATCTTCCACCTACTCTGAGAATATTATTCGAATCCAGAAAGGGGTTGAGTTTAGCGAGACTTTTATTTAATTTTTTATTCGATTTTAAAGCGTTAATTTCTTCAGAGAAATATCTACTTTGTACGTAACATATAAGGTATATTTCCGCGGCATCCAAATCCGAAACGGTGATAAAACCACGCGAGTTTAGTAACTTGCAGAAACGTAATATCAAAACCAAACTACGTAGTAAAATAGAATATTTAGAGATGCGGTCAATTAAAGATTGAATAGGTTGAGGACCTTCTTGCGTTAATTTAACTAAGAGAGCGATATTTTTATTTTCCATTACTTTAGAATTATTATTATTTAAATTGACCTTAAATGGCTTGATTGGCCACTGGTTTAAGGGGAATGAAAACCAATGCGGAGCGTTAAACCAAAGAGTTAAATCTAATAATTGTTTAGGCGTTACGGGACGAGAAATTATATCAGCGGGATTTTCAGTTCCATCAATGTGAAACCAATGTTTAGCAGGTAATTTTGAATTAATTTCGACAATGCGATTTGCGATAAATGTATGAAATCTATGCGAGGGCGAGTGGATCCAGGTGAGCGTGACTGTTGAATCAGAAAAAGCAAAAATATTATTAATTTTACAGCGTTTACTTAAAACTTCTACAACTGAGTTGATAAGGTTTGCTAAGAGAAGAGCAGCACATAGCTCGAGGCGAGCTAGTGGCGTATTTTTAAGCGGAGCGATGCGAGATTTAGAAGTTAATAAGAGAGCTGATCCGTTTTCTTCATTGTTAGAACTAACCCTTATGTAAACAGCGGCACCATAACAGCGCTCACTGGCGTCTGCGAACCCGAGGACAGTGACATGAGAACCAGAGGTGATACCTACATGTCGCGGGAATTTTATTTGTTCGAGATAGGAAAGTTCTTTGTGAAATTGATTAAATTTATTTTCAATGTGAGCGGGTACAGGATCATCCCAATCAAGGTCATGCTTCCAGCATTCCTGAACTAGAACTTTCATGAATGCGGTAACTGGACCTATAAGACCTAAGGGGTCAAATAGCCGTGCGGTTGCGGATAATATGGTACGTTTCGTACACTTAAGAGAATTACCATTTATTTTAAATTGAAAAGAGTCTTCTACAGGATTCCACTGCATACCTACAATTTTTGTGTTATTATTAGCGTCAGCGTCAAATTCAATATTTTGCTGATTTAAATGAGTTGAAGGAATTTTATTTAAGAGTTCGGAACTATTAGAGATCCACTTTACAAGATTGAAACCGCCTGACTTGAACATGGCGACCATTTCTTGATATGTCTGCTCAGCTTTCTCAACGCCATCTAGCGAACATATGTAGTCATCCATATACATATGGTTTTCAGCCTCGTAAGCCGCGAGCGGGTATTTATCCCGACTATCAGATGCGAGTTGGCGAACTACTCTCATAGCTAAATAAGGCGAGCTTGAGACACCGAAAGAAACGCGGTTAAACTCAAAAGTTGAAATCTCAGAATCTTTATTGAATCTGTATAAAATGCGTTGAAATGCGTGATGATCAGCGGAAAGATTAAGTTGAAAATACATTTTTTCGATGTCTGCAACTATAGCAACGAAAAACATGCGAAGATTAATTAATAAATCGAAAATGTTACTTTGTAGATTCGGACCTACATAAAGGAGATCATTTAGCGATTTACCTGAGCTAGTTTTACAGCTAGCGTCAAGCACGATGCGAGTTTTACTGGACTGTTTATCCGGGCGATAAACAGCACGATGCGGAATATAATAATGCGGGATATTGAGAGAGGGATCTTTGACCTTGGTCAAATAACCTTTGTCAAGATAATCTTGAAGCGTAGCGTTGTAATTAGTTCTGATCTCGGGATCTGAATCTAACTTTTTTTCTAAGTTAACGAGGCGGCGCATCGCCGTTGAGTGCGAATTTCCTAAGTCTGTACACGGAGCCTTAAATGGTAGCTGCACTGTGTATCTACCTGTTTCATCGCGAGAGAAAGTTGAATTAAATATTTGTTCACACGCCTGATCATCAGGACTCATGTGAATCTTATTAGGGACGCTTTCCAGCTCCCAAAAGCGTTGCGTGAGCGTATCTAAGCTAAGCGTGCTAGTAGCGCACAGAAAAGTTTGCTCGCTTTTATTTTTATTTATTTGAGCGGGGAGAGCGCTCGAAGTTATGCGAAGTTGGCAATCAGCCCGACCCATGGCTATGTAGCCAAGGGTGGTTTCTACGGCGACGACCGAAGAGCCAGGTAAAGTTACCTTTCCACTTCCCAACAAAAGCGGGAAAAGTTCATTACCGAGAAGGCAATCAATCTCACCGGGAACGTGGAACGCGTCATCAGCCATAGGTAAATCACGTAATGGAGCGAGATTTGTGATATCTATAGATATGTTGGGCAAGTCGTCAGTAATACGATCTAAAACCCGAGCGTGAATTGTATAATAACAGCGGTGATCAAAGCGGGAAAATATTTTAAATGTTGTAGTACCAAACGAAGGTATTTTTGCGTGACCTATACCGAAAATAGAAGATTTGTCAGGAATAATTTTTAAGTTTAAGCGTTTACAGCAAGCCTTTGTAATAAAATGACTCATTGAGCCTGTATCAAGAAAAACGCGGAGAGTATAGGGTGTATTATTATTATAAGCGTATACGGAAGCGGTAGGCAACAAAACAGTTGTATTATTTTCAACGCACGAGGTAGCCGAAGTCATTGATAAATAAGGAGCGTTTGAGTTTTCGCGCGCAACGTTATCACCTGCCGGTACGTGCGACGAATCGAGTGTCGCAGAAGCGGCAGACAACGGGGGCGCGGGTGCGGGCGCTCGGGGCGCGCTGTTCGCAGCCATCGGCGGCGGTGCGCAAAGCACGGGCCGCGCGGTCTCATGTTCAACTACTCGATTGTTTGAATTATAAAAGTTGTCTAAATGTATTAGCGAATGATGTTTACGGTGACAAATCGAACATGTATTTGTTGACTTGCACATTTTAATATCATGAAATCCTAAACAATTACGACAAAACTTATGTTTATTTACAAGATCTAATCTATCTTTAGCTTTTTGGTTCATAAATTGAGAGCATCTATAAAGTGGATGTGAATCAGGGGATCCACATACCTTGCAGGAACGCACTGGGGTGTCCTGTGTACTCGCAAAGGCTTGGCTATTTTTTGATCTAAATGAGGATTTATTATTTTCGTTATTATTATTACGAACTTTAGCGGGATTAGAGTGATTACGAAGCGTTATTATTTTACTTTGTTCTTTTAAAAATTGCGAACGATGATCGAAAGTAGGTATTGCAATATGATTATGCGATTGTTCGAAAAGGTTAACGACCTCTTTATCGAGCTTACTAAGTGCAATATCAGTTATTATAAAATCTGACAAATCTTTTATATTTAAGCGACGTATAGCGGCTTGTGCCGAATGAAACTGCTCCAGAAATGTATCAATAGATTGATAAGGTTTAAATTGAACCATTTGATGTAAGTACATGGAAGCTTGTATGCGCGTATCTTGATATTTTTCTATTAGAGCATTCCAAATGAGTAGGTAATTATTAGCGGTAGGTATGATACCTGAGCAAACAGTTAATGCTTTGCCCGAGAGACAACCTATTAAATACTGAACCTTTTCGGCGTCAGTTAGATGCGAATTATACTCTCTCCTTGTCCGAGACGGTTTTACGAGTAGTAACGCTGATTGTACCAGCGCTTAGTCACAATTTTAAAGCTAAAAAAAAAAAACATTAATTCCCAAGTGTGGCAACTTTGTTTACATGTCATTACGGTTTTTGTGCACAGCGCGGTCACATAGTCCTCTTGATAAAATGTCTAAAAATCTTTATAATTACTCTATAAATAGATCAAAATTATGTTTGTGCAATATCGTTATGGAGTGCTATATTCTTTTTAGTATATTTACAATATTTTACGATGGTTTTCGTAGTTATTATAGTGATGAGTTGCAAGGTCAAGGTTTGTTGTTGTATACATTTCATTGAATTCCTAAATGAATTCGGAGTTACAGGTATGTTTTGAGTCCATTATATTATTCCAAACATAAAAAGAGAAAGTTATTGTTTAAAACATAACCTAAAATGAATAAGAAAATGTGATTTCGTTAGTAAGTATACTTTACATTTACATATCCGCTTCCGGATACCAATAAATAGCGTACCTAATAATGACCAATAAACTTATTTTTATTAATCTTTATTATGTTGGCATCTCGATTGAACGAACGAACGAGTTCCAAAAAATTTCTTCCGACTACTAACGGTTTTTTCGTGCTTTCTTTATATTCAAAGTAGAGCTTTTAAGTCGCGTTCTCGGTGAATCGTACTGTATAAACCGCTGAAATGGGAAAAAGGAAAACAAGAGACGAAGACTACATACGTAAGAAGATCCAGAAGTTAGAAAAGAAACTTAATGAGCTGCCTCCAACCAGTGCAAAGCCACGGGAGGATTTAACTCCACCCCGGCCCCGCTCGCCGGTGCATAATGAGGAACCTGAAGTAGATGATGAAAATCCTACAGGTGTGTAGTAAATTATTAATAAGTAACCTCACCCACTGAATAGAATCTTCAAACGCATGGGTTGTATATACCTAGTTATCCTAGATAAACTAGGAAAAACATAAATAAAACTTGCATTATTTCATAACACTAAGCACTATCACTTGCGGATAGACAGTATGTGACTATGTTTAAAAATTACAAGCTAGAGCTATCACATTGCGGATAGACATTAAGGACTATTAAAAATTCATTTTAAAGAGCTGGTGCTATCACGTTGCGGTTAGACAATGCTCCTAAATAATATCAGTCATTGAGCGCTATCACATCGCGGATAGACATTTGACCTCTCTTAAATAAAAGACATGTTTCTAAATCACGAAAAATCTTATTCCAGAAGATGACCAACTCCCACTGGAGTTTTTACAGGCCCTTGGTAAGGAGGGCGAAGAGGAAGCAGAATTTGGGGACCCCATCAGACCTGAATTGGTACTCCGTTGGTCCAAAATCATGTCCGAAGGATTGGGAAAGGAAGCCAGAACCAGTATTATCAATAAGTACCCTGCCCCCTCAAATTTTCCAAATGCAAATGCTCCTCTCATGAATCCAGAGATATTGGCTACACTCTCCGAACCCTCTATCAAAAGAGACAGGAGGATTGTTACCAGACAAAATCTTACTGGAAAACTGATGTCCTGTCTGGGCCGGTCGCTGACCTGCATACTAAAAGGTAACATAAATAGTAAAACACTTATCGAAGAAATCAATGATGCAGCAAAAATTGCAGCTGAAATTCACCATCAGGATTCCTCCTCTAGAAAATTCTTTGCCTTATCTGGGGCTAATAAGATTATTCAAGAAGCTGTAAAATCTTCAAAAATAGATTCTTTTTTATTTGGTATGGATTGTGCTGATAAAATTAAAGCTGCCCAATCAATACAAAGAACAAGCTCACAGATTACAGAAAGTACCAAAAAACAGAAACAGTCCACTATCAAGAAAAATTTAAACTGGAGGGGCCCACTGCAGAACCGTCAACCACAACACCAACAAGTCCGCAGTGGGCAGCATCACCAACAACAGATGCCATTCAAGAGGCAGCCTCGCTTTACCCAACCTCGCCAGACGGAGCGGAAACAGCCTCCAGCCAGATCCAGACACTACCGCTAGAAAACATGCAGGTACATGCAGGCAAACTTAAATATTTCATAAAAAATTGGCTTGAGATTACAAATGATCCAGTAGTGTTAGAATGGATACAAGGCTATGAAATTCCGTTTACCAAAACACCACCACCTTATGATATGGAGCCACAACACTGGCCAGAAAATGAGAAACAAATAATTCATTCTGAGATAAAAAAGCTGTTAGATCTAGGTGCAATCTCTAAATGCTCATACTGTGCTGACCAATTTACATCCCCCATATTTTTAGTACCTAAACCTAATGGTTCTTATAGATTTATTTTAAATTTAAAGAAATTGAATCAGTACATAGACACTGTACATTTCAAGTTAGAAGACATCAGAACAGCCTGTAAATTAATGTCAAAAAACTGTTACATGGCTTCAATAGATTTGAAAGAGGCCTACTTTTCTGTACCAATATCCGAAAAGAGCAAAAAATTCCTTAGGTTCAAATATAATGGAATTTTATACCAGTTTAATGCCCTACCTTATGGCCTCTGTACAGCTCCTTTTGTTTTCACAAAGCTACTCAAACCAGTTACCACTTATCTAAGAAACAATAATATTATATTAACTTGCTATTTAGATGACAGTTTATATTTCAATAAATCCGAAAATAATTGTAAAAATGATATTGATGTAGCATGTAAACTCTTGCAAGGCTTAGGATTTGTCATTAATTTTGAAAAAAGTATGACTATTCCTAGTCAAAAATGTAAATATCTAGGTTTCATGTTAAATTCAACAGATCTTTCATTGGCAGTTCCACATCAAAAGCAAGTAGCTATACTAGAAAAAATTAAATTATTTAAGTGTATTAGTACTTGTAAAATAAGAGAATTTTCGCAACTGTTGGGAACACTTAATTCGATTTGTCCAGCCCTCCCATATGGGTGGCTATATACTAAAATATTAGAAAGACAGAAATACAAAGCCTTGCTAAAGTCGAATGATAACTATGATACTGTCATGTCTGTTTCACAAGAAATCAAATCAGAATTAACATGGTGGAGAAATAATTTACATAAAAGTAATTCAATAAAACAATATAATTTTTATCTGGAAATACATACCGATGCTTCTACCACTGGCTGGGGAGCAGTTTGCAATCACAGGAAAGCCTCTGGGTCATGGTCATGTTCAGAACAGGAATACCATATTAATTATTTGGAGCTAAAAGCTGCCTTCTTAGGATTGAAGTGTTTCACAAAAGACACTTACAATTGTGAAATCTTACTGAGAATAGATAACACCACTGCAGTAGCATATATAAACAAAATGGGGGGAGTACAATTTCCCCACTTAAATAATATCACAAGAGATATTTGGCAATGGTGTGAGAATAGAAATATTTGGATCTTTGCTTCCTATATAAATACCAAAGACAATTTCGAAGCTGATAGGGAATCGAGAAAAATTAATATTGAATGGCAGCTTTCGTCTGAAGCCTACATTCAAATAACTGAGAGGTTTGGTATTCCGGAAATAGATTTATTTGCCTCTAGGATAAATACAAAATGTGAAAAATTTGTCTCATGGAAATGTGACCCAGAATCAGTTGCTGTTGATGCTTTCACTATAGATTGGAAAGATATATTTTTCTATGCATTTCCACCTTTTTCATTATTGTTAAAATGTTTATATAAAATACAAAGAGATAACGCCACTGGGATCTTAGTTTTTCCTCTCTGGCCATCACAACCATGGTTTCCACTAATCAAAACATTGTCCACTGGGGACCTTATAATTTTTGAGCCTAACAAAAGTCTATTGTCGTCTCCTTTCAGAGAGTATCATCCCCTGCATCATCAGCTTACCCTGGCTGCAGGGCTGCTGTCAGCCAAGCATTCATAAGGCGTGGAACTCCACGCTCAGCTTTAAATGTAATGTTAAACTCACTTTCATTGAATACAATGAAGCAGTATGATTCATCTCTAAAACTGTGGTGGTTGTTTTGTCAAGAACACAGTATGGACCCATACCAAGCATCTGTTCCCTACATATTAAATTTTTTATCTCAATGCTATGAAAATGGAGCATCATATGGAACCATTAATACTACTCGGTCAGCACTATCCCTACTGATGGGACCTAAAATTGGATTGGATGATAGAATAAAAAGATTTACAAAAGGCATCTTTCGATCAAGACCACCAATGCCAAAATATAATAATACATGGGATCCAGGATTGGTACTAACTCATCTGGCTGGGTACTATCCAAATGAAGATACTTCACTAGAAAAATTAACTAAGAAATTAGTCACCATACTCGCACTGACAACTGGTCACCGAGTACAAACTCTATCAATGATGTCTATTTCTAATATTAAATTCAATGATAATGGTGTACAAATATACATACCTGATATCATAAAAACCTCTAGAAGAGGTAGTATACAACCAATGTTCCACTTAAAAACATTCACTCAGAATAAAGAAATTTGCCCAGTCCACACTATTAGATCTTATATAAATAAGACAGGTCCTATAAGAAATGATATAGATAAATTAATTCTTACATTCAAGAAACCACACAAGAATGCATCAACTCAAACCATAAGCCGCTGGATAAAACAAACATTGAAAGAAGCTGGAATAGATGTCACCATCTTCTCAGCTCATAGTACCAGACATGCATCAACATCTGCTGCAAACAGATCTGGAGTCAGCATTGATGTCATAAGGAAGGCTGCAGGGTGGTCTCAAAGTTCCGCTATGTTTGCCATACACTACAATAGACCTATAATTCAAGATCAAACCCTGTTTGGTAGTGTGATATGCAATACTATAACAAACACTTAAGATTAAGTGAGTTTTGTGTTATATTTTATTATTAAACAAGTTGATTGTCACTCGAGAATTATTAGCACCTACTGTACGGAGGTTTTAAATATATTTTTTATCTTTCTATTTTAAAACTTGTTATTATTGTGTTATTCACAACCCAACTTTGAACATCTACTCGTAAAACCGTCTCGGACAAGGAGAGAGTATAATTATAAGATTAAACGAACTTACCATAAGTGAAGTTCTATCTTAATTATACGAAGCTCCTTGTCCGAGACGGCAGTCCCTAAAAACCCTCCCACTTATACTTAATAAGTATAATCCCAATAATAGGGGTTGTTCATAAACCTTGCTTTAAACGTAATGACATGTAAACAAAGTTGCCACACTTGGGAATTAATGTTTTTTTTTTTTAGCTTTAAAATTGTGACTAAGCGCTGGTACAATCAGCGTTACTACTCGTAAAACCGTCTCGGACAAGGAGCTTCGTATAATTAAGATAGAACTTCACTTATGGTAAGTTCGTTTAATCTTATAATTATCATGAATAAGACTTTTGAAGTTTTCATGAAAAGTTGTCCATTTGCTGGGCATGCCATCAAATGAAACAAGTTTTAAAGGCGGTAGTTTACGATTTAAAAACTCGAATTTATTAGTGTTATCATTACTCGTTTGAGACCTATGAATGTTAGATTCTATTGCTTTAATTTGACAATAGATTTCATCAAATGCGGATAACTGAGCGTAGTTCGGTTTTGTCGAACCAGTTTCTAATAAAGCTAAATTATAAGCATCAAGACTTTCCATAAAGTTTGTTCTAATTTGCTCAAGGGAGCTAATTCGAGTTAGAAATTGAGATTTCAATGAATTATTTACGGAAACTTGTAGGCCGAGATCGTAAATGGATTGCAAAATTTGGAATAAATTTTCTTTTTTAGACTCAAATAAAAGAACTTTAGGATCTTCCTCGATAGAAGTATAGGATTCTTTATCAGATTCCTTAGCCTTACTACGCGTGGAAGTCATTTTTATGCGTTGAAAAATACCTATTCGAGTTTTTAACCGTGTAATAAAATAGATGAACGAGTGAATGTAGGTATGCGAACTTACGTGAACAAAATGGACTTGTCCGTGTGCGTTATGTTTTGAGAAATATACGAAAATATGCGTGAGATGAATAAAGTATAGTTATAATATTTTAGATAAAGAGTGCTTATTTTGAAATAAGATGCGTTTTTATAAAAACAACTTAGCGTTGATGAGAAATTGAGCGGGAACTGTGCCCTCGTGGGCGCGTCTCGTGTATTATCACGTAGACGGGTAATGGCGGATGCGTTATTGAGCGTTTTTATGCGAATAAATAGATAAACGCGATAAATATGATGCGTGTGATGAGTGTAGCGTAGATGCGTAGTAGATATGCGTTTTTTATTGGGTTCGAAGGACCAGAGAATCTTGGTTGGAAAAGGAACTTACAGGAGGATGTAAAATGATGCGTCCCTTCGATAGCAGCCTCCAGCACACCGGTTCAGGCAATATTTCCACCAAGCGTCACGAGAGGAGAGAGTTTTAGAATTCACCACACAACACCAATATTTTTATCACTTAGAGTTTTTGCGGAAGCGCAGGCGCACGGACATACGTGTCGCCGGTAAGCGGGGCGGTTGTTAAAGATGGAGTGAGGGAGGGGGTTGTCCGAATGAACGGAACCGGAAGAGTGAGAGTAGGAAAGGATTGAAAGGAATCGATTTTGAATGGAAGATCCTTCTCGAGTGAATTAATGAGTGAGGTGTAATGTAGTGTTGCAAGCACGCGTTTATGATTTCAACAGATAATTAGATATATTAATAATTGCAATAAGTATAGATAAAATAATGCGAATGGCGCAGACACTAAATTAACTAAGAAACTAATTAAATATTATCACGCAAACAACAATATTCTATCTTAAAATGGAAACTATTTTTTTTTTAAACTCGTTCCTTATTCAAGTTGATGTTTTAGTTTTATACTGCACTTTTTAATGACATGATAAATTTGTTTACATTTTTGGCAACTACGAGTACATTACCTACAAATGCTGAATAGAGAGAGGATTTTGAATTTTTCGAGTTCCGAATGCATGAACGGTGTTATTTCTGAGGATAATTAACGAACTTCGGACTGTTAATAACAGTTTTTTTCAAACAAGGCGAAATAAAGTGAAAAAAAAAAATATAAACTTTTTACTGTCCATAAAAGAAAAGAAATAATCACAATTGGTCGGCTTGTTGTTATATATACTTATTAGTGATTAATATTTGAATACAAACAGCAAGATCAAGGCTCACGCAGACAGGCGCGACCTTAAGAAAGAAAGAATAAGTACATCAACAATAAAACAATTTCTATGAAAACTTCATGGGAATTGATCTACTAGAGTCGCGTCGCGACGGTCTGCGGGAGCCTTCATTCGTTTCGCGGCTAACTTTATTTTGTAAAGGTTTTAGTTTTCCATAAAAATAAATCTCAATGAGTAGATACCGCTACAGAAATAAAATTTTCTCGGCAATCTTCTTAAAATACACCGCGTGTAGCAAACGGGTACCTGTGGGATACGGATTGATTTGCAATCTATGATAGGTTGAGTAACAACTATTTATAAGTTCAATTACTGACTATACATAGCCGGGACTATTGACACAGCATAGATAGTGACAGTAGGCTAGCTCCGTGCAGCCAGCGAAAACGCACGCACACATGTACATGCTTCACTAGAATGAAGGGTAATGTATGAAGTGTTTCGTAACTCTACGAATTTCAACAGAATTGACACAAGCTTTTCTGTAGCTTACGTCATTTTAATGTATAGTTGACTTTGCCATCATCGTTATCGCCAATAGAATCTCACTTTGTCTTGGTTCTCTGGTAAATGGAGTCGACGTAGATTAATTACACTCTTTCTCCTCCTTTTTTATTTTTTAGGGTTCCGTACCCAAAGATTGCCAATGGAACCCTACTACTAATCCTCCGCTATTCGTCAGTCCGCCAGCGGGCAATACCTGCAAGAAAGTCACAAAAACAGTAAATTTGGTAGACTAATTGTGTGTCTTTTTTTTTGTATATACAGGATTTGCGCCTGTTCTCGTTCGTTGTATCGAGCTTGCCTTCTGTACCTATTTTGTGCTACTGGTACTTGTAAAAACAGACAAACAGCTTATTAGCTATACATAGCCACTACTACTGGTATTTGTGTATCACGGACTGGTTACAAGGTTGTTTGATTCAAGATTATTTCCTTTACTAAACATGAGAATGCTGCTAAACCTGCACTGTGTGCTCATTGCAGAAAAGTAGCTTAAAGTTTGTTAGAAAAAAGCCTATACTTTGTATTAACACATATTTATAAGTTCACGCTAGTAATTTCCGAAGGGTTGAACAGAGGTGTACGGTACACCCACATTTCGCCAGTTCTAGCGAGAATTGAGCTGAATAGCGTGCAATTGGAGAAGCCTATGTCCAGCAGTGGACTGCTCTAGGATCGTGGGAAACATAAATTTTGAAAGCTTTTCGAAAAGTCTGGTGGGTTTCTTTATCAGAAATTATAAGTCAACTATCGTTTTTTAGGGTTCTGCATCTTGAAAGGAATAAACGGAACCCTTACCCTTATAGGATCCCTTTGTTGCCCGTCCGTCCGTCTGTCTGTCGAGACCCTTTTTCTCAGGAACGCGTAGAGGTATCAAGCTGGAATTTATATCAAATACTCAGGTCTACTGTCCCTTCAAGCTGTGAAAAAATTCAAACTTCTAAGCATTCAAAAGATACAGCCGTTTATGTCGCAAATTTCCGCAAATTTTCGACACTCGCAAACGAATCAAAACCTACAGGGTACTTCCCGTGAACTCAGAATCTTGAAATTTGGTACGAAGCAACGTCTTATAGCACAGTATAGGAAAAATTGCGAAAAGCCTACATTTTTAGCTAAATCATATAATACAAATATTTTAAATCATTTTAACGGAACCCTCGGTGCGCGAGTCCGACTCGCACTTGGGCGGTTTTTTTAGACGTATTTATCCACAAACCGTCATATAATCCTTAGGTCCTTAATATGAGATTGGCGTTTTGTGGAACTGGCCACTTTGATCACAAATATCTATGTTTTTACAGAAGCTTCTCCTTACATATCCTTAATCTTTCGAGCTGTTGCTGCAGCTTTTTAAGTTTTTCATATTGAGAACAGAACGATGTCAAAGAAAAATCAAATGGCGCGAAAACAAATTAATCACAAAATTCGAACCGCAAAAACACAATCCTAAATTTGAATTTGGCATTCCTAACCAAACGTCAGATATTTGAGATCAAAATGAAAAACAACATCTGGCTGGAAACTTTTAACATTATTATTATTTTCAAGTCATTATTTTATCTATCTTTATTTTTTCGAGCAAAAACATGTCTAAAGTACCTATTCAAATAAAACTTATTAGCCATCGAGAAATTTACAATAACTTCCAGACCAGGGAAGCGAAACATTTTCACAGAATCATTTTATTCAAAACCGAATTTAATATCTCCCGCTTTTTCTTTTGCAATAAGTACATTATTTCATATTTGAATTTCTTAGCATGATTCATATGCTTGGCACGCGTAAAATTCTGGTTTTCTCCTATTAAAGTATAAATGCGGTCAGTTTTATGATCCTATAATATAATGTTTTTCATCATACGATTTGCATTAGATTTTTCTTGAATAATTTGATGGAGAATCTGCTTTTAAATTTTAGTTATAAATAGGTCCAGTTTCTAATGGGACTTATTGCTAGATTTCGTTAAAAATAACAATCATGTTCCTTCGTAGAAACAGTTACTTACCTCTTATTAGAATTTTTTTTATGAAAACAAATCCTCAGTTCATAGACTTTTCATAGTTTATAGACCCTGACTGAGAACTCATCGGAATCCAATTATTTAGTTCTAGGATTTCAAGTTACACTAACAGTTTACAAAGAAAAGACTAAGTTTGAAACAGTAGTAAAAAAAGAATATGGATAATGCCCATCGAAACACATTTTTTTTTCCATCTCATTCTCCCCTCACCATTCAGAAAGAGGTAGCAGTATTTCTCAGCTAAGTTGGTGCAAATAGAAGTCCACGCCAGCACGTACTTAACCATTCAAAAGTCCGACTTCTAGTACCTAATGTCCAACTTTTCTCTCATTCCAGACTTATAATTTGCGCTAGAAAATTACCACAGGCCACACTTGAAGTTTTCTTTTGAAAGTTCAACGCAGAAGTAACATTAAACTAAAGAAAGTTAGGATTGAATCTCTTTCAGTTGGTCAGAACGAAACGGAACGTAGAAACTGTTTGAATGTTGATACTTTTTGGTTCCGTACACAGTGACCGTTCGTGGTCAAAGTTTCAGTACATTGAAGAGTTAGTTGATTGTGTAAGACTTTTCCTGTGGGAATGTAGTACCGTCGTACGGTAGCTTAAGGGCACACTTTGCGCGGGCTCGAACTCACTGGTGGGCCTGGCTAAAAATCACGCTGTCTCACCAGGCTTCGTACCCGACAGAGATAGCATCAGTGGTGAGCAGTTAGACTCTAGTCTACACGCACAACGTTATTGAGTGAGATGCAGGAGCATTTTTGGCAAAAAAATCGCGAAAAAATTAAGAAAAGTCCTTCAGAAGATCGGGTTTTATGAAAAAACCACTTCATAAATCAATGACCAATAAAGTTTATTGAACTTATTGTTAATTGAACTTTGTCGGTACCGTCTTGGTTTTCGAGATTTTACACTCCTTTTATTACTTAAACACGCTCAAAGTTAGGTTAAATTAGCAAGAAAAACGAATCTTTGTTGGCTCATAACTTTTTAATAGCTTTTTATTTTAGTATTCCGTTTCCGTGCAGACAATAATAATAACGAGACAAAACCATACCATGTTTAATTTTTGATGTACATAGTCAGACAGTGGAGTAAAACCCTCCCGAAGTTTGTATGGAAAAAATGTGGACAAGTGTCACCTTAAGTAACTTTTAATTCTAAATTTAATTGAAACAAACAAACTGTTTGGAATACCTGGAAAACTGGAGAAAACCGCGTCCTAGGACCATAAATTCGAAGACATGTGATATTCTCCAAACCGTATTAGGCACGCGTGGTTGGCCATAGTCCGTTCCGTCTCATAGAGAGGACGCCTGTGTCCCAGCAGTGGGAATATTAGAGGCTGATTATGATTGTAATTCATGGCGATTTTGACGTCACAATCAGATTGTGGTTGCATTTAAGTAACATCACTAGTTGAGGCAGATCCATCTGCTATTATCATATTTTAAGGTAGACTTCCAATGTAACTTGATGCAGCTGAATACCAGAATTTTATATAGAGCGACCGCCTGCCTATCTGAGACACCAGGTCTTATTGGTCTGCTGGTCAGACTTTCGGGTTTGTGACGACCCGCAACGACTGTCAAAGATACACGAATGACAGCCGAGGTCGACGGCTTATCTTGCTTAATTTTTAGCCACTTGCCCGCTTTTGATAACTCCATCTGATTATAATAGGTTCCTCTTGCAAGGAATGTCATGAAAATCGTCAGGCAAAAATATTCATATCCACCAGTACCAGCAGAACGAGCTGCTTCCAGCCGACGGCGATGAGTTAAGGGCCTACCTAGCACGTGGGGAGTGACGGTTGACGGTTTCATCTTCCGCCGTCTGGCTTCCCGTCATCGCCACTTTTGGCCACAGGTTCTGAAAAGTACCCAGTGGCCAAAAGTGGAACCAACGAAATCACTGACTGGACTTGGATTTAGAAATATTACTTGGGCTTCGGCTGCAATATATCAACCTTGAACCTAAACCACGACGCCATTGTAACCTTCAATACGCTTCAGAGACTCAAACAACATAGAAGGGGGTCAAAACACGAGATATTCAGACCAATCAACAACACCCGGGGACCGGACGCTTAATTAAACAAATTAAACTTACACAAAGACATAAAAGGGGTATTGAACGGGATTTGTTAAGACCGACAACAACGGTATTGTTGTGAGTCCTTTGTACGGTTTTACTGGGAAAAACTGCAGTTAAATTGATTATATACGTCTATGTGAATATGGAGAAACCGAGTAACCATGATTTGGTTCAGATTAAAGCGCAGGCCACACCGCCAGCTGGAGAGCGAGCGTGCGAGTCGGGCGAGCGTCGTTTCTCCTCTTTTCATACTTCGGTTCCAACGGCACAAACGATGTGATCGAAATATACGACGTTGCCAGCGATGCTATTCGTTTACCTCGTTAGCGTAGCTAAGCTCTGTAGTTAGCGGTGAGAACCGAAGCATGAAAAGAGATAAATCGATGCTCGCTCAGCTCTATGACGTGCGCTATGACACTGCGCGGGAGTGACAATGAAACGGAACGCTCCCCTCGCTTTCCTCCGCCCTCCTGCTCGCTGGCCCGTCCCTCCGTAGTTTGTATAGTTTCCTTCGCCTCGCTTTGCCCGCCAGCTCGCACGCTCGCTCGCTAGCTGGCGGTTTACTTTGTTCGCTGGTTTAAAATGAGAATTCTAAACGTGTCCTGGGACAAAGAGGTATTCGTTTTTCGATTACTGGCTGAGGCTGGTTTTGCGCCCAGTTGATGACAATAGGCTCGTCCTTTTACTACATGGGACTTAAACATAAATGGCGAAATGTAGGTGATTGTCGAAACACCTATGTCTGGGAATACGGTCGTGATGTTGATGTAAGAGAGGCATTTACCGTATTCTTAGAAAAGTTCACATTCTTGTCTCAGTTGGAAATATAGTGCGTTTAACGTAACAATTCTCTTTGCCGTAATGTTTGTAGCGCGGAAACGCAAAACTGAAAAAAAGAACCGTGCTGCCAACATTACAGCGAAGCAAATTATTTTCGACACTATATCTCTATTTTTCCTACATTTGTTAAAGTTTTTAACATTGATTGTCATGGAGATAAGATTGCAACTAGAATTAACGTTTTAAATGGCCGAAGGGTGCTGTAGTGGCGCCCCACAAGGTGGACCGATGAGCTTGTGGTGCGAAGCACAGAACCGGTCGAAGTTGAAGAGCTTCGTGAAGGCCTCTGTCCAGCAGTGGACGTTTTTCGGTTGAAGTGATTTGCGGGAATTGGCCTTCTGTTCTCGCATATGTCTCATACCAACACGAGTGAAGAATACTGTTACAGTGACACTCAAAACCCAATTCACTACACTTAGTTACAGATACAAAATAACCGAATAATACAGCACCTAAATCCAGAAACCAATTCATACAGACCAAGTTAATGTGGCCTGCGATTTATCGCGCGGATTCAATAAGAAGCTCTATATAAAAACGTAATAAAACCTTCAGGATTTATCTCTGAAGAATTACGGGTAGTTGAAGATATCCGGTTATCCGGGTAGTAATAAGATGGCTTGCAAATGGGTGTTTATATTTTGAGTGTAATTTTTGTGAAAGCGTATTGGTGTTTTTTTTGTTATTTATGTTTTTAAAAAGAAACTGGATCTTTTTTGGACTTCTTGTTTCTTTTATATCTGCTCGAACGTTTATACTTACTTCCTCATTATCTGCCTAGGCTTTTTCCATTAGGGTCAGCTTCCAGTCTAACCAGTATTTTACTGAAGCTACTGCCTATCTGACGTCCACAATCCAGATACTCGGTAATACGAAACCCCTTGGTAAGACTGGTTGTCAGTCTTTCAGGGTTTTGCCGGTCCGTAACGACTGTCAAAGATACACGAATGGTAGCCTGGACCAACGGCTTAACGTGATTTTCGAGGCACGAAGGGGTCTTGAAAGGAAAAGATAGTCAATCATCTACAGACCAACCTGATCGATCTGTTTAAAAAAAAAGAAAGTCATTTATTCAAACTAGGCTGAAAGTCAGCACTTTTTGAAAGTCAAAATTACATAAGACAGTCCCCCAAAATGCCCGCCGTTCCCCACTTGTTAGTGCTTTAGCTGGAAAGAAGAAGTGGCGCAACAAACTCCTCAACAGCACAGCTGTCTGTTAAGTTAGAAGAACTTGATTCCATACAATAATAGGTAAGTAATTAATACAACTTTTACTTAGCCACAAGCCCAATTCCCAATGAATATTTCAGGTCATATCACAACATTTCTACTGACCTCTTTAACTCCAATACAACTGCATAATAAACTCGATAATTAACATCACAATCCATAAAATTAATTACAGCTACAAGCTCAAGCTCTTTAAAGAAACTGTTGGTGTTTTAATAAACACTTATAAACACTCAATAAAAACAATTAGGACTTACCGTACATTCCCACTAATTAATACACGATGAAATCTTACTTTTAGACCGATTTTGAACCCCAACCTCCAGTGTTAAGGTTCATAATTGAACTGCGTAGTGTAGCAAATTAAAATGTTCGCACTTCAAGTAAGAACTCCCATTGTTTTCTAGTGTTAAGTTTAATAAATAGGTAACAGAAGTAGATTGTACTTCCATTTTGGTTATTAAAACATCTAGTAGTTGAAAACTGTTTTGTTTTGAGGTTCAACCTGGGAATACAAGGGCTGAAGTCTTGTATTGCGGTTTTTTGAAAAGTTTTTAATTTTGCGTACATTTTGATGAAGAAGCTCTTTTGTTTTTGTTGTATCGTAAGATAAATAATAAATAGCATATTTATTACATTTTTTTTTGGGTTTTGGCTTCGCACGGTTTGTGCATTTAGCCAGTGTCAAGTAATTTTACTTTTCAATCAAGTAAATGACCCGATATCAGTCACGAAGTTACAAAAAAAAGTCATAGTCAGTCTGAGTCAAGTCAAAGTTATTGTAAAGCGGTAGTAACTTTACAACAACCTATTAGGAGTTTTTGGGGGGAACACGAAAAGTCCACGTTAGTCACTTATTTTCACCTTCACTACACTTGTGCACTCACACGTAACTAAATTGAATAATTCACTACCAAAACTATACAATTTAATTCGCTATTTCACGAAATTTCATGAAAATGAAAATTCGTGCGACATGTTCCAACGCGATCCCGCCAAAAACCCCCATATTTGTTACTTGTTTCATTTTTTATTAATAAGTACAGTGAACTCGATAAAGATATACCGACTTCATTGTACTTCTTCCGTGAAGCGAATCTGTCCGAATGCGAACAAACGGTCTCATGGTTTGACAATTGTTTGTGCTCAAATTATGCAATACAGAGTCTTTACTTTTTAATACAAGGTTTGTATACTTACTACTTGGGAGTGGGACTTATGTGGCAATAATGATGTGGGACTCACATCGAGATTACAGTGCTAATCCGTTAAATACTTATTAATATTTTATTTATACGATCACGATACGGTAAAAGTAACTGTATAGTATTTTTATCTCACGAAGTGACGCGCGCTTTACTTGTGGTTATCGAGTGCACAAATACACTGCGAATTTCTGAGCCAGCGCAGGAGCTCTCTGGAGCGTCCGAGGTGCACGCACACGTTCGCAGCGTGTTTGTACGCTTGTTACCCACGAGTAAAGCGCGCGTCCCGGCAGCCATGTGCAGATCTTTGACAGTCGTCACAGGTAGTCAAAAGACCAAAAATCTGACAACCAGTCTTACCAAAGTGTAACGTATTACCCAGTAACTAGGTTGTGGAGGTCAGATTGGCAGTCGCTTCATGTAAAATACTGGTATCCGACTGCATCCGGTTAGACTGGAATCTGACCCCAACATAGTTGGATAAGCTTAAACAGATCACGATGTGAGAAAGCAGTTTCCATTACTTGACTAATCCCCCCACTCCCTCCTGCAAACCTACAATTGTCAATCGCCAATCTAAACAATAAAATAAAATAATTAAGGCCAAGAAAATAAATGGACCAGCTCGCCAAAGCTCCATACAAAAAGCCGTTAAACTAAATTAACTTCGTCCAAAAGCGACGGAAAAAGATTAATTGTGTAACGAGCGGCTCCTTAAGAAATCAATAAGTATTTTTCTCCCCGAAGTTGCGGGAAGTTTCTGCAGAATATTCAGTTCACTTAACTAAATGAACTGTCGGTACCGCGGCGGCGCTTGCATTATTACAAAACTGTTGTCTCTAATTTCGCTTAGAATAAATTCAATTACGCTCAAAGTTCTTTGTAAAGGTCTTAAGTATGCATGGGTATGTAGTTGGTAAGCCAGGAAATTTTGTTAGACCTTGAAATAGGTCAGGCACTGAGTCCTCACAGACAAAACCTTTTGAGAATGTATTGCCGTCACTACAAGACACCTTCAAGTGAAAGAGACAGCATGCGTTTAAAGCAAAAATGATGCATTTGGTAGAAAAGATTCTAAACTAGCTTTTGCCAGTGGCTTCGCCCGCTTAGAGATCGGAAATTATCCCACGGGACCATCCTACCGCGATAAAAAGTATCCTATATGTAAATCCAGGTTATAAAATATCTGTGCGCCAAATTTCATCCAAATCCGTTCAACCGTTTTAGCGTTATTGAGTAACAAACATTCAAACTTTCACATGTATAAATTTTCGTAGGATACACACGTAATAGCAAAAAGCCTCATATTCAACCAATTAAACCTTGTCACTTTGTCTATTGCATGATGTCAGGGACCGAAGATAGTAAGCTATGCGTAAATGTTACGGCATTGGCTAATGACAATTAAAAAAAAACATAATAAAAACAAGATGGCTGATTATAGAATAAAAAATAACCTAGAACTTTTGCATCAATATCAAGAACAATATGCCATCTTAGTACGAATAGCGGGCTTAGCATGACGCTTTGTATTTCTACGAAGAATAGACAGTGCTTTTTCAATACAAAGTGACATTTCGTTCCTTCATTTTTGTGATCACACCGTAGATATTCCCCTGCCAGGGGTGCGGGTTTGTTCGAAAGAGATACCACAGCCCCTGGCACACGGGCTACTGAAGGAACACGGGTGGGTTTTAGTCAGTAAAAGTCTGACACGCCCTCCTGCTCCACCCAGAGCGGGAGAAGTTATTTGATGATTTCCCACCCAAAAAAAAAACCGTAGATATCCTTCTACAATATGTCGTTTGGTCTTTCGTTTCTAACGATATTTGTCTAGGTCGTTATAAATGTAGACTATTTCAGAAGAATATTTCTTCCCAAACTGTCAAAATCACAATGACAACAAAACTTTCTACTCGACGACCACAAATTATATACGATTATCTGCAAAATCATGATTCGCTTAGAACGCATAACTGTGATAATGAATAGAAAAACTTAGCTATCTTATTCTATTGTTCATCATTTATTTAATAGTCATGTCTATTCTTCCGTCGACAAATCGGTGCTCGTGCTAAGCCTGCAGGTCGTTGTTCAGCAAAATGTTGTGACTTCGGAGGTACCTATCATCAATAGCGTCTGATCTTCAGCAACTACATCTCGAATGACATAAACGTTTGAAAGTACTGCATGTTTTCGAACGGTTGAATTTAAAATTGCCTCTAAAATAGGCGACAGAAAAAGATTAGTTGTGTAACGAGCGGCTCCTTAAGAAATCAATAAGTATTTTTCTCCCCGAAGTTGCGGGAAGATCTACAGAATATTCAGTATACTAAACTTAATGAAGTGTCGGTACAGCGCTTGCATTATTACAAGACTGTTGTCTCCAAGTTCACTCAGAATAAATTCAATTACGCTGAAAGTTCTTTGTAAAGGTGTTAAGGATGCATGGGTAGATGTTACGGAAAGTATTTCGGTGGGACCTAAAATAGGTCACTGACTTACCCCCGAAAATTCAAGCGATACTCAAAAAAACTAGAGCACGGATTACCGTCTCTAAAATACACCTACAAGTGAAAGAGACATCATGAGTTTAATGCCGATCTAAAAATATTAATTTTTTGGAAGTCTCTTTAAAGGCGACGGAAAAATATTAATGGTGTAATGAGCGGCTCATTAGAAAATCAATAATTATTCGGAAGCGTGTTAGTAAGTATTATAACCTTATTAGACCCTAAAATAGGTCACTGACTTACCCCTGAAATCGCACGCGCTGCTCTAACGAATATTAGGATACACCTTTATAGGAACGAGACAAAATCCCCCTTATTACAGAACAAGGTTTTTCTTTAGGTATGGTTTAAACCTTCGAGCCTGTTTTTTAAATTAGAACCTAACTGAAATCGAAATACAGCTCCTTTTACAAAACTGACAAGTTAGTCCAGTGCTAAATTGTCAGTTTTGAAAAAGGAGCTGTAATTCTATTTCAGTTCTAAGTTCTTATTTCAAAAACAGGCTCGATGGTTTAAACCATACCTAAAGAAAAACCTTGTTTTGTAATAAGGGGGTATGAGTTTTAAAGGCGACTTAAAATTGACTTGTGTTTGAGAATCCGATTGTCTTTTTGCACTAATCCTTTAACTTGTCGCAATAAATCGAAAGAAACGAACTAACAGAATGTGAACTAGAACCCACAGCAATTGATATTGCAAGAATTCAAACCACAAACAGTGTATTACGATTGCGTGGAATATTTCCGTGTTACTCTTACCTGCACATTTATATAATAACACATTGTAAGATAAGCCTTGTTTTTTCCCTTATTTATTATTTTAATTAAAAGTCATTAATTACGATTAAAATATTACGTACTAATACCACGTGGTCGTCCCATCTCTACTAATATTATAAATGGGAAAGTATCTCTCTGTCTGTCTGTTACGCTTTCACGCCTAAACCGCTGAACCGATCGTCATGAAATTTGGCAGAGATATAGCTATCGATATCCACGCGGAGCCACGGGCTAAAGCTAGTATGTCATTAAGACAATATTAATCTCTTCTCAGTTTGACCATAGACTTCAACCATAAACAAAAGAGTATACTCATAATGAGTAAATATATTTTTCAACACATTTGCTCAAAAACTGCATTTACGAAGCCTGTATACATGGTTCGAAAGTTAAAAATTACGCACTAATACAACGGAACGTGCGGTAAAATAGGTACTCTCACCTAAGTACCTATTTTACCGCATACCTCGTTGTATGGCACCGTGCGTATTCTTTACGGTTTTTTTTTAATTTCCATAAAATATTATAAGAATTTCGTCCAAGGAGTTTCACATTACGAGAATAAATAAGCTGACTGATTGATCGAACCTCCTTGGAAACGATTTTGCTCAATACGTTTGTCTCACTTTAATAATAAAGAGTAAATGAGATGAAAGATGTAGTTCTAATTTTCACCACGGGCATGTGGCGCCATTTGTAAATTCGCGCCATTTTCATATTAGAAACGTCAAAGATTGGTGCGAGTTTCCGACTGATATTTATAAACAAACTTTTATTATGATGAGTTCAAGCGAGGAAACTGATATTAATATGGAATCTACTCCACCTGATATTTTGAATGAGGCGCAAATTGCAGGAAACTGTCTCTTGCCGCCAAAATTGGAGAGCGCTATTTAATGATGTATAAGTTTGTTTAATTACGTATTGTACTGTTTTCTCGCAAAATTTATGATACTAGTGCGGTAAGTTGGTTTTTACAAACGAGTTGACAAATGTAAGCCCGAGACGAAGTCGAGGGCTTACCATAGTCACGAGTTTGTAAAAACCAATTTCTGCACGTGTGTCATACAATGTTTTTCAACACATTTGCGAGAAAACAGTACAATATGTAATTAAACAAACCTATACATCATTAAATAGCGCTCTCCAATTTTGGCGGCTAGAGACCATTTCCTGCAATTTGCGCCTCATTCAAAATATCAGGTGGAGTAGATTCCATATTAATATCAGTTTCCTCGCTTGAACTCGTAATAAAAGTTTGTTTATAAATATCAGTCGGAAACTCGCAACAATCTTTGACGTTTCTAATATGAAAATGGCGCGAATTTACAAATGGCGCCACATGCCCGTGGTGAAAATTAGAACTACATCTTTCATCTCATTTACTCTTTATTATTAAAGTGAGACAAACGTATTGAGCAAAATCGTTTCCAAGGAGGTTCGATCAGTCAGCTTATTTATTCTCGTAATGTGAAACTCCTTGGACGAAATTCTTATAATATTTTATGGAAATTAAAAAAAAACCGTAAAGAATACGCACGGTGCCATACAACGAGGTATGCGGTAAAATAGGTACTTAGGTGAGAGTACCTATTTTACCGCACGTTCCGTTGTATTAGTGCGTAATTTTTAACTTTCGAACCATGTATACAGGCATCGTAAATGCAGTTTTTGAGCAAATGTGTTGAAAATAACTATTTATGTATTCATGTGTGTCAAGTGTCAATCGTATGGTAGTTTTTTTATTTTTAATAATTAATTTAGTGTATTTAGTGTATTTCTAATGCATTATTATTACATAAAATATTTGTTTTCTGCACTCCTCCATATAAATTTAACCGTGCTAAATTTCATACTCCTCTATCCGCATAATTTTCGTAAAAAGGGGTACAAACTGTTTGTGTGTATTAATATGTATATAGCATTAATCGCGATTTCGTGCAATTCAAAATTTCAAAGTGCCCAAAAGATGCAGCTCCTGCATTTCATGAGCGCTCAAATTTTAACAATAAATGCAACGTTTTGATAAACACTTGCTGGATAATTTCTAGCCATTAAAAGCAAAAGTACGAAAATTGTTTCGCTTTCATCCTTTATAAGTTTCTATGTATATTCATAGTTAAATTCATGTCCATAATTTTTGTTGAGCTGCAAGGAATTCGCCGCTCTCTGCTTTGCTGAAGGCCAATTCTCGTAATTAAAACCGTTCAAAATCTAGTCGCAGTGTCAACTCAGCGACAAGCAAATATCAAAAATGTATGAAATATCGGGGTATTTTTGACAGATTGACACTGAGATCAGACTGCGAACGTTCTTAAAATTAGTAGAATTGCCCCTCTGATCAAAGCAGAAAGCGACTCCTGCACTAGACGTTTATATAAATATCATGTTTTTGTTTGTTTACTTTGCACGAGGCTTCACAAAATCCTCAACCATAGTTAGAAACCACGTGATGTTAACAAATACGTTAGGGCCAGCCAGGCTACTTTTCACACCGTCTGTCAGCGATTTTGCGACTCGTTGCGTTCTTTTGTAGTACCAAAATTGCGCTTTTTAAACGAAATCTGCATCGATTTGTTTCGTGTACGACCCATGTTCTCACACGTTACATATACAAGGTCAAATTAAATTAGCTAGCGAGACTCCGCAGTCGCCCATAGAAAATATTATATAACTAGTTTTTGTCCGCGACTCCGCCCGCGTGGACGTCGTTTATCGCGTAAAAAAAGGTTATGTCCTTCGCCATATCCTAGGCTAATAACTCTGCCAAATTTCATGACAGTCGATTCAGCGATTTAGGCGTGAAAACGTAACAGACAGACAGAGTTACTTTCGCATTCATAATATTGGTAGGGATAAAGTAGGGAGTAGGGATTTAAAAGTGACGATTCGGGCGAGTTTAGTCGTATGAGTCGACTAATCTATAGAGATAAATAAAATTTGAGTGTCTGTTTGTAATGTTAAAATAACCGCTTTTTACTAAATTCACATAGATGTATACACGGTACATATACCAAAATATTTTTTTTTAATTTTTGTCTGTGTGTCTGTTTGTTCCGGCTAATCTCTGAAACGGCTGGACCGATTTTGACTGGAGGTACACCGGCAGGTAGCTGATTTAATAAGGAGTAACATGCTACTTTCATTTTTGAAATTTTATTTATTTTTATTAATACAGACAAACAAATAAAAAATAACTATTCCGCGTGGACGAAGTCGCGGGCACAGCTAGTAAGCCATATTTAGATCCGTGTGAACGTCGACATATAACCACGTGACCATGTAAACAGATGCTTTGTAAAAGACCTGTGCAAAGGGACTTGGGACGAATTTTGAAGACATGTTTGCTTAGGCCTGATGCTTCTGTTGCCAGAGTAAGCTGGGTAATCAGGGAAATGTTGCGACATGTTTGGGTAATCTATGGTGAATCTGTTGTGTGTTGAGGATGAAAAAAAAAAAACAAGGATTGTGTTTTGATACACATTTCTTTTATCGTTTGGGGTTTGAACTATATTTAGAAAACAAAGTATTTCCAAAATAAAAACAGAAAGTGAAAAATTACTTGCATTTCGGAAACCGATGTAATTAGAGTTACAAGAAATAAAGAAATAAATGTTTCACAAAACCCAATTTTTTTCTATGTTTAGAGGTCGGTTGTTTTTTAGGGTTCCGTACCTCGAAAGGAAAAAACGGAACCCTTATAGGCTCACTTTGTTGTCCGTCCGTCCGTCCGTAAGTCTGTCAAGCCCCTTTTTCTCAAGAACACGTGAAGGTATTAAGCTGGAATTTATATCAAATACTCAGGTCCACTGTCCTTTGGAGCTGTGAAAAAATCAAGCTTCTTAGCCAATGCAATTAAAAGATACAGCCGTTTATGCCACAAATTTCCGCAAATTTTCGACATTCGCAAGGGAATCAAAACCTACAGGATACTTTCTGTGAACTCAGAATCTTGAAATTTGGTACGAAGCAACGTCTTATAGCACAGATATAGGAAAAATTGTTAAAAGCATACCTTTTTTAGTAAAATTAAAATATTTTTAATCATTTTAACGGAACCCTCGGTGCGCGATTCCGACTCGGGCTTGGCCGGATTTTTCTTATACACTTTGAATTTTTCACTTTTTTGTTATGATAGGTGCCCCACACAAATTCGTATAGGTACGGTCACTTGCTTAGTTAACCAGTGACGGGAAATGATTATAACATCAACAATGCAGCTAACCTAAAAACCACTAATTAGAACTGTACAAAATTTAGTTAGGACAACTCGGTAAGTATACCCTTTCAACCCAAAGAAGATACCGACACTCCTCTTCCCCTGCGGCCCCACCGCGTCCGCCATCAAACGGTGGCCGAAAAGTGGTAGGCAGCGGGGCCACTGTGCTGACCCGTCGCAGGGTGACCTAGGGGTCCGCAAGGGCCGATGCCTGCCAGGGGTGCGGGTTGTTCGAAAGAGATACCGTCGCTCCTGGCACACGGGTAACTGAGGAAACATGGGTGGGTTTTAGTCAGTAAAAGTCTGACACTCCACCCAGAGCGGGAGAAGTCATTTGATGATTTCCCCCAATTACACAAAGAAGATTTTTTGAAATCGGTCTGTAAATTACGGAATTCTGAGGTAACAGAAACAAAATAAAATAATACTACCGAATTGAGAACATTCTTTAAGTTGATTAAAAATGTAACTGAATTAGTCAAACATGCTAGAAATTATACAATAATCTATTTCGAATGATATAACCTTTTGGATTAGTTTTATATTGTTAGGTTACACATCGATTTGAGATTATCATGCCGTGAAGGTGAAGATATCATCAACTTGTATAAAGAAAAATAATTGGTAAGAACTTAATTACCAATTTTTTGTTTCACCAAGGTTTTCGTTCGCACCGAAATTACCATGTAAAAGAGAGAACAGAAAAAAGAAAGTTAATTAACGAATTGCGTGATCCAAAAGCCTCGTATCTATCTACCTATCAACATGTTTTTATTTAATTATCACTTTATTAAAAAAAAAACCTTTCAAAAATTCAATTTAATTTTAATAAAGTAATTACCCCATATTTACTCATTCCCGGGAAAATAAAGCGGGAGAACCGAAACTTTTCCGCAGGCCGATCCCGCGTGTTCCCTTCCCTATCACACGGGATAAAATTACATGCTATTGATGAAACTTTTTCAATTTATTTGACGTCAAGCACTTAAGTTTTAATTACTTCTTCGACTTGTTAAATGTCCAAGAAAGCCGGAAAAAAAAAGTGCTGACGGAAGATCCCCAAATGGGTACATTGTATTCAAATTAATCGGTCTGAAGCGATTTAATTGAATCCAACAGGGGACTAATTCAAAGAATAATTGTCAAGATGTCTTTTTATAATTTAGAAGGTAGATTTTGGGAGTAAATGCTATCCAAAAAGGACATTTTTGAAGACCAGCGAACTGTCCTTTTCATTAAATTAATGGGTTTAATTTTTAATTAAAGTTCTGTAGCAAGTGAATTAGATAGAATTTCTTGGGAAGTGGAATTCGAACGATTCGAGAGAGGCGAGCGTGTAAGAACGGCGTAAGGTTTTGAGAAAGGACTTAAAAGAGCAATTTCGAGCGAATGAACAATTATGTACTCGGTTGATATTTTCTTACAATGGTTTTTGATTTAGCAGTTTTGTATCTATTCTGAGTATCTAGTAGAGTAGTTTTAGGGTACTTATTCGAGCACCACTCACTGTTTTGAAGACATATATAAATCATAAAGTTAATTAGCATTTATACGTCTAGAATTTAACAAGAATTTAAAAACAGTCATGGAATTTAAATTAAAGGCGGACTTAATTTCAGTAATGACATAATTGAAAATCTTGACGCAAGCAAAAATCAGCCATATCTAATATTTAAATTTGCAAAGCACTAAGCTGTAGACTAAACCACACAAGCAGCCGAACTGGTGCAAGACATGGTGATGTATGAATCGTAATAGATGAAGAGCATGAATATAAATGTGAAAAAGACGAAGTTCAAGGTGTTGAAAGAGAAGAGTAAATTAAAAAGTAAAGCAAAGTAAAAAAAAAGAGAGAGTCTGTTTCACAAGGGATGGAATGATTGATAAACATGTGTAAAGGAGAGTAAATACGGGAAATAAATGGTCCCATACATGCCATTGTGACTAATCAGTTGATGTCCAAAAAGGCTGGACTGGCTATTCACAATGGTGTACTGGTGTCTACGCTTGTGTATCTAAAAGAATATTGTGTGTGGTAAAAGAAGCATGAAAGTAGAATAAATACTGTGGAAATGCTTTCCTTGCATGTGTGACTATGAGTTATAGGCTAAGGAATGATGCGATAAAGCATCAATGTGAGTGGAAACGACGGGAGGGGACGCCTTAGGAGGACATCATATAGTGATGTTTTTTAGACAGGTCAGGTGCACAACCAGCGTGCGTGTGTGACCAGATTAGTGAACGTAAACGAGGCAAAATACGAGGGTGGTGTTCTGTATTTTCAGCCCACCCTGGATAAAGGCGTGAGTGTTTATGTAGGTGCATGTAAACCACACAACACTAAAACAAGAAACGTACACTCAATTCCTCAACCACCGACCATCGTCCAAACATTTTAAATTCCTACCCTTACTAGCAAATGACATGCTAATGTATGCGCCCCCAGTGAATGGCGGTAGGAAACAGGGCTCATTCTACATATGCATGCGATTTCCTGATTTATATCCGACACAATCTACAAAGGCTTTCCGTTAATAGGAAGAGTTTTTAGGGTTAAATCGATAGGGTGTGGTAGACATGGTGGTTTTCGGGAGCGGGATTTAAGACGACTTCAAATAGGGACGCCTTGTCCCGGAACATGTCCCGTCACTATTCTGCACTTGTTAAAGTTGTTCCGGTTTGTGAACTTTACGAGGATGGGAAGGGAGGAGTATTCCTTCCTGGCAAACATGTTAAATGTCCCTGTTAGACCTCTGTCTGTCCTCTTTTTCCTCATGTTATTATTACCGTTTATTAATCTTCTTACATATTAGGAATGCACTTTCAAATATGTTTATTAAAAACAAAAGTATTGGCTTATATATGTGGAACAGAGTCCAAACTGCTGGTCAGCTCTACAGAAAGGAACATCCACACTATGCGTACTGCTTCCAAGGCTACCTGCTTTCTGAATCAAGTCCTTGAATCAGCAGCGCAATGAGCGCCTTCTGAGGTGATGGTCGAGACTCTCCGATATTAAGCCATTTACTGTTACGATTATCGGTACAATAATTGCATAGTTCACGTCCCACATATCGACAACCTCGGGTGCTAAGTCAAGATGCTTTGTTTTATCACGATTTTGTTTTGATTCATAATTAAATCTACATACAACACTGAGTGTTGCAAATTGCGAAAAAACGTAAGAAAATATGAATTTCGCGAGCTACGAGTACGTTCAGCACTTCCCCCTTAAACTAAAGCATTGCTTAAATTCTCACTTCGTTTTACATCTACATTAGTATGCAAATCCTGCCTTTGTGAAAATATTATTTTACACGATCATGCTTATCTTGATCAATGCTTGGAATTCATGTTGTCATGGCGTCGAGCTTTCGTGAAGCATTCTCAAGCAAATATTTATCGATTTATTGAAAGGGGGAATCTGTCGATGGAATTTGTGTACATATCTTTTACAATATCTTGGAGGCTTGTGGCTAAGTAATAAAAGCCGCACGGTTGCCGCGGTTAGTCCGTGGATGGGTGACCATTCTTACATATCAAGACCGCTCCGTGCCTTGGAAAGAATGTTAGTCCGTTGGTCCCGGCTGTCATTCGTGGATCTTTGGCAGTCGTTACGGGTTGTCAGAAGCCCGACAAGGAGTCTTACCAAGGGTTATCGTGTTACCCAGTAACTGGGTTGTGAAGGGCAGATAGGCAGTTAGTGTTACTTCGTTAATGGTGTCATGGCGTCGAGCTTTCGTGAAGCATTCTTAAACAAATATTTATCGATTTATTGAAAGGGGGAAATCTGTCGATGGAATTTGTGACAACATTTATACACACGTCCATAATGTGTCCACTGCTGGGACACAGGCCTCCTCTCTGTGAGACGGAGTGGTTAGTAATAAAAAAATAAAACTGAAAAATCACTGTTTTGTAGTTAGCAGAACTAAAAAATATAAAATCAATAATAGTTTAAAAGCGTGGGGTTCTTGATATTAATTGATTATTAAAATATCTCAAAAAGCACCCCACGCTTTTTAAAAGAATTAATTTATTTTCTACTTTTTTAGTTTGGTATTTAAAGCGTGTTTTTATATTTATAAAATCACTTAAATCAGTGAAATCGGAAAAAAATCGTATTCATCATCTTAAGCCTGCCTGTGTTCGAACTTGGTCACCATTGCTCTCACGCTCGTGGCTTTGACGGTACCTAAAGTGGAAGATTATGATGGCCTCACAACAGATCCTTAATCCAAAAATTACTCCAAATTCCTCTCCTTTATCAGATACCCATAATTACAGCCGACACCACGTATCTACAATGTATGGCGGCCATAACAATTTTATGGGATGTCATAATTGGGCCACCACACACCGGTATGAGTTGTAAACCTCGAGATCCTTTTTATGGTTTTTATGGGCTCTCATTAGAGTTTACCACAAAAAAGTGGTTTTATTTATTATAGTTATGGTTTTGCTTCATTATTTTTTATTGTGTGTCGGTTTATTTATAATATCCTCGATGGTTAAATTAGGAAAGTGGAATGTTTTTTTTTTTTGGCGGAAATATTTTTGCTTTGCATTTAAGTGTGGTTTATCCATTTCTTTTGGTGGTTTTCCAAGAGCCTACATTTTACGCCACTCGACAATTTTTTATTAATCTCCCGACCGAATTGCGGTTTTGGTGGCAAGTATACGCAGCAGATGTTATAGTGCTCAGGTGTTTAAGCATTCACAGGTGCATCAGTCACACTATGGTGGTGGTGACTTGTGGTGATATGGTGCGATTAATGATTAGTGTGACTACAAATTCATTCGTAGCTGTAATTGCTCATTATGTTTAAACACTCATGGTTTTTTTTTTTGGTTGGGAAATCATCAAATTATTTCTCCCGCTCTGGTTGGAGCAGGAGGGCGTGTCAGACTTTTACTGACTAAAACCCACCCGTGTTCCCTCAGTAGCCCGTATGCCAGGGGCTGTGGTATCTCTTTCGAACAAACCCGCACCCCTGGCAGGAAACACTCATCGTTAGTAACATTTCAATAAAGTAACATCTATGAAAGACCGGAAAACTCAAACTTCATATTTCCCTCTACCAAAACGTAATATAGGAAAAGCGTGTAAAATTATGTCATGACAAAGAACCAAACAGACAAATAGACATTCAAACCGACTTCCCATTTATATTTCTGTGTAGAGCACATTTCTTCTCTTTTTGAAATTCTTGGATATAAGCCAAGAAAAATCCGAAATTGTTTAGATAACGGCACAGTAGGGAAAGAACAGAGATACAAAGCATTTTTGTAACTACCCTCAATTTGTTCGAATTACTTCAGAAGTACTGTCATATATTTTAATAAGAGTTCATTACGACTTGTATACGGCTCGAAGGTAAGCAGAATGTGTGCTGTTGTTTTATTGTGCTCATTAAGAAAGGTACGTTTGTTAATTGCTCTGATTATAATTATGAGCCATCTCAGACTTGTAAATCTGTGTAGGTATCTAGGTATAGGTACATTCAATGCCACGAGAGAATTTCCACGATCATATACCTACAGGTAGAGATGGGTAGTGGGTTAAAACCCATTCTTCCCATTCGGGTTATAACCGGGTTAATTGAGTTTTAACCCACTAGTAGATTTTAACTCGGGTGATAAGCCATCTCTAGCCATCCCCGCACACCAGCCGTAGTGCTGTATACGAGTATGTTTATTTGAAAAATCTGTTTTTTTTTCAGCCGGCCATAGCACTCCATGGGTGGGATGATATGGGTGATAACTGGGTTTTAACCCAGGTGATTACCCATTTCTACCTACAGGGAGATTTGTTTTTGTTTAAAGTTTCCATAAAGTATTGGCACCGCGTACCGGAAGACGTAAATTTGGAAGGCCTCCCACAAGATGGACAGGTGACCTTGTGAGGACCGCAGGAATCCGCTGGATGCGGGAAGTACAGAACCGGTCAAAGTGGCGGAGCTTGGGGGAGGCCTATGTCCAGCAGTGGACGTCTTTCGGCTGAAATGATGATAATGATTGGCACCTGGCCAAATCCAGACCCTCGGTTGCTTCTATGAATGACCAAAAGATAATTCGATAAACTGGGGAGCAATGGTGCCCGAGTGGTATCGGCACCTGACTGACGTGGGTTCAAAACTAGGCAGGCACTTTACTTCGTGTAATAATTTCATCACCACTACTGTCAAAACGGTGAAGGTAAACATCGAGAGGAAACCGGCTTTTCCTAGAGTAAAAATTCGATGACGTGCGATATCTACCAACCCGCTCTGGGCCCGCGTGGTGGATTACAGTCCACTCCCTCTCACAGAGAAGAGGCCTGTGTCCCAGCAGTGGGACATTATTGGCAGATTGCGAATCCGATAAGACAACCCGAACCGAACCCCGGCCCCAGCCCCAGGACCCAACGCTCAACAGTCACTCTTATGACTATTAAACAAATTAGCCAAATAAGACTCACATGTTGCCTCATAGAGATGTCAGCAGCAACTGGTGGGGTCCTCAAGGGCCGATGCCTGCCAGGGGTGCGGGTTGTTCGAAAGAGATACCGTGGCCCCTGGCACACAGGCAACTGAAGGAACACAGGTGGGTTTTAGTCAGTAAAAGTCTGACACGCCCTTCTGCTCCACCCAGAGCGGGAAAAGTTATTTGATGATTAACCACGCTCAAAAAAAAAAACGGGTCGGTCGATCAGGTTAAGCTACGCTTGCCGGTCCGTGGATGAGTAACCATCTTTACATACCATGACTGCTCCGAGCTCGGAGGAGTCATGGTCCTCCGAGCCTCGGAAAGCACGCGAAGCCGTTGGTCCCGGCTGTCATTAGTGGATCTTTGACAGTTGTTACGTGTCGTCCGAAGCCCGAAAGTCTGGCAACCAGTCTTACCAAGGGGTATCATGTTACCCAGTAACTGGGTTGTGGAGGTCAGATAGGCAGTCGCTCCATGTAAAATACTGATATTCAGCCGCATCCGGTTAGACTGGAAGCCGACCCCAACATAGTTGAGAAAAGGCTAAGCAGATGATGATGAACCGTCTAATTTTCACACAACAATACCCCAAGCAGCACTTCAAACAAGTGTACTTAAGATAAATAGACGTGAACATTTGAACAACATCCCATACCTTGATCCAGCCTGTCCCTGATAGTACTAGCTGCCCCCCCCCCGCCAGCGACTCCCTGAGCCGAGGTTCGTACCCCACAGGGGGTGCCCTCAGTGCGCAGTCGTTTTAGGTTTAAGTAGGTTTACGCCCTGGCTGGAGGCTTTTAGATTCCTAAAAACCTTCACAGGAAAGTCCGGTTGAGCAGTCACGGCCTCTCAAGGTCAACTGCGAGATGCCATTCAAAAAAAAAAAAAAAAAAAAAAAAAAAAAAAAAAAAAAAAAAAGAACAACATCCGGCTATAGTTTCTCCATTTCCGTTCTAAGTGAGCTTCGCTTACTTAAAAACCTCTAAGCAATTAACTTAGGTGCTTAATAGCTGTAATTTGGGGTGAATTGAAGTGTTTTTGAGAATTTGGGGCGGTTACTTCTTGTTGTTATTGGTTTAATGTAAGTGTAGGAAAAGGAAACTTGGATCTCTGAACGAAAATAATGTCCTTCGAATATTAAAACCGGCCAGTAGCGTGTCGGACCACGCAGAATGAAGGGTTTCCATAGTTAAGGGCCTTCGCTCACGGCGACTTTTTGTAGCGATGCAGTAGCGATGCTGTCGCGCGTCCGTAGCGATACAGTCGCGAAGCGGTCGCTAGCTGTGTGCCCTCGCCCACGGGCCCAGATTCAGTCGCGATGCAAACGCGATACTGTCGCGCTTCTGTCGCGATGCAAACGCGATTCAGTAACGACACAAAAGTACCTGCCATCGCTACAGTTGCAAGATGGACTCTGTTGAGGCAACTCTCCCCGATGTCGTCCGACACGGTCACGCGTTTGCATCGAAACAGTCGCGATGCTGTAGCGCGTTAGTAATGCGTTGGCATCGCTTCTTTAGCGACTTGCAAATGCGACGAACACGCGTTAGTAGCGATGCTGCCGCAAAAAGTCGCCGTGGGCGAGCGGAGATGATTTTTTCCTAAGAAACCAACTAAACATTTTAGGGGAAAAACATGTTCTCCCCCATACATTCTAACTGCAAATTAAGATTGTAGGCACAATATTGAGGAAGATTTATATATATCTTGAAAACTGTTTAAAAAAAACATAATTTTGAGACATTCACAGTGCCCTTTCATGTTCATATGTCACGCGGTAAGGTTTGCAAAAATTCTCTCTTGAATTTTGTTATTTAAATAAATAAATCATTTATTTCAAGTAACAAGACTCATAATATAGGCACGAACATAGCAATAGGACAAGAACACACAGTCATATCTATTAAAATTAAATGCAATTACAATTCAATCTAAAAATGATACATTTAAAAATAAAATTTTAATAAAATGAGCACAAAAAGTAACACACTTAGAACCATGAGTCACTATAGCACAATCGAGCCTTCCCGCGAGCGCGGCCAGCATGCTGTTCGGGCACCCCCGCACGCGCCGCACCAGCGAGTTGCTACGCTTGCGCATTGTTGCGTGGACAAAATCTGCGAAAGTGAATTCAAAATTCATTTCTTTTTACAGCACCCTTACATTTATTACGTTACACGTCCTTGTAACGTGACAAACTAGAAACCTAAATTTACTGGAAAAACAGACTGAAGTTGCTTGTTAATGCACAGACCACAGTCTCTACCACCCCCAAAACCCGGAAACTGCTTGAATATAAACAATAACACCAAGAATGGCTTTCATTTATAAAAGTGCGTAAGACGGCACCCCCTAATGGGCTACGCTGTCATAAGTAATGGTGGCCATAGCTTGAACCCCTTGGCAATATTTTTGGCTCACTTGACATTTACAACGCTCGCATTATAAGCTGTAATAAGCTGGTTTTACGTTCGAAGTGTATTAATATTTTTTATGGATATGTATGAATTTCTTTTAAAAAACCTTGTGGAATATTCAGGTTTTATTCATATTGTTGAAAATGTTGCTACTCGTATCTTGTAGTTACATACATACATACTCAGCCTATAACGTTCTCCACTGCTGGGACACAGGCCTCCTCTCAGTGAGAGGGAGTGGGCCGTAATCCACCACGCGCGCCCAGTGCGGTTTGGTAGATGTCACATGTCATCGAATTTTTGGTTCTAGGACATGTCGGTTTCCTCACGATGTTTTCCTTCACCGTTTGAGAGCAGTGGTGATGAAATTATTTACACAAAGTAATGCGCCCGGCTGGGTTCGAACGCACGACCTACAACTCGTAAGTCGCAGCCGTTATCACTGGCCACCACTGCTTGTTGTTACAAATAGACTAAAAGTAAGATCTAAGAACATCTATCAATCTCCTCGCCTATTCTCTGGTTCCAGTCTAACCGGATGCAGCTGAATACCAGTATTTTATTCAGAAGAAATGCCTATCTGACCTCCACAACCCAGTTACTGGATAATACATAACATACCATTAAAAAAAAAAACAAATCAAACATATTATTAGCTTCAGTAACATAACCAAAATTTCATACCATAATTAACAAACAAATCAAAATTGTAAATGCTTGTGTATTAAGTAGTATATAAATTAAAAAAAAAAAAAAAACTGCTTGTGCATGTCGTAACTAAAAGATATTTATTATTAATAAAAAAAAATAAAAAAACGGACTCGCGTAGATTTAAGTTTAGTCTGTAAGATTCAGAATTGTGTCCGATGTAGGAGCACAGTAATTGTGTTGTAAAATAATAAAAACCCTATAAACAAATAATAATGTAAACAAAGCCGCGGACCACCATGTCCGCGGAAGATTGTACTCATATTTAAAAAAAAATACATTACATACCTAGCTTTTGGGTAAGACTGGTTTCAGACTTTCGGCCTTCTGACGTCTTGTAATGACGATAATGACTTGTAATCTACAAAAAAAATCTGCTCTGTCGTACATTCTGACCGCGCACTTTTCTATGAAACAGGAGACTTTTTTTAGTGAAAACTTTTAAAGCCGCGGTGAGCATGTTTTGTGACGGGAAAAAACTATTGAACCACTTTTACCGTTACCGTTACGGTAACGGTAAAAGCAACATGGTACAGGTACGGCAACATGCATCTGTACATAGTTACAGATGCATGTTGGCATTTTTTGAGATGGGAAAAGCCATTGAGCTCGCGACACTGTTACCGTTACCGACACCTCTGTACCTACGAATTTGAAGTGAAAACTTGTTAAGGCGCGTTGGGCATTTTTTGAAATGGGAAAGACAACTAAACTTGCGACACTGTTCAGAAAATACACATGTAATTGTTCACGTTTTCACTTCTGTCGGCACTCCCGGAGTGCCACTGTTTTTGATACACGACACAAAATTTCTACTCTAGAAATATGTACTGAATTCATAGTTTTAGTTTGTTTATCAATGTCCCCTGCCACCCTGTATTATCTCTCTCACAATTCATTTATCATTTCTTTGGTTTTCCTTTGTTTCCTTTCACTTATTAATTATAATTAATTCATATTTTTCTTTCTTTAACAGGTCAGTATCCCGTTCGTTACAATCTTCGACCCAAAGACTTGACCAACTATTCTCCCTAATCCCAGGTAACTATCACATGTAATGATAAATGATTTCATTTCTTTACGTAGGTTTCTACAAAAACTTTAACACGTCAATCATATTTCTTTTAACTAGGTGAGGTCGGCGTTTCCTATCTGACTACTCTGAGAAGAAAAGCCGAAACAAACTCAGAGTTCACAGTCTCTTTTAAAGTCCAGACATAATCTTTGTCAGATCAAGTGAATACCATATAGATTGGTGTCTGAAATGTTCTTTTGAGGAAAGAATCACACAGATTGAGTAGACCTGTCCATTCAGTGCACGCATTCATCAGGAGGAGGACAACTTGAGGAGCTCACCGATTTGACGAACAATAGCAAAGAAAGGATATTTGGTTAGGTCGTATAAAGTACTCAAACTGGCAGATTAACATTAAAAAACTAACTGAGAAAGAGATGAAACACAAAAACAAAAATGCAAAAAATAACCCACATAGTCCTCACATTCACAATAATTAAATATAAGCAGCCTCTTGTGACAACTGCTGGGGTACATACCTGCTCTCTAGGTGAGGGAGTGAGCCATAATCGACCACGCAGGGTCTGTGCGAGTTGGTGGATGTCATGTCTTCAAATGTTTTGATCCTAGAACATGCCAGTGACACTGACAGTTAGTCTGATCCATAAATTCAAGCTCAAGCGCGTTATGGAGGGGGCTGTGTTCGGAAGATAAAATCAGAAATGAAATTATCCGGAAAAGAACCGGATTTACCAACATATACGTAGCTTGCAGGGTAAGCAAAATGACTGGTACTGGGCTGGACGAAGGATCGATGGCCGGTGGGGCAGACGAGTCTTGGAGTGGATGTATCGGCAAGCGTACACGGATGTTCTCGACAGAGCAGGAATTATAGCCAACTTCTGGAGGGAGGTGGGCTGGTTGGAATAACCACTGACGGCCGCCATGGCTCACGCACTATGGTCCACTTAAAGGACTAAGTGCGGAAACCAAACCCAATAACATAGAACATAGAAGCGTAGTGTAGGAGGCCCCAAGCAAGATGGACGGATGCGGAAGGCAGAGGACAAGATGTTGTGGCGCAGCATGGGGAGAGGCCTATCTTCAACAGTGGCCTGCGATAGTCTCGAGTTTGAATTGATGTGACATGCCGCTTTCCTGAATTTGTTTTCTTTCACCATTTGGATTAGTATCAAAATCGATATTAAGTTAGTTTCGAAAGAACCTTGACCTTTCGTCGTTAATTACTGTAGAATGTAATTTCGCGGTCGGCGGGACTTAATGAACTGCTTTTATTTTATTTTTCGACGTCGTCACTTGAAAATGGTTTCCTTTGAACCTTGATTTTAGTTCGGAAGTTATTATTATGTTATTTTGATCGTTTTTTTTAGTCGTGGTTGAATTTGAATGACATTGGAATTATATTGATGCTTTTATAATTATAGATCTATACAGCCATAGGTCGCAAAACATATTTTAGTCACCAAACAACCAGACACTGACTTGAAAAACGAAAACGAAAATTTGAATTCCGCGGGGTTCCTTGTCATTAACCTGAAGCAGTGGTTATTATGTTCTACTCCTTTACTCAAAGTTCTTTCTGTGTTTAACTAGGTTTATCATGATTCAAATATAGGAAAGATTACGGAGCAAGTATTCAGGATTATCTAGCATATTTCTGCCTTAAACGGCCTCGAGTCACTAAAAGAGTATCGATGTGGCAGGCCATTGGTGTACCAAAATGACTGGAATATCATATACATTTAAATTTGTAAGTAAAGGTGGACGGCCACAATCCCACTAAGAAAAAGTTGCCGCTTTGAAAAAGAAAACTGTTAACACTACTGCTAATTAGGCCAAGCAAACAGAAGCCTAGAATAATTGGCGTGAATTTCCTGCACGTCATAACAAACTCAACGAAAATAATTTAACCGTTAAATGTCCTAGCGTAATCCGCATTTTTGCATCACGTAATAGGGTTTCCGGCATGCCTTAATAAGCTACGCCACCTCCATGACTTAACCATTAGATAGGCAAGCTTCAGAAGGCGCATATGGTCCACAACAGGGGTTTGTGTTGGTTAGGAACCAATGACAACACTCGCGAATTTCTCAGTTCGTTTTTAATGTTAATCTGGCAGTTTGAGTACTTTATGCGGTCTATCCAAATGTCCTTTCTTTGGTATTGTTCGTCAAATCGTTGAGCTCCTCAAGTTCTGAGTTGAGCCGTATGATTACTGATACATGCGTGCACTGAATGGACAGGTCCACTCAATCTGTGTGGTTCTTTCCTCAAAAGACCATTTCAGACACCAATCCACATGGTCTTCACATGATCTGACCAAGATTATGTCTGGACTTTAAAAGAGACTGTGACCTCTGAGTTTGTTTCGGCCTTTCTTCTCAGAGTAGTCAGATAGGAAACGCCGACCTCATCTAGTTTAGTTACTTACAGAAATAAAATAATTTATTATTTAATTGGGTCAGGCTTTTTCGGGCCTTTATTAGTATACCCTTCTGATAGTTGCGATGACTCATGCATATTCCCTATTCAGGACAAATTTTCCCAATGAAATTGGACATGATCAGCTCATCTTATTCGCATTCAGATGCAGTCAGTGAATGAAAAACCCATACTGAAATACCCAATAACTCTTACCGAATCTGGAGTTCTTATACGGGGCCTTACGTTCAATATTCGCAAAAGAGACCAGTGGATCAATCTCATCATCAACTTCCTGCCTTAGTCCATTATCCCCTGTCAGCCGTCACAGTATCATTCACTGCCTTCTCTTCTATATCTTTCATCACACAACCCATTAATCTTACCGTCAGAAAAATCACTGGAACATTGTCTTCCCCTGCGATCACAGCTATAATTTTGTACCAAGTCAGCCTTCTGCCCACATCCCAGCACACAACGGCTTAACAGCCTACAAGGCACGAAGCTCCGGGCCGTAATTGGTGTAATAATATTCCTGTTACGTAAAGATCTGGGTAATAAATTCTCATAGAATCATCTTGGATACTACCCATAGCACCCATTAATGTCTGGGTAGTACGTTGTGCTCTTTTGACTGCAGTTTCAGTACGTTTCAGTTCGCGAAGTGTATGTATGTATGTATATGGGTCCAAAATGGGGACCCATCAAAAGTTTGGAAATTTCTTAGATCATTGGGGGTCGGTAAAACCCGACAAGAGACAATCCCAAAAGATATCGACATTGATGCAATGAATAATCATTTTACTGCTTCGTCCAATTTTGATAGGACTACAAAACTGAATACACTTAATTATCTATCTTCTCTTCCGACTCCCAGTTATTCTCCATTTGTTTTTGGTCAGTTCTCCGCATGTGATGTTAAGAAGAGCATACTATCGATTACTTCCAATGCGGTGGGAAGTGACTGTATCAGCCGTAATATGTTGGTCCCTGTGCTGGATATTATCCTTCCCGTCCTTTGTCACATCCTCAACTTTTCTGCGTCTAGTGGTGTCTTTCCATGCTCATGGAAAGATGCTCAAATACTTCCGTTACCTAAAAAGTCAAATCCCAAATCTTTTTCTGAATATCGTCCAATTTCCGTTTTACCATTCCTATCTAAAGTCCTTGAACGGTTGATTCACAATCAAATTAGCAGTTTCCTTAATAAAAATAATCTCCTCAACCCCTTCCAGTCTGGCTTCCGTCCTGGTCATAGCACCACCACAGCGCTTCTGAACGTTACGGATGATATAAGGTCAGCGATGGAAAGCGGTAATCTTACAGTTTTAGCTTTACTTGATTTCAGTAATGCTTTTAATACTGTTGATTTTGATGTGTTGCTTGGGATTCTATGCTCTCTTAATATATCTCCATCGGTAGTTGACTGGTTTCGCAGTTATCTGTTTGGTCGCCGGCAACGTATTTGCTTTGGAGAGACCTTGTCTTCCTGGAGTAATACTTCTGCCGGTGTGCCTCAGGGTGGTGTTTTATCTCCTTTACTTTTCGCAGTTTTTATAAACTCCATCTCCGACAAACTAATTTCCTCCTACCATCTTTATGCAGATGATTTACAAATTTACTCGCGAGCTCCTCTGGGAAATCTGTCCGAGGCTATCTTAGCGATTAATCGTGATCTGGCCCGTATATGCGACTGGAGTAAGAGATATGGGCTTATGGTTAACCCTATAAAGACGCAAGTTGTGGTGGTGGGCAGTTCAAGGACGGTCTCAAGGATTGACTGGACGACTCTTCCCCAAGTTTCTTTTGGCAACTCAGTTGTTCCTTTCAGTGAGAAAGTTAAAAACTTGGGGATATTTATTGATAAGAACTTCGCTTGGACTGCCCAGCTACAGGAAGTTAGCCGCAAGCTATTTGCATCCGCCGCGTCATTAAAGAGATTGCGTAATTTTCTTCCGATTGCCACCAAGATTGCCCTTGCACAATCACTTCTTCTACCCATCCTTGACTATGCTGATGCCAGCTATCTTGACCTTACCCAAGACCAACTCGACAAACTTGAGCGCCTTCAAAATTTTTGTATAAGGTTTATATTTGGCTTGCGCAAATATGACCATGTTTCCGAATTTCGAGTGAAGCTCAAGTGGTTACCAATTCGCCTTCGCCGAAATGCTCACATTCTTTCCCTTTTGTATAATGTGCTTTTCTCCCCTTCCACCCCTCGCTATCTCAAAAATCGTTTTCAGTTTCTTTGTGACTCCCACACTAAGTTCTTAAGGTCATCAGATAACTTGAAGCTTAAAATGCCTATGCATTCCACGACATTCCTCGACCATTCCTTCACTGTCCAGGCCGCGCGTTTGTGGAATGCATTGCCTGTTGAAATTAAACGCGCTCAGTCTTTATATGTGTTTAAAAGACTTGTCAAGGATCATTACCTGTCGTTGTAATCCGGCTCTCATACCTTACTGTAATTTTCGATGTAAAGTCTTCATTTATTTTCGTTCGTTATATATTTATATGTATGTATCTATGTCTCTATTATATAGGATAGGATATGTATATATCTGTGTATCTATTTTATTATATTGCATATTTATTATTTGTGCCAACAACATCCCCATTTTACATCCAGACCAATCGCTGTCCATGCCAGGGTTGCCTGGAAGAGATCGCGGAAAGCGATAAGGCCGCCCATTGTATATTTTGTAGTGTACCTTGTTTCTTTTTTTGTAATGATTTTTTTTGTGGTGTACAATAAAGTATATATAAATAAATAAATAAATAAATATACGGTATATCGGAGAAGTGGGTTCAGGATGAATGACACAACATATAAACATAATCAGACTATGTTCCTTAAGCCTTTGTGAGAGGAGCGGCAGGAGAGCGGTCCCAATGCGGGATGGTAGATGTCACATGTCTTCGAATTTTTGGTTACAGGACTTGCCGGTCTCCTCACTATGCTTTTCTTCATCGTTTTGAAAGAATTGGTGAGGAAATTATTCACACAAAGCCTGTCTAGGTTCGAACCTATGACCAGCAACTCGTAAGTCGCGGCCGTTACCACTGGGTCACCACTGCTCATCATTGATCATCATTCTAATGACATTGGACTTATTTTGCCAAACATGATCTGGTGGTGAAGCTAGTATTCGTTTAGTTTTATCGATCTATGGGCTAACCCCATAAGTCACACTACCGAGCAAAGACAACCTTTTCCCAAACACGTCTGTCCATTACCATTGTGGACAAGTCCTTTCGGTAGGAGTCAAGTTGGTCCCACCATCTTCGTCTTAGAATATGGTAACGAAGACATATATATAGCAAAACACATTAACTGCAAAGCAATAATGATGGTATCGTACTGGTCTCCCGTTAATTACGTATAACCTAATCAAGTAGATTTCTACTTAGAAAATGCGGCCCCAACTCTCCCAACAATGTTCAACATTATTCGACAAACATCTCGATAAGGCTCCACTGGCTTCCATCTAGCTTTCTTAGTTCCAGAAAATGTTTCATTAAACAAAGACACTGCTTTTCAATAGAATCTCTTAGCCTTCGTCTAGAAATTTGATAAGATATTTATCAGAATCCACTAATTGAATTCCCAGACATAAATTAATTTACTTAAGTCGTGTACATACAGTGCGAGGGCGCAATCCAACACTGAGGCCCAGAGCGGGTTGGTAGATGTCAAAAACCTTCGATTTTTTCGTTCCAGGACATGCCGGTTTCCTCACGATATTTTCCTTCGCAGTTTTGAGGCATTTATGGCAAACCATTCACATAGTCAGACGCATATGTGACAGACCATTCGCGACGCATGCCTCGCAATGTGAACGCGGCTTAATAATTCGAATTTAGGACATCGTTTATGTAAATACGTCAAAGTGGAACCGAGTCAAAGGAGGCTTGGGCCTGGGATCAAACTATCAAAGGCCATTTATACGAGGCTTAGAAAAGCCTTTATGAAGTTCGGAAGTTATGTTCTTACTTGACATTCATCTGTGTGTATGAAATGGTCTTACGTTATCAAGTTTGTTTGGAACTTGCATTGGCCTTGGGCAACCCAGTGGTTCAAATATAATGCTATGTGATTCTATGTTTATTTATATAAATTCCTTACTACACTTTACTTTGGCTCCTTAAATACAGATACTGGAGTACCTTTGGCAACTTAAATACAGGTACTCCAACCTTGTTCTGAAGGCAGGGTACTTGCATTTTTCTATAACCAGTTCTTAAGGCAATAAATTAATTAATTACTTACTAACTTTTGCCAGCGGTTTCGCCCGCGTGGCTGGCGAAAATTTTCCCACGGAATGTACTTCCGGGATTATGTTTTAATCCAGGTTATAAAAGTATCTGTGTGCCAAATATCATCCAAATTCGTTGAGCCGTTTTGGCGCGATTTATTGTAGGTATTCACCAGAAAATTAATGACATAAAATACATTCAACACTACGAAACATAAAATGGGCATTGGTTTAGTTGATTTTGAACACAGTGTGTAATCGGTAGTAAAGTAAAAAAATTGTATGGCAGGACTTAAATTGTGCCTATGATTTTTGGTGGTGCTAGGTGGCAAACAAGCTGACTTTCCCGCCGCTTGCGGAAAATCATCCATGAATAAGTTATCAATGGTAACGACTACAGCGTTGCGGAATCCGAATTTAGGAGAACCTAAATAGTTGCTGGCCGACACCAAGGAAAATAATTTGGGTCACCTTCCTAGTTGACTCGCTAGCACTTCGGAAGTCCCCAAACTCTCATTTTTCTACCACAAGTCCCTAATCCAGGCCACGGTCTAACAAATAACAAATGGCGGGCCATTATCGTAAAGTACGACTTAACCTCAAAACATACATCATAAATGTTACAAAACAACTATTTTAGAGTTCTCTGTTCTGCTCCCGAAACTATGGATTAAACTGACATTTTCCTGGTAATAAATAACTGATTTCATTTCCACATAGAGTTTCTGCTTTTGGGTTTATGTGGACGAGATTGTATAATGTGTTTATTTTGTTGTTAGTTATATTGTTATTGGTTTTAATTTAGCAAATATAGGATTGAAGTCCGGAAGCAGGCATGCATACACTTCAGTAAAACCAGACTCTGTTTGCCTAAAACCGACTTGAACATGGTACAAATCTCCGCCGAATGGGTTCCCGCATTGTCGTTGCGGGGGGCTCAGTAGCCGTGGTCTCCCAGCCACGGTGAAGCAAAGAGGAACCCAAAAGTGGAGCCGCTCGTCAGGGCTTTTGCCTTCAAGCCGATGACGTAGCGGCCAAAAAGTAGGTTGCGGTGAGATGCACCGCAACTGAGGTGGGCCGCGATGTCGAATGGGAGGCATTGCGGCTGAGGGTTACAGGCTGCGGCAGAGGAGGAGTGCCGGTGCTTCTGAGCAGCGCTCTTCCCTTCCGTGGCCTGGACGGGGCCGCCACCGTTTGATGGCGGACGCGGTGGGGCCGCAGGGTAAGAGGAGTATCGGTATAGCGTTGGCCGTTCTCCCTATCCCTGCGGCCGAAATGTGGTAGGCGGGACGTTGTGTTCCAAGCGCGCCGTCTGAGATGTCCTCAACAACTGGTGGGGTCCGCAAGAGCCAATGCCTGCCAGGGGTGCGGGTTGTTCGAAAGAGATACCGTCGACCCTGGTACACAGGCAACTGAGGGAACACGGCTGGGTTTTAGTCAGTAAAAGTCTGACACGCCCTCCTGCTTCACCCGGAGCGGGAGAAGTCATTTGATTATTTCCCATCCTCCAGAAAAAAAAAGGTACAAATGCTGTATCCACTAGCAGGACTACTGCCCCCAAAAGTTCGCAAACGCTGACCATGAGGTCCTGGAATGGATTCCTAGGTCTGACAAGGTGTTATTGGGTTTTTATATCTAGACATTCTGAGTACCAGTCTGGTTTAAAAACCAGGCAAGAATACTGACATGTCCTAGAACCATAATTCTAGGACACGACAGTGATATCTAACACCCCGCACTAGACCCAATCCTTGTCACATAGACGCGGTCTGAACTCCAGCGGAGGGTACAAAATAGCCTGACTGTGTATCAGTGTGCAAAGGATGGAATCATGGCCAAGGTTGCCGTTGTAAAAAAAGACGCTCACCTCGTGAAGCAACCTTAAAGCTTCTTCAGAAGACAAGGCTCCACTTTCACTGATCCCGAGTTGGAATCAGAGAATTTTGTACGGAAGTCTTTTCTTTCCACGCATTTTTTCAGTAATACTTTAATACAATGAGTGGTGGTTCGGTGGGAGTTTAGATTTATTAAAGGTGTACGCCGATGGGATTTGAGTTGTATTGTCCCGTCGCCACTGCTATGTATGCTTGCAATTTAATACAGAGTTGTTTTATTTGGGTCATTAACGTGCATGGCTAATTAGAGCCACCTGTGGTCGTAAGTGCAGCTAAGTGTTTGAAACTTAAGACCGACAATGTATTGTAGATCAAATTAATGTGGTATATTCTGTTAAAGCCTTTACATAATTTGTGCTTGTTTCTTATAACTGCTTAGGTAATTTGCTTTACATTGTAATTCGTTATTATCGTGATTTCATTGATATATTTTAAAAATGTATTTTTTTAATGTCCACTGTGGCAACACTGTCAAAGTACAAATAACTGAAATTGTAACAAACTTGCAAATGTATTTTCACTATGGCAACTCAGGCAATTGAATGTATTATTCTACTCTGGCAACACTTAGAAATAACAGATTATAAGATTATCGTTATTTCTAGGTTGGGCACAAAAGTCATTTTAAATGGTAATAAAATGTAACGCGATTTATGGCCGAATCCTATAATTTACTGACAGTTGTGAATTAAACTAAATTAAATTAAAATCTTTGCCAATAATGAAGATACCTTCGCATAATTTGGAAATAGCTATCAAAAATTAGCTTACGAAACTATTTATTTGCCCAGGTTGGAAATAAAAAATTCTGCTATCGGTAAGCAAAACAATACGTTTTTGCTTATAGAAACAGAGCATAAGTCGTTGTTGTTGTGTTGTGAATCAGTACAATTGTTCGATTAAAAAGTATTAGCAGGTTAAGAGTATTTTCTTCGTATAATTTAGATACAGTGGATGTCAGTGACACTGATTTCTAAAAAAAAAAACTGCTCGGAACAGCTGCCCAGTGTAAATCCGTAGAACAGAAATACAAAATATTCAGTTGCATATCCACTCGTCAAATATTTCTTCTAATAATCCCAAAAAACCACATGGAGCCCATCACACTGGAAATTAAGCTTATTTCAGCTTCCTTAATTTACAAAAGAATGAAACGTAAAGCGTTCGTTTAAAGTGCAAATTCCATCAGCCAGAATAAGCTGGCGACTTTTGCTTGAGGATTGATGAAAATTAAAATCACTCCAATAAAACATTCCCTCAAGCAACAACAATTTAAGCATCGAACACCTCATATTTAAATTCCAAGATGGCGCACTAAGGCATTTTTTCCGTTATAAAGCACTAACCGTCTATTTCACTGATAGGAACAAAAAACATTTTGAGGTTGATTTAGAATTAGATTTTGAGTATTCAAATAATCAAATCACTCAATTTGTAAGTGTTGACGTCAATAGGTGTGTTTATAAATCTAAATCTTAATTTATTATTGTATTCTCTTAAAAGTACAGGCAGAAAATAAAATTAAAAGATAGTTCTCGATAAAACATACCCCAAGCAAAACATTTTAAACATCGAACACCTCATATTTAAATTCCAAGATGGCGCACTAATTCTAAGGCCATGTTTCCTCTTGCTAGTTGCAAATTGCTAGCACCAACCGTCCATTTCACTGATTGGCTGGTACCGGCAGTGTATGAAATCACAGAGGCACTACATCCGAACTGCTAACTAGAAGTTCTAAGGAAACTGAAGACGAACAAGCAACTGTTAGGCAGAGGCTACAAACATTTTACGGAGTTGACAAAGAATGTTGCTTTTGGTATTTTGTTTTTGAAAAGAGCGTTTTACTTTTTAATGTTGATTTTTTTAAAGAATTTAATTATAACTATTTTTTTTAAATCATGATTATGTAATTAAGAGCACATAACTAAATTCTAACGATGTGCAAGAAAAGTACTTCCGCCTTATTATCTTTAGGCTAGAATTTTTTTATTAGGTTAAAAAAAAACGCAGGGCATTCAGAATCATAGCCTGAATTCTTTTTTGTCAGGTTGCGCGTCGATGTCCCAGCCACCTTATTTTTATAAAAAATTTGGTACTTACTTTAAGATGTAGTTAGTTACTAGTTGATAGTAAATAGCTATCCTTTATACATAAAATAGGCTTTTTAATTAGATTTCTATCATAAAAGTAAAACTTCTAAACGCCCTTAAAATAGGTCGGCCTTTAAGCTACTGTAGTTTTGAGATGAAACAATTTAGTTTAAAGGTCAATTGTTGCCCCTAAGCTAACATGAACAATTTCGTTCCACAAAATTACAACTTCTAAGTGGGTATATGTTAGACATTATTCTCATAAGTTTTGTAAATAGGTGCTTGTGGGTAGATTCATTTAGAACGCATAACTGTGATAATTAATGGAAAAATATAGCTATCTTATTCTATTTTTTTTTTACTGGGTAGATTTGAATTACCTACATAATCATACGGGCGTAATCAGTTTTTTTTTACCTTTGGCATAGTAAAGGCTTCTGGCTAATTGATATCAGCCTCACGTGTTGATAGATCTGTAACCTACACTTACGGGTTGTCAGAAGCGCGAAAGTCTGATAGCCAATCAAAGGGTATCGTGTTGCCTACTCAGCAAAGGGTTGTGGAATTGAGATAGGCAGTCGCTCCATGTAAAATACAGGTATTCAGGTGCAGGTAAGACTGGAAGCCGACGGCAACACTGTTGGGAAAAGGCTAGGCCCATTGATTTATTGTTATCGCCAGTGGAAGCTTATAATTGGCCATCGTTTACACATTGTACTAGATATCAAAATGTATTAGTACAGCTTTCGTAAAATGAATAAAATAAAATAAATTAAATAAAATACCTCTGTGCCTTTTTTTTGGATGAGAAGTCAGCAAATGGCTCCTCCCGCTCTGAGCGGAGCGGAAGAGCGTGTCAGAATTTTACTGACTAAAAACCCACCCGTGTTCTTTCAGTTGCCTGTTCCAGGGCCACGGTAACTACTAACTAACTAGTCAATATTTTTTCTACCTTTGTGCCTGGCGGTAATAAAAATATTGGCGAGTTACTCAGTCCAAGTTTGCCTGATTGCCTAGGATGATCCGGGAGTTCGTTGTATTATCACTACTCGTAAAGGCTAAGGGTTAATGCATTTCTTAAAGTTGTTATTTAAGTCTATTGAACTTACCTAAATAACGTTCACGTCATCCGAAAATCAAATATTTATTTCTCAAAAAGAAGATGTCACCCCACCGAAAAGGTTTGTCAGCCCTGTTCAAACACACCATTGGGTGCCATACGGTAAACTTATTTACTTACCATGTTTATGGCAAATAGTAAACAGAACAAATTCAATAGTAATTGGTATGAGAACTCTTTGAAACCCGAGGAACAAAAGTATCGAATAACCAAAATAAATAGAAGAAGCCTGAAATGGTGGAGCAAATTGGAACTAGCGTCGGATTTCAAGATTCTGTAAAGGATAGTACTTAAAGTTTGTTTTCAATGTGAGAGGAAAAAGCGGAGTTGTGCGTCGAAGCTTAGAGGTACCAGCACAAACTGCGCGTCTTGTCGCTGCGACTAGACACAGAGCTGTCGTTTGCGACAAATGTCGTGCTGGAAGCGATAATTTTATTTGTGTATTCGAGAGGGACGGTCGTGTTGTTCATTTTGTGAGTGAATGTGCTGTCTGTAGTTGCACTTTCCTAGATGCGAATCGACTGTCGTTGGGTGTGCGCGACACCGTGCGTTTAGGCGCTGCGACAAGTACCGAGAGCGCGCGACTTTTCTAGCCTGTCGTTTCGAAAACTCGACACCAAGTTTTAACAAAATACGAGTATCTGAAAATTGTCGGCTGCCGCCTGTCATTGTCGCATATATTTTATGTGACTTAAACATTACTAGCGAAATTTGAATGTAATATAGGTACATCTCTGCCTTAACCTTCGGGAAAATTAGGTGTGATATTGTGAATGTTATGATTATTTCCTAATCATACCTTATTTACAATTTTGGTAATAATTTGCGAACAGCAAGCAGAGATAACAATTGTACATGGGATTCAACACTTGCACGAATTAAAGCACGTTGCCTAATTACGGCAACATTTCGGCAAAACTCGTAATACTGATGTTTGAATTCTTGTCGATCCTTGTCGAATAGTGGACATTGACGGTTAACTAAAATACACCTAATGATGACGTTCTACAATTAGAGAAATGTTGTAATTACCTCATCGTACGTACTGCGAAATCAATTGTAAAATGGATGAATGTCAATTCCCAAAGTAAAAAAAAACAGAGCTCTAACGCCAATTAAATCTATCATTTACAAATTAAATATTGCCTGCGACTATAACACGCAAGTATAGTCGCGGGTACCTAATCTTTAATATTTAACTTAGGTTACTCTAAGTAGGTGCCTTTAAATAAAAACTTATATGTAATGTACGAGTATGTATTGCGATATATATTTATTCAAAAGTAAGAAAGTTGAAGCTTTAAAGTAATAAATTTAGTCTTTTACGTTATATTCCTAACTGATTAATAATTTTAAATGGGGGGGTCCGGACCCCCAACCCCCCCCCCCCCCCCCCTTATATACGTCCGTGATGTCAATCATGATGAATGGGCTTATTTCAATGGAATATTTATTCGATTATGCTAAAATTTCGAATATTTTTTTCGTACATGTTGATTTATTTCAATACAACCAGACTCATAAAAACATGATGTATTACGTAACTATGTGTGTATTTATTAACTGGAAAAAGCGTGCAATAATAATGATGGAAATGTCAAAAATACTTACACAAGCTACAGACTTTGAAAGTATTTGCACAAAATACGAAACGCTTTGATAGCGATTGTCACTTCTAGGAGACTTGACTCTCTATCCACGAAACCCTAGTTTCGGCAGCAGTTACGTTCGGACATAAGATTAGCTCAAGGCCCGTACTTAAAATGAAAGACACCACGATTTGACAATTGTCCAAATTTCCAAGTTGGATTTGCCCATCCGAAAAATTCAAATTGGCACTTGGTTTGACGGATCTACTACATTCGGACGGGTCCGAATCTTTGTTCACGCACTTAGTTTGTAGCCCCTGCCCTCTGGTCACTTTAAAATATTCCCACAGTAAGCACAGGCGGCATACAGCAAAGTAAACAGTTCTGACATAGATATTTTTTCGAAAATCATACGTTGTGATATTTTTATGTTTTAGAACGAAGTTATTATTAAATTCACAGCTGGAAAGCACTGCACGACATTAAGTTGGTGTCACAATAAAGTAAGGTAACAGAAGTATTGACGTTGCTCGATATTGAAGTAACTAAAGATTTTTACAGGTGAAATTACCACTACTATTATGATTGCGCCTTATCTATACTTAACTAGCTGACCTGACAGACGTTGTCCTGTCCGTCCAATAGTCATTCATACAGAATCCCTACCCTACCTACCCTACCTACCCTCCCTACCTACCCTACCTACCCTACCTACCTACCCTACCTACCCTACCTACCCTACCTACCCTACCTACCCTACCTACCCTACCTACCCTACCTACCCTACCTACCCTACCTACCCTACCTATAAACCTCACGGAGCCCAAGACCTTTCCAACGAATGCAAAACCGTGGAAATCGGTTCGTGCGTTCTGGAGTTATAGCGTCAGGAAGGAAAACCCGACTTATTTTTATATAGTAGATATAATAAATCTGGAGAGTTTGTTTGTTTGGTTGCTAATCTCAGGAACTACTGGTTCGAATTGAAATATTATTTTAGTGTTGGATAGCCCATTTATCGAGGACGGCTATAGGCTATATAACACCACGCTAAGACCCTTCAGAGCCGGGCAAAGAGAAAAAGTCACCAATACGAAGTACTCGCACGGGCAGGCGATTCGAAGCGACGGGGTGGCAAGAAATTTAACGCGAATGAAGTCGCGAGCTGAATCTAGTTTATAATATTCCTCTGATTTCGTGGCAAGGGCGATACATCTGTCAACAAACTGCTTTGCAGTTTGGCATAGGTAATTACGTGTTCTATTTCATATTTACTTAAATGTCAAAAATGTCAGAGGGGCTATTTCCGTAATTTTAAGAACGCTCACAGTTTGATCTCAGTCTTGATCTGTCAAAAATACCTCGAGTTTCCATTTTAACAAGTTTTTGACATTTGCTTGTCGCCGAGATGAGACTGCGACTTTTGAACTTTTTTAATTATAGTTTTTTTTTTTTGGTTTTCAGAACCTGTATTTTTTATTCTTTTACCTTCATGTTTTTATTCTTGTAAGTGTTTACATGTTGAAGCAAATAAATATATGTCATCTAAAAATCATTGTCCGTGAGTAAAATTTTTTTTTTTTTCATTTATGTAGTGTTTTTCTTTCTCATTTTGATTTTGAACGAATTGTGTTTCAATTAAAAACTACCTATTTAATTTGGTTACATGAAAGTCATTTTTGCAAACACCTTTTTTCTTTGTCTCGGAATACAATGCAGAACTTACCTTTATTTAAAAGCTCTGTTATTGCTTTGTTTAAAATTCTAGTAGATTCTAGTACAACATTGTATTTGCAAACAACTTATCAGCATCATTAAACAAAGTAAGCTTTCTGTACTTTACTACATAGTGCGAGCAATTATATATTCCTCCGTTTAATAGCTCCGATGAGTTTTATACGACACGGGTACGCAATAACCACATCATGTTGTTTAGTTTATTGCGTGTAATAATGCCATAATTATCGTTAAACAGTTAAATTAATAAGGTGGTATATGGAAATGAATGCACGCAAAACTGTTGGTGCCAAATGTCAATCTTTGACAAGCGTTACGGGTAGTCAGAAGCTCGAAAGTCTGAATAACTGGGTTCTGCAGGTCAGAAAGGTAGTCGCTCCATGTATAATGTTGGTATTTAGCTGCACGCGTCGGTTAGACTGGAAACTGACCCTAACATACTTGGGAAAAGGCTAGGCAGATGATGATGTGGAAATGAAACATCCCTCACAAAAGTAAGCGCATAGTTTGAAATCGAGCTCATTTGTTTCTTTTTGTTGCTTGGGCCTGCTCTTGACCTCAATCACGCTTGATGGAGACCTATGGATGAGGCCTATGACATCATAGGCCCAGAAGATGCCAGTTCACTCTTGCTTTGTAGGCAGAAGGGTTTGTTCCGTGTGGTGCCGGACGTAAAGAATAGCACCATCCCATTTCTTTGCGTGGGTGTCGTAGAACTCGACTAAGGGACTTACTACAGAATGGGCAGCGTTCTCTATGCATTTTACCACTATACTGCGATCACCAACCCGCCTGCCAAGCGTGGCGATTATGGCAAACCCCCTAATTTTTTGGGGAAGGCCTATGTCCAGCAGTGGACGTCTATCGGCTGAAATGATGATGATGAATGATGGGTTAAATGTGGAAAGGAACACAGACGCTGGCAGAGAGTTTTAATGGTAAATCAAAATCAAAAGTCATTTATTCAAACTAGGCTGAGAGTCAGCACTTTTTGAACATCAAAATTACATAAGACAGTCCCCCAAAACGCCCGCACTTCACCACTTCCTAGTGCTTTAGCTGGGAAGAAGAAGTGGAGCAACAAACTCCCCAGCAGAACAGCTGAATCATCGTGGATTTACGAGACACCGTTCGAATTTTAAAGTTGGTATTTCTATCTATGGTACTTATGCAAATATTTTCTATGGATTTTTCCATTGTTTTTCAAAAGGTGTAGAATATATTTATTGACTATGTACGTACATATTCACCTAGCGATTTATTGAAAGCGATTTAAGGATTTATTCCACATAAACCCACTTTTTTCTGGTGGCAGAATCAATAGAACGCCACCCTCTACGACCTTCACATACTCTTTTTGATTTATTCCTCTTCGAAAAATATACTATAATATATATAATAGGCGTGATCACTTTAAAAGTATAAAATAGCGTTAATAAAGGTTATATTAAAACGTCTCATAACTCCTAATTACATAACATTCTAACCTCATAAAGTAACGATATAAATTATTTAATTTATAGTTTACCGTGTCTGTTTTACATTTAAACTTGGTTTAATCGTAAAACAAGAACTATAAATTATACGAATTAGGTAATAATTACTATATTTAAGTGATTTAGTAATTTATGACTTTGAATTGTCAAATGTTTATTTGTTTTGTGGTGAATGGATATCTGTTTCTAGCACTAGCCGGATTCCTTAGCATATTTTCCCTCATAATACTTACAGCTCCACCTTCGCCGCGATCTACCTGGACGGTGATGTCCTCCCTCAGGCGTCCAGTGAGTGACGATCTTGACTCAGCTCTCCGTGGGCATTGATATAGACGACAGACGATCTGGCATCATGTTTTCGGGGTCAATATGACTAGAGATCGCATTAAATAATGTGAGAGAAAGCGCAGTGGGGATACAGCAAAGTACGCGCTTCCCAGGGTCCGAAGCCAGGACTCAAAATTTACAAGTTGGAGCTGTTACCAATAAGCCATCACGGCTTAAATAAGACCTTGAAAGAGCGTCGCCTAGCATTTTTCCAACGATGCTGGGGTCGATTTCCAGTCTAACTGGGTAAAGCTGAATACCAGCCTATCTGAGCTCCACAACCCAGTTACTGGATGGATTACACGATACCCCTTGGAGACTAGTTGTCAGACTTTCGGGCTTCTGACGACCTATAACGACTGTCAATGATCCACGAATGCCGGGATCTACTTTTCGGGACACGGAGGGGTCTTGGAATGTAAAGATGGTCACCCATCCACGGACCAACCGCGGCAACCGTAGCTTAACCTCATCGATCAAAACGTGTGTCTGTTATACTTAGCCCCTCTATACCTTCCAAGAGCATAATGACTCTCAATTTAACATACAAGAAAATAAAATAAAATATCTTGTATTCTCGCGTTAATTAACTCCTAATTGATAGTGCAATATTAATTACTCCCAACACGTAACTTCAAAGAAAATTGATTCAATTTCATTGAGCGCTAAATGGAGTCTAGACACTGCATTAAAACGTTAGAGAAACGGCTTTTATGTGATCGAGGGTAGGCAGTACTAGTGTTAGAAACGTTTATTGATAGATTTATTTAAGGTTAAGCACCATTAGTCGCGGTCGGTTCGAGGATGGGTGACCGTCTATTACATATAGAGACCCCTCCGTGACTCGTTTGTACCGGATAACATTATTTTGTAGTTCTTTGACGGTCGTTACGGATATCGTATTACCCGAAAGTCTGACAACCAGTCAAAATCAAAATATTTCATTTCATATAAACCTGCATGGGCACTTATGAAACGTCAGAAGCTAGGTGCACGGTTCCAAATTGTTGTTTCCTATGGAGAAGAGCCGGCAAGAAACTCCACGGCTACTCTTTAAAAAAAAATTGTCTTTTACAATGTTTTCAAATTACAGAGATAAAATGTATGGGAGGACAGTGCAGGCCTGCCAATAAGTACCAGGTACTTAGACGAATACAGAATAGAAAATCGTCTAGTCTGTAAGGCCTACTACGTTCTGTCATTCACAATATGTAAAATAATCTTCATAAATAAAATGAACCTATTTAAACATAGTGATTATCGGATCACTGCTAATAATACAAGTCGAACCAGCACCCTAATTGCGTAACTCACGATTGATCATAATTGGTTTCGTCTTCGCAGTTAAACAATATTCATTGCGTTATTTACGTTGTTGAGCAGACACATTTTTCGAACATATGAAGCAATGGTTTAAGACGACTACAAGACCTAATGTGGCCTTGAAAAACGCACGCACACATTTACATAATCGACGTGTATGCCATCTAACGACGACGGCCATAACAAGTATCACACAAAACAAATACGAAGTTTAGCACTAGCGGTAAAGGGAGATTACGTTGCCGCGCCATCTATTGGAATACTCGGGAGTAGTCTAATAAATGGCGCGGCAACGGCGCGCAAGTAGTGCTTATGCCTAAGGTATAAAAGTCATAATCGGTTGAATGGACTGTAAAAATGCTTGTGTACTTAAATGTTTTATTTCAAATGGAGTATAGATAGCTAACATTCATACACAATTATAATTCCTATTTATTAAAAACAAAATCAATAAATTAAAGTCTTACACATTGGAAATAACTTCTGTGTTGATATTATCAACTTTCTTGCTCCTATAAAAAACAATTACATTTTCAATGTTTTTTCTAGTTATCTATAAAAGTATTTAATAAATATATCTAAATATAGTAGTTCTTTAAATAAAAAAGAAAAATAAAAAATTATATCGATATGTCCTGGGATTCGAACGCGAGCACTCTTCATTGCAAGCCCTAAAACGCCACTACTGTACCAGCTAAATTCAATGTTGAAAAAATGGATGGTATGCGAACTGTCTGTACAGTCAGTTCGTAAAGATTACGACATTTCCAAATTCTTTATATACCTAACATTCATACATAATTATAATTCCTATTTATTATAAACAAAATCAACAAATTAAAGTCTTACACATTGGAAATAACTTCTGTTGATATTTTCAACTTTCTTGCTCCTATAAAAAATTATTAAATTTTCAATGTTTTTCTCGTTATCTATAAAAGCATATATATTAAATATATCTAAATATAGTAGTACTTTAGATAAAAAATAAAAAGAAAAAATAATACCGATATGTCCTGGGGTTTGAACCCGAGCACTCTTCAATGCTAGTCTTGACTTCAACCTAATACGCTAGGTACTGTAACAGTTTAGCACAATATTGAAAAAACTGATCGTATGCGAACTGGCTGTGCAGTACATTTCCAAATTCATAAATATCTTGATAAAAAAATTGTAATCATAAAATGCTCTCACCTTTTAATATTGTTCATATTATGTTCGGCATTTGATTTATATGAACGTTTTTTACTTCTCGTTACGGGCTTAACTTTATTTCCCATATTTACAAATGATAATGATTAAAAACTAAGTACAAGGTTTTTTACACTATTGAACTAAAAGTATTTTATAATTACAAGAATGAAGAATTTTTAAGTAAAGAATATAAGAATCAAATAATTTACAAAATAGCCTACGAAAACAGTAAACAATCTCAACGGAAATAATGCGGCGAAAAGCGCGACACGTCCTACTAGCATCAGGCATCGGCCGGCACTGTCGGTACACGGGCGTTTACGCACACATGTATACGTATTATGTTCGAAAATAGGAAAATGCGATTTACAAAAAATCTATTGATCGGACTAAAAAATTGAAACACTATTATGCTAGTATTTTGCTTGTAGAATAATCTGACAAAAAATCAGAATGATTGCAATATTATTAGTATGGTTTTTAATCGTTAAAAGAATATTTTAGAGGTAACTTCGTGATTTTTTTCTATCGTATGAAATTAGTTATATTATGTTTTCAACACACTATCTAACTAGCATTATATCCTGAAGATTATCATATATTTTTCTGATTTTGTTTACTGCAGTGGATCATAATCTTTTAGGCATTACAAAACCTGCGTTTAGCTCATCTAAGCCCCTTAACAATCCGTTTCAAAACGATACAGATTATGATGAATCGCTAGTTACGCAATTAGGGTGCAGGTAACTAACATACTAATAAAAAATGAAATACTTAATAACTTGGTAGCGCCTGTAATAATGCCTGTAAATTAAGTAAGGTCATATCTTCGGAATATTCTGGATTCTAATAATTTAGCGAAGAGTGATAATCAGTAGCGAGGTGAGGGGTCAGTTCAGAGGTTCATACAAAATGGATAAATGCTCGAACAATTTTCTGGTTCCATTGAAAATAGGACTGTATTACCATAGCCTTAAATAGAAAATTTCATGAATATCGACACATTCGGCTCACATATGTTCGCGACTCTGTTGCTCTTTTTTTGCTACTTTAGTCTATCGTATGGACATATACCATAGGCTCTCTTATAGTAGTAATGAATTAAATAACCCAAAAACTAAAACTATGTACGTTTTATTGTTTCCCTAGAAAGTCGAGCTAAGCATTTAGTTTAGGTCATAAACCAAAGTTGTTCAAGATCTAAAAACTTGTCCTATATTCTCTATCTCAGTCTTGGCAACACTACTTCGTCGGTTCTCAATAATTGACTCGTACAAAGTTGCCACTTGCAAGCTAGCTTACTGCTAATTAAATGATACAATGTTTCTATCTACATTCCGACGTAAACTGTGGCAATTTATGTCAGGAATTTGAAATTAAAGTATCCTCGTAGTACCTCCTCAACTTACGCCTACAAAGTGTAGAGATTTAAGTCACATGACGGATTCCTACTAAAAACATCCGTCAAACTTAAAAAAAAAAAAAAAAAAAAACAATTGACTTCCGAAAAAAAAATACACTACAAAATCAAAACCAACTTTACTTTCGGAAGACAGTGGTGCCGATTCTGTTGTACACCGAACTAAACTAACTAAACTATAACTAAAATTCCTTACTTTTGACTATGAGAATCTTAACGCTATTCTGCAAAACAATATCTCTAAATTTAAAAACAATTTTGACACTACTAAAATCGAATTTGACAATCGCGACTCGCACGTGGTATGTGTTTTGGCTTCGCAACGCGGTACTTGTTTGCTCAACCCCGTGATTTCTTTTAGAGCCAGAGGCGCGCAGGGGCGGCAGCCTCGACGTGATTGAAATGGAATTTTCACTTTTTTATGGAAAATATTAAAAATTATTACCCATATGTTGAGTTTTAGATGTGTACTGTGGTTTTATAAAGGGGGTCGAAATTTTCATTATTTTTTCGATAGGACACACCATTTCATTCATTTTTTTTATTTTTTTTTTCATTTTTTATTTTTTTGGTGACGGTGTGAATTTTAGTTCTTGACAACTAATTTTATTCCACACCTATTTAATCGCGATTAAAACTAGTCAGATTTAGTTGGACAACCAAAATTTTAGGTTGAATACAATAATGAAATTGACAACAAAAGAATAGCAAAATTGCTTTTTTCACTAAACTAATAACTCAGTGCAATCTTAGCGCTGTCAAACTAAAATATAGTTAAGTTGTGTCACTATAGTCAATTTCAGAATGAGAAATCGTCGTTTGACAGGAATAAACTAAATTTTGGTGATTTTTAGTTTAGTTTGGAGAATTTTGTGACAACAGAATCGGCACCAATGTCTTTGGATCTGTATTTTAGATTTTTGTCACCATTTTCCGAAATTAAAGTAATTTTTCACTTTACAGTGCTTTTTTTCGGAAGTCAGTTTTTTTATATTTTTTGAATGTTTTTAGTTATCACTTTTTTAGTTATTAAGATTTTTAGAAATCGATCCACAATTGCCGGAGATATCACGGAACATTATGTACATAGAAGAAAGAAATACAAACAAATCGAAGTCGGTTAAACACTTTGGTCCGAGGTAAAATACCTTCGATTCACTTTTTTTACGTAGGTATCGCACCTTATTCTGACCAAAGTAAAGTTCTTCATACAAAATTAACAACAGACTCGCTTTTGATGTATGTTTTTGTAATTGTAACTTTAATTAAGTCGGCATAAAGTTCAACATTCAAATGGCTCGATGGTTTAAACCGCCGTCAAAGAAAAGCCTTGTTTTGTAATAAGGCTGGTTGGGTTTACTGCCTGCCTCGTTGGTCTAGTGGCTGAAAACTCGATTGCTGAGCAGGAGGCCTTGGGTTCCATCCCAAAGAAAGGCAGAAATATTGGGTTTTTCATTAGGAATACCTTAATACCAGCGAGGAGTCTGAATGTGCCCGGTTGATGTTGATCATTTTATTCTAGGTGCATCGTTTTCACATAGAATATTTTATACTTATTAAAAGAGGCGACTAAAATCAATTATATTTTAATGTAATTTATAACGTTCAAAAGTACCTTTTTGAAACAAATGCTTTGACTTTGATGGGAATAGCCTTGTCCCCTATTAGGCATATGAACATAATTGGCGAAATAGGCTCGTCACCCGTCACGCCGGCTAACAGAAAAGCAAAATCACCAAATAACACGATTCCTACCCGCTTCCCTTCGGGGATTCGCTTCGGCAACTCTGTCCCTATTGAGATACAGCGTCGTTGATATGGACGAGAGCAAGCCGCTGTACAACGGGTTATGACAGAGACAGAAATATAAAAATGCGTCAGCGAGAACGAGATGGAGGAATATTGCACATTTTATTTGGTGTTCGGCTGTTCAATTTTATTGTATTTAATTCTTTACATTCCTACATTAATTTTAGAATGATAGTATTCTTAATAACTATCATTGCTTGTGGCTAAGTAAAATTAGTTGCACGGGTCGATCGACCAGGTTAAGCTACGCTTGCCGAGGTTGGTCCGTGGATGGGTGACCATCTTTACATACCAAGACCCCTCCGTGCCTCGGAAAGCACGTTAAGCCGTTGGTCCCGAGATCTTTGACAGTCGTTACAGGCAGTCAGAAAGCGCGACAGTCTGACAACCAGTCTTACCAAGGTGTATTACCTAGTAACTGGGTTGTGGAGGTCAGATAGGCAGTCGCTCCATGTAAAATACTGGTATTCACTTGCATCCGGTCAGACTGGAAGCTGACCCCAACAGAGTTGGGAAAAGGCTCGGCAGATGATGATGATGAGTTAGTATACTTACTTCGTAAGTCAGTAAGTTAAAGACTACTTCGCTTCGGCATCTCTCTTAAGCGGGCTAAAGACCTTCCGTTTTAACTGAACAGTTGAATTGTTCAGTTAAAACGTAATTATGTGTGTAGGAAAAACTGAGAGCTGTACAGTTGTACTGTTATTCTAATCAAAATATCATTAGATAAAAAAAAAACTGCGAAGTTAGATTGTTCAGTTAAAACTGAAGGTCTGTAACCCGCTTTAGAAAAATTGACACCTCGCCGCTGCTGGCTAATATGTTAGTGTGTCGCTCTTCTGCTTACCTGTTTAACGAACATAAGCATGCTGTTATAAAGCAAAATATGCGCAACACTTTGCAGAATTTGCAGTCTTAAAGTAAACGTCTAGAATTTGATTCATTACAATACAAATGTTAGTACAATTCAAATAAATGTAGTGCCAGGCTAGACTAAAACTAGATAAATGTTCTATTCGTAAGAGCCTTGTGATGTTACATTTGAAATATTACATGCAATCTCTCGTCTGAGTAATGATTAAATACCCCTTTCATGAATGTTTTAATAAACTTTAGTTGTAATAGTAGGTATCTAAAGTCTGAGATATAATAATCAGTTGTTATACTATACAGAGCGATAGAGTCTTTGACTCGCAACCTGATACCATCTGCCAGAGGTACGGGTTGTTCGAAAGAGATACCGTGGCCCCTGGCACTCAGGCAACTGAAGGAACACGTGTGGGGCTTTAGTCAGTAAAAGTCTGACATGCCCTCCTGCTCCACCCAGAGCGGGAGAAGTTATTTGATGATTTCGCTCCAAAAAAACCCTGATAACAAGGATTTTTCGTCGATTACTAAAAAAAAATTGCTGTTCTATAAATTTCACCGACTTTTTACACTTTTCTATGTAACAGCTGATTTGTTCTCTCTTTTGGCACATGACTGTAACAAAAATGAGCACTATGAAGCTTCGATTTTTTTTTTCACAAGCCCTCAATGTTTTAAAGACCTGTGGGGAAGACAAGAAAAAAAATATCTTCACTATACTTATAGAGGTTCTTTCGCCATGTCCGTCCTTCCATTTGTTTTGTTGACTAAGGAACTCTAAAAACTAGTCATGATTCCTTAATAAAGGTACGATTCCACTATCGTTATTAAAAACTCAGCAATTTATATTCTCGCCCACTAACGAGAGGTTAAAATGAACTATAATAAACTGTTTCTTAGAAAGATAACTTGCATTTAAGTTGGTTTTGTTTGTTCTGGCGCTATGATTCGCTCGCAAGCTTGATTCTTAAATAATTGGGCGAATGAGCACTGAAACTTTGGACTTAACCGCTGTTTACCAAAATGTTAGCGCCTTGAGCTAACTGTAAAACCTTAAAGCCTCGTATTCATGGTAAACATTTGTTTAGCAACAGTTGATCAACGTTGTTGATGAACGGCGAGAATGCTGCTGGAAACTTTGTTTAAGGCAATATGGGTTGTCCACACACGCCAGTCTGCATTAAAATGTTGCCCGAGGATGTTGTTATGTTTTCTGTATCTGATGTATAAAATATTTATAAACAGTTGCAAACACGTCCACACACGTCAACATTTGTTGATAAACTGATGTTTTCGCTCGCCGGGCATCAACTCTGCAACATGGCGTGATCAACTCCGCAACACAAGTGTTGCCCGCAATATGTTGACAGGAACTCGGCTACATGTTTGTGCAACCATGTTGCTAAGCAAAATGTTTACCATGACTACGAGGCTTTAAACGCTAACATGAGGGGGATCTGGAAATTTACCAAGAAATGGATAGAACTGTGTAAACAGCTCTTTCCAGGCTTCTAAAACCCTGGAGCGGTGATTCAAAGCCTTGCTATGAGAATCGGCGGTTTTGTGGACTGTAATAAACTTTATGTGGCGGCATACATTGACTTGGAATGAGGCTATTTTTTGGTATGGAGAAACAGGAGTAAGAGAAGGACACAGGATGCAGCGCCTTACCTTTCTAGAAGCCTGGAGTCACCTTCCTGCTGCTAGGACTTTGTATGTCCTCGATGTGTAGGTTAAAACCACGCGGCCAGCCAGCGTGGTTTCACGAATAAACGATTCCTATTTCGTACACAGCACTTCAAATCAGTGTAACTTGATAAGTAGGTAGGTCTAGATATAGACCGGAAAATCTGGATTTATCAAGAAATCCAGCTAAATTAGCGGTAAAGCTCCGGAGAGATGCTATGTTGCGTTTTCCTGGCTTCTGCAGTTTGATACTTTTATGGGGGGTATGGTAAGTTAAGAGTTAGTCAAACTTACCAAAGGGTATCGTGTTACCCAGTAACTGGGTTGTGAAAGTCAGATAGGTAGTCGCTCCATATACTATAATACTGGTAGGTATTCAGCTGCTGCCGGTTAGACTGGAAGCTGACCCCAAAAAACGTAGTTGGGAAAAGACTAGGCAGATTGTTTTTTGTTTTGTGTAAATTAAAAAAAAAATGTGTCATAAATTAAGGTATGTATTATCTTTTTAAAATTAGTTTGGCAGTATTCCGGTGACAACAAACCAAACAGACAGACAGATAAACGTACAAATACGAGTCAGAAGTCTGGTGTACACTACGCCACAGAACAGGATACACCTATTGCTGTCTTTTTCATGTCAATTTTGGTTTTGGCAAGAACATGCAAAAAAAAAATTGAAATGCCAGTTCACGAACATAAACAAGTTTCAATACACGTAGCGAAATATCGCGAAACATTTAAGTATCTTCACTTGTCACTTGCGAACAGAATTTATATAGGCTTTCACATCAATTTCTATTACTGCCTAGTCTAGTCTTGATAATTGATCTGCGACGAGCGAATCTTGATACTTGAACTTCAAAATTGAAAGACTTAAGACTAGAACGATTAATCTTATCTTTGTTTTCAACGACTCGGTATTTATTAAATTTGTTGTTGATTAATGGACCCTTTTGACATCTTGGACTTATCTTAAATCTTTTGCTGAATGGAAATAAAATTTATTTATATTTTTTTGGATGACTTTTTCCTCCTTTTGTACTGTTGTGTTAGTGGGGTTGGCAAAAAGGTTGACATTCTTCCTTATGGAATGTGCGTACCGCCATCAGATACCTGTAATGCAACACCTTTGCGTTGTTTTTAGAAACAATGTCTCATTTGCCTGTGATTTTATCGGATCCAGAGACAGAATTAGGTACATATAGGTGATTTAATAAAAAAATTTTTTTTATATATTTTTAAATGTTTTTATATATTTTGTATTCTAATATTTAAAAATATTTTTTAATGTATATATTGAAATAAAGGAAATGATAATAATGAAAGCCATTTATTCAGACCATTTAAAACTTATGCTACTACAATAAAATTATCCAGGTTGTAAAAGCTAAAAAATATTTTAAATAATTGTATAATTGACACCGGCTATCTTGGTCTGTGTGCCCATTGGCAAAGACCTCCTTCATTTCCTTCCACTTTTCCCTATCGACTGCTACGCAAGTCCGCAGTTTACCTCCAGTGTGCAGTGGTTTCCAGCTCAGCGTTTTCTCTGCCTTCCTATAAATCGGTTTGGCCTTTTGGTCCATTTGTCTGTGCCGCTGAGGGTGTGGCCAGCATATAGGTCATTAAAGGCTCCCAAAGACAGGTGCGACGTGACAGTGCGACGCGATTCTGCTGGAACATCTTGCATATCGTTTTCATAGAAATTGTTCTACAGGCAGAGGTGTAAGTACCTTAAATGCACTCACATTTCACCAGTTATGTTAAAGCTTCATGTAATAGAGGACGAGTATACTGCAGTCAACTGGTCACAAATCTAACCTCCCGGCAGGTACTTACTGAGTAATTCCAGATATAAGAACCCAATTATCCATTCGTTCTACGTATTCGCTCCTGCGAATCTGTTCTTGATTTGAAAACATGTCAAAATTACAAAACTGGCAGCACGAATTCGTAATTTAAATTATAAATGTTCACTCATCGTATTCGTTTGACATTCATTGTCCTTATTTATATGAATAACCGTTCAAACATGGAACGTTACGTTTTAAAATAACCGACGAGGAGCGGTTTCACTGAACGAACGAATACGTTTTTTCGTTGAGATTGGTTGGGTTTTGCGATTGAATGCACGCTTGCACAATAAGTGAAAACAATAATAATTTTAATATTTGTTAAAAATAAATGACTGTTCAGAATGAATGCTGTAGATCAAACATTTGAACAAATAGTTTGTTCAAAGTGAAAACACGCCTTAAACAATTCATAATTGTTGAAAAAAGCACTGATATTAAATTCACTTTACCCCAATTTTTCCTGTATGTTTCATAAAACATGTTTTCCAAATACCACGAGCGTTTACGTTTAAAATTTAATGAAAAAAATATTTTCGCCGTAAATTTTTGCAAAAAGGCTTTTAGATTTGAATACCTTACGTTTTTACTTATTTTGACGTTAAAAAAGACTCTAAGCCTAGTTTGAATAAATGACTTCGATTTGATTTATTTTATTTAGCATCAGCACCTATAGTTTATTTTATTTATGCATATTTAATATGTTAAATATTTTACTCCTGCAAAACAACTTTTTATCGAATAAAAACTTTTGTTTAAAAATGTATTGTTTACAATTACACTTAGGTACCTGTTTATTCCTAGGACACTAGTAACAAAAAAAATTATGAATATTTTCATTGAAAAAAAAAATAATAATATCTGATATTAGTGCACAAAATAAGAAATTTAAGTCGCACGGGCAATACAATAATTGTTTTTCTGACGCTCTCTAGTGGCAATTAATAACAAAGCTGAACATTCTGGTCTAAGTTAATGGTGAAATTTGTACAAAAAGTGAAATTTCTACATTTCGTTAGCTTGAAAAAAGTGTTATTTCTGGTATATTGAAGTCCACAGCCGCAGAGGTCTTTCAAAACCTCTTCATTGTTTGATTACAGTGATTAGTGACCGGCCCGGCGGCTAGTCCACACGTCGTGTTAGCTTCCCCTGAATTATCACTTCGCTGTTTTTACTGTCGAAGTGTCGACGTATGAGTTTTCTACAATCAGGGCTCCGTCCGACTCCGAATAATCGGATGAAATTTTAAATTTATTTTTAAGGGCGCATTTCACCAATGAAAGCGACGCGTTCGAACATCTAAACCGCGTACAAAAGCTGTGAGTGTCAAAATTATTGTGGAATATTGATACTGACAGCTCTTGAACCCGGTTAGAAGTGATGCTCGCGTTTCGTCTCGCTTGTGGAATTCACACTAAATGTGAAATTCCTTCAATTAGTTAGCTTGAAAGAAGTAGAATAACTCGTATATTTAAGTTCACAGACGTATAGGTCCTTCCAAACCTCTTATTTGTTTGATTACAGTGTTCAGTGACCGGCCCGGCGGCTACTCTCCACACGTTCTGTTCGATTCCCCGAATTATCACTTCGGTGTTTTTATTGTCCGTTTGTTTGAGATTGAGAAGTCTTGATATTACGTAACTAATTGGTTAATTGGTTGAGTGTGAGGGTGTTGAGGTTAATTTATGAGAGAATTCAGATTTGATTTAGGTTCATGGGATAGTACTTTAATTTATTATGTTGCATTAAGAATAGAAGTTAAACTAAAAAAACCGGTCAAGTGCGAGTTGGACTCGCGCACCGAGGGTTCCGTACAAACCTGTGGGTATATAAGTAAAAGTTCAAAATTGTCAAAAATATTTTTTTTATATATGACGAAACTAAAAATTTACGGTTTTCGTAATTTTTCCTATATCTGTACTATAAGACGTGACTTCGTACAAAATTTCAAGATTCTAAGTTCACAGGAAGTACCCTGTAGGTTTTGATTCCCGTGCGAGTTTCGAAAATTTGCGGAATTTTGCAGCTAAATGGCTGTATCTTTTGATTGCGTTGACTTAGAAGGTTGATTTTTCTACAGCTTCCAGGGACAGTAGAACTAAGTATCATATAGAAATTTCAGTTTGATACCTCCACGCGTTCCTGAGAAAAACGGTCTTGACAGACGGACGGACGTACGGACGGACGGACGGACAACAAAGTGATCTTATAAGGGTTCCGTTTTTTCCTTTAGAGGTACGGAACCCTAAAAACTGACAGCTAAAACATATTTTGTGTAAAGGTATTTTGTGTTTTAACTTAATTAAATAAGGATAAACGCACATTGAATTTGGCAGTTTTAAAATCTTTAAAAATGCTGTGATAATCGCAAATAAAAACATATTGATTGCTGGACAGTGCCTGCCTGCGTTCAAAGATTTTAATTATACTAAAACTCGTGGTAAACAAAATAAATCCCAAACGTATTTTGCTGACGCTACACACCCAACAATTTTAAAATCATCTTGTCTGTCTGCGTGTCTGATTGACTGCGCCGACTACCACTTATTTACCGATCCACGATTTTCGGTATGCAATCATCTGCACCTCTTTGGTTCGTTTGTAACTTGCTATTAGGCTCTTGACAAGCGGTGGCACCAGTGACAGAAAGTTGAAAGGGAATGTTTTGTAAAAATCTGAATCAGAACTTTATTTGCTGTGAATGTAGGTACAGGTATAAGATGTTGTACATAAATTAATGAGATCAGCTAGTCTACCTTACGGCGTGCAAATTATTACATAAATTAAAATATTAATACAAATTAAATAACGTCAGCAAAACAAACTTTGGTATAGTGTACGGGGAGAGGTGAAACGTGTGACTAAAAGAATGATGAATATCAATGCTAATGGATGGAGAGAGAGAAGCAGGCCAAAGAAAAGAGGAAGATACGAAAGAGAAGTGAGTGAATGATATCGTGGCGGTTGACTGGGAGAATGGAAGAAGAAAACTTATTGCGTATCCTCAAGGAACATAGAACAAGACCAGGAAGATGATGAGATCCGCTGTCGCCTCTATTATAATTGCTTTATCTTTGTATTTACGCCCGCTTTTATTGCCGATTGACCTCTAATGCTTACCTTCTGCGAAGCAGTCATTCTCGGGAAGATGGAGGCGTCGCACGTGAGGGAGATGCAGTATATGCGCCCTCTCGGCCCTAGCCTCCGCAGGAGATGCCCTGGGCGTCGGGAATCCCAAGCTGATTCCCGGCCGCCGTAAGCGCGGGCTTGCGACTGGCGAGTAATGGATAGCTCGCTGTGCGGTTAGGATCAAGCCCGAGTCGACGGCGCGGTGTGTTCCACGCGCGCCTCAAAGAGATTTCAGCGCCAACTGGTGGGATCCACAAGGGCCAATGCCTGCCAGGGGTGCGGGTTGTTCGAAAGAGATACCGTGGCATTTGGCACACAGCCTACTGAGGGAACACGGGTGGGTTTTAGTCAGTAAAAGTCTGACACGCCCTCCTGCTCCACCCAGAGCGAGAGAATTTATTTGATATTTGATGATTTCCCATCCTCGAAATAAAACCTCTAATGCTATCGAGAAATAAATAGTGTTGTGGTAGGAGAAAAGTTTTTGCGAGTCGCCGGTCACAATTTTACTTGGCATCCTTCTAGCTCAGAAATCATTCTTAGCAGACTGGGTATTCATGCTGCCTTCGCTGGTATATGACCACAATAAGTGCAATCATAGTGCAAGTAGCTAAAAGTTCAAAGCAAAGTGAATTTGATTTTTCTCAGAGACACTTACTTATACTTTTTTTGTAATAACGTTATTTTAACAAATTAAGTAAGCGAATAGCAAAATGCTATTACAGACTTATTACAAAACAAAGTTTTTCATTTGACATGGACCCCCCTGTTTATCAAATAAGAACCTAACAGATATCAAAATACAGTTCCTTTTAGAAAACTAACAACGTAGACTAGTCTATGGTTGTCAATTTTGTATTAAGAACTTAACTGAAGTCGGCATAAAGTTCGAAATACAAATACTGTCTCGGATTTAAAGTTAGGTCGTGTTTTATAATAAGACAGGAAGATTTTAATTTCCTTGCAAATTTAACCTCTTTTCAAAGCAACTATGTAGACCTACTAGGTAGACTCTGAGCTAACATCAAAGGACAGCCTATTAATATAAATTACCACCCCAAAATTACTCTCAAACATAATAACAATTCAAATCTTCATAAACCCAAGCGCAGACAGCCTAATTCCCATCTTAATTCAAATCTCAAGTTAATTTGGCGTAAAACCTAATCAATTCCCAATTGCTCTCACAAATTAAATAAGGACAGAAGGTCTGCTGCATACAACGAGTGGCTCGTGGCTATATAATAACACCACACGACCGTACAGGTCGATCGAAGGTAAGCTACGCTTGCTGGAGTCAGTTTGTAGATGGGTGACTATCAGTTACATCCTCGGAAAGTACGTTCGTCCGTAGACCTTTGAGTAGTCCAAAAATCTGACAACCAGTCTTACCAAGGGTTATAGTGTTACCCAGTATAATTCGCACACCTAGATCTATACTGAGACAACTCAAAAATCGTTAATTTTGAGTTATGCCTGTATTCGAATGCTCGGTGCTCATACGCAACTATCCAACGTGACAGGTTCAATAAAAGCTCATAAAATTAATCGCTAGGTACCGTTAACTTTCTTTCGTTGAATCAACGTCTGCCATCTGCTCCCACCTAAACAAGTCTATTGTGAGTTGATCTTCACTTGCCATAAGGAGTGCATGTATTAACAAGAACGAAAACGCGGACATTTCAAATTGTTACAGTTTTAATGACACGTGTACGTCAGTTAATTAGAGTCGTTACGGTGATGGTGAATTGTTCTGCCACATTACTTAAGGATATTTTGATTTGTTCCAGTTTGGTTTGATATGGTACGTAAATATTTAGTTACTATTTTGATTTGACTTTGTTTTGATGGATCAACATGTAATGAATTGATAGTAATTTGACCTATTGAATTTCAGCCCCAGCTTGTATACTGTGGCATTTTACAAGCTATTTATTACCTAGAATCAAATTAAATTGTATAGCTTCCCTAACAAAAAATGCAAATATATACGTTTTTTTTCGTCTCCTGAAAAATGACCTTTTTTGAGTTGTCTCAATATAGATCTAGGTGTGCGTATGGGTTGTGAAAGTTAGATCGACAGTCGTTCTACGTAAAATACTGGTTTTTCAACTGCATCCGGTTAGTCTGGGAGTTTACCTCAACATAGGCAAATGCTAAATAGATTGATTGGTCGGCTCCATAAATATCGAGCAAAAACGGACGCACACATAGACACGTTGCACGTACAGCGAGTGCAAGCGCATTCGCGACTGGCATTCGTTTGAGATCGCTGTCCGCACGCACACATGGGCATGTGTGCGTGCGCCTGTTTTCGCTCGTTGCATGAATGATTATGTGTCATTATTCAACTATGTTACACCAATCCGAATTGATATAACAATTAGACTAATTTACTGAAGGAAATGCCTGACATGAACTAGTAATTATTAATTCAATTTGTAATGTATGTAGTTCGGGATGCTTCAGACGACCTGACGTGCATAATCTGTCGCTGCGTTTTGTTGTCGCGTCAATTGTCAAGTTGTGTTGCCGTTTGGGAGTTGTTCGATTAATTTGAATGTCTAATGTGTTTGACGGCAATTTGGTTTGGATTAAGACATTTGTAAGATAGTTAGAAGTTGATGCCTAACTTGTGTCGCATCTATGTGCATTCAAAATGCTTTTATTTAAAACGTAGGTACATAATATTGTCGCCCTATCGATAGAGCTAAACCCCGAACACAAAATATGACACAGCTGAATATAAAAAAGCTGCAAACATTATAATTCATATTAGGAGCAAATACAAATTAGGAAACTGTCAAAATAAAACAGTTTATTGTATAATGGGCTTTATTTTTCGAACGACATAGATGGAAATCGTTCGCTCTTAATAATATTAATATGTTATGGTGGCACTTCAGATTACTATTACGGTTTTGCATTTTTTACTGTTTTCTATTTGGCTTTATAGAGCAGAAGTCCGAAGAACTCTGAACACACCTCCATACATCATCAAGAATTACATCGTCGTATTTCTCGTGAAAAAAAAAATACTGACAACTCGGCGGATATGGGTGTTAGTGTATTTTTATTTTCAGTTTTTTCGGCGGTTAAATTTTTTGTTAAAAGCTTTTATTACAATTTTTTTTGTGACTATGAAATCTACTAATTACTACATCCTTAATTAATGATTACTTTTTGTAATACACAACTCAGCATTAAAAAATCTGTGAGTGAACAATCATCATGTTTTCCTACTCGGTTGGTTTATTTTTTTTGAAATTTATATGGGACCAACTTCGGGGTATACCTTTTCCAATAAAAAAATAATTATCAAAATCGGACTACTCTGAAAAAAGTTATGCGTGGTCAAACATAAAAAAAAAACATGCGTCTACTTGACAACCTCCTCCGTTTTTTGTCGTCGTTTGAAAATAGGTAAATATTGGCGAACAGAATAACTTTACATCGTTTTATTTGGGCGAATAAGACGATGACCGCCAGTCCGCCACCATCAGGAAGTGTCAAGAATACATTTATTTTATACAAACCAAAAGGCACAAAACATATTCTGAAACATAAACCTAACATGTGTCTCTTTCTTTATATCAACCAAAACAAGACAGACTAGAAACTGAAACACAGGAACCTCCCTCTATAATACCAATCCCATACCTTCCATACAATTTACCAAAATTCGAAGCTCATCAATTGAACGTGAGAATTCCGAAACTGGCAGAAATTCTGACGGCTCCCGGAAACGGTTTGATTAATTAAATTTCACATGACGTCACATCTGTGACGTAGGCAATTGGGTTTAAATACGTTGAACGCGCTCGCAATGTTTTACCCTAATGGTGTTAAGAGTTCATGTTTGGAGAATTACTGAGTTAATGTGGAGTTACTGGGTTTCACTGTTTTTTGTTAATTAATTTGTCATTAGGTCCATTAATTACGTGACGCGTCGAAGGGGGGGAGGGGATCGTGTTGAATCCCACTCAAACTCACGTGTGGGAGAGGGGGAGTGTCGGCAAGTATCACGTAATTTAATTTTTTGACCGCAAAGGAACAATGTAACATTACGAGAAAACAGGGTTATTTAAGTTCATGTAAAACATGTTCTTCCGCCAATATGCCTAAATCCTACAAAATAATATTTATCGCAGTTATGCGAACGCCACAAAGTAGCACAGTAGCTCCTCGATGGTTAAACTGCCACCTGCCAGCCAAGCCAGCCAAATGCAGCGAATAAATCCAACGCAACTAAGCACAGATTAACGTTTTAACACTAAAACCACGTATTTGAAATATCTCACGTGAGATTATGGGGAGGGGGGAGGCTCAAGCCAAATCTAAGGACATCTCACCAGAGCGGGGGTGGGGTTCGAAAAATCGCCAAAATTGCCTCACGTAATTAATGGACGCCCCCTTACTGCTGTTTAGGAGATTTCACGCAATAACGGCTGAACGGATTTGGATGAAATTTGGCACACAGATAGTTTGTAACCTGGAATAACACATAGGATACTTTTTATCCCGGTAGTACGTTCCCGCGGGATAATTTTCGACCTCCACGCGGGCGAAGCTGCTGGCAAAACTAGTTTATAAAATAAATAAGATTTCCGTAAACAAGTAATTTGAGGCAATTTAGATATAGATAAAATGAAATTAAATATTATTGTCATAAAAAATTTAAACTAACTAAACAAATAAATACAAAAACAAAAGGACACTTAGTCGTCGAAGTATTCGTCCACATCGCTGTCATCAGGAAACGTGCCCAGAAGACTGGCAGCATTGCCACGTTGAATGGCAATGCTAATTCGTTGGCCGAAGAATGACCCAGCCCTCTGGTCACGTGAAGTGTCGACTAGCTGGCGAGAAATTTCCTTAAAGAGGAGACGTCGGCCGGGCCCCATGGCCCGAGCGGTCCGACCCCAAACCGCTAAAAACTGTAGTCCATAAATATTAGTAGGATAGAAAACAAAGCAATGTATTACGCTGCCGCGTAGAGCGGGAGAAATTATTTGATGATTTCCCATACTCGAAAAAAAAAGCAACGTTTTAGGCACAATTCCATTCTAGTATGTTGGGGCATCAAAGGCATGTACCGTTTTGTTTGGATCGACCAATCTATTTGCCAAACATAGTAATTGATATGCTAAAATTACCGCTGTATCTGTCTGTAGATACCTTTAGTGTACTGCAACCAACAACACGTTATAATTTAAACCCTAAACTGTAAGACCTACAGTCCAAAATCGCTGCTCACCAATATCTACAAGTTATTTCCAATAATTGTTCGTGATTAATACTCAGGTTCAAAATGGCGATGGGTCTCTTTAACAAATTCTCACCCAATAATTGTGCAGTCAGCCATATTAAGTTTTCTTTTTTGTTGAGAATTTAAGGGTCCATACTCACCGAGACGCGACGCTGCGCGCACTTTTTAAGATAGCAACAGAATATCTTACTCATTTACAACACGAAAGGTATAATTTCACTGCGAGCGCGAAAGCGTGTCGAAGGACGCTGAGATGCACCGTGTTGTGCAGCCCGTATACCTTATCCACAGTAAGGTAAGTAAATAAAATCCATTTTGTTTCGTGATCTTAAAAAGTGCGCGCAGCGTCGCATTGCGTCGTGTCTCGATGTGTACTGACCCTAATTTAGCTCGCGGGCATATTTTGCTTTTCTGACACTTCCTTGTCAGTAGGTCCTGCACCTATATTAATATGGGTAAAATAATCGTACAGTAGTCTTAAAAAGTCATTATTTTTATGTAGTTTAAAAAGTTAATGAGTAGTTGGGTGATTTTGTTTTAAAAGTAAACGAGGATTTAATTTACGAGTAAGTTCAGCTACTTATGTTTGCTACTTATTGGCTTCTTACTTCCCTGAGGCGATGTCTGTCTCTGTAATTCATAATAATCGTTAATCGGTGACCTACCATACAGTCTTTCCTTCTATAGGTATAAGATGGAGGGAGTCGCTTTATGTCGGGTATGCGTAAAGTCTGTTTTTAGGCTCTATTGTGCTTATAAGATGCAATTTTTGTCCGGCTAGTTAGCCGACTCGCACGATTTAACTCACCCGCATCGGGCGAATCGTCGCTTTTCAGTAATATAATATTTTTTATAGGTGAGGTATTTGCGGAAGAATAGAAAATTCCAAAAAAAACGTACTATTGACACGTTTTGTTTTTTATGTAACAAACTTATTTTTCCATAAAATTTCATTATTTCCTTAATCACCTTAGTTTTGGTAAAGAGTTTATATGGAGGAGTGCAGAAAACTAATATTCATAAATAAATCTAACTTACAATTTATTTTCATTTATTTTATTTCGGGACATCACCAAGCGTTTGGTCGACTCTTCACGTGACCATTGAGCTGGCCTATTTTTTGGTCATAGAATCAGCATTGCTATCCAATGCGGCAACGCTGCCAGTCGTTTGGGCACTTTTCCCACTGACAGCGATATAGCTGACGAATTATTTGATGCCCAGTGAACTCTTCCATTTTTTCCTTTATATATTTGTACCAAAAAATAATTTATGGTTGACTTTTGACCCTGAGCGACCACTAGTGTAGACAAATCAATTAAAACAGCGAAATATTTTATAGCTTTTTGCGACATTCTCAACTTTCAGAATGCATGGTCTTAACATTTTGTTTGACACAACTTTTCTTCCTTTTCCAGGTACGATCCAATCCAATAAGCTGGCTGAGTGGATCTTGTCTCCGGGATCCGGATAAAGGCTCTGTGTGTTAACCCTTCCGATTTACCTCGAAAACCCTTCGTTACCTCGGCGTTTGTTTGCGAGTTGAGAGTTAGGGTTCTAAGTGACTTAGTAAGAGTTCAATTGGATTATAATTTTTTTTTTTTTTTTATATTTTAATACTAATATTAAAAAAAAATGTATATGTGGAAATAAAGGAAATAAATGAAAATGTATATTTTATCAACTTATATAAATTACATTGTTACGTTTGGAGTCACTTTTTAAGCACAAGATTTGCTTGTGGTTCCGGTCTTCCAGTTTACATTAACTGTCCATATGTGTGAAAGAATAAAGAATAGATAATTTTGAATTAAAATGCATGCCAAAGGTTTTAAACAGTACAATTATTACAAAAAAAACTTAAATTATAAACAAAGGATTAAGGAATGCGTACAGAATTTGGTGATTTATGTTTTTTTATTTTTTGCTATCGGCTTCGCACGTTTGTGAATTTGGCCAGTATCAAGTAATTTTTTTTTTTCGATCAAGTAAATGACCTGTTATCAGGCACGAAGTTACAAAAAATTCATGTCAGTTAAGTCAACATTATTGTAAAGCGGTAGTAACTTTACAACAACCTATTAGGATTTCTGGGGGGGGGGAACACGAATAGTCCACGTTTGTCACTTATTTTCACCTTCACTACACTTGTGCACTCACACGTAACTAAATTGAATAATTCACTACAAAAATTATACAATTCGCTATTTCACTAAATTTCATGAAAATGAAAATACGTGCGACATGCTCCAACGCGATCCCGCCAAAAACTCCCATATTTATGTTGCGAGCAGTGGAGGCCCTATTGGACCTCGAGAGGCCTCGAATATCGATCCTTATCTACTAGTCGTAACACAGACATGAGCTTTACTATGTGTAAATTATTTCATCACCACTGCTCTCAAAACGGTAAAGGAAAATATCGTGAGGACAGTGGAGTATTTGGCATCGGCACAAAATCTGCGGCGCCTCAAAAGGCCACAGCTTGACTTAACTGTCAACTTAAGTAGATGAGTTTGTTGGCAAGTCAACTGGCTTTCCAATTAATCTTAGTAAGTAGACTGAGCCAAAGACCTACGGCGTAGCGTGGTTTTCGAGGCACGGAGGGGTCTTAGTATTTGCAGATGGTCACCCATCCACGGACTAGCCAAAATACACCTAATCTAAATCTAACTAGCCTGCAATGACCCACCTGGAAGGGCAAAGTCCTCCCCCTCCCACACATTTCTGTCCTTTGCCAGTACTGGCCAGTCCCTTCGCAAGCTCGTCCCGCCATCTTCGTCTCGACCTGCTGCGATGGCGTCGTGCGTTTAGTGTGACCCAATCGGTGGTTATTTTAGCCCCTTTGTCGACTGACATGCGACAGACATGTCCGACCTGGTCCGACTTAAGCTGAGCAGCTTTCTGGGTAATGTCCGTGACCTTGGTTTTGGCGCGCAGAAAACACACCCAAAAATGGAAAAATCAAGTGGATTAACAGAGAATGTAATCGAATATAGTCAATAGCTTTAACCATAAAAAACATAGAAACTTTCATAAAACCGCTATCCCATAGTCAGCTGTAGAAACAGAACTATATATAAGGAAATAACCCGTCTGGTTCTTCCAATTTAACCCTTACAGTAAGCATCTAAAAACCGGTATATTTTCATCCCTTCGTCAGCAAGGATTACCGATTATGTGAGCACCGGAAAACGTAAGAACGCATCTTCCTTGTAGATAGGGAATTTTCTTTTGAAAAAAAAAATATGGATACAAAATATACTGTGAAGGGAAAAACCTTGGAGAACTATTGAAAAAGGGTTAGAGATAAGGCTGGTTCACAATGCGTGAGATTTTGTGAATACTTATTTTTGTTAATAAAGAAAGAAAAAATGTTTATTCTGTATACGTTATGATCAGTGATCGGAGTAGGTAGATTGATTTGGGGTCAATGAACTGGCACGTATATATTAGTATGGATATGCCTCCGAGATTTTGAAATGATCTAAACTGCTTTTTATATAATTTTCACCTGTTTTCATATTCATAACTAGTTATTGCATTGAATGCGAAAAAATAAATCTATAGCATTCTATAAATTTCTAATGTAGTAGTTTAAAAATACAAATTTCACAATATTTGATTCAATCCCGTAAGTACCAAAATGAAATCCCGGAAAAAAAGCTTATCCATGTTATGATTTCTATGACTATTCATGATGCGAGTACGTAAAATCAATCTACCTACTCCGATCACTGATTATGATGCACGTTATATGAACATAAAACATACAGTCGCTAATCCAAAGTAGTGAAAAGCCAAAAAGTCCGCAAATAAAAAAAATAAAAACAGAAAGAGGATTAAAAGTTGTACTTCCGTTGTTTGGAATTTAATAAAATTTTGTATTTTTTATAAAAGATTACGCAGTTACTTTTGATGAAAAAAAATGCACCGTCCACATTTTTGGCGCCAAGCATAAAATTTGCATTTTTTTTTTTTTGGAGCATTTGGTGGGTTGGTTCTGGTACTTGTTAAGTTCCCACCAAAAATTGAAAGACAAATGTGACGTGGTGAATTGAGGCCCACTTTCTCTCGCTGAAGGAGGCCTGTGTCCCAGCTGTGGATAATTTACAGGGTGGTTTTGAAATTTTTATTTTATTATATTTTATTTTATTCGGGAAACTTACAGCTAACATAAACAATGTTACTAAACAATATGAGACTGAAAGCCATTTACAAGTCTCCACTAATAAACACTTAACTTAAACAATAAAAAAACAAAATAACTACTTATGATAGACCATCGGTCTATTTGCCAGCTTAAAACCCAAAAGAATCTCTGTAAGCATAAAACACACTGAATCAACCCCACACAAACTTCAAACCCCTTTATGTCCACACCTTAACCTGGAAAAACTTGAGATTCAACCCTCGACTCCTCCAAATCGCAAATGATATATATTCGCGCGTCCAGCGAGTTATAATTCCCAAAACGCTCGTATCCTAACACTTTAGTCATATAATATTCTTTATGAGCACCTACGACAAATGTGTGGCGCGATACATAAGCGGTGGCGATTTTGAATACCGAAAATATGGAAGAGCTTACTGGTGAAGCGAACTTTATTAAGTTTTGTACTTCCGATGGATAGATCGATTGTGGAGGTCTTTGATGTCCCACTGCTGAGATACAGGCTTCCTGTCTGTCAGAGGGAGCAGACTGTAATCCAATACGCGGGCCCAGTGTGGATTGGTAGATGCCACACGTTTTTGAAATTTTGATTCTAGGACATGTTGGCTCCCTCACGATATTTTCCTTCACCGATTTTGCGAGATAGGCAGTCGCTTCATTTAAAATACTGGTATTCAGCTGCCAGTTAGACTAGAATCTGACCCCAACATAGTCGAGAAAAGGCTAAGCAGATTGATTGGTGATGATGGTGATAGCACAAGACCGGTCGAAGTAGAGGAGCCTGGGGGAGGCCTATGTCCAGCAGTGGACGTCTTTTGGCTGAGATGATGATGATGATGGTGATATGTGTTTTTATACTCTTGACTCATGTGTCCCAACCCGTAAATAAAAACACAAACCTAAAAAAAATAAACAGGTATTATACTTCTAACCAACTTTTAAAAGCTATTACACCAATATTTAACCCGTCTAACATCTTAACAAGTTATTAATTTAATATACGTTTTGAATACAACAGCTCAATTTGATAGTTAACGAGCGAAACGGACGATGCTTGAATATAACTAAAGAAAATGGAGTTTTAATATTAGATCCCATTAATGTACTGAATTATGTACCGTAACGAGATTCTAATGGTTACTTGGTTTTATTTTTAGAATATTGTTACGCAGATCTAGTAATAAAAGAAGGCGTTGGCTGTTTTTCTTGAAATGTAAAAAAAAAAGGTTTGTCGTTTATATTATACTTACTGTCAGCTTTGGAGCTATCTTTTCTACAATGAGAGATTATGATTGTTTCACCAATTTATAATTTTTAATCATTGTTGTTAATCATTTTAATCTTTTTATATTTTTATTATTCTGAAATTTTTAAATAGTTTGACTAAAGAGTGACAGTATAAATTTTATTATTGTATTAATATTTACATGCCATTATTTAAGGCAAACGTGGATGATCTGTTTTATGTTTACTATTGACATCTCATGTATGCTGACAATTTGTGTTGTATGTCTTGTAGTCATGTTTGGGCAAATAAATTATAGTCTTATCTTAAAAACAAAAAAATGGTTAAGGCCGAGATTAATAAGAGTTACTTAGCAGTGCGTACTTTGGCTTATCTACTTTGGCTATTCCTATCACTGCCGCATATATGTTGTTTTAGATTTAGACGTCTAAAGACAGACTAATGTAGTCGAATTGTATGACGCCCTATTTTGTAAAAAAAACAGCGTTAAATACACTGTCGCTCACATTATTATAGTTGTTATACTACAACGATTTCATCACTACTGCTATAAAAATCGGTTAAAAAAACATCGTGATCGTCGCCGCCATGTCCTAGAACCAAAATTCCAAGACATATTGTGACATCTAATAAGCCGCACTGGCCCGCGTGGTGGACCTCGGGCCACTCCCTCTCATAGAGAGGAGGCTTGTATCCCAGCAGTGGTAAACATTATAGGCTAATTATGCTTATGCTGACTAACTACCTAATAGCTGTAATACTGGAAACAATAGATGTTTTTCCTATGATATTCTAGTTACAAGTAAAGATGAAAGTAAAGTAGGATAAAATCCTACTTTACTTTAATCTAACTACTAACTTTCCAAGTCTCAAATCCATTTATGATAACTAAAAGAACGAACATATCGCCGGGTTAAAGGCAAAACCAATTATTTGATCAAAAAAGTCAATGTAAAATTTTGCGAAAGCGCATTTGGAAAGGTGGTTATAACTTATTGTAATTTTTTGTACAAATGAAATATTTTTTTTTGTTATTTAGTATATAAGTGTGTGTAACTTAGATTATTATAGAACACGCTCTTAAATTTGCGAAAGACATAATTTTATTACTAAGGACATTACTTTAATAGCAAATATTCCAAACGCGCGTACGGTAAATTTTATGTTGACTTTTTGGACTAAATAATTGGTTTTGCCTTTAACCCGGCGATATAGTCGATATAGAACATAATTATGTCGATGATAGTAGTAACAGTTGATCTGACACTTCATCAAGATTTCAACCGGGCAATGTTACACTTCGGGGAAATTAAACGCAACACACTTATGCGTCCGCTGTCTCTTGAGATTTAGCCCATACTATTCCACAAGACCAACTTATCCTGAACAAGTACTTTTTCGAATTGAATTTCTTTCTTATAATCTCTTTCCGTAACCAGTAATAAAATACATAGTAGAATTGTTGCAGAAACGAAAGATATTTGTGCGAATTTTTCTTTGCCTATGTCTATGCCGATGATAGCAATTTTTTTAAAAGTGAAAACTTGTTTAGTGGCGTTGTACACTTTTTTTGTAATGGGTAAAACATTTTAAACTCGCGTCAGGACACGTGACCTGATCGAAAATTCGTAAGACGGATTGAGAGTAGACAGCCGGCGTGGCGTAGGAGAGGAAGTATCCTCCTCTCTTTCTACGGCGCCGCGAAAATGTATGCCTGCGCCTGCTGTTTCGTTTAGGCGGCGCAGGGCGCTTCCGCGAATGTTCGTGTGTGTTTATGTGTTACAGCGTGCCACGCGCGTCCATGGATGGTGACAGCTGATGGCTTGATTTTTCTGAGAGATAAACTTTTTAATGTAATATAAATTGTCATGTTTGTGTACGATAGCGCAATAAATAAATATTGTATTCTACCACATAAATGATAGTACTTTTATACTGATAATTAAAGCAATTCGTGCAAAATTATTCCCTAACCATTCCAAAATATTAAAAATGCACAACGTTAGTATTTAAGTTTTCACTTCTGCCGTCACTCCCGCAGGCCAACCCGTCGTTTTTTTTAATAGGTTTTGTTTTTGTAATTTTTGTAACAGCACCCTTAAAATGCATGACCAAAGAATCCAAAGGTCTAAGCCAGCTAAACACATACCAGCAACTTACATGAAAGTATGCAAGTTACTTGCATGCAATTGTGATCGACATCAACGCGCATACTACATACATACACCATGAATAAAATTATTCTTCGGTTATCAAAAAAAAAAATCTGCCGGTTCGTAGAAAAGTGCAATAAACATCTATGCTGTCCAAATATATGGAACAGGATATAAAAAAAAAAAAAAAATTTAGGACTTATGTGAAATTTGGATTCGTAGACCATTGACCTGCACCCTAATTGCGTGACTCACGATTAATAATAATCTGTTTAAATTTGACAGTTCAACAATATTCATTGCGTTATTTACGTTGCTGAGCAGACAAATTTTTGGAACATGTGAAGCAATGGTTTAACAATCCGTTTCAAAAAGAAACGGATTATGATTAATCATGAGTTACGCAATTAGGGTGCAGGTCTATACGTATATCTTCCATGTGACGGGCAACAGGACAGACAGACAGCCTCGTCTTGTTCGTGTACTTCATTGTGTGTGTCGCTGAAAGGCCTGCGTGGTCTTATACTTTATGCATGACTTTTGTGAGCGGTTTCGCCTGCATTAGCCAATTTACAGATAACCTTAGCAAATACACCTAAACCTTCCTCATATAATATCGCTCTGTCCATTGGTGAAAATCGCATGAAAATCCGTTCATTAGTTTTTGAGTTTATCGCGAACAGACGGACAGACAGACGCGGCGGGGGATTTGGTTTTATGATACGAAGTTATTAAAGTGAAGTTCATCCACTCTTAGGGCACGAAATAATAAAAAATATTATATTTCTATGAACCGAAGTCAATGTCCTAAATTTGGCTTCATCTCAATATATTGACACCATCTTTCGAAACTGTTTCTCAGAAAAAAAAAATTGCTTACCTATATCGTTCAATACTGTTATAAACGCGTCCCGTTTTCCAACAATTTTTCTATTCAAACATTAAAGCGGCTTCCCGATTTTTTCCCGGCAATTCCCAGAATGTGTGTACAAAAGCATAAAATCTTTTTACATGTCAACAACCGTTGTTTATGTCGGGCTCTGTAGATCGAAAGTAAATGGGATTCCCATCAATCATTCACGTTTAAATGAATTCCCATCAATAGGACATTTTCTGTTTGTGAATATTTTAACTCTTTGTTATATTCAACCCTTTTTATGCTGAATTCTGGACGTCTGAGTGGCTTATGTTTTACGTCGGTATTATTAAAATGGATATGAATAAATAAAACGCTGTCTCGCGGCAGTTACTGTCGGCAAAAACCCATAACATCACGTCTTTAATTCTTGATGGGATAGCCAGAGGCAAACCCACATGTTGCCAGTCATATATAAGTCCCCCATGTATTAAGGGGGCGAGCCTATTGACACCTACCGGGTACAAATCTAGACTTAAATACATTTATTTTTATTTCTTCTTTCTTTTATCTCTTCTTTCTTTTCTTTCTTCTTTCTAGTGCTTGTGACCACTAAACCAACGACCCAGGTCGGAGGTGGAAGCTGGTGGAAACGTACGGTTATAATTCTGGTAAACCGTGAGTGGCTTGTGGCAAAGTAGTAACAGCCGCACAGGTCAATCGATCAGGTTAAGCTACCCTTGCCGCGGTTGGTCCATAGATGGGTGATCGTCTTTACATAAGACCCCTCCGTGCCTCGCGAAGCACGTTAAGCTGTTGGTCCTGGCTGTCATTTGTGGATCTTTGACAGTCGTTGCGGGTTGTCAGAAGCCCGAAAGTCTGACAACCAGTCTTACCAAGGGGTATCGCGTTACCCAGTAACCGGGCTGTAGAGTTCAGATAGGCAGTCGCTCCATGTAAAATACTGGTATTAAGCTGCATCCGGTAAGACTGGAAGCCGACCCCAGCATAGTTGGGAAAAGGCTAGACAGGCAGATGATGATAAATTCTGGTAAACCTTCGAAGACAAGGGATGCTGTATTCCAAGAGACTTTTAAAAGAAAATAAAAATAATGTCTTTTCGCATCAAAATATTAAAGTTGCTAGCAAATCGACTGAAACCTGCATTTTGATATTGAATTCCCAGATCATGTATGCAGACGGCTTACAGACTGAGCTTCTAGAGAATTTATGCTCTTAATTTGGTACCTTTCTATCTGTGGAACGTATTTTATTACTGTATGCAAGCAGAAATGTCGGGTTGAACAAGGATTTAGACAAGATTAGTGGGTATACATTATGTTAGTTTTGATTCGTAATTATTATTTAAGACGGAGATTTCATGAAAACGCCCAAAAAGGTGGTTTTTTAAACCAGTGTATATCTTAAACCGTAAATAATTTTGAAAGCAAAAAAATATAGGATATTTTCAAGTCTTTTTTGCAAACAGTGATGGAACTCAAAAAACAAACATCAATGTCACCTCTTAATTATCGTTAAAACCAGTTTTCCGCTTCAATAACAATTATTATTATAATTAAAAATATACCAGAAAATTCCAAATGCCAAACTGCATCCAGTGACGGATTATTTATTATCTAATAGTTGATATCTAATTTTATACGATTTTATTTTGATATTTACGACAGTGCCTCCCCATTTATTATTCGAATTTATTACAACAGATTTTAACACGTATCGGATTGCAGTAAGAACTACTATCGCTCATAACGACAACACGACGAGTACATTCAAAATTACCAGGGCCTTAATTTGTGAAAAGTAAAGAAAATAAACATTAAAATTTGATCATTAGGAGCCACCACACTCGAGATAACAAAAATAATGCATATCAGTAATAATGTGTGGTTAAACTTCCTTTTTTTTCGGGCGCTATTTTGTAGCATAAAGAAATAATGAAAAAAACTTTTTAATAAAAAAATTAAACCGCCGAAAAACCGAAAACTAAAAAATAATAAACTAGCTTTGTCCAACCCCAATAACTAAGTTCGGAAGGCGGTGACATATAATTAAATACATATCCAAAGTCACCGACTTCCGAACTTAGTTATTGGGGTTGGACAAAGCTAGTTTATTATTTTTTACTTTTCGGTTTTTCGACGGTTTAATTTTTTTATTAAAAAGTTTTTATTTTATAAGTTTTTGTGGCTATAATATAGTAATTATTACATGCTTAATTTTTGATTTAATACACAACTCAGTATTAAACTCTGTGAGTAAACAATCAATCATCCCCTGTTTTCTTACCCTTAGGGTTGGAATTTTTCTTCGAAATTTATATGGGACCAACTTCGAGGTTATACCCTTTCCAATAAAAGAATAATTATCAAAATCGGACTACTCTGGGAAAAGTTATGCATGGTCATACATAAAAAAAATAAAAAAAAATACGCGTCGAATTGAATAACCTCCTCCGTTTTTTCGTCGGTTAAAAACAGTTTACTGCCACTTGAAAACGTATAATAATCTTCATGAAAAATAAAAAATACATAAAAAAAAAGTAAGAAAGGGTGAATAACAACTCCAGATTTCAATTTAATTAAACGATTTAAACGACGTGTCAAACTTAGTGGTTGATCAGGTTTTATCAAAAATTATTATGTAATTAGCTAATTATTATAGAATTAGCTTACCTACTGCACAAACTCTGTATTTTGTGCCTACTGACAGGCCATATGAGTTACTCCATATCATTGTTTATTTTATTTGACCGTATGTACCATTTTTTTTAAATTTTTGTTTGTAACTAATGAAATCTTCATTTTTTTGTTGAATACTTACCCATTATTATTTATAGAATCAAGTTCTTCCAACTTTACAGACAGCTGTGCTGCTGGGGAGTTTGTTGCGCCACTTCTTCTTCCCATCTAAAGCACTAGGAAGTGGTGAAGGGTGGGCGTTTTTGGGGGACTGTCTTATGTAATTTTGACGTTCAAAATGTGCTGACTCTCAGCCTAGTTTGAATAAATGACTTTTGATTTTGATTTGTTTTCAAGTGGCAGTAAAGTGTTTTTCTTCATTTCTTTACGCTACAACATCTGACGAGCGCAACTTTTTGTAAAACCTTCAAAATATACTTTATTGTTCAAATCTAGGGTGCCTTTTCGTACCCACAACACTGGGTGGTCTAGCCCACACCACGTCAAACAGCAATGTCAAACGTCGGAATTATGGAGCCCGTAACATATTACGAGCTATTAACTGGCATCACGTTATCACTTCACATCAAAACGCTAAGTTATGTGTGGGCATACGCTTCAGTTCAAGACCGGTTGAAGTGGAGGAACCTGGGGTAGGCCTATGTCCAGCAGTGGACGTCTTTCGGCTGAAATGATGATGATACGTTTCAGTTAAGGAGGTTGCCACTGTTTCATGAATACGTCATTCAATGGGATTATAATATGACCTTGCAGCAGTAGAGCTGTGGTGGCCCAGTGGTAACGGCCGTGACTTCCGAGTTGTAGATCGCAGGCAGTTTACGCAAAGTAAAGCGTCTGTCTGGGTTCGAACCCAGACAGACGCTTTACTTTGCGTAAACTATTTAATTACCTCCTCCTCAGTCGTGCTTCGTCGTTCATCGTGGTTGACGATGATGCATTTTCCCTGGATAACGTAGCCTTCGCGATGCGCCTCCACTTGTTGCGGTCTTCAGCGTCTCGGGAGCTTTGGACTATGGACGTTTGTGTTGCAGCCTTTATAAGGTCTGTCCAACGCGTAGGTGATCTACCGCGTGACCTCTTGCCTTCGACTTTCCCCTGGACAACAAGTCGTTCGATGGAGGATTCATTTCGAACAATGTGCCCGAAGTATTTAAGGATTCGCATCTGTACAGTCGATGATAACCTCTCCTTGATTCGAAGTTCCTCCAAGATCGAGACATTGGTCCGAAAAGCCGTCCAATTTAATCACCACTAACTACTCTCAAAACGGTAAAAATATCGTGAGGAAATTGGCATGTCCTAAACGAAAAATTCATGACACGTTACAGACGTGGGACATGTACCAACTCGCACCAGGCCCGCGTGGTGGATTGCGGCCCGCTTCCTCTCACAGAGAAGAGGCCGGTGTCCCAGCAGTGGGATGTGCTGATTATGCTATGTTACATTACATGTGCATCTTTTAGTGAGTGATTGTTGATTTAAACTTAACAGGGTCTAACTTTCATCAAATTCTTTTAGAACAGACTATGAACATATTTTGATGGCAATTGTGGGTCGGTTTAGTTTAGTACCATTGCGGGAGCTTCCCTTCTTTATTAAAATTTTTATTGATAACTTTTATAAAGATTAATATCTACTATAGCGCCCCTGGTAGCCTTTATAATGGTAAAATATGGCTTTGGAATCTGTTCTGAAGTGATTTGATTTGATATCTCGCCAATTTTTCACCAGATACTTTTGGAATAAATCATAATTGCCTCCAAAAATTCGAACACATGTGACATTGACCAACCTGCACTGGCCCACTTCATCGTACCTGCGAGGCCCACTTCGTCTCACCGAGAGCAGCCCTGTGTCCTAGCAGTGGGACCATAATAGGCTGATTATAAATAAAAATAAAATATATTTTTTTTTTAATTCAGGCGTATTTGGCTCATACATATTGTTAGCAGAAAGACTTAAAACTATGTTAGTATTTAAAAAAAACCATTTAATTTAAGTATTTGCCACCCTCTGGGGCCCCGGGCACACGCACTTGTGCTTGAACCCAGTGCCGCAGAAGGGGGCTGTCCAGCTTGTGGCTGAGCACGTTCAGGATGGTGTTGGCGCTCCCACGCGTGCGGAACATGAGCGACGCGATACGGCGCCGCAGCACAGTGTGAAAGCCGTCTGTGTGCGCGTGCGCAAACATCGCAGACGCACTACAGCAGCGTGGGAGCCCCACCAGCACCCTGAACGCGTTATTATATTGGATTCGGAGAGCGTTGATGGCCCGCTGCGTGTAGTTGACCCACAGATTGCAGGTGTAGAGTTTGGCAAAATGCTTTAAAGAGTGAAATCTTTACCTCTAAACTACACCTTGCAGATCTGCGTGCCAACATGTTACAGCGGACCGCTATCGCTCTCCTCTCCCTTTCGATGTCCCCATCGTCTTTTAAATCCTCAGTAACCACATGGCCGAGGTATTTAAACTCTCTCACTCTTCGAAGAGCGTGAATTATGTATGTATGTCTTGCTGCTTAGCTTGAAATCCTACTGAAAAGTTACTCTCATTAATAATACCAGTAAGTCTGTATACGTTAGGTACTCCAGTCTTCCCTTTTGACGGGAATCTCCCGGAAACACGACGAATTACACGGAAGAGGAAGTCTCCTTCCGACAACTTCCGCGCATCCATCACTGGGAGGAACGGGACTGACTGTACTGAGGACTCACTTAGTCAGAAATGATGGACTTCCTTGCAAGTAGAATTCACCATGATTCGCGTTGAATTTTTAAACGATTCAACTTTCCATAATTTATTTTAATAAGCTTTAGTAATTTTCAAGTCTTTATTAACGGCAAAAGCAGAAATGTATAGTATTGATGTCTTCTATGTGAAAAACGAAGATGTATCAAGACATATAGGCTGGACTATTAACTTTAACTGGACGCGAATACAGATTCCCGGGGTTCCGAAAAACCGAAAGTACCGAATATTGAAACTTATATGTTCACCTCTATAAGGTTCGAAATTCGGTGTTCCGGTTAATACGAAACATATTTACAAGTTTCGGTAACTTTGAGGGCTAACCTAAAGGTGTTTGCCCACTACAGCCGTCACCGAGAAACGTGATTACTCCCACCGAACGTTTCGTCCTGATGACGGCGATCTTTTGAGCGGTGCCGTTGCGGCGGTGTTTGGACAAATCAAACTTGTTTTACCGGAACATCCCGGCCCGTCACAATCTCGGGCCGAATTATATTGATTGCGCCGAACTACTTGAAACTTCGGCAGCCGGGATGTCGACGCTAGGGTAACGGACGAACAATAGTAAGTGTATGTATCGCAACTTCGGCGCCATCATCCCGTTCTCTGTGACGGCTTAAGTTACAGATACTCCCACACAATCTTGGACCTAAACGTATGACTGACATAAGACAAGGGTCGACCAAGTTTTCGTGGTAAGAATGTCTGAACTAACAAATAAATCTTACCTTGTCAATTAACAATTCATTCCTTCCATTTCCTAAACCACTTAGCTCAGACTTGCTCTGAAGACCAGTAATAATATATCTCTCCTGACTCCCTATACACCTGTCAGTTTTAGTACACCTAAATCTAGGGGAATCCGGGCACTCAGTTTTATTGAACTAAAGGAACAAGCAAAGATGATACCTGAAAAAAGCATATTAAATCGGCTCAACAATACGATTTTCCAACAATAATTCCATTTGTATTATTGTGTTGTACGAACAAACAAAATAAACAATGTACGTAATAGAAAAAGGGTTTTTTGATGAAAAGGTCTGGCCACTTCTGAGTTGTGTTGCGATGGAGGATAATTTAGAAGGTCCACTTTTACAAAAATAAACTCATAGTCTGCAGTTTGGTGTAATCAGTCGTTAATTTGACATTAAAACGATTGTCAAGCCAACAACATAAATCGAGGCAGACGATTTTCAAAAGACCTTATTTACCTACACCATTTACGATTTTTTTAATTTTTAACTTTTTGTTAAAAATAAATTTAAATGTTTACGACTTTTTTTCAAAGTTGAACATTGACCCCTATTTATAAAAGTTGGTTTAAGTTAATTAATGATTAGCGACTGATTAAACCATACATTTTTGACGTTTAAACTTCTCTTAACTTTAAGCGTTTATAAATAAAGGGGTCTGAATTTGCAGGTTAGTGTGAGGCTATATTATTTTGATAAAAATTTGGTCGAATCGCGATCGTATCAAATATGGCTTTAGTATATTATAATAATTAAAATTCAATTCTCGAAAATCATTTAATCCCACAACTGACTATTCAGTACGATAAAATGAATTTCGCAGGACTCATAGAAGAGAAGCATAGAACTGATCAAGGTGGCGGAGCTTGGAGGCCTATGTCCAGCAGTGGACTTCTTTCTGCTGAAATGATGATGGTTAAATGAATTTCGAGGGTTCTAGGTATTGATGATTTTAATACTGTAATATACCGTGTTTTTTTTTAGGTGGGAAATCACCGAAAACCTTTTCCGGCTCTGGGTGGAGCAGCAGGTGTCCGACTTTTACTGACTAAAACCCACCCGTGTTCCCTCAATAGCGGGTGTGCCATGGGCCAAGGTATCTCTTTCGAACAACCCGCACCCCTGTTACGATCGCGACTCATATGTTCTTTTACTTACAGTTAGACACTGTCCTGTAAATTGCAAAAAAAAAAAACCTGAGAATATTTGAATTTTGTATGCCACCTTGGCGGTTTCACCGAAACCAACGATTTCTCCAAATTTCGCCACGATAAAACGGTTTACTAGGATTGAACCTTCTGTCCTTTTCATGGTTTTAGTAAGTAACGTGGGTAGAGACGGTAGACAAAGATATATTTTATTCATTACTTAATATTTCACTTATTTTTATGTAGGGTTAAGACTAAGGGAAAATACGGGTATGTCAGCTAGCAGAAAGAGTTCTATTTAGTAAATAGTTCTCGTCCTTTTTTACTTATTATTTAGCATTACATACATGTAACAGGGACATACAGGGAAGAAGGGAGTTTATTTGTGAAACGATAGAATTGAATTTTGAAAGTAAACTACTTTTAAGGCTATTTGTGAAATAATTAAATATTAGAATTTGAACTTTGATTACCAGTGAAATAAGAATGGAATCACAATAAACCTTATTAATTCATTGAATGTTGATTGATGGTTTGTGGCTAAGTAACATAAGCCGCACGGGTCGATCGATCAGGTTAAGCTACGCTTGCCGCGGTTGGTCCGTGGATGGGTGACCATCTTTACATACCAAGATCCCTCCGTGACTCGGAAAGCACGTTAAGCCGTTGGTCCCGGCTGTCATTTGTGGATCTTTGACAGTCGTTACGGGTCGTCAGAAGCCCGAAAATCTGACAACCAGTCTTACCAAGGGGTATCGTATTACCCAGTAACTGGGTTGTGGAGGTCAGATAGGCAGTCGCTCCATGTAAAATACTGGTATTCAGCTGCATCCGGTTAGACTGGAAGCCGACCCCAACGTGATTGGGAAAAAAGGCTAGGCAGATGAATGTTGATTGATGATAAGAGTCCTCAGCACTGCCCTCAAAACGGTGAAGGAAAGCATTATGAGGAAGCCGGCATGTTCTAGAACCAAAAATTCGAAGACGTTTGACATCTACCAACCCGCACAGGGTCCGCGTGGGTTGCGGCCCACTCCTTCTCAACGAGAGGAGGTCTGTGTCCCAGCCGTGGGAACGTCCTGATTTTGCTTTAACCTATATTTTTTTAAACTGAATTATACAAAAAGAATTGTATTAGTCTTTTTCAAATGACCCGTTGATACCTACATTGAGTAAAAAATTTGAACAAATTTCATTTTAGGGTCGAAATGGGGTGTAAAGGCGTAAGTGACAAGGTAACGTAAGGTTATCTTAATAGAGCCCCTACATATGGGTAGTCCTTGACATTGTTTGTCATAGTTAAAGTTTTCATTAAGTGTCAGCATAATGTCCAGTAAAAACAACCCCACAACTAACCCATTTTTTGTCTTACAAGCAGAAAATACTTTTCCAATAATAACATAAAATAATTTATTTTATGTCAAAACTAATTACAGTCATTTTTTTTGTCCAAAAGGTCCGCCATCTTTTTAGACGAAAAAATAAACGGTGACAGTTACCTAGAACTTGAAAATGGAATTCGACGAAAATAATTTATTCGCTAAGAAAATAGACGTCTTGTCTGAGGGAGCGAGAGATCAAATATTTACTGTTATTCCAATAGTTTTCTGTCTAGATTTTCCAAATATCTAGGTTGTAAATTTAGGTTGTTGAGATTCGAGGTAAGATATCTTGCTGCCCCGTAGGTCTAGATTCGATTCCTATATCGGGCTAAGTGTAATTGAAAAAAAATATGTTTTATTTGTCACAAAAACACGCATACACAAAAAAAAACAACATGATTTGCGTACGTATTCATAAAGCTTCTTTTTTTTTTTGAAGTTGGGGAATTATCAAATAACTTCTCCCGCTCTGGGTGGAGCAGGAGCAGCGTGTCAGACTTTTACTGACAAAAAACCACCCGTGTTCCTTCAGTTGCCTGTGTGCCAGGGGCCACGGTATCTTTCAAACAACCCGCACCTCTGGCAGGCGTCGGGTCTTGTGGACCTCACCAGGATGGTAATAGGCTTGCACCGTATTGCATGGGACTTTAATATAGCGAGTGAATGTGGGTATATAATTATAGGTTGGTACACTTCTGCCCAACGCTTCTGGAAACTTTAATTTTGGTATTTCTATATAAATAAAAGAAGTCCTGACTGACTGACTCATCAACGCCCAGCCCAAACCCTTGGACCTAGAACACTGAAATTTTGCACAGAGGTTCCATTTATAATGTAGACAAGGAATAAGGAAGGATTTTTCGAAATTCAACCCCTAAGGGAGTTAAATAGGGGATAAAAGTTGTAAGAAAAGTGACGTTAATTCTAAGATTTCGAGACCCCTGTCGTCCCTCGCTTTTGGATATAGTTTAAAACCGATGATTTCACCCTTTGTACCCCTCATTCTTTGATTACGATATTAGGTATTTTAGTCTAGATTTTTTAGGTTATTCTTGCTGAACTGGACTAGAAAGCTCTAAGATTATTAATATATTTCATCTGCCTAACCTTTTCCCAACTATGTTGGGGTCGGCTTCCAGTCTAACCGGATGCAGCTGAATACCAGTATTTTAAATGGAGCGACTGCGTATCTGACCTCCACAACCCAGTTACTGGGTAATACGATACCCCTTGGTAAGACTGGTTGTTAGACTTTCGGGCTTCTGACGAACCGTAACGACTGTCAAAGATCCACAAATGACAGCCGGGACCAACGGCTTAACGTGCTTTCCGGAGCACGGAGGGGTCTTGGTATGTAAAGATGGACACCCATCCACGGACCAACCGCGGCAAGTGTAGCTTAACCTGATCGATCACCTCGTGCAGCCATTATTACTTAGCCACAAGCAGAGCATGTTTTTTCAAACAATCCATTCATCATCATCGTCATAATTTCTACCGAAAGACGTCCACTGCTGGACATAGGACTCCCCCAAGCATCGCGACTTCGACTGGTTCTGTGCTACTCGCATCCAGCGCATCCATTCCTTCTGCTTTCACAAGGTCCTAATGGGCCTTCCAACGCTATGCCTTCCTGTACGCGGTTGCCACTCCGGAAGCATTCAGCCCCATCGGTCATCTGTTGTGTGAGCAATGTGCCCTGCCCACTGCCACTTAAGTTTGGGAGTTCTTCGAGCTATCTCGGTTACTTGGGTTCTCCTGCGGATCTCTTCATTCCTGATTCGACCACGTTGTGAAATTCCAAGCATAGCCCTCTCCATTGCCCTTTGGGTTACTTTTAGCTTTCTTATAAATAAATAAACCGCCCATTATCCTTTATTAACCTTTTGTTGTAGGTAATACAAGCCAGTGTGCCCTTAGGAATTTCTTATCGGTAGAAATTACTTATAGTCCAGTCATTTAAGCTTAAATTAGGCAAGAATCTCGGAATTCGAGATACCCAGCTGTAAGTCTGTAAATACTTGTATATTGACACCCTAAAAGTTGTCTCAAAACCTACATATGGTCCCTACCATATGTAGGTTTTGAGACAACTTTTTTCCTAAAATGCTGCAGCTAGTTCATCCAAATTTGTCAGAAATTTGTCAAAATCAGAAATAAAATATGTGTTTTGGAATGAGGATAATTATCAAAACTTTTAGTCGAGTATATCTCCACTTAATTTTAGTAAACGGTTATCAGTATTATTGAATAGATATAGATTTAATGCATGAAGAAAATGATAAAATATAATATAATAGTTAACAAAAATTTACAAATATTTATAATCATTGATTTATCGATAGTTCATCAACTACATATGGTGCGTTTTCGACCGGAGGCACCGGTTGACCTGAAATGATGCTGTGACCGCGCGCTCTCCGCCCTCTACCTCGAAAACGGTTCACCGTATAAAAAAAATGTACACAAAATTCGTAGAGAATTGTGTATTCTACAATATTGATAATAAATGCCAATAGCAAGAAACCCACAGGAAATGAGATATTTCCAAAAAAAGCGCAAAAAACCTATTTTTGTGACCTTTGACCTTGAAATTTAATAGTTGCTTACACCCTACCATAATGTAGGTTTTGAGACAACTTTTAGGGTGTCAATATACAAGTATTTACAGACTTACAGCTGGGTATCTCGAATTCCGAGGTGAACTTACTATAATGACTGGACTATTACTTCCATACAAATTTCTATCTCTTATTAAACTCCTTTAGTGAGTGAATTTAAATAGACTGCAAAGAGGAGGTGGTTCTCAATTCGTCTGTAGGTTTATTTTTGTATTTATGTACCGCGATATCTCCAGCAATTGTTGATCGATCTCAAAAAATCTCTTTTATTGATATCAGGAGAGGAGAGAGTGAGCTTCGCTTATTCGTTTTGAATCCATTTTGTGTATCTTGATCATGTTCTCTATTTCCTGTAAGTGTTGTTTACATAGCATATAGTGTTATACGAATTGGTGTGGGGATGGTACCATAACCAAAAACTGAAAAACCTTTACCAAAATAAAAACACCATAGTCAAACAAAAGTTATTTTTCAGTTTTCAGTGTTCATTTTATAAGTCGGTTGTTTTTGTTAAGTAAATCGTTTTTTGAAGTGAAAACTTCTTTAGGCGCGTTGGGAATTTTTGAGATGGGGAAAAAACAATTGAACTCGCTACATTGTTACTGTTACCGTTACGGACACCTCGGTATATAAGTATGTTCATATATTGTGTATGTACAGTACATAGATACACATGCATGTACAATAGCGCAATATATGAAAATTACAATTAGTTCGTATAAGTTTTCACTTCCGTCGGCACTCCCGTTGTGCCATTGTTTTTTTTTAATCCTTTCTTCTTGCTCTCCCTTCGCTATGTGAGAAACTCCAGGGAAGAATTGTATGCTTCAAGGCCTTTTGCCCTGCACTGGAGAAATTATAGGCTGGTATCATTTACTCCATCGTGCTAGGCCACAGGAGCTTGGAGCGTTGAGTGGGCGCGATCCTTTAAGTCATATTCATCTGAACCTTTATTAATATCGTAGGTGGATCAATCTCGTGTCACAACAGCGTCAAGGTACTCTATATTTAGAAGGACCTTTTAATAATCTGTTTACGCTGATAAAATGTTTTGTTTTTCTTCATCTTGTACCTCGTAAATTATTTCTTAGTACGTGGTTGTATATTGTGCCTTAAACTCAGCCTTTCTAAATTACTTTTTTTTTTCATTATCGTCACCTGCCTGAACCTGAAGAGAAATGTGTGTGTGCCTGTGTGTGTGTCTTTTTCTTCCACACTTATCTATTTCGCCTCCTCGTTAGTCACACCCTTTCTAATTATTATCATCATTCACACAGTCCATCCATCGTTTCTTTCTCCTCCTCCTATTCTTATAGCCATCGACATTCGTACTCAAAATATTCTCACGACATTTTCCTCATTCCTCCGTATCACATGCAATGCGGTTTCAGTGCGGGTTGGTAGATGTCATATGTCTTCGAATTGTTGTTTCTAGTACATGCCGGTTTCCTCACGATGTTTTCCTTCGCCGTTTTGAGAGCAGTGGTGATGAAATTATTTTCACAAAATAATGCGTCTTTCTGGGTTCGAACCTACGGACTACCACATGGCCACCACTGCTGGCCCTAAAATGCAGTCCACTCTTTTAATACTCTTCTCCCCGCGCAAACAAAAAAGACTTATCGAACAAATCTTAAATGTCACTTGATCTATTTACTCAAGCTTTTCCAAAATTATTAATATGTTGTTCTACCCTCATCCACTTAAAACCTTCGCCAAGCACGTACACCCACGTACACGCACGTACATTCATAAATCCGTGAATTCTTCCGAAACGTTCTCGGAATAATTCATACAAAAGTTTTATCTAAGTGCGTTCTGGAGTGCTTGTATTGCACTTAATAAAGTACCGGATCATTGTTGTGACACTTTTAGTGGCAAAGAAATGCTATCTCATGGTTTCAAAAGTGCTTTTTAGATCGGATAAGCATTAATATACGGTTGGTACTTGGTATTGTGTCACAGTGTGGGGACATTTTTCGCTGGACAACTCTTCGGAGAGTGTCTTTGGATTTTTTTTTTTCTTTTGTTGTGCTGTGTTGATCTTGAAAGGGTTTAAGGTCATTATTTCTGGTATTAGAGGTCGGTTGTTCTTAAGTTTCTGGACAAAAGAATCGGAGCCATGTAACTCCTTTTATCGTAACTTCTAACTACGCTAAGTAACAGCCTCGCGGGACCATTGATCAGGTTAAGCTGCTCTTGCCGCGGTTGGCCCATGGATGGTTGATCATATTTACATGTCAAGACCCCTCCGTGCTTCGAAAAGTACGTTAAGCAGTTGATCACAGCTGTCATTCGTGTCATCTTTGGCAATTGTTTAGAGTCGTCAGAAAACCGAATGTCTGACAACCAAGAGGTATCGTATTACTCGATAACTGGGCTGTGGAGATCAGATGAACAGTCGCTCCATGTAAAATATTGGTACTCAGCTGCATCCGGTTAGACTGGAAGCCGACCCCTATATGTAGTTGGTAAACCATTATCAGCATATTTAAGAGTGCGGTACAGCTACAGACAATCAGTCTGAAGTACTTTCTACATGGGACCAGCATTATAATCGCAAAAATATTACACCCTACAATATGACCACACATTTTTGATATACACGGTATAGCACACAGCCAACTATATTTACGAAGGAGCCCGCGGTTTTAAAATATCGGATTTCTATCCTAGAGTTACAGTCACGTATAAAGCTTGGTCGCTTTGTCTCAGTCTAACATGACCGAACTTTTTCAGGTCACACCTATTGTTGTAGGAATTTGGATCCCTCGGATCGAGATATTGAATTTAAAGGAAAGTTTAATGGAGATCTTGGGAAATTTAGTCATGGAGGTTTATGTGGGTGTGCTATAGTGCCGCCTTACATGTGTGCACATTGTGATTTGATCGCAAAATCTTTTGGTTTTCAACACGCTTATATTAATTAGCTTCACCTGTATGTTTGTTTGTTTGTTTGTAACAGACTCCTTTATTGGACTTGATTTTTACCCACTTCAACGATTAGATTTTATTTAAACTTTATAGACTTAGTGCCGATGACAATTTATTCAAAGATTTAAAAAAAAACTGAAAAATAACGCTTGTGTAGTTAGCAGAACTAAAAAATAGGAAATAAATAATAGTTTAAAAAAACTAAAAAACGCGCTTGAAAAATCAAACTATAAAAGTAGATTTTTTACATTCTAATAAAAAGCGTGGTGTGCTTGATATAAATTAATTATAAAAAAAAACTCAACACTATTTTTTTTTGGTTTGGTTTTTAAACCGTGTTTTTTTTTAATTTAAACTATTATTTATTTAATGTTAATAATCACGCTGATTGTGAATCTTTACACTCTACATTACAAGCCTAGAACCAAAACTTCCAAGGCATGTGACATCTACCAACTCCCATTAGGCCCGCGTGGTAGATTACAGCCCACTCCCTCTCACAGAGAGGACGCCTGTGTCCCAGCAGTGGGAATATTATAGACTGAATATGGATATTGATCGATGTCTCAAATGGGACTCAATACTCCTTTCATGCGACTCAACCTTCCTTTGAAATGTGCTGAAGAAATCGAATGCTTACATTTTCTCTACACCTTAGTAAACCGACTTATTTTAACGCTTTATTTGATGTGAAATAGGTATCTTTTACAAGGTAAATATTGCGTAAAACAGATATCGTATGTAGTAAAAAATATCCGTCTTGTATATATGGCCGCTGTTCGGAAGATTTTTGGCAGTCGCTACGAGTAGTTACAAACCTGAAAGGCTGACCGCCAGTCATTCTAGAATGCGAAAAACATGATGACCTAGTGTCATCGTCTTTTTTTTTCGGGCGTGGGATATCGTCAATTAACTTCTCCCGCTCCGGGTGAAGCGAGGCGTACCAGACTTTTACTGACTAAAACCCTCCAGTTGCCTGTGTGCCAGGGGCCACGGCATCTCTTTCGAACAACCCACACTCCTGGCACGCATCGGCCCTTGCGGACCCCACCAGTTGGTGCTGACATCTCTTTGAGGCACGCGTGGAAAATCACCAAATAAAACGAATTAATAGTTTTATTTTTACATTAAACCCTCAATTTCCCAAATCCAATATCACTAAACATACTCCCCTAAACCACCCATTTCCAATATCCCTAATCATCCAAATTCCTTCCTAAAATTAACATCCAAGCATGCAGGCACTTTACCGGAATCACGTTGAACATCTAATATCACTAACAGTTCGCTAAAGTTTAAACCACGTTCAATGTAGTGGCCTATCTCACCATCTTCTGTACGTTAACTGCGGGATCAGATTTAATATGAACTTACTGTATTGTGTTGTTGGGTATGTTGTACAGTGGATGCTATTTAATAATATACGGGAGATAATTGATAAATTATTATATTTCTGTAGGTTGATACAAACACTTTTACACGTCAATCATATTTTTTAATCTAGATGAGGTAGGCGTTTTCTATCCGACTACTCTAAAAAGAAAAGCCAAAATAAACTCAAAGGTCACAGCTTTTTTTTTGGTGGGAAATCATCAAATAACTTCTCCTGCTCTGGGTGGAGTAGGAGGGCGTGTCAGACTTTTACTGACTAAAACCCACCCGTGTTCCCTCAGTAGCCTGTATACCAATCTCTTTCCAACAAACCCCGCACCCCTGGCATACATCGGCTTACACGTCAACTTTTTTTTTTATATAGATGAGGTCGGCGTTTTCTATCCGACTACTCTAAAAAGAAAAGCCAAAATAAACTCAGAGGTCACAGCTATTTTTAACTCCAGTCTGAAATTGTCTATTGAGGAATGAATAAATGTGTTAGCTTTTGGGTCATTATCATCATCATTTCAGCTAAAAGACGTCTAATACTGTTCCCTACATTTATGTTCGCATACTCGTCAGATGCAGGGAACAGATGATTTTTTTTTCACGATTTCGGGTTTGGTCCCATAATAAAAGTTGTTCATAATGATGAGTACAATCATGTGTTTAAATGTCGGTCACTAATTACCAGTCACCCTGTATAAAAAAAAAACTTTTTCCAAAAAAAAGAAAAAAAACGACCGACTTCCGGAAATACACTTTTAATCTAAAATTTAAATGGGCACCATTTCGGAATAAACCCCTTTCGAACAAAATAAGAGTGTTGTTATGCCCGAAAATACAAAAATAAAAAACATGTCGAATTGGATAACCTCTTTCTTTTTGATGTCGATAAAAACGAGTCGCTTTTGCTTAGCAATGGCAGCAGTTTTGATTGCCTAACTGGGCATGTAAATAGATTCGTAAGCTTATTTTACCTGTGATTGCTACTTCCATATGGATGGGCCTATTATGCAAAGCTATGAGGTAGGTATTTACTTCATCATTGGTAAAGATATAAGAGTCCTGATTTTAACCAACGAGCGACGGTCTGTAAATGAAAGGAATCGGCTTTTTTTGTGAATAGCATCTCGAAGTTGACCTTGAGAGGCCGTGACTTCTTAACCGGACTTTCCTGTGAAGGCATTTTTAGTTACACTAAAAGCCTCCAGCCAGGGCATAAAACCTACTTACACCTAAAGCGACTGCACGCTGAGGGCACCCCCTGTGGGGTACGAACAACTAGTGAGGACAGGCTGGATCAAAATATTTTAATGATTATTAGGATTCGGGGAATTTAACTATACCTACTGGCTCAGCTGCGGCGCGGGCTGGCACATCAACGAGCAAGGGACGGTCGGGGGTCTCATCGTTACTCAAGGGTCTTCGCGGGGCGCGAGGACCTCGGCGGCGAGGTCGGAAGGACGGTCGTTTGTGTGCTGTACTCGTGGCCCTATTCTTTTCTTGGAGAACAGTAATGGGGTCACCTGGGTCGGAAAGGACATGTCTCGGCCGGCGGATTCTACTGATTCTACTGGGGACATAACTAGCGGCCTTCACAATCAAGGGATTGCGATGTATCTCGGCTTTATCGAAGAAACGCTTCAAGTTGCGTTTCTGAAATTGAGCTATCGTGGACATTCTCAGATCGAGATGGAGGATCTTCATCCGAACGTACCATGGGGAGCCTGTGGCATGGCAAAGGAATCGGTTTTGGAGGGTCTGCATCCTATGGAAGAATCGGGGTTGAGGAATCGGCTAAAAGTCGAATGCAATATCTAATTAAAGCGTATCTTCCACTGGATCACAGGTGTCCTAAGTATGGCACACCCGCCTGATAAATTATATGACTGGCTAAACTTGGGATCCATGTTATCTAGTAGCCATAACTTATTTACTTATGCTATGTACACTGCCGACTGATTTGTTTTCATGTTTGTGTTTTGTTTATTGTATTGAATCAAATTTGCAATACTTAGCTCATAAACATGGGTACTTTTTGTGACAGAAAAAAATTTGATACAATAAACTGATCCTCTAAAATATTATTGACCTTCTAATGAAGGAGACTTTTTAAATAAATGATCCTCGAAAACTTTTGCGCTTCTAATATTAAAAAAAAATTACGCCTGTTTTTAAGTTTCTGGCCTTTACTCACGTTTGATCGCAATTACATGGCTATTTAGTGTTTTAAAGACCCCAAAACTTGAATTATTATTACACAAAAAGAGTCGCAACTATTATATTACAGTGTGCAATAATATTTGTAGAACCGCAAAAGAGGAATTATGACTAGTTCGATTAAATACATGCCAAAGAATATCCGTTCCATTTAGCTTGGCAAGATCATAAACCTAACAAGTTTTGTGTAATAGATAGAGTTTTCACAATTTTATCGGAGGAGGATCACTTTTAAAGAAAGGAAAACGTATTAGCTGATTTTTCATTGGCATTGAAAAATGGTAAACATAGTTTGGAACCATCCATGTGTGCCTACACCATATTTTTATGTGTATTCTTTTTATTTTGTTTTAGTTAAAATGTTTTCTTTGTCTTGAATTTAAAGTTGCTTTCATATCAAAAGTTTTTCATATTTATGACTAGCTTTTGGCCGCGGTTATCACGTAAAAAAGTAGCCAATGTCCTTCTCCTTATCCCAGGCTATATCCCTGGCAAATTTCATGACGATCGCTCCAGCGGTTTAAGCTTGGAAGCCTAACAAAAGGACAGTTACTTTCGCATTTATAATATTAATAGGGTAAGTAGTAATTAGCAGGGAATATAGATCCCTATAGTTTTACTTCGTATTTTTGTAGTAAAATCAAGGAAATTAATTGTTAAGTAAATTAACCACCAACTTAAATCGTCCGTATACTTTTAAACCGCAAGTCATTAATCGAGGTTATTGAGTGTTTTATGAAATGTCTATAACACGTAAATTGATATACTAGGTGTGTTCAATAAAAAGTGATAATGAGTGTGAAGCAGTTATATATTATTTATTGTTATTTTATTTTTCGACATAGATTTATACACTTGGCATATCGATTTTCTAATCCTAAGTTTCTCTTCTTGAAAAAATCTTCATCTTGATCGCTTAAAAAATCATGTACGGCGGCAATCACTTCCTCATTGCCATATTTGTGACCTCTCCGTTGTTCTTTTAACCGCGCGAACAGATAGAAATCATTAGGCGCAAGGACAGGTGAGTATGGAGGATGTTCCAAAAATTCAAATCCAGCATCTGAATATCGGTCATCGCAACTCAGGACTTGTGTGGGGGGGGGTCTTATCTTGGTGTAACAACACAGCTTTAGCAAGTTGCCGCGACGATTTTCGTGTACTTCCTGACGCAGTTTTTTTATTTGTCTTATCAAATGTCTGGGCTTTACCTGCCAGAATTTACTTTTTTGTTGTTCAAGGAGTTTATATGCCATTATCACTTTTTACTGAACACCCCTCGTACACCTAATGTTAATTTGCTTAGCAATTAATGTGTTTGACTGTAAATTAAACTCTTGAATTACTATTCCCAACAAACCGCCTGTTAATATAACCTACTTATCTTACAATACAAATACATGGATTCAAATTAAATTCTATGTAATGTTTACCCGAAAATAATGTTTTCTACCTCTGTACTTTCTTGCTCCAATATTTATTTAGGAACTACGCTTCAATCAAAATGGCGTAGGTACAAAGTTTGGAAGCAAGACAATGGCTGAAAAAAAAGAACATAAAAAATGTCCGGTACAAAACTGGAGTATTTTTGTTCGGTATGTAGCATTTTTGTGAGAGAAAAACTGTGTAAATAAACGGTTGTGGATTTTGATCGTATCGGCAGTTCTAGTTCTATTAATATTCTGGTCTTCATTGCCTTGCCTTTTCCCAACTAAGCTGGGGTTGACCAGTCTGCCTGACCTATCTGACCTCCGAATCCCAGTTTGTGGGGTAATACGATACCCCTTGGTAAGACTCAGAATATCAGACTTTCGGGCTTCTGAGGAGCAGTGGTGGCCAAGTGGTAACAGCCGCGACTTACGAGTTGTAGGTCGTGAGTTCGAACCCAGACAGGCGCTTTACTTTGTGTAAATTATTTCATCACCACTGCTCTCAAAACGGTGAAGGAAAACATCGTGAGGAAACCGGCATGTCCTAGAACCAAAAATTCGAAGACATGTGACATCTACCAACCGCACTGGGCCCGCGTGGTGGATTACGGCCCAATCCCTCTCACCGAGAGGAGGCCTGTGTCCCAGCAGTGGGAACATTATAAGGCTGATGATGATGGGCTTCTGACGAAACGTAACGACTGTCAAATATCCACAAATGACAGCCGAGACCAACGACTTAACGTGCTTTCCGAGGCATGGAAGGGTCTCGGTATGTAAAGATGGTCACCCATCCACGGACCAGCCTTGGCAAGCATAGCTTAAACTGGTTGATTGATATGTGCAGTTGTTATTACCCACAAGCGCCAAGTTTGTGAAAATAAAACACATGACAAAGAATTAAAATACACATCCAAAGTCACCGACTTCCGAAATTAAAGTTATTTTGTACTTTGTAGTGTTTTTTTGGAATTCGGTTGTATTTTTTTTTTTAAGTTTTATTTTTCACTTTTTAGTTACCTACCCCAAACCAATTCGAAATTTCGTCATCCTTGGGGGCAAAATAATGCATATTTATGCGATAGCAGCATTCGCGGTTGATTTGCTGCAATTTTTTGAAGAGTTCGGTTGTCTGTCTCCGAAACGCATCATAAGATCTCTCTGAAATTTGAATGGGACCATTTCGGAATAAACCCCTTTAGAACAACAAAAGAATTTTGCAAATCCGTATATACGACGGAGTTATGCCCGAACATACATAAAAAAATGTAAAAAAATATAAATAAACATGTCGAATTGCTAACCTCCTTCTTTTTGAAGTCGGTTAATAAATAAAATCCATAACATGCACTTACGGGCCGACAATTTTACAAAACAAAGCCTTACCCACATCATTATTGCCCGTTTTAATTTAGTGAAAATAGATGCTAATTAGTAGGTTTGCATCGCATTGTTGTTGTACGTTGTATATAAATGTTTTATCTCATTTTGGTGAATAATTGTTTTACACAGCTCAACTACATTTAATTGAATGAGCTTTGACTACTGATTACCATTATTTAAATTAATGAATCGGATGTTAATCGTTACTATGCTAATCTTCTTGTATCGTGTGGTGCCGGACGTAAACGAATAGCACCATCCCATTTCTTCCCGTGTGTGTCGTAGGAGGCGACTAAGGGACTTACTAGAGAATGGGCAGCAGCGTTCTCTATGCATTTTACCACCATACTGCGATCGGCAACCCGCCTGCCAAGCGTGGCTCTTATGGCAAAACCCCCCTTTTGGGGGAGGCTTATGTCCAGCAGTGGACGTCTTTCGGCTGAAATGATGATGATAATCCTTATTCAATCAACTATGTGCCTATACTCTCTTCTAAAAGTATTTTCTGAAAATGTAAACAAAATTAAATGTTGTTCACACTTATGAAAGAGTTGAGATATGGAGGTTTCCGCCGACTGGAAACGCAATTAACTGGAACGCCCGTCCCAGTTGACGGATTTTTTATTTTTTCTTATACGGTTAAGAGCTTACTAAACATAGGAATAATCATATTGAAAATATCAACGTACTATACAGTTCTAGTTTTTTCTTTAATTATTACTTACTTTAAACATTTTTTCGTTTAACTGTACTGTTTTTGGCTTGAACAATCGATCGCTTTATTCATTTGTGGATGGTCCCAGTCGCCGGAACAAAAATCTAAAAATCTAGCAGCACTCCGCGGTTTCACCCGTTAGTTCCCGCTCCCGTGGAAATACGGGCACAACATATAGCCTATGTCACCCGGGGATAGTGTAGCTTCCCAAAAGTGAAATAATTTTTCAATTCGGTTCAGTAGTTTCGGAGCCTATTCAATGCAAACAAACAAACAATCAAATCTTTCCTCTTCATAATATTAGTAAATAAACGCAGCCGGCAACTGGGACCGCGGTTCCAGTTAATTGCGGTCCCAGCCACCGGAAACCTCAGACATGAAGTTAAAGCCTTCTATTCTAAATACCTATGAATGTGTCACCAATTAAACCTGAACGAGGTTTGTTTCTATAATGCCATAATGCAATATGCTTCCTGGGAATACCGATGTCTTCTGAGACAGATTATAATCATCAAGCTCTTGGGTATCTACCTAATTAATTGCCAAGAGAAATTGTCTTAGGATCTTCATAAACAAAATATATTTACTTTTTTTTTTTTTTTTGGGTAGGAAATCATCAAATAACTTCTCCCGCTCTGGGTGGAGCAGGAGGGCGTGTCAGACTTTTACTGACTAAAACCCACCCGTGTTCCCTCAGTAGCCCGTATGCCAGGGGCTGTGGTATCTCTTTCGAACAAACCCGCACCCCTGAAAAATATATATACTGCGATCGCAATTTTGTTTCCGAACATGTAAACAATCATGTCGTGTTTTTTGAAAATAAGGACTTTTTGAAAAGCACTAGTCATTTAATATTAATTTAAATAATTTACAACATGTACATTTCAGTTTATTCATATTTGTTTAAGTGGTGTTAAAATCAATTCTACCAAGAATTTAAACTGACGGAACTGATTGGAAGCCGACCCCAACATCTGTGTTGGGGTCGATATACGATCGACCCGTGTACTTGTAATTCATAAGCCACAAGCCTCCATATAGAATAGGTAGTGTTCTGATAATATTCCCCAGGTTTTAAATCAGAAAAGGACATCATATTTTTATAACAGAAAAAAAACCTTTTTCGAGCCAACGAAGCACAGACTCTTCAATATTTTCCACCACATTTTATAACGCTTTTATTAGCTCGGGTTGTATGAGCGTGGGGTGCATTTTCGTATATTTTCATGACTCTCCTCTCATAGATGGTTGCCAATAGAATAGTTGTAATAATTAAAATATCAAGCACCCCACGCTTTTTACTCTGAATTGAATTATTGACTTCCTACTACTGTAACATAAACTCTTTGTAATTAAAAATTATTTTCTACTTTTTAGTTCGGTCAGCAATAAAAGCGTGTTTTTTTAGTTTTTTTAAACTATTATTTTTGTAGTCACATTCTCCTGGCACACAAAGTCGTTCGCTTTGCATTCTTTCTTTTCTTTTATTTTTATTAGCACCCCTTTCAAAGTTATGAGTCTAGTTATAACTGCAAATGATATTGAAAGATATCCGTCTGCCTCAAATAGCTTAATTTCCGCTGTCGCTCGAGCTGGGCTATTAAATAGCTTGTTATTTGAACTTATGACTGTTGGGGAGCTGAGATCTTGTTAGAGTTTGTGTACAAGATGTTCTAGTAGGAAAATGATTGGATGGGCTACACTGAAATTGGCATGAAATTGTAAATTAGTTACTTACTTTTCTTTTGAAAATTTTGTAGATAGTAATTTCTATAAGCAAAACTTAAGTGTTAGCTCGTAAATGTATTAAAGATTTGTCAAAATAAATGATTTAAAAAATTGTTTTTATATAAATAATGTCTCACTTATGTAGTAAAACTCTCTAAACTCTGAAAATATCACAGATTTAAAATTATAAATCGCTCGCAGTGAAACGGGCGGTCGGCCGGCATGCCCTGTAGACGTCCATGCCACATGGAGGAATTCTATAGTAATACGACCTTCGTCACATACTCTGTACACCTATGCAAAGCCAGGACGGGTCACTAGCAGTGGCGGCTGGTAGGTCATGGAACTGGTGGTGCACTTTACTAGCTCACTAAGTATTAGGGTTAATAAGTAAAGAAATAAAATTTATTTATTTCAGATAAGTAATTTAAATCTAAACGAATAAAAAATAAACAATATTATTCAGTTTCACGTAAACTAAACTTCGCGGTGACAATAATGAGTCGGTTATTCATTGTGGCCGGCATGCAAACTTCGCCAAACCTCGGGCGCTCTCGGTAATCGACGTTCGGTAATATTCGGTTCAGTTCGTCAAACTTCGGTTCCCCCGTGGACGAGAATTGACAAATTACTCCATAACGCTCCATACAGTTATGTCAACTATCTTCTGTCTCACGCGCTAGGCGTTTTAGCTCGGATCTCATAGAAATGTATGAGCATTCGCCGTGCGCTTCGGCATAGTGCACGAGCGATCTTCTGTACCGCGAAAATAAGCCTTAATAGTTTAGCAAAGAGCTTATATTGTTTCGTCTGTTTTGTTAGTATTACATATACCACAACCAGTGGCCACAATGCGATTATTAAACATTTTGTGATTCTTTCGACACATATTAAAATTTGGTAGTTCAGCGCACGAGTGCACTTAAGGGACAGCCGCCCCTGGTCACTAGCATAATACAACCCTCATTTTAGATTTTCCAGCAGTCACAAGAAAACACAAAAAAAAAAAACAACAATATGATGATCTATCTAAAAATATTGAATATCACATTCGATTTTTAGAACACGGTACTATTTGGCATGGATCAACAATTTATTTTAAAATGTTTGTTTTTGAAACTAAGCTTTTGACATAAAAATATGGGAAAACAGATTGCGTCACTGTTTTCAGTCTGCAAAAGTTTCAGATTTACGAGTCGTATCAAAATGTGCAGGACGTACCTAGCTACAAAAATATTATTAATATTTGTTGCATTCGTTTCGCAGAATGTTTTGGCTTTTGGCATTTGAAAACTTTTGCAAGACTTTCATGTTTATGGGTTACCTCGATTGGGGGGCTTGTGGCTACGTAATAAAACGCGGTAGTCTATCGATCAGGTTAAGCTACTCTTGCCGCGGTTGGTCCGTGGATGGGTGACAATCTTTACATACCAAGACCCTTCCGTGCCTTGGAATTGCACGTTAAGCTGTTGGTCCCGGCTGCCATTCGTGGATCTTTGTCAGTCGTAACGGCCTTTCAGAAGCCCGAAAGTCCGACAACCAGTCTTACCAAGAGGTATTGTTTTACCCAATAACTGGGTTGTGGAGGTCAGATAGGCAGTCGCTTCATGTTAAGTACTGGTATTCAGCTGCATCCAGTTAGACTGGAAGCTGACCGCAACATATTTGGGAAAAGGCTAGACTGTTGATGATAGGCTTACTCAATTGCTCCCTTTGGGATAATCGCATTAGTTTTGGATTAAATAAAGCCCGTATTCGTGATTATTTGGTTAGATAGTGTGACGAGGGCACAAGCCGAACTCAATAGTTGGCCAAAGGCCAGACTGCTCATCTTTTGACTCTAAAGTTAGTCTAGCTATGTTATGTTCAAAATCTCTGATACTTAGCTTTGATTTGCTTACCTGAAAACGTAAACGAAATTCTACTTTTATATCATCTTAAAGAAGTTTTTCATTTGGTGATTGGGGATAATTTTATAACCCTCTCTCCCAAATCCTCTCTGTGTGAGAGAGTGGGCCATAATCCACCACACGGGAGCACAGTGGGTTTTATTTTATAATTACAATTGATTAATGTTGTTCATACAAACATTGTTCTATGCGTTACCAATTCCCTTGAGTGAGTTATTGCGTTGGAAATTAACCTTAACTGAATCAGTGTTTGTTTACACTTTTGTCACGTAGTTTTGGAACAGACTACTTTACCCAAACAGAGCAGAACCTTGAATTTTTCCAATAGAAATTCCTATTACAGTTCGATTATTTGTAATTCAAAGTACAAACGCCAGCACATGAAGCTACCCCAAACTGTCAATTTTTCCCAATTGAACATGAACCTTATTATGCTTAGCGAATAAAGTTGAAAATTTATCAAAGAAATTTGACAGCTTGGCGTAGCTTTATGTGCTGGCGTCTGTACCTATGTTCAAATTTTAGTTTGAGCAATACATTTTCTGTTACCCCTTTACAATATGCTCAATTGTAGCTAAAATCCAAAGTCGTTTTCTAAAATATCATCTCAGTTACTACCCTATTGAAACGCGGCCACTGAACCATAAAATAACGCCTCACAATAGACCACAATCGTTCACTCCAACATACGCTTCGGACATCAAAATATCCTATTTCCGTCAATTTGATGTCCCGACGTGTTTCGAATCATAAACAGCTGCTACACATTCATTTCCAGACCAAAGAATAAAATCTATGTAGCAATAAATGCTTGACGTTTTAATTGCAACCTTATCTTCGTCACACAAGGTTGAAATTCATTCGAGCGCTATTTTTATTGACAGTCGATGTTTCTCATTTATTTTAATTATTGTTCTTTTCATTTTGTGCATGGCGTCATTTGAGGGGCTTGTTTCCGTGACTGTACACCACGGAACGCTAAATGTACAATTATTTATCTGTTGTAAAAGAAAATTGCGTTTATTGGCATTATATCGGTAATAAAAACCTTAAATTATTTAAAAGGAAAAGATAAAAAAAAAATAGAAAACAATGACCTCAACAATGATAATAATGCCAAAAGGGCCTCAGCTCAGCATATTGTCAGATGGCAAAACAGTATGCACCACCTGACGCTGATTTTCAGCTGCAACCCACGAGTACCATACGCTAGAATAATAAAATAAAGACATAGTGAAGTGTGTGTCCGTAATAAATTAATAATATATTAAGAAAGTAAAATAAATAAAATAAAATGTTGTGGCATACATATGCGTGAATGTGTTTTTGTGACTAATGAAAAAATGAATTAAATACTAATATCTGCATATTACCTACATTATATAGGAAATCTCTAAGTAGAAACTTAGAAAGCACCTACCTAGCTATTTGGCAAAAAAACGTTTTACTACGTTGTCCTTCTTAACTACGAAACAGATATACATGCTGATTTCATATTTGATCTCTTTTGTCAATTAGTGTAAAGACAACAACTACTGACGAACAAGAAATTAACGCAAATTCTCATTGGAATAGATAAAAAATAATAAAAAAATGTAATGTAATGTTGTAATGTTTTTTGTGTTTGATTATTCTTTTACTAGCGTTTGCTAGCGGCTTCGCCCGCTTAGAGGGTGGAAATTATCCCACGGGAACGTGCTACTGGATAAAAAGTATCCTATGTCCTAATCCAAGTTATATTTGTGTGCCAAATCCGTTCAGCCATTTTTGCATGATTGAGTAACAAACATACAAACTTTCACATATAATATTAGTAGGATTAGTTCCTGAAGCGGTGGTGCTAATGGGTTTTATTACGGAGATAGTGTTTTAAATTTTTTTTTTATTTCAATTATGTTTACTTCGCCACTGATATACTAGAATCATAATCTATTTGCGATTGTTTAAATTAGTAGATAATTTGCCACCGTTAATTTGCGTCCGTGGATGGGTGACCATCTTTACATACCAAGACCCCTCCGCGCCTCGGAAAGCACGTTAAGCCGTTGGTCCCGGCTGTCATTTGTGGATCTTTGACAGTCGTTACGGGTCGTCAGAAGCCCGAAAGTCTGACAACCAGTCTTACCAAGGGGTATCGTATTACCCAGTAACTGGGTTGTGGAGGTCAGATAGGCAGTCGCTTTATGTAAAATACTGGTATTCAGCTGCATCCGGTTAGACTGGAAGCCGACCCCAACGTGATTGGGAAAAGGCTAGGCAGATGAGTAGGTAATTATAGTAATTTAATATTAACTAACGAAATTGTTCACAATACATTTATCACTGTAGATATTACTTTAGGTATGCAATGTTGCCAGCAAAATGCTGCTATTATTACGTATTTTAATTGCAACTTTTGACAATAATGATGTCGCGCTTTATTGGAATTATGAAAATTATCCATTAAGTTGGGTTACGGGTTGTCAGAAGCCCGAAAGTCTGACAACCAGTCTTACCCAAGGGGTATCGTATTACCCAGTAACTGGGTTGTGGAGGTCAGATAGGCAGTCGCTCCATGTAAAATACTGGTATTCAGCTGCATCCGGTTAGACTGGAAGCCGACCCCAACGTGATTGGGAAAAGGCTAGACAAATGATGATGATGATGAAGTAGGGTTACCACTTTTAAAAATACCTCGTTTTCTCTAGGAATCATTGAACATGTTAAACGCCAACGAGAAACTTTGTTTGATAACGTTGTCTGTTGCGCGCCAGCTGGCAAAGTCGCGCGCTGTTGTGCAACGTCGCCGAACATGTTCAGCGTCACGTATTACGCGACAAATGTTGCCTAGTAGCTACGAAGCTTTCGTTTTAATGCACCCCATGTTAATCATGCTTCATACCGATTTCTTTTAACTGTTAACAAGCAACTAATTGCCTAAACAGAAGTGGGTACCTTTCTACCTCATCAGCATTCCCCTTGTGTCGCCCCCACTTCCTTTTCTTTCCTTATTTAATAAGGCAGCCATTTTTTTTTTGTCCCCTTGAATTAGGTGTAACGCGCAAGTTGGATAACGAGAATTAAACAGTGTATTTTGTGTTTAGAGAGTTTAAGGGTACACTAGTCGCGGGCTCGATCTCACTGGTGGGCCTGGCTAAAAAGCACACTGTCTCATCAGGCTTCGTTTCCGACAGAGGTAGTATCAGTGATGAGCAGTTAGACGCTCCCGAAAAGTCCTCCGGGAGAACAGGTTTTCTGAAAAAACCACTGCATAAATCAATGACCAATCAAGTTTATTGAACTTTTCGATAATTGAGCTTTGTCGGTACCGACTTCGTTTTGGAGATTTTACACTTCTTTTGTTACTTAAACATGTCCAAAGTTACGTTAAATTATCAAGAAAAACGAATCTTTGTTGGCTCATAACTTTTTAATGGCTTTTTATTTTAGTATTCTGTTTCCGTACCGACAATATTAATAATGAGATAAAACCATGACATGTTTAAGTTTTGATGTGCATAGTCAAACAGTGGAGTAAAAGCTTCCCGAAATTCGAATGGAAAAAATGTGGACTTGTTTCACCTTAAGAGAAAATCATTGGAAAATAAGTCGGTGCGCATTCACTATAATGTAAAAAACGTATTGAGATATTGATTGGACGGACACTTAGGCATATTGGTTGATACGCACGAATGAACTCGCCCGTCTACTCACGCGTGGTTTTTCACGTATGTAGCATTGAAACGTGGTCGTTCAGAATCTGCCTTATCAGCAGGCTAATAGTCACCCAAAGGGCAATGGAGAGGGCTATGCTCGCAGTTTCCCTACGTGATTGAATCAGGAATGAAGAGATTTGCAAGAGAACCAAGGTATCCGACATAGCCCGAGAAATTTCCAAACTTAAGTGGCAGTGGGCAGGGCACATTGCTCGCATATCAGATGGCTGATGAGGCCGAAAGGTTCTGGAGTGGCGACCGCGTACAGGAAGACGTAGAGTTAGAAGGGCTCCCACAAGGTGGACCGATGACCTTGTGAAGGCCGCAGTAATCTGCTGGAGGAGCTTGTGGGAGGCCTATGTCCAGCAGTGGACGTCTTTCGGCTGAAATGATGATGATGATGATGTCTCAGTAGCAGGCCAGAGTTTTGATTTGCGCCTGGTTGATGGCAATTATTGGCGAAATGTGAGTATACTATAAGTACACCGCTGCTCAACCCTTCTGGGAAACTAGTTGTGATGTTATGTTGTTTTCCATCAGGGCCTGAATTCACTATGACCACATAACGATTCCTAACTCGTAACCACGTCAATAACACACGATTTCTGCTAATATCGTATTAATAATATCGACAAATTGTCTTGGAACAAACGGAATATGACACTGTTTTAAAAAAAAAAAAAAACTACAATGACGTACTTGGAACTTAGTAATATTCTGCGGGAATCATTATAACGATACAGATCTGGGGCCCTGATTAGAATAACTTTGTAAACACGTTGTTTTCACATAAAAAAGGAAGGATCTTCAAAAATATTCTCAATTCAATCAGTCCGTTTCCCGTCGCCCGTTTTGCTTGATTTCCTTAACAGGGGAATGCCATTTTAAATGTATTTCTATTGAATACCAATGTTTAGAGGTTTTATCAAAATAAGGGTACATTGTTTTTGAATTTGAAGTTTTCGAATGAACTTGAAATAACTTAATAAAAAAGCAATAAGATTTTTAGAGACTCGAAATTGTTGACGGTTTTCAACAATTCCGAAAAATTGGAAGCCAAGTGATAAATCGTTTTTATTTTTGTAAATTGGTTTTATAAAACACTTAGATGAGGTCGGCGTTTTCTAGACTCCTTGATTGGATATTTATTTTTTATTTTCTCTGAGAAAAAACATCGAAACTAACTCAGAGGTCACAGTCACACTGTAAGTCCAGATTTAATCTTGGTCACACAATAATACAAAATAACTGGTGGTGAAACTTTTAGGATGGGTAGTTAGAAGCCCTACTGTCAAAGATCGACGATTTACAGCCGGGACCAACAGCAGAACTTCCTTCTCGAGTAACGGAGGAGTCTCAATATATGTAATAGATGGTCCATTCATATTTCGTAAATATTATTCCACCAGAGTCGCGCCATCGCGTGGAGCCTTCTAAGATGTATTTCCCAAAGTACAGTCATTAAAACCATCAATGTTCAAAGATAAAAAATATCTCAGGGTCAAAATTGTCCTAAATTTGAATTTAGTTGGCTACCTCATCGCATCCCCTTTAAACAATATTTTAGATATTCCTAGCACCCTAATACGTACTTGACTTTAAGGGCCCTCGCTCACGGCGACTTTTTGTAGCGATGCAGCAGCTATGCTGTCGCGCGTCCGCATCGATACAGTCGCGACGCGGTGCTAGCTGTGTGCCCTCGCCCATTCATTCGCGATGCAAACGCGATTCAGTAACGGCATAGTAGCGATGCTGCCGCGCGTTTACGAATCGCGCGACAGCATCGCTACAAAAAGTCGCCGTGAGCGAGGGCCCTAAGATCTAGGTCGCCACATAATATTCAATTACTCCGACTAGCCCAAAAACAGTCAAAAACCCCGATTAAATAAACATAAGTAAACCAAGTCTGTCCCATAAAACAGATAAACGAAGCTCCAACCTCTAGAAAGTTACACAGTCGTACTCTTCAGTAAACAGTAGACCAAAAACACTATTTACTAAAGTCTAGACCTAACACAGTTAAATATTCTCATCCACTTAGTTTTTAGGGTTACGTAACCAAATGATTCCAACAGACGCTAATACTAAAGCTTTGCTGTCCGTCCGTCGCACATCTTTGGAATCGAACAGGTAGACACTTGAAGAAGATATACATTTCCAGTATACGCTGATCTCACACTGTACGGAAATACTATACAATGCGAGATCAGCTTATACTGGAAATATATAGCTTGATGTGTAGCCATGCGTGCTACTATGGCCGGATTAAATAAAATAGAGTATAAAACCATTGACCCCGGCTCTCATTCGTAGATTTTTGACAGTCGTCAAGGGTCCTCAGAAGCCAGACAGTCTGACAGCCAGTCTTACCAAGGGCTAATGTGTTACCCAGTAACTGGGTTGTCGAAGTCAGATAGGCAGTCGCTCCATGTACCTAAAGTACTGGTTACTAAGCCGACCCCAGCATAGTAGGAAAATGATGTGGACACTTGAAATTTTAGTAGAGCCGTCTATCAATAAAATAAAGTTAAAAAATTAAGGCAATATCTCGAATAAATTACCTAAACACAATGTGTATCAGAAACGTGAATTTTCGGCGATTTTTTATTGAAATAGTAAAATAAAAATGTAGTGTCAAATATTGTACGGTGGTACGGAATCCTTCGTGTGCGAGTACTACTCTTACTTAGCCGCTTTCTCTTTACCAAATAACTTAGACACACATAAAAACACTAAGTCCAGTGTTTACCGAATGTCCAGCACTATTTTCGGCCTCCAAACGGGCCTTAGAATTCAGACGAGCCATTTTCGGCCAGCCCGACCTCATTTGAAATGTCAGACGGTTTAAAATAAAGGTGTGCGCTTGCTGAGGGTGTGACCTGACATAAAGTGAACGTAAATAGAAGGTCCAATCTGCTAAATGCCAGAAGCCTAACTTTCTTTTACGAAGAAAAGTAAGAAAACTTTATGGTTCGCTTTTGATTCGGAAATTAAGTAACGAAACTATTTTTTGGTCGAGTCTCAATCTGTCAAATTTCTTTGATAGTTTTTCAACTTTTTTGCAAAAGAATAAGGTTCAAATTCAATTGGGAAAATTTGACAGTTTGGGATAGCATGATGTGCTAGCGTCTGAAGCTGGAGGCTTACCATGACGCTTTCTAATTCTACGAAGAATAGACAGTGCTTTTTCAATACAAAGTGACATTTCGTTGCTCCATTTTTGACATCGCACCGTAGATATCCTTCCACAATCTGTCATTTCGTCTTTCGTTTCTAACGATCTTTGTCTAGGTCCTTATAAATGTAGACGCAGAAGAATATTTCTTCCCAAACTGTCAAAATCACACTTACCTACAACGAAGTTTCTACTCGACGGCCACAAAGTATTTACCATTATCTACAAAATCATGATTCGTTTCGAACGCATAACTGTGATAATTAATACAAAAACATAGCTATCTTCTCCAATTGTAAATCATTTAGTTAATAGTCATGTCTAGTCTTTCGTCGACAAATCGGTGCTCGTGCTAAACGTGCTGGAAGTATTATGGTTCTCTTTTGATTGGGATATTAAGTAACAGAAACTATTTTTGGTCGAGTTTGAATTTGATGTGATTTTTTATTGTTTATGCCGTAATGTCGGCGCCTGCGTCACATTACTTATCACAGCGATGCTTATAGACTCTATAGTAGAGAGTGTCACATAAACTAAAGTCGAATCTGGTTAGACTAAAACCAGACCCTAACATGTAGTTGGGAAAATGCTTGGCAGAGGTTTTGTGTAACAACTTTAACATACTTTCTAAAAACAGTTCTTCTGTAAAATAACTTTTAGTCCTACAGTCTTTTCACCACTTAAATGCCGATGTACACGTTTAAAAGCTTAGGTTTATACCTAGTGTCCTTTATGAGGTCAAGCAATCTAAAATGTCGACACCATTCACCTAATTGCCTACTTGGCAGGGCTAGCTGAATTCATTAATCAAATTCTTTAGGTCTGGAAAATTCAGGCATTAAGGAAATTGCCTCGCCTTTTTCGGGCAAAGGGTAATTTTTCTGTAATTTTTTACTATGAAAATTATGTTATACAAAGACTTTGCTTAATATTGTTTCAGTATGAATTACTTGCTTTTGCTAACGGCTTCGCCCGCGTCGAGGTCGAAAATTATCTCATTGGAACAAACTACTGAGATGAAACCTACCTTATATGTTAATCCAGGTTATGAACTATATGTGTGCCAAATTTCATGAAAATCCTTTCAGCCGTTTTTGTGTGATTGAGTAACAAACATTTATGAATGGATGGCTTATATTTTGAAATTAATAATACTCGATATGTAGCTTTGCAAAGTACCAATCTTTTGCGTAGTAGCTCTCACTGGTTCTATGCCCACTTGGTGTAAAGCAATGCTTGTGGCTCATTTATAACAGCTACACACGTCGATCGATTAGGTAAACATCGCTTTTCACGGTTGGTCCATGGATGTTTGATCATCTTTATATACTAAGAACCCTCCGTGCCTCCCCCCCGAGTGGGTTCCCGCATTGTCGTTGCGGGGGGGCTCAGTAACCGTGGATTCCGGCCACGGTGAAGCCAAGAGGAACCCAAAGGTGGGGCCGCTCGTCAGGGCTTTTGCCTCAAAGCCGACGACGTAGCGGCCAAAAAGTAGGTTGCGGTGAGGTGCACCGCAACTGAGGTGGGCCGCGATGTCGAATGGGAGGCATCGCGGCTGAGGGTTACGGGCTGCGGTAGAGGAGGAGTGCCGGTGCTTCTGAGCAGCGCTCTTCCCATCCGTGGCCTGGACGGGGCCGCCACCGTTTGATGGCGGACGCGGTGGGGCCGCAGGGGAAGAGGAGTGTCGGTATAGCGTCAGCCGCTCTCCCTATCCCCTGCGGCCGAAAAGTGGTAGACGGGACGGCGCGTTGTGTTCCACACGCGCGCCGTCAAAGATGTCAGCAACCACCGGTAGGGTCCGCAAGGGCCGATGCCTGCCAGGGGTGCGGGTTTGTTCGAAAGAGATACCACGGCCCCTGGCATACGGGCTACTGATGGAACACGGGTGGGTTTTAGTCAGTAAAAGTCTGACACGCCCTCCTGCTCTACTCAGCAGGAGAAGTCATTTGATGATTTCCCATCCAAAAAAAAAAAAAAAAACCTCCGTGCCTCGGAAAGCACGTTAAGCCGTTGGTCCCAGCTGACATTCGAAAACTTTGACAGTCGTTATAGGTCGTCAGAAACGAGAAAGTCTGACAACCAGTCTTACCAAGGGGTATCGTATTACCCAATAACTGGGTTATTACCCAGTAACTGGGTTGTGGAGTTCAGATAGGTAGTCGCTCTATTTAAAATACTGGTACTCAGCTCTAGAATGGAAGCCGACCCCAACATAGTTGGGAAAAGGCTAGGCAGATGATTATGGTATGGTTGTATGTAGCCTACCGTGGAGATTGGATTTGGACGTTCAAAGTCGTTAAAAGAACAAAAGTTCGAAAATCTTGGTCTTGTAAATGGAAGTCAAACAGACTGTTACTATTTGTCTAGGATACTTCCATTCCGAATAGAAACTCAACTCCTGAACATCATCACAAGTCGAACACTTGGCTCTGTATGCTTTCTTTTTACCCGACTGCGCCAGAAGGAGGCAATAAAGGTCTTTATTGTTAAATTTAAGATGCCTCCGACTGCATGACATTGCTTATAGTATTCAGTCTAATAGTGAGGATAATAGTCATCCTTTTAGAACAACTTTCTTGTTTCCATCTTTTTTAATTGAAGTTTTCTTTTTAGGGAGTCGGGTTTTTCTATTTTGTAATTTTTTTTTGGTATACCATATGTTCTTGCCTCAGTTTTGGCTTTTGTATTAGTTCTGTACAATTTCCTAACACTAAGTGGTAATTATAATTTCTTTTTCTCGGTTCGATCGGAAGTTAAGCTGCGCTTGCCGCGGTCGGTTCGTGTATGGGTGACCATCCATTATATAGCAAAACCCCTCCATGTCTCGGAAAGCACATTAAGCCGTCGTTCCCGACTTTCATTCAGATGTATTCAGAAGCCCAAAAGTGTGACAACCAGTCTTACGAAGACGTTAGTCTTGGTTTCGTATTATCTAGTAGATGGTTTGTAGAGGTCAGACCAGGTAGCCGCTTAATGTAATACTGGTATTCAGCTACATACGGTTAGACTAGAAGCTGACCACATCATAGTCAGACAGATTGATTGATCAATCTTTTCTCATTCCCTTGAAAAAGCCCAATCTTTTTCGAATACCGTATTTTTTTCAACAGAATAAATACGTACTACTCGTACATCGTTCGCGGAGGCCATATTTAATCACGTTATTGTTTAAACTTTTTGATTAAATAGCTGTAGGGCCTCAACCATTTAATTGAATATTAAAAGCTTTAAAATTTTCATATTTTCATACTTCCACCGTTGAGATAAAAAAACTTTCGTGGAAAATGTTTTACGATTCTTTTCGGACGTTTTTTGTGTGAATGTTTCTTTTTTTTGTGAGTGTTTTTTGTGTCGTGTTATTGGTGTAATGGTGAGAAATTCTGCTTCTGGGGAATGAAATTATGTTGTATTATTATATTCCTACGTAAATTAAGTTACAGAGTAGTACATTTTAATGATAAAATCGGTCGGGAAACGAAGGCGAGCTTAACTCAAGATTAAGTAATAGTAATCATGTGTTACGAGGAATTCAATGACAAAAACGTCAACAACATGGGCAAGCCAATACGACACAGACACACCCTCACTCACACCCACAAACACACGCTCACACCCACAAACACACGCACACACACACACAAAATACACATTCAATTACCACAAAATTCTCAAATCTCAAAAAAAAATCTTTTTTGAAAAATGTTTTACGATTCTTTTCGGATGTTTTTTTTTTTGTGAATTTTTTTTTTTTAAATGCGAATGCTATTTGTGTCGTGTTTATTGGTGTGATGGTGAGAAATTCTGCTTCTGGGGAATTCAATTATTTTGTATTATTATATTCCTACGTAAATTAAATTACAAAATATTACATTTTAATTATAAAATCGGTCGGGAAACAAAGGCGAGCTTTAATCAAAATTTAGTAATAGTAATTATGTGTTACGAGGAATTCAATGACAAAATCAAAATTCATTTATTCAAACTAAGCTGAGACTCACCACTTTTTGAACGTCAAAATTACATAAGACAGTCCCCCCAAAACGCCCGCCCTTCACCACTTCCTAGTGCTTTAACTGAGAAGAAGTGGCGCAACAAACTCCGCAGCAAACAGCCCAGCCTTTGTAATTGAAATGGAATAAATTTACTGAAGATTTGTTTTTTTGCTGGCGACAGATACTTAAGCTATCACACAGAAAAACATTAAGAGCGTATAGGACTAGGATATTGTGAAGTATTTGCGTTAGTTTGATACCTTGCTGTGTCCTTCCAGTTCCAGTTTGACGCAACTGAATATCTCTGAAAGGGCTACTATCTGACCTACACAACCCAGTTACTGGGTAACACGATACCCACGAGAATCTGAAGACCCGTAACAATTGTCAAAGATCCACGAATGACAGCAGGGACCCAAGACTTATCGTGCTTTCCGAGGCACGGAGGGGTCTTGGTATGTAAAGATGGTCACTCATCAATGGACCAACCGCGACAAGCGTAGCTTAACCTGGCCCCTAATAATTGTAATTTAATCTTAATAATATCTTTCTAAAATCCTGACAAAAATAGGGCTTCGAAACAGGCTAACCCCAAAAGCTCAAGCCTTTTAGTACAAGGAAATTTATTCCTAAGCTCACAGTATAATCTTAGAGTAAACGAGAGAATCTTCGCCTCTAAAACCAAGAGATTAGGGCAAATTTTAAACAGTCCACGCTTCTTGAATATTACCATTCCTATGTTCAGTTCATCGTTTTGCGTGAAAGGCTTGATTATCTTGGGATGGCCCAAGGGGTGAGGGTTAGAGGTGATGAGAATTTAAGTCTGTGCTTGGGTGTCGGTAATAGAGCGTAAAGTACGTGCGGTTTATTTTGTCCATGGTCTTTGGTAAATATAAGAGGTCTTGGCTAATTAATAACAGCTGCACGGGTCAATCGAACAGGTTAAGCTACGCTTGTCGCGGTCAGTCCGTGGATGGGTGACCATCTCTACATACCGATACCACTACGTGCCTCGGAAAGCACTTAAAGCCGTTGGTCCTGGCTGTCATTCGTTAAGCTTTGACAGTCGTTACGGGCAGTCAGAAGTCCGAAAGTCTGATAATAATCAGTCTTACCAAGGGATAAAGTATTAACCAGTCACTAGGTTGTGGAGGTCAGATAGGCAGTCTATTCAGCTGCATCCAGTTAGACTGGAAGCTGACCCCAACTTAGTTAGGAAAAGACTAGGCAGTTTTTTTTATATATTTTTTTTGGGTGGGAAATCATCAAATAACTTCTCCCGCTCTGGGTGGAGCAGGAGGGCGTGTCTTACTTCTACTGACTAAAACCCACCCGTGTTCCTTCAGTAGCCCGTATGCCAGGGGCTGTGGTATCTCTTTCAAACAAACCCGCACCCCTGACAGGCATCGGTCCTTGCGGGGCCCATCATTTTTGTGCTGACATCTCTTTGAGGCGCGCGTGGAACACAACGCGCCGTCGACTTGGGCTTGGTCCTTACCGGACAGCGAGCTACCCATTACTCGCCGTCCGCAAGCCCATGCCTACGGTGGCCGGAAATCGGCCTGGGATTCCCGACGCCCAGGGCGTCTCCGTATCCTGCGGCGACTAGGGTCGCGAGTGCGCATATGCTGCCTCTCCCTCACGTGCGCCGCCTCCCTCTTCGCGAGCATTACTGCTTCGCTGAAGGAGGTGACGGCTCCCCATGCCCTCTCGCTTCGTACCATGGCCTGGACCAGGGCCGGACACGAGAGATCGCCGCCGCCGATCGCCTCCACGAGGACACGGCGGTGCTCCGCCCAAGCCGGGCAGACCGCCACCGTGTCCTCAGGGCGATCTTCGCAGTGGAAACACCCGGGCGTTTCCTCCCGCCCTATCCGAAACAGGAACCTCCCGAAACAACCGTGTCCGGTGAGGACCTGCGTCAGGCGGAAGGTGAGGACGACTAAAATAAAAAGCCATTAAAAAGTGATGAGCCAACAAAGATTCGTTTTTCTTGAGAATTTAACGTAACTTTGGACATGTTTAAGCAATAAAAGAAGTGTAAAATCTCCAAAACTAAGTCGGTACCGACAAAGTTTAATTATCAAAAAGTTATGTAAATTTAATTGGTCATTGATTTATGCAGTGGTTTTTTTAGAAAACTCGATCTTCCGAAGGACTTTTCTTAATTTTTTACGCGCCTGATTTAATATAACTGATCCTGCAGCTCACTCAATAATGTAGTGCGTGTAGACTATCGTCTAACTGCTCATCACTGATACTACCTCTGTCGGACTCGAAGCCTGGTGAGACAGCGTGCTTTTTAGCCAGGCCCACCAGGCCAGGGGGTTAATTCAGGCCTGGGTAAAACTAAAGTACCTATGAATGTTTATTCTCAATATTAATCTAAACATATTATCCTAACTTACATTTCATATACTTTTAAGGTTTTCTCCCCAAGTGACAGATAGTCTACCCTTACGTTGCCAGCACAATAGCACATAACATTTTATGGTACGAGTACTTAGGTACCTAGCTTCGGCGCACGAGTGTTCTAGAATTGCTAAGTACCCTTACAATACGCTTTTAAACACGTAGTTGTGAACGTATAGGCTTTAGGGTAGCAATAACCGTGAACAGTTTAAAAATAATTGGTTTTCAGTGTACAGCCTTTGTGTATGTGCTAGTAGCAATACCTAGAGGTCTTTTGAATCTTAATGAATGTTCTGGTCGAAATGTGTGTAGTTAGGTTTTCGGCCGAATTAATATTTTCTATTTATCTAATCGCATTATTTTTTCGTCCCACGTACCGCAGTGTATCAAGACGAAAGTCTTTGGCCAGTGCGTGTTGCCAGTAATGACATATTGAACCAAAACGTGGTCGCTAACAATAGGCCTCATAAGAAGGCTTAAAGTCACCCAAAGGGCAATAGAGAGGGCTATGCTTGGAGTTTCTCTACGTTCGCGAATCAGGAATGAAGAAATCCACAGGAGAACCAGGGTAACCGACATAGCCCGAAGAATTGCCAAACTTAAGTGGCAGTGAACAGAGCAAATTGCTTGGAGAAAAGATGGCCTATGGGGCCGAAAAGTTCTGGAGTGGCGACCGCGTACCTAAAGACGTAAAGTTGGAAGGCCTCCCACAAGGTGGACCGAGGACCTTGTGAGGGCCGCAGGACTCCGTTGGATGCGGGAAGCATAGAACCGGTCGAACTGGCGGAGCTTAGGGGCGACCTATTATGTCCAGAAGTGGACGTCTTTCGGATAAAATGATGAAAATGATTTATCATCATCATTAATCTAATGATTTTAGACTAGTTGCGCCCTGCGCCCTGAAGCAGTTGTACAATGGTAACGGCCGCGACTTACGAGTAATAAAATTTTCATAATTTTAACAATCGAATTTTCGGATGTAGGTGTGCTCACGATGTTTTACTTTACCGTTTTGAGAGCTGTCCCAACAAGCAAAATAATCCTGGAATGCGATTTTATAATGCTACGTGGACTTATAACACTCCGATGATAGTTTTGGTGGCCGCTACTGCGCTTTTAACAGCATAAATACATGCTGTTTTTACTCAAGTACGTTTAATCCTAAAATTTGTACTTATATCGGTATATAGGATCATATTTCCCGACAAATATAGGATCAAGACTCCTATAAAAGCATGAAACAAGAGTAATTGCACTCAGGAGTAATTACTCCGGTAACTCAGACTTATATGTGCCTATAAGATATCATCTGCGGACCATTTAAATCTTTATACTCCTGTAGGAGCATGTACCAGGAATATATACACTGAGGAGCAATTACTCTTGTTATTTTTACTTATAACCTCTTATAAGCTAAAAATGTATGACCAATTCAAGTAAATTAAAGTTAAATAACTGTAAATCATTTATGTATCTAGTTATTATTTGTTTTAATGTAATATTTATTAAGAGATACATTTTCCAAAATACGATATATGCAGTTATTTATGTACAGATACATAAAAAAGAAAATATTCACAAGGCATCAAAAAATACGTCCGCATCGTTGTCAATGGGAAAAGTGCCCAAAAGGCTGGCAGCATTGCCACGTTGTATGGCAATGCTGATTCTTTGGCCGAAAAATAGGCCAGCCCTTTGGTCACGTGAAGAGTCGACCAACCGCTTGGAAATATCCCGGAAAACTAAGTGGGCACTCGGACCCCATGGCCCTAGAGTTTCAACCCCAAACGGCTCGAACATATAGGTTCCAATAAGATTGGAATATTTGCGCCGTTTGAGGTTTTCTGCACCTGCAGCAGCCGCCCCAGCACAACCCGCCGTACTAGAAAGATGGGATGGCGCAAGGGTGTCGACACATGTTGCATCCCACACCAAAGGCCGACCTAACTTCCAAGGCATTATGGTCATACCGTCTGGTCTCTTCCCATCGTCGCGTGCCAAGCCATTGGGTTCTAGAACAGCTGGCACCCCGGCGGTGACGAGAGCACGACGGATAATGTCATTGATGCTAGCGTGCCGTGCTATCCGGCCGGCGCTCCTACTGCAGGATAAGCCATGGTGTCCGAGGCAGTCGACATCTTCACCGCATTGACAGCGATGCAGAGCCACGCAAGGAGCGCCAAGACGCAGGCAAGTAGCGAGCCGGAAGGTCGAGTCACCCAGCATGGTGCCTATGTTGGGTGACGGTAGTGCCTGCAGCCAGAGGCCCGACTCCCACTCACCCACAGCCAGAAGGCGAGCACGCTCAGCAGCATTGGTGGACGTATTAATAAGATTATTCCGTACCAACCTGCAGAGCGGCTCATCCCACTGTCTCTGGGAAGATGGGTTCACGGGTCGATCTGTGTCCGGGCAAGCCATTTTCCAGGCATTCACCGCATCGGTCAAGCACGGCACTTCAGAGTCAACCAGGCAAGGGGCTAAAATTTTCCCAGCCAACTTTTCAGTGCTGTGGACAGAGGACAGGAAGGCCGGTAAGCTAATACTAGTAATTTTACGGACGCCGAGGCCACCAAAACGGATAGGTAGAGTGGCTTGAAGCCACGCTCGGTCGTCCAAGGCCACATTTAAAATGGATGAAAGTGTGCTGCGGATTATTTGGTCAATTTTGTCCAAGAGCTGTGGATGCTTCCATAAAGCTGAGGAGCGTAGAAAATAAATAAAATTCGGGCCAAAACAACAGTATCTAATCAGGGTGAATGCCGAGTGTACATTTATTTTAGAGAGTCTTTCCGAAACATCGTTGAAATTTTGAATTTTATCGTCGATGAATTGAGAAAAGCTGTCTTCCAAAATTGGGGAACCTAGGAGGTGCAGTGAACTTTTTTCAACAATTTTGATTTGCGGGGCTATTGCATTAAATTTTTCTAAGGTTAGTTGTCTGTTGGTGACGTCAGAGAGATAAATTTCACATTTTGATGGGTTAAGGTCCAGGCCAATGGATTTAAATTGTTGTTTGAGGAATATCAGGTCTTTCAAAACGGTGTCTACATCACCTCCTAGCGTTCCATCATCTAGATACCATACGTTAAATTTTGAATTTAGTTTCTGGATAATGGGATGAATAGCTAAGCTGAAAATGACAGGCCCGAGAGGGTCACCCTGTTGGCATCCTACTGCAGATTCTAAAACATTGTCCTTGTATAATAATTTGGAAGGGTACCTGTAACATTGCCATATAAAACCATAAATTTCGGGTAGTTCTTTTCTGACTTCAGCCAACAAAGTGTCCCTGTTCACAGAGTTGAAGGCATTCTTAACGTCAACCTTGAGGATGACCTCACCTTTGTTAGAGTTTAAAAAGGTGGAAAGTGCATGTACGGCAGCCTCACAACCCCCTCTCAAGCCAAAACCTAGCTGCAGGGGCTGAAACTGAGTTGTAAGTTTTTCGCTGTATAACTTACAACATATTTTGGCTGCCGTACGTCTGTATGTACATCCGACGGCGATGGGACGAATGCCGCCGTCCTTCTTGCGCAGGGCACAAAGGTTGGCGCCGTATAGGACATCGATGACGGCATCGTTCACCCCGCCGGTGAGCATGAGGTTGATCAGGGCCGCAAGCTCCTTCAAAAGCGACTCACCAGCTTCCCCGGCGCCTGAACTCATAAGATCCTTTAAATGTTGTGGAGTCAGGCCGTCGAGGCCGCCAGCGGAACCACTTCTGAAGGAGTTCACGGCTGCAATCAACAGTGGGGCCGAAACGTTCAAGAAGGTTGAATTTAGGTCAGGAGGGTCTGGGGGGTCGGGGAAGGTGAGACCATCCGCAGGCGCTGGATGTTTACTTTCCAGAGCTGTTAGAGTTTCTGGGGAGTAAGGCGCCACCACATCGCTGCTGAACAGTATCCTGGCTGCTCCCCTGATGTCACCTTCACTTAATTTGGATTCCACGTGTGAACATATGCCTTTATGAGACAGGTTATTGAATGCAGGTAATTTGGGATCTAGAATAAGGGCCGAATTATTGCAATTATCTTTGATTTGGTTTGTTAAAGTTCTTTTAGTCGCCGAATTTTTTTGCACATGCAGAATCCTATAAGGGAAGGTGAGTAATTGCTCCCAGGCACTTAATGAGTTCTCCTGGGTCGCAAGACGGATACATTGTGCTAAACTTAACGCAACAGACCGTCTCGCGCCACGAGGAACTCTCTTTAATACCGGGGTCGAATTTTTGAATTTTGCTAATGTTTTCCACAAACTTTGGCCTGGAGGTGTTGATGTTGGGTATGTGGCTGGGGGGCACAAAGGTACACTATGAGGTTTATGGGTCTTGCCATAGTGTATCCGTAGCCCCCGTTCGCCTTTGAAGAAGCGTGGCTGGGAGCAATGGGGACATCTCACCTGGACAACGAGCGATGTGGCAGGTTGACTATTTCCGGCGTCGCTACAACCGGCATTTAACATAAGTTTAATAAAAAGACTTACCTAAAAGAAAAATTATTTACACTATACAAAATACACTTAAATACACTATTTACACTGATTTAAAATTTCAGTAAAAAAAAACGAATATAAATAAAATTGTCTGTCATGCATGACGTGCGCTTGACGGCTACGGCGCACTGGCGCAGACGTGTGGCCTAGGATGCTGCAGTGCCGCGGCGCCGCCCGTCCAGGTCACCAGTTCCTTTTTTTCTTTTCTATTCAAACTCCAAATTCTTTAGATTTTCAGAATCTCGGCACAGTTTTCTCAAATTAGGCTTGTAGCTTAATATTGAAAGTCTATGATGAAAATCTTTCAAAGAAATTAGTCAGATAAAATGTGTGCTCGGTGTCACAATATGGTCAGAATCACATTAGCGTATTTTATACTTTACAGTATATCGTACTATATCTGTTGGTTTGTGCAGTAATTAATTAAAAGTGCTGATGTTTAGATAGGTATTTTTCATATCATAATTTCTTCAATTTTTATATAATTATTTTTGACAAGTTTTTCGTTGACATTTTGATTCCATTTTATGTATCTGGTTTGGTTTTACAGAAACTTAAAAGTAAGCGTTAAATGAATTTCATATCCACGTTTAAAAAATAATTGATCACCAAGATTATAACAGCACTCGGTAGGATAAAGTGTTCTCTATATCGATTTATCGTATGCCGTTTTAAACCTAGACATATTTATATGGGTATTCCACAGTAGTGTTATTGTCTAAGTAATCTCAAACAATCCTGGTTAAATCTCTTAAGAGGCCACTTTTGCTTGAAACGGCCAGTACAGGTGAAAACACGCTTTATATAGTTTTGCAAATTCTATTGTAGGATTTAACATCAGCCATTTTGATTACAACTGTTTTTGTGTACAAATATTGAGAATGGACTTTAATAAGTGGAAGCAGTTTAAAAAAGTCGATCTGATAAAAGAAAAGAAAAAAAAAACATATAAAGAAATGTTAACCGCAGTGAGCAACGATTTTTTAAATTTAACTGGTGAAGACCGTATCGCGAATTCTAGCGAGGGTTCCGGCAAGATAATTGTAGTACTACTTTAGATGGAAGAGGTTCAGACTAGGAAAGTACCAAATCTTTGAGCGATGTTGAAAGTGATCACAAGGAAGAACTTTCGGATTATAACAAAATTTAGAACTGCGTGATTCTATTAATAACTTGGCCTTTGATTTCAATATTTCTCATGCTGCATTGAACTCTTTACTTGAAATTTTAAATAATAATATAAACAATGTTTTGCCTAAAGACGCACGAACATTACTAGATACCAATAGAGAAAACCTACACATCAGTATTTCAGCCCCAGGACACTATTAGCACAACGGTTTGATCAAATGTTTGAATTTTTTTTTATCACAATGTTCCTTGTTTATCAAATGAGATTTCTCTAAACAAATGTTGATGGATTACCAGTTTTCAACAGTTCGACATACCAGTTTCGGCCTATATGATGTACACTGTTAATAGAAACCACGCTGTGACAACCGGGACATATCTCAGACAACAAGAAATGTGTAACACTCCGAGGCCATTTTAAGTTCTTTCAAGGTCGGAAATCTTTTTTGGTTAAAAATCGATCGATATCCAGGAACATATCCGGCATAGTCTTGTTTAAACCATCGGCAACCTGTTATATAATTAAGTCAAATAAAAACCATGTTTAAACTGATGTTTAACCTTGCACGTAGAACAAACCCTTAAATTATTCCTTTAACTTTCTATAAATATCAATCGATTTTCATCTGGTCATTGCGGAACCCTAATCGGTAACAATGGCGAATCTTTTTCGGTTTTGAGATAACCCAATATAGAACCAATATACTTATATTGGTATTATGTCACGCTTGGAAATGCTAAAATTACTTATTTTAGCACTATATCGTACTTGGAAATGCTCACCAAGAAAATGGCAGCTGCCTTAATAATATTTATTTAATATTAATTAATACTAAAATGTAAATAAGCAAATTTCAAGAGGCGCTTTATTTTTTTATCAAAACCATGATAGATTTCACAGAAAATTTACATTCCCCGACGACTAAGCTATAAGACTAACAATTTGACAACAATAAGATTTTGTTTTTCTACTAAGGTTGACATTAATAAATTCTGATTCATATAAATACTACCCTAAAATATTTTTTACAGAGCACAACAAGTGATACCTTCACTTCGACTATTGACAATATACATTTCTAATCTCATTTTTGACTATAACTTACTTATATTGAGATTTACAGGAGTAATTGCATTGACGTAACTCAATTACAGGAGCATTATAGTCGTAAATGGCATTTCAGCGGTCTGATATAAATACCTTATAAGTAAAAGTAGACTTATAAAGTGGGCCCTTTTCCAGGGTTATATGAGGATATAAGTCTCATATAGTCCTCGATAAATGATGGTTCTAGGATAGTTTAAAAACCACTTTTTGCTAGTTGGGGTGGTGATCAAATTGAATACACAAAACGTAGTTCTAACACACGACCTACCTACGTCTCATATCGGGGCCGATATCACAGGGGCACCACTGCTCACCATCATTCTTTATTTCTCTGTTAGTAGGTTTGTACAAACACTTTTACACGTCAATCATATTTTTTAAGACGGAGATTTCTTGAAAACGGTCAAAAATGTAGTTTTTAAAGCAGTGTGTCTCTTTAACCGTAAATAATTTTGGAAGCAAAAAAAATTAATGATATTTGAACGTTTTTTTTGCGTACAGTGATGGAACTCAAAACATAATTAAACATACTTTAAAGCATCAAAAAAAAAAAAAAAAACAAGTCACCTCTTAAATTATCTTTAAAAGCAGTTTATCCCTTCAATAACAATTATAATTAAAAATATACCATTAAATTTCAAATACCAAATTGCATTCAGTGTTGGATTCTTAATTATTAAATAGTTTCATATCAAATTTTATACGATTTTATTTGCATTTTTACGACATACGCTTGCTCATTTATTATTCGAATTTATTACAACAGATTTTAACTCGTATTGAATTACAATAAGAAATAACCGCTCATAAAGACACTATTTTAAGTTAACATGGCCTTCCCGCAAATAGACACAATTGATTTTCTATTGTACGGTGCCATATAGGGTGCGGGCGGTGATTTCTTGAAAACGCTCTAAAAGGTGGTTTTTTAAACCAGTGTATCTCTTTAACCGTAAATAATTTAGAAAGAAAAAATATGTATGATATTTTCAAGTCTTTTTTGCATACAGTGATGGAACTCAAAATATAATTAAACATACTTTAATGCATCAAAAAAATCATCAAAGTCACCTCTTAATTATCTTTAAAACCAGTTTATCCCTTCAGTAACAATTATTATTGTAATTAAAAATATACCATAAAATTTCAAATGCCAAACTGCATCCAGTGATGGATCATTCTTTATCAAATAGTTACTATCTAATTTTATACGATTTTATTTGCATTTTAACGACAATGCTTGCTCATTTCTTATTCGAATTTATTACAACAGATTTTAACCCGTATGGGATTGCGATAAGAACTATTACCGCTAATGAGACACAATTGATTTTCCATTGTACCGTGCCATATAGGGCGCGACTAGACGAGACCGGCGTTTAAGCATATAATGTAGCATTATATCCTCCCTTACACATTCAAACACATGATTACTTACGAAAATCTATAGAGTTTTATAGCAAAAGGTTTTTGTTACGTCTAAATACCCTTTGACCGTTAAGGCGAAGCCGACTTTTGAGAAGAAAGGTATTCTGCCTCTGAATGAGATGAAAAGGAGAGATTTTACGCCATTTTCTCGGCAGTTACTGTTACTAGCAATTGTTATGGGGTAGATAATGGGTCATGGTCTTAATGGCTTGGTGGAGAGATGTTTGGCTTTTCGACTGCGGGTTTGTTGGTTTGATTTCTGTTTGGGTAAATTATTTACACATTAGAAATTTATAATAATGAAAAAGTGTTTATTCACAGAACAGTTTTGCAGGTTACATTTACCTCCGCCAAACTGCATAGCAATTTTTTGGTAGACGTAGCTCCACTTTTTATAACGCTTTTATTAGCTCGGGTTGTATGTATGTATGTATCTATGTATGTAACGGAATCTTTGAGCCTAATTTTCACTGGTTTCTAGACGTCTGATCAACTTGAAACTTTGCACACGTCTTAAGGGCCGATGACAATGCAATAACCCGATAAAAAATTTCGAAATTTCAAAAAAATTAATTAACTAAAAAAAAAAAAACCCGATAAAATTTGATCGAACTAAAAAATGGAAAATAAATAATAGTTTAAAAAAACTAAAAAAACACGCTTTTATTGCTGACCGAACTAAAAAGTAAGTAAAGTAAAGAGTTTATGTTACAGTACTAGGAAGTCAATAATTCAATTCAGAGTAAAAAGCGTGGGGTGCTTGATATTTTAATTATTACAACTATTCTATTGGCAACCATCTATGAGAGGAGAGTCATGAAAATATAGGAAAATGCACCCCACGCTTTTTACTCTGAATTGAATTATTGACTTCCTACTACTGTAACATAAACTCTTTGTAATTAAAAAATATTTTCTACTTTTTAGTTCGGTCAGCAATAAAAGCGTGTTTTTTTTAGTTTTTTAAACTATTATTTTTTACATGTGTAGTGCAGTTATTAACATATTTTTTCACTTTTTCACCTAGTTAAAACTACTCTTGCATTGTGTTGCATTAAAACAAACATAGTTTTTTTTTAAATTATTCTCTACAGCGAGGCTTTCACAATATATATTAAAGAGGTACTTAAGTATTTTATTTATAAAGGAGGTTTTTGTGATACAATCATTTATATCGACTGGTAAAAATAGTTGGTTGGTTTGGGTAGTAATGCTTGAAAGTTTGGATAATCTTATCCTTCTGGGCTCAGATTCCAGTGAAGCAAACTGATGAATCGGAAGGAATGATTTTTTGGAGACTCGAAATTAAAATAAATAATTAAACAAAACAAAGTCATTCTTTTTAAACTAGCTTTTGTCAACGGTTTCGCCCGCGTGGAGGTCAAAAATTATCCCACGGGAACGTATTAGAGTCGACTAACGAAAGCTGTCCAAGAAAAAAGGCGGGAATTTAAAAAAATCAAGAGCAGTCGACCCTGGCTATACACTGCATAAACGGAGTTGATACTAATTATTGTTGATCGCGACGATAGGTCGTGGTGGAGCAAAATGAAAGATTGAGTGAACTGTATAACATGTAGGTATAATGATTATGATGAGATTGCAACGATTAAGATAGTCGGTTAAAAATGCAAACAAGATTATATTATGAACGTTATGAGTTACTAAGAGGCGCAAGCGCAACCGTGCGTGGAAGAGTGCAACTGCTGACTGGTGTCAACTGGTGTGGCGCGGGGGCCCATGTTCGGCTGTCGGCTGGCTGACGAGCCGCTGTCTCCGCACCCCTCTTTCACTGCCGCTGGCGCGCGGCGATGTTGAGATGGGTGGACTCAACAATTGTTCAAGACATATTATTATGCGATATTTACATCGTATTCGGCATTTTTGGCATTACATAGAAAAGGTTGATATAAATAATACGTGGTCAGCTTTCGTTGGCCAAACTCTGTCGGTATAAAAAGTATACTTTGTGTTATTTCAGTTTACGAACTATCTGTGTTATCCAAATCCGTTCAATAAATAGTTTTTTAGTGATTGAGTAACAAACATCTGAATATCCAAAAAACTGAACATATAAACTTTCATATTGATTATTTTAGTAGGATAAGCTCATAAAAGGCACTTATGAACGTCAAAATTAACAAAAAATTTAATTGATTCTAGTTGCCCCTTCCAAATGGTAGTTTCGTATGGAGAAGAATGGTGGAGAAACTCCACCGTTACTCTTTTGTAAGCTTTAGGGCAAACTGGCATATGACCAGTCTGCTATTTTTATTAATTCGTCATTCCAACACGATCCCATTGTGATTTTGCTAAAAGTTCGTAATCTGCTAAATTCATATTGGTCGATCAGTGGTCGGTCAATGGTCTCGTTATAATGGTATTGTCGTATTGCCATTATTATAAAACCCGTAAGTAGAGATGATTTTCGAAAAAATACTACTAAATTTGAACGTTTATTCATGCCAGATTTCATTTATATGGATATATTTTTGCATCTATTATTTTAGGAACTGTATTTTTTTTAGCAGATTACCGCCTAAGTCAGTCATTCATTTGTCATTAAGTACGAGATTACTAATAAATGCCATTTCTTTCAATGGAGTGTCAGTGGCTGGCCATTGGAAAGTCATAATGACGCCATTATATTAGTAGATTACCAAACTTGTCAAAATCAACAATTTTGAAATCAATGATAGACCATTCTGACACTATTGTAATAGCAGACTTGAGGCCCCGATAGAGAGAGAGAGACTTCTAGATAGCAACATTTTCTTGTTTCATATTATATAGAACTTGATTTTTCAGTAGTCATGTTTTAGTTTTTTTACTTACAAAGAAACTTACATACGAGCTTAAATGATACATGCTTTTATGAAGAAAAAGTGTAAAACTAGTACTAAAGTTACATAAAGGAAAATTATGAATTCCTTACCCGTGTTTTAGCTGTATATTACAAGTTAGTACAATTTTTTTTTGGGAAGATATATTTAGCAAGAAAAGAAAAATGGTTGCGTTGCGAACCTTACAAGTTATGTAGGTATGTATGTAAAATTGTGTCTGCTAAGTTTTTTAGCCAAAATTGCTGATATTTTAACCAGTTGTTTTTAAACGACTTAATAAAGGAGAAGGTTCTCATTTGGTGTGTACGTTTTTGAAGTGAAAACTTCTTTATGCGCGTTGAACACTTTTTGGGTGAACAAAAATCATGGAACTCGCGTCATCGTCACCGAACGCTTTCCATGAGCTGTATGTATACTGTGTATATATGGGTGAACGAGCACACGGATAAGTCGCGCGTGGAAGAGATTTCATTAGGAGATTCTAATTCTTTTATCCCTTTCTTTCTCTTTGTACTTTTATTGTAATAATCTGTGCTGTTACCGTTAATGGCTGAAATCGATCGCTCGTATATCATTTTTTACCGAGAACAATCAAGACCCAAGGAAACAATGTGAAATACTGTAAAGACGTTAAAAAAATTACGCACGTAATTGTTCAAATTTTCACTTCTGTCTGCACTCCCGGTGTGCCACTGTTTTTTTTTTTTTAATGGAAAAGAGTGGTTCCATATACCTATTATTTTTTACTTTGCTTGGGTGGTGTTTGCGTTAGCTTCAATAGTACTAAAGTTATGAACATTACTCATTTTGAGTCGACGCCAATCAAACAATAAACGCTGCAGATCAATCATTTGGCACCGACTCGAAATTGGTAATTTACATTAATTTTGAAGCTTAGGTACACTTAAGGTTTATTTTTTGTGATATGTTTTCGACGCTTAGAGACGGATTTTGAATTCAATTTTAAATGGAAAAACTTCAAAGCACATAATTTCCAACAAAAAAAAGAACATTCAAAATCTGACTATTCAATAAAAAGTTACTCGTAGTTCATACACTAAAAAAAAAATACGCGGCGACTTGAGAGCTTCCTCCATTTTTCCGTCGGTTAAAAGTATCGAACATCACTTGAAAACGTTAAAATAACAAATGTCACTGAATATGACAGTTATAACGTACAAAAACCTAGCAAAGTGAAATCAAATATCAAGTAATCTTGCTCAAAATGCTTTCACGAAATTCTTTACAAAGATCCTGTACATAATAAAAATAATACGTATAAAAGAAGATAATATAATAAAATAATATAAATAAAATATTATAAATGTGAAAGTTTACATGTTTATATGTTTGGATGTTTGTTGTTACCCAATGACGCAAAAACGGCTAGGCGGCGTTGGATGGAATTTGGCACACAGATCGTTTGAAACCTTGATTAACATATAGGATACTTTTTATCCCGATAGTACGATCCCGTGGGATAATTTTTGACCTAAACGCGGGCGAAGCCGCTAACGAAAGCTAGTCCTGTATATAAAAATCTTTTAGTCAAATCTGGAACAGATTTTTTCTTTATTTATCCATTTTCTGTCTATAGACTGTTTGTATCAAATATTTATCTAATGTAATGGAAATTTCTTCTTGTATTTGTGCAGGTTAAATAGTAGCTATTTCTCTTCGTGAAAGATGATTTGATGAATTTTCTAGTAGATATGTGTTTCTTCGGGATCCTATTACTAAGGCTCCGTTGTCCGTCCGTCCGTGACAGGGCTGTATCTTGGAAACGAGCTGTATGTAGAGTGTGTACTACTATGGCGGCTATGAAAATTAAGAATTAGTCGCGGGCTCGAACTCACTGGTGGGCCTGGCTAAAAAGCACGCTGTCTCACCAGGCTTCGAGTCCGACAGAGCTAGTATCAGTGATGAGCAGTTAGACGATAGTCTACACGCACAACATTATTGAGTGAGCTGCAGGATCAGTTATAGTAAAACAGGCGCGTAAAAAATTAAGAAAAGTCCTTCTGAAGATCGGGTTTTCTGAAAAAACCACTGCATAAATCAATGACCAATTAAGTTTATTGAACTTTTCGATAGTTGAGCTTTGTCGGTACCGAGCTTAGTTTTGGAGATTTTACACTTATTTTATTACTTAAATATGTCCAAAGTTACGTTAAATTATCAAGAAAAAAGAATCTTTGTTGGCTCAAAACTTTTTAATTGCTTTTTCATTTTAGTATTCTGTTTCCGTACCGACAATATTAATAATGAGGCAAAACCATACCATGATTAAGTTTTGATGTACATTGTCAAACAGTGGAGTAAAACCCTCCCGAAGTTTGTATGGAAAAAATGTGGACTTGTTTCATCTTAAAGAAAGGATATGGGGACGCCATAGAAGAAAAGTGTTTTTTTTTCAGCGTTTCACGCACATAATCAGCCTTTTATCGTTCGCACTGCTGGGACACTGGCCTCATCTCTGTGAGAGGGAGTGGGCCCAGTTCGGGTGGGCACATGTCTTCGAATTGACACGCCGGTTTCCTCACGATGTTTTCCTTCACCGTTTACACGATATTTTCTTGCACGATAGTGTCCGACTCGCACTTAGCCACTTCATTTAAGACTTTTTAAAGACTATCTGAATATTAGTATGGACTAACGAGGCAGCTTTAGTGGTCGCAAGCCCTACTGCTGACCATGAGGTCTTGGGTTCGATACCCAGGTCATAGTGTTATTGGGTTTAGTATCTGGAATTCTGGAATTTTTCATTAGCAGCGCCGAGTCTAGATTTATTAACTAAGTGTAATTATAAAAAAAAAACTATGTTAATCATTAGACATTTACAAAAGTGGAGCTACGTCTGCCAACAAATGCTATGCAGTTTGGCGGAGGTAAATGTAACTTATACGAACTCTTATTTGTGAATAAACACTTTTTCATTTAATTTTTTTTCATTAACATTTATTTAGATTAGCCTACAATTGTTTACACGTTAAAAGTACACGATATACATTTATAAGTGCAACAATTACTTACAGCCTAACACCACATGCACTAATTTATTTATACTGTACGTTTTATTAAAAAAGAAAAAAAAAATAATTCAATAAATTTTATAAGCATTATAATGATGTGCAATCAAATAACAGATTAATTAATAAAACTAATGTGGGATTAAATATTTGGTTCACATTAGATAATAATTAAAAATTAAAAAAACATTATAAAAGTAAAAAAATAAATCCAGAGGGGGATTTTTTTTAAATTATTTTCATGTATGTCGGCGCCTGCGACCCTTTGCTTGTCACAGGAATGCCACAGAGTGTCTCAGGCTCTTATGGCATCGACGAATAATGAGGTCGCGCTTTGCGCTGACGGTGTTTTGTTTTATTCGCTATCATATTTACATTTTATCTAACTTTGGTACTGATTATTTATTTAGATTTCGCTCGGGCCCTACCAGAATACCAGCATAATGCTGCGACACTTTTAAAATGTCGCAGCATTATGCTGAGGTAGGAGCCTTTTGGCCTCGTGCAGGACTTTCTGTTTTATTTTTAACAGTTTTTACTCTCAAGAAATTTGGTTGTTTTTTTTAATAATTTTTGTACTAGTTTATTTTATTATGTGATCTTCCTGTGCGAGTCACAATAAATACTTTTTCTTTCTTTCTTTCAAAAAATAGGTTTTGCTTCTACGTTTCTGAGTCTGTGGCTATATAACATCACGCCTCTATTCCCCGAAAGGTTAGGCAGAAGTGTTCCTATATTACACCCATATTTCGCCAGTAATGTTTATGCCCCAGGTAAATAGGAACGTGCCTATTGCCATCAATCGGACACAAATTCAGATTCCGGGCTGTAACTGTAAAGAAAAAAATCTAGATCGAATTACCACCCGGGAATCGAACCCAGTGCCTTGATCCTCACTAATAATTATGACACTTAAAAACTCACATGCCAGGTTTTTGACCCGCCACCTTATCAAGTAGCTTGGTTATATTGCTTTTACCATAACAGCGAGTAGGTACTTCTAGTATGTTTTCAATCAACATACTTTAAATTCCCCCTGGACTCGCCTGCTCATAAAGCATAAAAACTACCGCTTAGTCACACAAAGTACTATATTAATATAGGCTATTCGTGACATGAGTCCTTCTGGGAATATCTGACATTTAATTAATTTCGAATATTTCATGTGACACAGAAACATCTAATTTCGTTGTTTACTATTAAAGAAACAAAATACAGCTCTATTTTGTCCCTAGGTACTGCTCATTTTAATTTGAACCTAATGTCTCCCGACATACAAGTAAAATTGCTGTTTTTGGGACCAACTAAAGCTAAATCACAACTAGATTTTGTTCTTATTTCCCAGGCGGGTACAATTTCTAGTGCTGGAGAAACAACGGATTCTTGGAAGCGCCGAATTTGAATATGGAAGCTATTTTTGCTACGTACCTTTTTATTTTAAGAGGGTTGACATTGTTTTTAGTGGTCCTTCGCTTTGGAATGCATGGCCATCTCAATTGACCATTAATAAATAATGAGAAATAAACATCTTTTTATTTATTAAGCATAATGGAAAAGCGTGATGATAATCATTTAAAATGTTAAATCTTTAACTTTCCGCAATTTTCTAACCTTTTGGCCAGTCTTTTTACAATTTGCGGTAAACTATAGAAGAATACGAATAAATTGCAATACTGCTCATCCCTTATGACATAAAGCGAGATGATACATACCCTACGTTCAGCGCAGACATATAGGGAATATGCGTGCAAAATGTTAACCAAATCTATTCGGTAGTTTTGGCGTGATGCTGGAACATACAGTCAGACAAACAGACTCACAGACAAAAAAAAATATTTTCGGCATTAGAATCGTTCCCAGAGCTCGTAAAAATTACTAAAAAAAAATATACTCAATGTACAGATTTGACTTCGTTGCGATTAGATTATATGTATACATAGATTTATTCACAAAACACTTACACTATCATCACAGAGCACACATCACATGCTCTTAGGAGCAGTGGTGGCCCAGTGTTAACGGCTGCGACTTACGAGTTGTATGTACGTCGTAAGTTCGAATCCCGGCAGGCGCATTTCGTGAGGAAACCGGCATATCCTAAAACCAACAAAATCGAAGTCATATGACATCTACCAACCCGCACTGGGCGGGGTCCCTTCCCGCTCACAGAGAGGAGGCCTGTGTCCCAGCAGTGGGAATATCGTAAGCTTATTATTATGTTTTTTTTTTTTAAATTACCAATTGGGCCTGCTCTTGACCTCTAGAGATAAACCAAATGTACCCGACATCTTGCATTTACCAGAAAAAATGGAGGTGGACCTGACACATGATGAGAGCAAAGGAGGAAAAATGGTGCAAATTAATAACTTCGGGTACAAGTAACCGTGACCTAATTGGCAAAACTTAACTAGACTTCCTACCCAAGCAGGCCGCAGCAACGACAACCGGCACAGGTGGGGCTTCATGGACGGCTCAAACCTCTGGTGTGTGTGCGGCTTCTCTCCACAGACAACCTGGCTCACCTCCCATACACGCCCTGTTACCTGCACACGTGAGGACCTGATGGCGTCAGCGAACGGTATGCGCGTTACTATGTTTTGGGCCAGCTAAATAAAAAAAACTGTAGGTTATATATTATTTTTTGCCATCGACACTTTAATAAGAAGATAACTGATTGGTATCCCAGAAGTAGTAAACAGAAATTGGAAACCACAACAGAGATGGGAAGGCGAAATGAAAGTTATTGCGAACCCTAACTGAAGGAGAGTGGTTCTTGATAAAATTCTACGGATACAGCTGGAGAAAACTGTTCCCAATAGGCATGCTGCATTGAAACATACTTTGAAAACATAAGTACAACATAGCAATAATTTTATAATAAGCAGGCCTGTAATAATTATAATACAGTGTGGCTGGCGATAACGTTTTCATATTTAACAGTACACCGCTTAAAACAAGTTGTTATCATATAAAATTTCACTAAAAATAGAAAACTTAATTCTTCAAATAAAATAAATAGCATAAAAATTGGCCTTACCTTAAACCACCCTAGTAGACCACCGTAGACATAGATAAAGGCACTAGCCACGCGCGGGGCGATGGTGTCAACAATTCAATACTAACTTTGATGGTATTACCAAAACGAATACCAAAATAAAATTGTTTATTTATTTATATATACTTTATTGTACACCACAAAAAATACATTACAAAAAAACAAGGTACACTACAAAATATACAATGGGCCTATCGTTTTCCGCGATCTCTTCCAGGCAACCTGGTACCAAGCAATCACAAATTTAAGTTACATTATCATCATTTCGGCCGAAAGACGTCCACTGCTGGACATAGGCCTGCCCAAGCTCCGCCACTTGGAACGGTTCTGTGATTCCCGCATCCATCGCAAGTTTAATGTGGTGAAATACTAAAACGAAAAAGAATTATTAATTATTTTATTTGTATACGTAATGTAGAATATGTGGTTCCAAGTAATGTCATCATCATCGTCATCATCATTTCAGCCGAAAGACGTCCACTGCTGGACATGGGCCTCCCCCAGGATGGGGGGTTTTGCCATAATCGCCACGCTTGGCAGGCGGGTTGGCGATCGCAGTATGGTGGTAAAATGCATAGAGAACGCTGCTGCCCACTCTCTAGTAAGTCCTTTAGTCGCCTTCTACGACACCCACTGGAAGAAATGGGATGGTGCTATTCGTTTACGCCCGGCGACACATACGGGACCAAGTAATGTGAAAATATATAATACGTATTCTGGATGTAGATGTGGAACTGTGACGTAAACTATCTTACCCCTCTGTACCCCAAAAATGCAGCCAAGGTGACCGCTGCACTGCCAGCGAAGACGTCGTGGAAGTGGCGTAGTTTTGGGCTAACAAAATGTATTGTAGAAGAAGACAAATAAATAGATAATAGAAAATATTTCACTGACCAGATAATACAGTAAGCAAGGGCAGGTTAACATCAAGTTGAGACGACATGCGTAGCTGAAATACTACATACAGTTATAGTTACAGTATATTATTTGCCAGTGAGCCCAAAAGACAGTTAGTCTGTGTATAAATAATGAAATGAAAATAACATAATAGTGTTTCGTGTGTGTCTATGCGGAGTTCATATGGCAATTTCCTCTTTGACAGGTAATCGTTTCGGTCATTGGAAAGCTCATGACGTTTACAAGCCGATGTGTTTTCCTAATATATAAATAAATCATTTATTTCAGATTAAAATCCATAATTACATACACACACATTTAAAAACGAATTGACAGCAAAAATATAATAAAACATCACATAAAATAAGAACAATTAGAGACAGTTACACACATTAGGACCAGGAGGAACTGACCACTGCTCACAGTGCAGTATGCAAACGTATCCAGTGGCGCAGCAGTGGTGAGTCCCACCTGTCGGCGAACACGCTTATCAAACTGTTGCTACTGGACCTAACACGACTCAGCAGCGACGCAAACTGCTTCCTTATAATAGGAACAACTAATAAGCTTTGCGCATCAAATTCGTAATCAATTCAACCAAATTCTGAATTGTTGGGCTTTCAATCTTGTTTCATATTATTTATTTTGAGGCGGTTTTTTGCGCCTCTGTAGAGCAAAGGTGCCTATTTTTATCGCTGCAGGCTAACCACGAGCACCGTTTTGTCGACGGAAGAGGATACAAAAATGACGTTCCGTGTTTCTCCTGTAGAAAGTTAACAAAATTGTCTTCACTAAATTAGACAACTGTCAGTTGTCAGTGCAATTTTGACAGTTTGGTATAAGTAAAAAAGCCTAACCTAGAAAAAGATCGTTGGGAAAGAAAGACTAAATGAAAGATTGTAGAATGATTTCTACGGTGCGATGTCAAAAATGGAGAAACGAAATATCACTTTGCATAGAAAGAGCCGTGTCTATTCTTCGTAGAAATATACGTCATGGTAAGCCTGCTGTAGTAGTTTTCTTTTTCTTTTTAAAATAGTCCAGAGTGCACTTTTCGACTCTGTAACATCACTCTCACCTCTGCCACGGAATTTTAAACTTCACGCTTGTATTTCCCAATGGTTTAGGCAGAGGTGAACCCATACACACCCACAATTCGCCAGTTATGATAGAGTGATATAAGAGCCTTTTGCCGTCGTCATTTTCGAAAGACGTCCACTGCTGGATACAGGTCTCCCCCAGGCTCCTCCTCTTCGACCGGTCTTGTGCTTCCCAAATTCAGCGGGTTCCTACGGCCTTCACAAGGTCCATCGGTCCACCTTGTGGGAGCTCTTTCCACTCTACGTCTTCCGGTACGCGGTCGCCAGTCCAGAACCTTTCGGTCCCATCGGCCTTCTGTTCTGCGAGCATTGTGCCCTACCCACTGCCACTTAAGTTTGGCAATTGTTCAGGCTATGTCGGTTGCCTTGGTTCTCCTGCAGGTCTCTTCATTCCTGTTCCGATCACGTAGGGAAACTCCGAGTATAGCCCTCTCCGTTACCCTTTGAGTGACTTTAAGCCTTCTGATAAGGCCCATTGTGAGCGACCACGTTTCAGTGCCATATGTCATCACTGCCAACACACACTGGTCAAAGACTTTCGTCTTGAGACGCTGCGGTATTTGGGACGAGAAGATATTGCGTCCATCAACCAAGCACAAATCTAAACTCAGCGTTACTAATGAAAAATACTAGATGGAAATATTTAATAACACCTTAACCCACCCCACTTTAACCACCCACCAGTTTAACCCACAAAAAAAAGAAAGAAAAAAAACCCACCTAGAAAAGCGCGTCATAAAGCGCCATGGTTCCAGAACTGTAGAAACCGCCGAAATCGCAGAACATAAATATATTCAGTTTTGAATCGTACAGGCTACCTACTACTACTAAGCCACCTAAGCTATCCCTATTATAAATGCGAAAGTAACTGTCTGTCTGTTACGCCTAAACCGCTGAACCGATCGTCATGAAATTTGGCAGAGATATAGCCTGGGTTATGGAAAAGGACATAGGCTTTTTTTTCGCGATAACCGACATCTACAGACGGAGCCGCGGGCAACAGCGAATAACATACAAATTTAAAATTGCCGGATACTGGCTACTCTTCATATCAAGCATAAACATCTACCACTGTGTAATAATTAGATATCTTTATTTAATTTTGATTCCGCCAGAGGTCGCCTCTTTGTATCGCTCTAAATGGATGTAGTTACACAAAAAGGATCCAATCCACATGAAGTTCGTTCATGATCTTTAGATTTGGATTGATGAAAATTATCTGATGTAGTCCATAGATGTGGCTTGGTATCCAGTAGTTGTAGATATTTTTAAAATTGTATTTGGTCGCAGGGATCTTTTTAGGGTTCCGTAGCAAAAATGCCAAAAAACGGAACGGTTTTTTCTTCAATAACCGACGAAAATTTTCTACTCTAAGGGGTGTACATTTGATATTAGATGTGCTGAATTCATTGTTACAGTTTGTGCGTTGATACCAGTTGCTACCCAGTATAGTATGACAAGAGATAAAATTGGTTAGTTTGTATGTAATGAGTAATCTTCAGAACTACTGATCAGATCCCAAAAAAATATTTCACAAATTGGAAGCTACAGTATTACCGGGTGTATGATATATTTTACGTTAAAACAAAAAATACAACGCCGACAAATTTGCGGACAACACCTAGTATTAAGAGTGTTCATTCCACGCAGACTGGCAACAACGCATTTATAGTAGTTTTTCGTGATTATTTCATTAAATACAAACATAAGTACTATTTTCTTTCAGCCAAGTACTAGATCGTTGGTATTTATAATTATTTTTAACATTTACTCCTTAATAAATACATTATGCAAATACAAAATAATTGACGGTATGTCGTTTTTTAGAAGTAAATTCCAGAATAACTATAAAAAAATAGCATACAAACTTGAAATTACCAGAGATCTGGTGCATGGCTGGAAAAAATGCTTACTTTTGTATTTAATGAAATAATCTCGAAAAATCCCTTTGAATGCGCCGTTGCCAGCCCGCGTGGGATGAACGTGCTTAAGTAAAATTGTGACGGCATATACCTACAATGCCACATGCGAACTACGCATCGATGACCTGATGTCACACAAATCCTACATCGCGCAATCAGAGTTTACCCCGCTACTGGTATAAATACAACATCCCGACATCAACCGTCGTGCAGTTGCCCACCAGACACAACACCCATCTGATCAGAGAATCCTCTCTTTCCCATAGAGTAGAAGAGAACTTCACACCCTGTCCTTTTCTCAAACCTCTATAAAATATAAAATCAGTTCGTTTTATCACCAGATGACACGACATTATACTTTTATGTAAGAAAATAACAATGAGTCAAAGAATTCAAGAGAATAGATCAATGTGAACTTTTCTGTCCTTTCTTCAGCTTGACATCTGTGCTGAAGCGAAAACCTTATCAAGAATCTTCAATTGTGATTGAAGTCTTTCGTTTGACATTAGAAAAGATTGCATTCGACATTTTAAAGACGTAAAATACGTTGTGAATGGAGGGTATTGGGTATTGATGCGTTGTATAGGGGGGGGGGGGGATTGGTGTTAGATACTAGGTATGAATCCGACTTTGCCCGCGAAAATGGCTTTGAAATTTGAGATGAAAATATTAGTCTGACCAGTTGAAGTCAGCCCTTCGGGTATATACTATAAGTTTCCATACAAAATTAGATAAATAATTCCCTAAGCTAAATATTTCTTCCGTGTACAAGACAATAATAAACTCAAACTTAGACTTAAACAAGCAAATGTTTATTATGTATCCTTCCGACTTCAAGAATCCGATTAATCTCCGGTAAAGAACAAGTTGCAAACTCTATTCCCCGGCCTTGTTTTTCTTTAAATTAAATTGCAAACAGGTCTCTGCTTGTCGTCGATACCACAAAATAATATCAACAGAAGTACCATATTTATTGAGCTGTGGATTTTTTTTTTTTTGATGTACGACCTACGATAAATGTCAACACAAAGGTTTCAGAATCATGTACTAGATTAGCAATATAAACTGCACGGGTCGATCGATCAGGATAAGCTGCGCTTTCCGCGCTTGGTCCTTGGATGGGTGACCATCTTTACATACCGAGACCCCTCCGTGCCTCGGAAAGCACGTTAAGCCGCTTGTTTCGGCTGTCATTTGTGGATCTTTGACAGTCGTTAAGGGTCGTCAGAAGCCCGAAAGTCTGACAACCACTCTTACCAAGGGGTATCGTATTGATTACCCAGTATCTGGGTTGTGAAGGTCAGATAGACAGTTGCTTCATGTAAAATCCTAGTTCTCAGCTGCATGCTGTCAGACTGAAAACCGACTCAAACAAATTGGGAGAAGTTTAGGTATATGATGATGACGATGGAAAGCATCTCATAGAGTACATTATCACTGGACGCGTTTCGAAATAACTCTTTTCATTGCTATCAGTATGGTGGTAAAATGCATTGAGAACGCTGCTGCCCATTCTCTGGTAAGTCCCTTAGTCGCCTTCTACGTCACCCACGGGAAGAGATAGGATGATGCTATTCTTTACGTCCGGCACCACACGGTACCGCAGTCGCTATAGTGTTAAGTTTTAAGCCCTGGCTGGAACCCTTAATTTTTAAGGTTACCACGGGCACATCCGGTTAAGCAGCCGACAACTTCTTAGGGTGATCTGTGAGATGTCATAAAAAAGAGCGTTCTGTAGTTTCCGTCCAAGCCCATAGGAAGACAGTCACCATTATCATCATAATTTCAGCCGAAAGACGTCCACTGCTGAACATAGGCATCTCTTAAGCTCCGCCACTTCGACCGGTTCTGTTCTTCCCACACCCAGCGGACTCCTGCAGCTCTCAAAGGGTCATCGGTCCACCTTGTGGGAGACCTTCCAACTTTACGTTTTCCGGTACGCGGTCGCCACTCAAGAACTTTTCGGCGTCATCGGCCATCTGTTCTGTGAGCAATGTGGCCTACCAACTGCCACTTAAGTTTGGCAATTCTTCGGGCTATGTCGGTTACCTTGGTTCTCTTACAGATCTCTTCATTCCTGATTCGATTACGCAGGGTAACTCCAAGCATAGCCCTCTCCATTGCCCTTTGGGTGACTTTAAGCCGTCTCATGAGGCCCATTGTGAGTGACCACGTTTCGGTTCCATATGTCATCACTGGCAACACACACTGGTCAAAAACTTTCGTATGTGGGACGAAAAGATATTGCGAAGCATCCCGAACGCTGCCCAGCCGAGCCGGTTTGACGATTGACCTCTTTCTTGAAGTTGGGCCTACATATCTAACTGGACAGTTTGTTCTAGGTAAACGTACTCGTCCACAACTTCGAGTGCAGCGCCATTGATCATGACTTTTGTTTTGTCCATGTTCATTTTAAGATCCACTTGTGACAGTTACTGGCCAGTATTAATATAATTGATTGGTCCTTCTGCTCATTTTTCGGCCCTCGTTCCTTCAGGTTTATATTACTTTAAATTATAACACTGTTGTTTTGAAAAGTTATAATTACTGCGTATCGTACGCTCTCTTGTTTTTTCTTCGTAGTTTTATTTTTATGTTGTCCTTTTCGTCGGTCTCGTCTTGTTTTAAAATAAAATTTGTACACGGTATGTTGGTAAAACTAATTAAATGTCGGTCTGAAGTTTGAAGTTCTTTTCTTGGTATTTTGGGAATAATTTTAATAGAAGGAGAGGAAATCTTCGTTGTAGGTAGTAGTACTGTGAATATTTTTATGCTAACTACGTTCGGGGAATTGTTTAGCATTTGTTTTTTATTTTTAAACGACTTTAAAGAAGAGGTTCTGTGTTCGGCTGTATGTTTTTTTTTAATTTTGATGTAAGTATGTACACCAATTTCTTCGTTAATTGCGGATGGATTTCGAAAATTCATTATTTAATGGATGCTTAATAAGGTAGTTTTTGCGTTAACCTCAATAATACCTTTTGTATCCACTTTATACACCTCGATGATATGCTGCTGCTTTCTGTCGCTTTTGTTAACATAGCGAGTACTGGTATACGAATTGGTTTGGGGTAGGTAGGTACCATATGTTTAAAGTGAAAAAAAAAAACTAAAAAAAAAAACTGACTTCCGAAAATAACATTAAATTCTAAAGTCGGTGACATAAATCTTAAGTACGTATCCAAAGACACCGACTTTCGAAATTGAAAGTTATTTTCCACTTTGTAGTGCTTTTCGGGAGACGGTTGTTTTTTGTTATTTATTTTTGTCATATGGTAAGCTGTACCGATTGACGTCATTACGTCATAGCTGGCTGTTGCTGAAAACCAGTGCTGGAGCTATATAGGGTCAGTAGCATTAGAAGAATATAAAATAAAACATTTTATTTCTCTTGCACAGAGACGCCTTAAAAAGTATGAAAATAATAACACCTGAATAAATCCTTTGTTGGAGACTGATATCTGTACTAGGAAAATACTTAGTAATACTAAGTGGATATAACACGGAAAAATTACGTAAAGTGTGAATCCCTACTAATATTTTTATAAATGCGCAATACACTGTCTGTCTGTTACGCTTTCACGCCTAAACCGCTGAACCGATCGTCATGAAATTTGGTACAGGTATGGCCTGGGATATGGAGAAGGAAAAAACGCGATTACCGACATCCACGCGAGCGGAGCAGTGGGCAAAAGCTAGTCAACTATAAAATTAACAAACCAGTCTATGCTACATCTCAGAAAAACTTTCTGGCAGTTTATTCTATACCTGTAGTACGAAGGCAGAAATTCAGTCAGACATACCTATGCAGCTTAACGATATGAATGCAGATACAAAATAGAATGGCGAAGCTATTCCAAATATTCTGCATTTACTCCTTACAAAAGACGATGTCTCAGGAATTTATTGATAACCTGGTTCAACTACACGTAAAACAATGTTATGTAAAATGAAGTCGCCGAAGTTTTATGAATAAGGTATTTTGTTCTCTAGTAACAGCTTTCTACGGTGTGGGAATATTTTAAGTTTCTACGTGATTGGTTATGGAGATGTGAGTGGAAACACGGGACTTCACGGGCCGCCCTAGAAGTACATCAGCATTATAACCTCCTAAGCCTTTTCCCAACTATCTTGGGTTTTACAGACTAGATTTGTAGACGATTTTCTGTTCTGTATTTTCATTCCTCTAAGTACCTGGTACTTATTGACAGGCCTGCACTGTCCTCCCATACCTATTATCTCTGTAATTTGAAAACATTATAAAAGCCAATAATTTTTAAAACAGGAATCGTCGAGTTTCTTGCCGGCTCTTCTCCATAGGAACCGACAAATTGGAACCATGCACCTAGCTTCTGACGTTTCCTAAGTGCCCATGAAGGTTTATATTAAATAAAATATTTTGATTTGATTTGTTAGCTTCTAGTCTAACCGGATGCAGTTAACTACCAGTATCTTACATGGAACGACTGTCTTTCTGGTTGAGCAAAATCATCATTTGACTTTTCAAGAGATCTCCAAGCGGTTGGTGGACTCTTTACATGACCAAATGGTTGGCCAATTTTTGGGCCAAAGGATCAATACTTTCATAAATTGTGGCAATGCTGCCAGCCTTTTGGGCCCTTTTCCTGATGAAAAGCGATGCTGACGAGGTTTTTGATGCCCTATGATTCTTTCCACTCCTTTTTATATAGGAAATAAATGTTACTAGTGCGCAAACTGTAACCATGAATTCAGTTTATGATGGGACGAGTTTATTAATATTTCGTCGTTACTTAAAAATGAATAATCTGTTCTGTACATTTTGATTCATTCCAATATCGATTCTTATTGTAATAAATAGAAAATATTCGAGCAGCTATACATAATCTTTCACTTTCGCATAATTCCTTTACAATATTCTGCAGTTCCATTTTTAATATACTAGCAACATGAAAAACTAGACAAAACTTCGCGGGATACGTTAAAAATAAAATAATAATCTACGAAAAAGGCCAGCGAAACGGAAAAAACCCGACGCACAATATTATTTTTCACGTAAAAAACAGCAACGTAGTCCTGTGTAATTAAATTAAAATTTAAGCCAATAACTAAAAGCTACATTTCCACAATATTATTAATATTGGGAAAATTCGGAATTTAAAAATATGTGCGTGTTTTTTCATCTATCCATTTTAAATTAACCCGTGGAAAAATACGTAACTTTTTTTTTATTTTACTGTATTTTGACATCATAATCAGCCTATAACGTTCCCACTGCTGGGACACAAGCCTCCTCTGTGTGAGAGAGAGTGGGCCGTAATCCACCACGCGGGCCCAGTGCAGGTCGGTAAATGTCACATGTCTTCGAATTTTTGGTTTTAAGAAATGTGGTTTCCGATGTAGTAACCGCTGTGCCACCACTGCTATAGTATGCAGTATTTTGACTTAAAGTTTTTGCAAGTGGCGCCATCTCTGTGGGTCAAGAAATATTGGTCATACTTAAGTCCTTTGATATTTAAATCTGTGCACGCAGATCGGATCTTGCTTTGTTCCGGTGCGAATAGAAAGGATCGTTCCTTCGGATATCGGCACTCTAGGGAGTGATAAAGAGTTATCTAAAGATATCCCTTTTTGCGTCTATTCTTGTATAAATGCTCTGTTAAAACGCTTTTCACAGTACTTCTAGTCTATTTTTATATAAAAACACTGTATTTAATTTTATTGGCCCAGACTGTCTCACTGTTGAAAAAATGGAATGATGTGTGTAAAAAACTTTTTTACTGTTACAACAACAGTTTTATAAACATTACTAATTTTAGATAACACTATTATTCAGTACCGTTCAATTATTGAAGTTATGACTGTTTGTAATAACAATTTTTATTATTTTGTTTTCAGGTAAGCAAACGGACGTTGACTACCTATGTTTCTACATCCAGGTACTTTATCTTTATTATTCGACTTTTATTACACATCAGATTTTACATTTGCAATGCCCTCAATTAAAAAAAAATGCAGAATTTCAATTAAAAACGAAAAGGTTTCATCGACACCGAATGGCTGTTTCATTTCACACGTTCCAAATGAAATTCGAATTTGGAACGCGCAAAACAAATGCAGCCATTTATGAAATGGTATGGGAAAAAACATTATATTCATTGCATGCAAAATCTATTTTCCGAATTGTAATCGGTTTTTATTGGTCAAATCAAAACAATAATTCAATCGAATTACTATTGTGTAAAAGCACACGTGTTGGTTGGTTTGAATGTGGGGGAAATTGGTTTTTCGTAATCAGAATTGGTAGCAAGGGCAAGTCAAGAGTGGTAGCGTTTGTGGATAGGGTCTGGAGTCTGGACGTAGTGATAAGCGGTAGCGTGACGACAAACCATTACTCACTTATTCGAATTTCAAATTATTGAACGTATTCGAGCTATCGCAGAAATAATAAAATAGATCGAAGATAGTTTGTCTGTTTCTATGTTGTTCTGAATTTATTTTTTTGTCCGTTTCTATGTTGTTCTGAATGTATTTACCAGTTTGGCGTAAAATTGACTGTACGGGTTTCCGGATGGCACACAGATAGTTTATACATATAGCGTCGATCTTCGCAGAGTGACTGGTAGCAACTGGATGAGAGTTGCTGAGAATCGAATTGAATTGCATGCGATTGGAGAGGCCAATGTCCAGCAATGGACGGCTTCCGGCTGAAATGATGATGATGAACCTGGTTTAACCATAGGGTACTATTAATCCTGGTGGTTCGCACCCGTGGGATATTTTCCAACGATCGTTCGAACGTTAAACACAGAACACTTTTTTGACACTCAAAAGAAAATGACTTACAAGACAATGTGAACCCGTGTATCAAACAATTTAAGACTTCACAGATCAATATTCAAAATATAGGTCACAAAAGAATAACATAGACCCTAATCAAACTTGTACCCAGTCGATTGAACCTCCCGATAACCTCAAAACCTATAGATAACCGTTCAAACGTGCGGTTTCGTTCAGAAACAGCTACGTTTGCAGTTCTGCGGTCAAACTGATAGGGTAGTTTAGTAAATTCTTAGATTCCTGGGATAATATAATATAGGTTTGGGCCTATGGTTATGGTGTAACTTCATTGTTCTTGTGGTTGAAATGAGACCATCTTACCTCGGGCTAGGTTTATGAGAAGGCACGGTTATGTGTTTTCGTATGTATTGGAATGAATTATCGGTCGAATGATGGTAAATTACCAGTTTACTTGATTTTGTAATTAATTTTATGTGTGGTATGGCTTGTTGTCCCATGCAGCATCAAACACTGAACTTACGTGTTATTAGATTAGTCTCGGTTTAAATCTTACTGCGAGAACTCGGGTAAAATTGAGTCCATAGCCCAGAGTTCACTTTTCGACTGTGTAACATCACTCTCAAAAAAAAAAAAACCTCTGCCACTGACTTTTTTTTTTTTTTTTGTATTTTGGCTTCGCACGGTTTGTGCATTTAGCCAGTGTCAAGTAATTTTTAAATTTTCGATCAAGTAAATGGCCCGTTATAGGCACGAAGTGACAAAAATGTCATAGTCTGTCAAGTCAAAGTTATTGTAAAGTGGTAGTAACTTTACAACAACCTAACTAGGAGTTTTGGTGGGAACACGAAAAGTCCACGTTAGTCACTTATTTTCACCTTCACTACACTTGTGCACTCACACGTAACTAAATTGCATAATTCACTACCAAAATTATACAATTTAATTCGCTATTTCACGAAATTTCATGAAAATGAAAATTCGTGCGACATGTTCCAACGCGATCCCGCCAAAAACTCCACTGACTTTTAAACTTCACGCTTGTTTATTCCCAATGGTTTAGGCCAGGGGTCGGCAACCTTTTGAGTCAGAAGAGTATAACAATTTACAAAATTTTAAAGTTTTTAAATAGCCACAAAAATTTAAAATTTCGTACTGATTACGAAACAAGTCACAGTTATATTAAAATTGCGGTTTATTAAAAAAACAGGTTTCATATTAAAATTGTGTGAAATCGGGGTTTAAACGCAAGATGACCGAAAAGGGGGCGTGGCTTAATCTACGCCATTTGCAAATTCGCCATTTTTTTATTCATGCAGCATCAAACACTGAACTTACGTGTTATTAGATTAGTCTCGGCTTAAATCTTACTGTGAAAATTCGGGAGAATTGATTTTGAAGTGAGATGTCAAATCCTAGATTCCCTAGTGTTACGTGGGATGACAGCTCACTTCAAGCTTACAGAATGTATCGGCTAGATTTATGATGGTATAAAAAACTAATTATGACGGAAAATAGGTGCAATTTCTAATAGTCAATGGTAAGAAGGCTCCAGTAACCACTTTTTGTCTTCTTTTTTATTGTTGAATGACCCTGTTCTTGACCTCGATCAAGACTGTTGGAATGAGATGGAAGAGGTTTATGTTTTTTTTTTAATGAGGTATGTGTGGAGGAAAGTGTGGACAATTCTGATTACCTATGGTAAGAAATATACAATGTTATAAAAATAATTGCTAAACTGTGAGTGACCACACCTGTGAGTTATCCTTGCCTGACCGTAACAACTGTCAGAAAATATCAGTAAAAAAAAGCCAGCAATTTGACGTACTAATAGATAACAAAGGCTCAGCATTATGACCATCCTTAGGACCCTTAAGTACTGAGTCGTAAAAACAAATCTATCCTTATATAAGACCACATCGCAATAAAAATAGGTCTACCATACGTGACCACGAAATTGATTGAAGCGCAGAAGGCCAGCTCCGACCAGCACCCTAATTGCGTAACTCACGATTCATCATAATCTGTATCGTTTTGAAACGGATTGTTAAACCATTGCTTCATATGTTCGAAAAATGTGTCTGTTCGACAACATAAATAACGCAATGAATATTGTTTAACTGTGAAGACGAAACCAATTATGATCAATCGTGAGTTACGCAATTAGGGTGCAGGCAGCGAGCAGAAACTGGCGTACGCACACATAGACGCGTACGGGCGGCGATCTCAAACGAATGCCGGTCGCGAATGCACTTGCACTCGCTGTACGTGAAGCTTATCTATGTGTGCGTGCGTTTTCGTTTTCGTCCGTTGTATTCGAAATTCAAAATATTAAATTTCACATAAACTGTTCTCAATCCTATAAACCGTTACTCAATCACGTACGGCTGAACGGATTTTAATGAAATTTGGCAGACAGGTGTTTTATAACCTGGATTACCACCTATGATACTTTTAATCCTGTGGTTCCCGTGGGATCATATCCGACCACCACACGGGCGAAGCCGCGGGCAAGTTTTAATCGGTAAGATACGACACGTAGGTACGATCGAATCACAAATGACGAGATACGCAGGAGAACCAAGGAAAATCCGACATAGCCCACAGAATTACCAAACGTATGTAGCTGTAGGCAAGGCACATTGCTCGCAGAACAGATGGCCGATGGTTCTGTACTGGCGACCGCGTATCGGAAGACGTAACGTTGGAAGGCCTACCGCAAGGTGGACCGATGACCTTGTGAAAGCCGCCGGAATCAGCTTGGTGCGGAAAATACAGAACCGGTTGAAGTGGCTGAGCTTGGGGAAGGGAGGCCTAAGTCCAGCAGTGGATGTTTTTCGGCTGAAATGATGTTGATACGATATTGTAGGTCTGTCAACAAGAACAATATAGATGTTCTGTAAGGAGTAGACCTTTTTTCCTATCTATTTAGTGCCGAAACGAAGCTTCCGCCTTTGGCACTAGCGTGATGATACGCTGTAAAAGATGGGCATCGGTTTAATCGTTGATCAAAGCACCTTTTTATGGTGTCCGCTGGTGAAAACGATGGAACCAGAGGATGTATCCGGTGACTTGGTGTTGGTATGCGTGACTTTCGTTCTTATCCGAGGCGTTAAACAGACGAAAGATAATCCGCCGTTTCTGAAAAATGGCGGAATTAATTCAAGAAACCTGTGATCGGCACAGAGAACCTAGATAAGTAGGTAGTGTATGTTTCACGTTGCAAGCTATTCGGTACGTGATTCTTAATTTTTTTTTACTTTTCTTTAAAATTATTTTCTGTTTGTTAAATGTATTATTTGAATATTTAAATAAATTAATAACCAATTATTAACTGAATCCATTCTTTCCGTGTGGTGCCGGACGTAAAAGAATAGCACCATCACATTTCTTCCCGTGGGTGTCGAAGGAGGCGACTAAGGGACCTACTAGAGAATGGGCAGCAGCGTTCTCTATGCATTTTATCACCATAATGCGATCGCCTACCTGCCTGCCAAGCGTGGCGATTATGGCAAATCCCCCCAAAAAATAGCATTTTTGGGGGAGGCCTATGTCCAGGAGTGGACGTCTTTCGGCTGAAATGATGATGATGAACTGAATCAATCGCAAAGTTGGTTAATAAAATGTTGCTTACTGTAAAACCGGATTAATTAATCCCTATCGCTTTAAATATTTAATACCTAGGTAGCAAGTTGCCTCTCACAAATATTCCTAGAATTATTAATTTAGCAGCCAGAAAGGAGTGTTTTATTTTTCATATTTCCAAGAATAAATGATTCCTTTGAGTATGAATAATTATTCTTAAAGGTGTAATGTTTAAAGGTGTGCAGATGAGGATAGAATGTTGAGCCGTCAGTCCTAATTGTCATTCGTGGATTTTATGTACAAATCAATTAATTTAAAACTGCATATTTTTCTATAGTCGCGATCCCATTTCTCATTTAAAAATCCAATCAAAAACGATTCAGAAAACGCTTATCGCTTCTCTCAACAATTCACAACATTCTCACGTCCGTTCGCCTCAACAGCGCACGTGACAATGGCGCAATCCGATACCTGGATGACGTCACTGTGTACCCGCCAACGATTATTGAAATTTTGTTGCCTACCCGCCAATAAAATGTTTTGTAATACCCTTTAATGTTGCCATAAACTTTTGTATAAAGAGTCATAAACTCTATTTTTTATTGTTTCTAGGCCGAACGTGATTTTATCTTTCCGATAAGTAGATACGTATGTCTGCCTGGGCTTGAAATAGGACGTTATCTAGGTAGTAACTAAAATGGGAGCTATAAATGTGTCCAGAATGAAACTTTATTCAGTGCTTCAACATGATTGGTTGTTTTATGGACTTTGATTTTGAACACACCTTGTGAACCAATGGCTGTGTTAATTTTAAATTAATTTGGGTGTTTTCAGAGATTGGATGGGAATCTATGCGTCATAATAATAATAATCATATCATAGGCTCTCGTTAGGCGGCTGGATCAAAGGCCTGATTCAGAAGGCAGTACTCCTCGATACGGCTCGCATCGTGAGGAGGTTACTGTCTCTGGAGCCCTAACCACCGGTAGCTTGGACCCTGCTCCCAATATCGGCGGATCCCTATTTCATATTTTATTTTTAAATTTTTGTTTTATAAAAATATTTAAAAATGTATTTAATAAGAACTAAAATGAATAAAGGAATAATACATCTAAATTATATATTTTAATATACATATTTATATTCTAATATCTTTTATTTACCTATTTTATTTTATTTTTTAAGTTTTATATATTTTATGTTCTAATATTTCAAAATTTAATTAATATGTATTTAGTGGAATAAAAGAAAATAATACATCTACTCTATTAATAAGAATATTGCCTAGTTTTTTAAGTTACTCCATATTGCATGGTATTGCGTGGCCGTATCTCTGGCAACAGGTTGCTACATGCTGCCATTGCTCTAAATTGCTGGATGTAGTCGTGAAGTCATAGTTGACGAGAATTGACAAGAATGGAGCAATTTTAGTTGCTCGTGTAAGCGCATCTTTACATCCTCTTTTTGCCTCGTTTACGCTCATACCTACATCTACGGTCATACACAAACCGCGCCACTGGTCGCGTGTACTACACATTAGATAATAATGATATCACCCTATTATTTATTTATTTCTTTAATTAAAACGGTTTAATACCTATTACAGAAATTAAAGACAGTTTGCACAAAAAAGAACAAAAAAACAATAAAATTGCACAGAGAGAGGAAATAATACAAAGTAAAAACTTACAACACTTTCATAAATCCCTATCACAGTTCTTCTGACGTAGTGTGTGATATCTTGTAACTTCACACATTAGTGCCCCACTGAAGGGCAAAGGCTTCTTCTTGTGAAAAGAATACATGAGTTTTGATTACCACGTTTCCTCAAGACGGGTTGGCAATTTCAGACTTATAATAACTATAATTCCAGTTCACGATCCTAGTCCAATTCCATCTCACGATGTCTTCCTTCACCGATGTCAATAATATCCAAGATAAACTCAGAAAGAACATTTAAGAACTGAAAATGTCACATTGATACTTAACCAGATTTGAACCTACAATCTCGTGCATAAGATCGGCTTCAACTATTGGGCTATTGGCTTGCGGACGGCGAGTAATGGGTAGGTCGCTGTCCGGTAAGGACCAAGCCCAGGTCGAAGGCACGTTCTGTTCCACGCGCGCCTCAAAGATATGTCAGCACAAACTCATGGGGTCCGCAAGGGCCGATGCCTGCTTGGGGTGCGGGCTGTTCGAAAGAGATACCGCCGCCTCTGGCATACAGGCTACTGAGGGAACACGGGTAGGTTTTAGTCAGTAAAAGTCTGACACGCCCTCCTGCTCCACCCAGAGCAGGAGAAGTTATTTGGTGATTGCCCAGCCAAAATAAAACCATAGGGCCATTACGCCATTTGATTAAATAAAAAAGTGAACAAAAGTAGTTAGTAATTGACATATTTATACCGACAACTCCTAGTGCAAAAAAAATTAATGCGTAAACAAACCCAGCAAAGCAATAACTAATTAAAAAGTTAGGAAGATAAAGTATTTCTGTAAGTACCTATCAGAAAATAAAAATCTAGATGGGATTCCATTTATTTTAGAGTTTTCCACGCGAACGGAGGACACTTTGACAATCAGTGGGTGGAGTAAGGTTATTTTTATATTTTCTTTGAAAACTCGACAAAAATAGAATGTTGCTATCAATATTCTTATATCACTTTTCATCACGTTATTCTATGCTTGCCGGGGTTGGCTCGCGGATAGGTAACCAACCATCTTTACATACCGAGACTCCTCTGTGCGTGTCTGTGCCTCGGAAAGAACGTTGAGCCTTTGAACAAATGTGCCAAAAAAGTGAACGAAATACTAGAAATACAGGTCTTGAACATCGTCAACACATGACTTAAACATGACAATGTTAAGACGCCTTGACAAGTCAAGAAAGTGTTTTACAAGATATGTTGTAAACAAGTATCACAATTTGATATGTAAATGTAAACGAGCGCTATGTATGACGTCATACGACTGACATTGACAGCCGTTTCTGGGTTCTCAGAAATTCATGTTTGACAGTTCGGCTAGTCTAACTCTTAGAACATCATGTATTGCCCAGTTATTCGATGGGTAGTGGATATCGCGTTGAATATCATGGAATTTTTGCGTCTTTTGTAGCATACTCGCTTTTGCCGGCGGCTTCGCTTGCGTGGAGGTCGAAAGTTATAGTGTTTGTTGCGTTTTCTTCTTGTCGGCTAAAACAAAAGGAAGTGGTCAAAGGCGGGCGTTTTTGAGGGCTGTCAGGTACAACTGCTGACTCTCAGCCAACTTGAGTGAATGATTTTTTTATTGTTTTTTTTTTACGATGTAATAAAATTGATTTTCAGTTGTATCTATTCCAGTTCCTTTTAATATTCACCTAGAGAAGAAGTTAGTTAGCTGGAACAGTTAATGGAATTACGGAAATATTTCATTCTATACGAAATATTTCCGTACTTTCACAAACTGTCAAACTACAGTTTTCAATGTACGTAAAGAGCTTACATGTGCGATTTTACCTGTGAGTTTTGCTGTTGTGGAACAAGCTACAAGCTTTAAGCGGCTTATATCGGCGATGGCTTCTATCTAGTTTTAACGAAAAGGATTTTGGAGTATTTTCACAACAGGAGAGTAACAAAAACCAATATTTTAAACATTAGAAGCACCTTTGTATTGTAAAAAAATCTGTATAACATGAAGTTTAGATTAGATTAGTACCTAGTTTAGAGTACACCTATCTGTTGTATGTTTCCAATCAAGGGGTAAAATTCCTTTTACTTCTGTATTTATCAATTTGTTTTGAAAACAAATAGACATAGCATAAAGCATAATCAGCCTATAATATTCCCTCTCATATAAACACACGGAACCTTAAAAACCCTTGCAAAACGCGGTTAATACGCTCATCGTTTAACTATCGCAAAATAATAAATAAAAGTTAAATTGCTTATTAGTTAGTCTATTAGATCAGATTGTAATCAGTTATTTAAAACTATCATCATTTCAGCCGAAAGACGTCCACTGCTGGACATAGGCCTCCCCCAAGCTCCGCCACTTCGACCGGTTCTGTGTTTCTCGCATCCAGCGGACTCCCGCGGCCCTCACAAGGTCATCTGTCCACCTTGTGGGAGGCCTTCCAACTTTACGTCTTCCGGTACGCGGTCGCCACTCCAGAACTTTTCGGCCCCATCGGCCATCTGTTCTGCGAGCAATGTGCCCTGCCCACTGCCACTTAAATTTGGCAATTCTTCGGGCTATGTCGGTTACTTTGGTTCTCCTGCGGATCTCTTCATTCCTGATTCGATCACGCAGGGAAACTCCAAGCATAGCCCTTTCCATCGCCCTTTAAAACTATAATTATTATTAATACAGGGAAAACATGCTCTTATTTTATCTTTAACTTCGGAATCTCGTCACTTAGACCACACCAGCAACACAGGTCGTTACCAGTTCTCTCTAAGCCCACTAGTTAGGCGTTTCAGTGTGCTACCTAGGTACTCTACAATCCACGTACATAGAAATAGCACCTTTGTAGGTACGTAGGCTTTTCTATAATCATAGTGAGACTGGTCATCTCCTAACTGCTATGGCTTATTTTGAATCTTTTTTTTAACTTTGTTCTCACATATAGAAGCACCAAGAATAATGTTCCCAAGATTTTGTAATACCCATGATTTAAAAGAGTGTCCTTGGAGTTTCTTGCCCGTTCTTCTCCATCTACGTTTTGGAATGGACACCTAGCTTCAACTTTTTTTTGACAATTCAAAAGTGCCTGTAAAAGGTTTAATTGAAATAAATGCTTTGAGTTTGAGTGTTTGGCCAGCCTAGCTATCTGCCAGACCGTTTCGACAACGAATTCTGGCAGCAGGCATGTATGACGTCTGCGATTTCTGATCTTTGCTCTTATATTTTATCTCAAACAAGCCAGGTGTCTGATGGGAAATCCCATGTCTGTATCATCCCCAAGGTCGTCGGTGATGAAATGTCCAAGATAGGTACAATTTTTTTTAATAAGCATTACCTTTGTGCGTATTTTTCTGTTCCTTTCTTCATGTGTGTTCATGTGTGTGCATAAATGTTTAAAGAAATAAATCAATAATAGGCATTTTACTTAAACCACTGACTACAGTTCCCGAAACTGTGACGGAAAACATCGTGAGAAAACTAGAACCTCCTAGAACCAAAAATTGGAGACACGTTACATCCAACCAACCCGATTGCCCGCGTGATGGATTACGGTCCATTCCATGTCAGAGCACAGAGAAGGCTAGTGTGCGAACGTTGTAGGCTGATAATTAAGAAAAAACAGTCAAATCAATAAACACATCATAAAATAAACAATTCATCCTTCTTTTTTAATAATCACAAATTCTTACCCATGAAAACCTCTCATCACGATAATACGCTATTTCTATGCGATTAGCAGCCCCTTTTCCTTTTATTTTACTAGCATTGTGTGCCAAATGAGGCGAGTGCTGGACAAAGGGGCGATCCGGGAATAGTGTGAGTCTGTGAGTACGTCTGTAACTATCTAGGTGATTGTGGGAGCTCGTTACAGCTGGATCGAGGGTATTAAGGCTGTTCTGTTTTGGAGAATAGTTGTTGCAGTGTTTTTATGGGGTGTTAGTTAACACTAAGAGAAAAAATGGTGTTGATATGGTGCTGCCCCAAAACAATGGGACACTTATATCGTTTCCAGCGTGTCATGTTGTCTGCACGCAGTTAATGGACGCTTCTGAAAGTACGAAGTTCGTACCAAACTTCTGAGCTGACTGTGACATATAGACTGCTATCGAAACGCTAAGAAAAAGAAAACAAAAAATATATAAGACCGAAACAGGCGCAATCATTGGAGATTAAACCCGCTGTTTTGTTATCAAAAAATTACAGCAGTAGCAACCTGAAGTCTGAATTTGTGCCTGATTGATGCCAGGCTCGACTCCAAAACAAAGGGCCTAAACATAGCGGGCGAAATGCGGTTGTATTATGGGTGCTCCTTCGGGGATTAGAAACGTGATGGTATGTTATGTTGAACGAAAAAACATGGGCACATACCCTTTTGATCGTAGTTTTGGTCAATGTATATGAATCAAATTTTTATCGAGTCACTACGGTCATATATTTTTATAATTACATACAGTGTAATATAATAATATCTTTATTTAGTCACAGTTTTGTAAATAGCTACATTAGTTACAAAACTGTGTCGCTGCTATTAACGCGTTCCTGATTCCAGATATGAAAATACAGTGTTAAAAATTAAAATAGTAATAAAAAGAAGTGTAAAAAAATTAAATTGTAATAAATTAAAATAGTAACAAATTAAAAAAAAACTTTAAATAGTTAAGCGCTTAATGTTGTGCATGTTAGTATTGTATGAGAGTGAAGTGCGTTTCTGTGGGGTGTAAGTGTAGAGTGTGCTTGTGGAACCTCCCCACGAGCACACTACGCTACGTGTATTTGGTGTGCATGTCTACGGAAAAAAGGGTTTGTACAAAATTCTTGACTTTAGGGTTTGACAAAATTCTCCAATTCTTCGTATGTGAGAATATGAAGCCAAATTTTTTTTTGCAATCCCGGAGAGTACATGGTTAAATAGTAGTAATTAATCTTCTCTTCTCTACACTCTGTCTACAAAGTTGTTACCGAAACTGTCCTTTGCTATCATTCGTGAAGTCTCTTTCAATGCATCCTTAATTACACCAATCAAACTTGAAAACCAATTGACTTGCAAACTAAATAATTCCTCATCAATTTGCAACTACATTCACCCCAAAGGGACAGTGTATAGCGTGATGATATGGAACATAATCCAGCACCAAATTCCATGTTTAACTGCGTCAAAGGGGTCGACCAGGGTAGTAAGCTTTCGCGGGTGCTATAGCGGGCCCAAACTATTAAACATTTAAATAGCCGTTTGCACCCGTAGTAATAGTGACCATGGCGGTGTCGAGATCGTCCCACAAATACGCGTTCGTCGCTATATATTGTCACTCATTTCTTTGAAAAACATAGGCGTCCTTCGTCGTGATGACGCGTTCAGTTTCGCTGAACAATATGTAGGTAAATGCTAAGATCGCACCTGGCGTGATGGGGTCGAGTAACCTAGCGAACAACCGTTAATTGTTTAACCTGTGCAAACCCTTCTTCTCTGAACTGCCTGCTACAACAACTCGCGATGTACCGGGGCCATAGAATCGTGCTCGCCACCGCTCCCGCCACGGCGCCCGCTACCGCCCCCGCCACCGCCCGTGCTCTATGGGCGAAAGCTTTAACTGCGTCAAAGGCGAGGGAATAATTTTGTCCACATAGCTCACGAAAGTCAATTTAACTTAAAACTTTATGTTTGCATAACTTTCTCGCTTTTCTATGGCGTGTCTAGCTGTAGTTTATATGACAAACGTGCTGCTGACGTGTGAGATAGATTTAGTTCAGCGTTCTGTACCACTGGACTGAGGGTGTAGTTGCTTACCTACGTTAGATTAAATGGGTGGGTATTAGAGTTTGTGTGAACAAGAGTGGGGTAAATAAGAGATTCATATTTAAGATTGAGTTAGGTATTATTTCTGAAATGACCCCACCCTATGTCCTGAATTTGATCTTTGTCTACTTATGTCCTCAATTTGATTGAAATTAATTCAGCTATTAAGGGGAATTTCGTTGCGGGCTCGAACTTACTGGTGGACCTGGCTAAAAACCACGCTGTGTGTGAGTGTGATATTGCACACGCACAACGTTATTGAGTGAGATGCAGTATCATTTTTATTAGTAAAACAGGCGCGTAAAAAATTTAGAAAAGTCCTTTGGAAGATCTGGTTTTATGATAAAACCACTTCATAAATCAATGTCCAATAAAGCTTGAGGCTCTGCGTGCTGAAACACAGGCTATAAACCTAGTTCGGCAGCAGATGCTAACAACTAGTCACAATTGTAATAAAAACAAACAACAACAATTGTAAAAAAAAAACTGATTTACTCGTAAGTGTAACTTTAAGTAACTAAGACAAATTGTGTAACATATACATACATTCTTTTTTGGTCTAATAAATAAATAAATATAAATATATGGATTCTAAGGATTCTGGTAGCATGAGATGGGCCAACATGATTTGATTTTACAATCTTAATTTTTATTTTTACAATATCTAACATATTCTCGTCATTATTTGACATTATACATCAATTCTAATATCTACGATATTTATTAGTGATTGTCATGGTTATCATTATTCACTATTATCAATATTCATTATTCACTATTTATTTGGAAACTCAACAGCTTATAATTAATTTCATTTTTTAAATAGGTACATTTTATTTATGTACATTCTTTTACATTTGTGAATGAGAGAACGTTGTAGGCCTTGCAGACTGTAGATTTGTAGGCGATTTTCTATTGTGTATTTACATTCCTCTTCTTGGTAGTTATTGACAGGCCTGCACTATCCTCCCATACCTATTTATCACTAAAATTTGGAAACATTGTAAAAGCCAATTATTTTTAAAAGAGTAACCGTGGAGTTTCACGCCCTCCTGCTCCACCCAGAGCGGGAGAAGTTATTTGATGATTTCCCACAAAAAACAGTGGAGTTTCTTGCCACAAATTGACAAATTGAAACCGTGCACCTAGCTTCTGACGTTTCATAAGTGCCCATGCAGGTTTATGTGAAATAAAATATTTACATTTTGAAAAATGGTACAAAAATGAAGCGCCATTCATCCGAAACATTCCACGTAGCAATGGCGTCGCATCTCTATCTAGAAAACTAGGCTGAAATATCTAATACTAGTAAAACTTTCTCTTCTCCATTGTTATATTTCTAAAGACTTGATATTTTATGGTAACGGTAACATCGGGCTTTCGAATGGATATACTTTAACTTTATTCAAGTTTTACGCTGAAATATATTATTTGAAATGAACTTTATCTGGAAACTAGCTTTACCCAGCGGCTTCTCTCGCGTGGAACTTTTATCCCCTATTTAACTCCCTTGGGGGTTGAATTTCAAAAAATCCTTCCTTATTCCTTGTCTACATTATCAAGGGAACCTCTGTGCAAAATTTCAGCTTTCTAGGTCCAAGGGTTTGGGCTGGGCGTTGATGAGTCAGTCAATCAGTCAGTCAGTCAGGACTTGTCTTTTTATTTATATAGATAGATTGAGGTGGGAAGAATATACCTATTAGTAAAAATTCTTGAGCATAAAATGCTTCAATAAAATAAAATAAAAATTACTTTTAAACTACTAATATTAGATATAAGCATAATCATTGTTACCAACAACCTTGCCTTGCCTATGGACTTTTTTGCCTGAAATAAATTATTTTTATTTTATTTATTATCAAATAAAAGACCAACTTATTGCGTAATATTTCACGACTATACTAGCTGCTGCCTGTGGCTTCGCCAAGGATCTCTGAAATCATGAACGGGAACGTGCTACTTACTGGAAAAATAGTCGTATGTTACTCCTTATCTGCCCTCAAAATCGGTCCAGCCGTTTCGGAGATTAAGCGTAACAAACAGACAGAGACAAAAACTTATATGATTTTTGTTAAAAGTACCTACCGTATATATTTTCATATGCATTAATTAAAGCTGTTATTTTAACATTACAAACGGACGATTCAATTTTATTGATTTGTGGATATTCGCTGTATGTCAAACTGAACAAATAAATTGAAAAAAAAAGTTGTCAGCAGCTTCAATAATAACTTAATTGCCGCTTAATTAAGTTAAAAAAAAACCAACCATTTAAATAAAACCTATTCCTAAAAAGAACAAACAGGCAGCCTGTTTCCCAAAATAACCTAAAAACAAATCGTCCTTAATTGCTTCAACGGTCTTAATTTACTGTTTCAATTGGAAGTCAATACACAAACTAAGTACACACAATAAGCTTGTTCACAATTAAAGACTATTTACATCAGGCGCCTGGGAATACTCCGCCGTGCTTCGGTAGTCATTAAGCAGTACTCCCGCTTGCTTCGATGTTCCGTCCGTAAGTACCTATTATATGTATATACTACTAGGTACTGATAGTTAGGTTAATTTTGTACAGAACTAAGCCTGCTTGAATGTGTTTTTTGTTATATCTCCAGGGAAGTTCTCGACTCTGTTTTGTGTATGTTTTGTCGATTTATATTTTTGTTAATGCCAAAGTAAACGAGTTGTGGAAATTTAGTCCAACTAATATTATGAATGTTAAAGTTTGGATATTTGTTACTCAATGACGCAAAAAAGGCTGAACAGATTTGGATGAAATTTGGCACACATATAGTTTATAACCTGGTGTAACACATGGGATACTTTTTATCCCGGTAATACGTTCCCTTGGAATAAGTAAATGCACGCGAGCGAAGCCGCTGGCAAAAGCTAGTATTACGGCCTGGCCACGGGACATTCGCCATAGCGAAAATTCGCGCGGTGCGACCGGCAAGGCGTCTAACGACTGAAAAAAACGCATAGAAATGTATTATCAAGCCACGCGGGGCGGCGACCGGCGAAATGTACCAAGCGAATCGGACGGGCGACCGGCGGCGCGGCCGGCAAGTGAAACAAATACATGAATCAGTACAGCGCGAGCCACGGCGTCAAGCGGCAGTCGCGGCGACTAGGGCAGCGATCAAACGAGTTTAGTTGTTTTCACCGCGAATAATGAACACCGAGACTTTTATTGCTGAAATACTAGCAAGGCCACCTATTTGGAAGTCTGGCCACCCACAGCATAAATATAAACATATAGTGAAGTGATTGTGGGAAGAAATTAAAATAAAATTTCCAGATTTTCTCGTACTTCTTGTGGTATTCTCCATCTATACCTCGATTCCTATTCAACTTTATACTCCACAATCTCTTCCAAATATTATATCTTGAACCAAAAAACTATTACTTTCTAAGCAATATCGAGATAAAAACATTTCGCTCTCGGACTTCCTTACTGGTCGCGGCGGCGAACGTGACTCCCCGTGGCCTGCAAACGATGCCGCGCGAATTGTCGCCCCGCCTCCCGCACCGCCGATCCCCGTGGCCAGGCCGTTACACATACATTAAGACTTCTTTTTTTGTTGGCCTATACTGTGTCACACTACTGGGCAAAAGCCTCCCCTTTTTCCTTTCAAACCTCTGTCTTGTGAGATCTCTGGCCATGTTGGCCCTGCAAACCTAATCAGATCGTCACATCACCTTCGCCGTGGCGGTGACGGTGATGTCCATCCTCAGGGGTCCAGTGAGTGACGATCCTGGCCTATCACTCCGGTGCATTCGCGCGATGTGTCCTGCCCACACCCGCTTTAGTCTGACTGTTCTTTCTCCAAGATCCGCTGCTTGCGTTATGGAGCGCAAAGTGGTATTCCTAAGTCGGTCTGTACGATTGATACCTATGCTGCGCTCCACTGCCCGTTGGTAAATCTTGAGTTTGGAGTTTCTCAAGTTTCTTTTTTCCAATGATAAATGATTTATTTCTGTAAGTAGGTTTGTACAAGCACTTGTACACGTCAATCATATTTTTTTTAACTAGATGAGGTCGGCGTTTCCTATCTGACTACTCTGAGAAGAAAGGCCGAAACAAACTCAGAGGTCACTTTTTAATCATGGTGTCTTGGTTGTGAAGGCCAAATAGGCAGTAGCTCCATTTAAAAACCTGGTATTCAGCTGCAACCGGTAAAACTTGAAGCTGACCCCAAAATAGTTGAACATTAATGTCCAATAATATTTTGTCAAATATTATAGACCGCACGCAGGCTCACCCGAACTATGGGTACACCAAAATTTATCTGCCTAACCTCTGCCACTGCCTATCCCTTTGAGAATAAAAGCGTGATGTTATATGTGCAAAAATATTATTATTATTATTTTGGTTTAATCATGATTTTATATCGAAACCCGTGGTATCTCCGATATTTTGCCAGTCAATTTAATTTGACCCCTATGACCCCGAATAATCTCGTATCTATCTTTTAGGCTTAAAGTAATCCAACTTACGTAAGAAAAATAACATCAAGTGCAACTAAATAATGTCTGACTAAACGTCCATTACGTAAAACTTGCGCAAGAACTAATTATCCCAAGTAAATTAAGATCATCGTTTGAAAGTTTGCTTCAATTACATTACTTTGTCCTCTGTCGTCCTCAGTGACTAGTTGATACCGTTTTTTTTTACCAAGTGTCACCATTTTAATTATAAAAAATAATCAGCAGTCCTTTACAAACGTTGACGAATTTAGAGGGTAAGACCTACACTCTAAATCCCAGAAAAACATGGAAATCCGTAAAAATACGGACCCGCCCGATAGTCCATGATCTGTCAAAACAAGCTCCAATTTTTTTTTATTTTTTTTTTTGAGCGGGAAAATTATATTGGGAGTAGGGAAAACTGTCACATCGTGGTGTCCATCATTCTTAGTTCGGACGAGAATTAATCATATTGACGTGAGTAATAACGCAGTAATTTCGGCCGAAACTGCGAATTTCGTGCCAGTAGACCCTCCGTTCCAAATCCATAAATATGACCACACATTTCAGAATAATAAGTTAGAATTAAATCCCTACTTAATTATATTGGCGAAAGTAACTCTGTGTGTCTGTCACGCTTTCACCGCTGAACCGATCGTCATGAAATTTGGCAGAGATATATCCCGGGATATGCAGCAAGACATAGGCTACTTTTTACGCGACCGACATCCACGTAGGCGGAGCTGCGGGCAAAACCAGCTCATAAGTCTTTTATGCTAGACTGGAATCAATTAAAAAGAACTTGAGTTCTTAAAAATCCATTTAAGCCAGGGAAAAATTAAATAGAAATGTTTATAAATGTATTATGCGAGACAATTATAAACTTGCCGAGCTGCGGTACCAGCAAAAAATAAAACATGACGGATATAACCGTGATACTTTACTACTGCGTTGGAACAATCCCGAGAAACATAATATTTTAATAAGATTATACTTTGCAGTATGAAATGAAGTGTTCTTCGTGTCTATTATATTATAGAACAACTCCGCCAACATTTTTGGAGCAGATGGAGCAAGGAGTATGTAGCAGAGTTGCAGGTGCGGACTAAATGGCGTTCCTGCAAGGATGGTTTGAAGCTGAACTCCTTAGTTGTGATTAAGGAAGATAATCTTCCTCCGTTGAAGTGGAAACTTGGACGAGTTGTGGCTGTTCACCCAGGAACTGATGGCATCGCTCGTGTAGCAGACATCCAGACGTCCACTGGAGTCGTGCGGAGGGCATTCAACCGAATCTGTCCATTGCCTGTGACTTCGAAGACTGGTTGAAATCGTCGCTTTCAACGCCCGGGGGCATGTTGGCGTGCCTGATAATATTGCCATAGCAGCAACTCACGTTCTGTCACACGAGCTGCTAATTAGCGCCAGTATGTTTGTACCTATGTGTTTTGTATGTATCGACATTGTTTTATCTTCACTTGCTGTACTTAACTCGTTAAGTTAACATCGTTTTTCGTAAATTATATTTCTTGTACTGAGCATCTCTGCAGTCATTATTCCACCAAAACCCCCATGTCCGTACATAGAAACATAGAAACTTCTGTAATAATTTACTTAAAAAAATTAAACGAGAATATGAACGAACGGAGTTTGAGAGTCATCGCAGGAATCCTAAGGCTACATGGAATCTTATTAAATCAATATCTAATCTTCAAAACAACAAATCTTCTGCTAGTGAACTTTTGTCCATTACACCTGATCCTTCGGATTCAGTGGATAAAGTAAATGCCTTCTTTGCGAATGTGGGAAAGACCCTTGCATCAAAAATAACTAATGCACACTGTACACGCTCCTCTGACAACAATGCCTGTCCTAACTCTATGGCCATTCTCTCAACAGACTGCAAAGAGATTGAACGCATCATACTCGGCCTCAGGGCCAATTGCGCCGTGGGTTGGGATGGAATCTCTGCTGCCTTGATCAGGGCTGCCCGCGACACCCTAATCCCTATTATTTCGCACATATTTAACCTTGTACTCACATCAGGAGTATTCCCGGCTGTCTTTAAAAGAGCACTTGTACATCCCATCTACAAGAGTAGGGACAGGGGCAGTGTCAATAACTACAGACCTATCTCTGTTCTTACAATTTTGTCCAAAATTTTAGAAAAAATTGTAAATAGTCGTCTACTTAACTACCTCAATAAAAACAACATAATTTCAGCGAACCAATATGGTTTTCGAGCAGGTAGAAGCACAGAAGATGCAGTATTAGAAGTAACTGCAACTATAGCAAAAAATATAAAGAATAAACTCAAAACAATAGCAATTTTCCTAGACCTTTCGAAAGCTTTTGACACAGTCTCTGTTCCCCTCTTACTGGAAAAGTTGGAGCATATTGGTGTTAGAGGAGTGTGTCTGGATATTTTTAGGAGTTACTTGAGTGGGCGTTCTCAAACCGTAAAGATAGGAAATCACATTAGCAAACAGCAATTTTTAACTTATGGAGTCCCGCAGGGTAGCGTCCTTGGACCTACCCTGTTTCTTATTTACATAAATGATCTGTGTAATCTGGCTCTAACCAATGCTAAAATCATAACCTACGCGGATGATACCGTCATGCTCATTCATGGTAAGGATTGGTTAGAAACCCGCTCATATGCAGAGTCCGCTCTGCTTGTTGCAATGAAATGGCTAAATGAAAACCTGCTAACCCTCAATGTAGAAAAAACCAACTTCATTACATTTGCTCCAAGTAGAGCCTCTCAACCTGCCTGTCCCTATACTCTGACGGCCCATAAATGCGGGTTAAAATCGACTGATTGCACCGGTTGTACTCAGATTGCGCGCACCCATAGTATTAAATACTTGGGTGTTATAATTGATAGTACGTTAACATGGAAGGAGCAAATTGAGGCTCTGGTTTCCAGGGTCAGAAAATTAATATTTGTTTTTAAAAATTTGCGAACATCTGCTGATTATGCCACACTACGAACAGTATACTTTGCTCTGGCACATTCCATCCTGAAATATTGTATTTCAGCTTGGGGTGGGGCTGGGAAGTGCTTAATGCTCCGTCTGGAAAGAGCACAGAGGGCAGTGTTAAAAGTCATGACCCACAAACCTGTTCGATTTCCAACTGCCGAACTATACGCTCTTTGCGAATTACCAAGAGTCAGACACGCATTTCTTCTTGCTGTAGTGTTGCGTAAACACTCAGACCTCCCATTCGATACTGTTGTCGCCAACCAAAAACGCAGATCGGATAGAGTCTGCCAGGTGGAATCTGCCAGAGTTCAAGTTGCTCGGAGGCAGTATCACTTTCTTAGCTCCACTTTGTATAATCGTATAAATAAACAGCTTAATATATATCCACTGACCTTGCGAGAATGTCGTAGGATCACGGATAAATGGATTCACACACTCTCTTATGAAGAACTAGAAACATATGTAAAAATTTAAACTCACTTCCCAAGTTCCCTTTCTATGTATTAGTATAACATGCGCAAACACACCCTACCCTTTGCACAAACGGACACCTCTCCCACACATACACACACACCTCACACACACTCACGTACACTCCACGCACAAAACATACACAATCCTTCCATACAGACACACAATCTCACATAAAATTACGCAGTGAAAATATTGCTTAGTTTTAATTTTAAGTTCTAATTTTTAATTTTAATATTTTTAACTTAGTTTTTAGTCTTTTAGTTTTGCTTCTGTCTCGATTTTGTGGAGGTGGGCGTTAATGACTGCGACACAGTATTATACTAATGCAGTTGTTATCGAACACAGAGTTTATGTAAACTGAGTTTTTGTTTCAATAAATTATTATTATTATTAATATTGCCTTTATTCCATTAAATATACTTATAAATTACATTTTTAAATATTATTATAAAAATATAAAAACATTTAAAAATATAAAAAATAGTAGCCCACCGGTATCGGGAACAAGGTCCAAGCTACCGGCGGTCAGGGCTCCAGAGAGAGGAACCTCCTAACGATGCGAGCCGTGTCCAGGAGTACCGCTTTCTGGATCAAGCCCTTGACCCAGCTGCCCAACGAGAGCCTCCTCAGATGTTGGTCGAGGCTCTTGGCTATCAAGCCATTGGCTGAAACGACTATCGGTACAATGATCGCTGAGTCCACATCCCACATGTCGACAACCTCGCGAGCCAAGTCAAGATACTTGATTTGTTTATCTTTCTCGGCTTTCACGAGGTTCCCGTCATGCGGGACCGTTATATCAACGATCATTGTACGCCGCTCTAGTCGATCCACCACCACTATATCAGGCTTATTGGCAACAATAGTCCTGTCAGTGATGATGGATCGATCCCAGTACAGTGTGACATGCCCATTTTCGAGAACTGGGTCGGGCACATACCTGTAGTACGGCACTTCTGATTCCACAAGGCTGTATTTCAGAGCAAGTTGCTGGTGGATAATCCTGGCTACAAGGTTGTGCCTATGCAAGTACTCTTCGTTAGCTAGACGAGAACACCCGGAGATTATGTGTCTGATTGATTCTCCCGGACGGTGGCATGCCCGACAGATGTCAACCGTACCATCTTTCACAATAAATCTCCGGTAGTTGTTCGTCATGATAACTTCGTCCATAATTGCACAGACAAAACCTTCGGTTTCCCCAAAGAGGTCACCGAAACGCAGCCAGGCTACGGACGCTAGTAAGTCTACATCGGGTCCATGTAGGGCCCGAAAAAAGCGTCCGTGAAGCTCCTTACTCTGCCATACCTCCATGCGATCCTTAGTGTCAAGCACTACAGGCTTGCGCCAGTTCTCTTTAGCCAAGGAGAGCGGGGTGAGGCCCTTGTCCACCGCGGCCACATCTCGATGCATCCCCACATCGGTCTCTAAGAAATATTCCCTGAGACTGTATATCTCGCGATTGTGCAGGGTCTTAGCGTTTAAGAACCCTCGACCTCCACACTTTCGCGGGATATACAGTCTCATTACCGATGACCGTGGGTGATGCATTCGATTTGCAGTCAGCAGCGTACGGACCCTCCTATCCAGGGCGTCGAGTTTGGTCTGAGTCCATTTGAGTATGCCGAAAGAGTACATCAAGACCGGCATGACCCAACCGTTGAAGGCGCGCACCTTGTTTCCGCCTGATAAAAGACTATTAAATACTTTCTTCAGGCGGCCAAAGAAGCGCTCCTTCAAAGATTGCTTCATGTCAGTAACATTGATGCCCAACGCTTCCGACATACCCAAATACTTATAGGTTTCGGTTGCGGAGAGGGCTCGAAGGTTTATGGAATCCGAGAGTTGGGTTCCCACGGATTCCACAATTTCTCCTCGCTTTACATGCATGACCGCACATTTGTCCACACCAAATTCCATCCTGATGGCGCTACTGAAGGTTTCAGTTACTTTCAGTAGCTCCATCAGTTGCAAATTGTTGGGGGCAAAGAGTTTTAGGTCATCCATGTAGAGGAGGTGAGATATAACCTGACTACCTCTCCTCAGCCGATAGCCTATACCTGAATCCTCCAGCAGTGTGCTTAGAGGATTCAGGGCTAGGCAGAACCAAAGCGGACTCAAACTGTCGCCCTGAAATATACCTCGCTCGATCCTTATCGGCTCGCTGTTCCTCTGGATGTTTCGACATCCTGGATATCGAAGGACCGTCCTCCATTGCCTCATACATGACATCAGGAAGGTGCGCAGAGTTGTATCTACTTTATACAACTCTAGCACCCTCATGAGCCATGTATGTGGCACCGAGTCATAGGCCTTCTTGTAATCTATCCAACATGTCTAAAGATCCTTTCGGGAACGGCGAACCTGTTGGCTAATGGCCATATCAATGAGGAGCAGCTCCTTAGTACCGCGGGACCCGTTCTTACATCCATTTTGAGAGACAGACATGATGGAGTTAGTGTCAACATGATTGTAAATTTTAGTTCTCAAAATGGATGTAAGAACCTTATAGACCGTCGGTAAACAAGTGATCGGCCTATAATTTTTGGGTTCCGCGGTACTACCTAATTTATGGAGCAGGTGGGTAACTCCTGTTGTCAGGAACTGGGGTAGCGAACCAGACTCCAATACTGTCTGGTACTGAGCCGCCAAGCGAGCGTGCGATCCCATGAACCATTTGATCCAGAAGTTGTGCAGCCCGTCCGGCCCTGGAGACTTCCAGTTGGGCAGCGGACGGACTGCACGAGCTACATCTTGGGGGCAGATGGTAATAGCCCCCATTTCTGGTATGGGATCGCAGGCTCGCTCCACTTCTCGAGCCCAATCACCTTCGGTGTGACTGACAGGCACCGACCAGATATTGCGCCAAAAAGAGCACATGGCGTCATCTTCCGGTAGGCGCGTATCAGCCACACCTTGGTTCGGTCGCTCCCAAGCTCTATAGACCCACCTTTCATCACTCTGGAAGGTGCGGTTCTGAGTGTATCGATCTACCCGGCGCTTATACCGACGAATACGGTTTGCCCATGCATACACTTTCTGCTTCAGGAAGTCTATGCGCTCTGTGACACGGGACATATAATCTTGAGGGCTGGTATCAGTCCCTGAAAATGCCCGCCTCACAAAGCGCATCACTCTAGGGCGAGTGTTGCCCTCCCTGAAGCAGATTAGTTTGCCGATGAGGGCTCTGGCCCCACCAATACGACGTTCAATCCTGCACTGCCAAGCTGGTACGGCTGATTTCGGTCGCGTAGCTCTAGAGTCATTTGCGAATTTGACGTGAGCTACACGACATGCCGCCACAGCCGCGCAGTACAGAATCGAATGAGTATCGGTGAGGTCTTCGCAGTCATCAAAATAATTTGACAACTGCGAATCCAAAGCCGCCACCAGCGCCCTATTCTTGTTATGCATGGGCAAACGAGGTAAGCGTGGCCTAAGTTCGGGCGACATGAACCGATATTCTCGAATCGCACCCTCCAAAGCACTCCTCAATTCCTCACTGCACTGGGTACTTACGTTTGTAGCCCTGTCAACACTACCCTCGTCAGCTTGAGGCGCGTTATCTGTGGTGAGCCGTGGTGGTACCACAACTGTCTGCGACGAGGGGATGTTGACATGGCTACTCTGCATTTCCTTTTGCAAGCGATCAAGTACAGTGTCATCCAACATATGATTACGCTGGATGACCCGCACCTGATCCGACAGTCGTTGTGCCGAAACGTTGACAGCTGGCTCAAGCACCTGAAAAAGAGAGAGCATCCGAACACGGTACGCGGTCAGGTTGTTTCCTCCCTCTGTAGCCCCATAGTATGAGCGCATGACGTTTTCGTTGATGGATCGTGTCCATCTCATGCGCTGCACACTTCCGCCGGGAGCTGGGACCCTTTCAGAGGCCGGTGGGCCTCGAGGTCCTAAGCCGTCCGGCGGCCGGCGTCCTCCCCGTCGACGAGCAGGTGGTGGCGTCGTGGGCGGAGAGAAATACTCGTCGCTCGAGCTCGACGCAACTACCGCGGCCGGTGTCGTCACAGCGCCCGCAGTGGGGCTGGGTACCGGCGGCGGCGAGGCGGAGCTGAGCGACGAGTCCGGAGGTGGTAGGCGTGCTCGTAGTGCCGCTGATCTTGTCAACATTTCTTCGTCATTTTTATTTTCATAATTTCATTTTGTCTTGTTGTTTTATCGGAGGTGACATCTGTCATGTCACCTCCGATCCAGTACATTATATGTTTTTGTTACATTTTTCTGTCTTCTTTAGATTCTTAATAAATTTTTTCAGGTTCAGCACCCTAATTGCGTAACTTACGATTAATCATAATCGGTTTCGTTTTCACAGTTCAACAATATTCATTGCGTTATTTACATTATTGAGCAGACACTTTTTTCGAACATATGAAGCAATGGTTTAACAATCCGTTTCAAAACGATACAGATTATGATGAATCGGGAGTTACGCAATTAGGGTGCTGGTTTGATTTAATTAATGAAGGTACTTTTAAAATTGGTCAAAATTATTATACTTATGAAATTAGAAATTTTTAGAAAAACAGACGTCTTGTCGACACAATGTTGCCAGCGTAGATCTATTATTATTATTATTATTATTGTTAATTTCATGAAAACGTTTTTCTGCCTCGTCGTTGGTTGTGAATGGAAGCGCTCTGTTGCGCATGAGGGTTTGATTCCTGGGTCGGGCAAAGTGTTATTGGGTATCTATCTGGATTTTCTCAGTAACATTCGGGAGTTTGGAGGTTGGCAGCCGTGTTGGATTGCCGTCCCATCGGACTTGGGAGTAACGGAGAGAGTGCACCTGTGTCTGCGCACACATTTTAGTTTTTGGAGTGTGGGAAATCATCAAATGACTTCTCCCGCTCTGCGTAGCAGGAGGGCGTGTCAGACTTTTAATGACTAAAACCCACCCGTGTTCCCTCAGTAGCCCGTATGCCAGGGGCTGTGGTATCTCTTTCGAACAAACCCGCGCCCTTAATTTATGACACAATTTTTTTTTTTCATTTTAAAAGGCAAAAGCCCTGACGAGCGGCCCCACCTTTGGTTTCCTCTTCGCTTCACCGTGGCTGGGAGACCACGGTTACTGAGCCCCCTCGCAACGACAATGCGACCCACTCTTCACACGCTTGTGCTCTAAAATATCTCCCACGTCGATGGTCTCCGCTAAAATTGGCCGCCATGATGGAAATTTGGTCTGGAGGTAATGTTTTTATAATCGAAGCTATATGGCAGATATTCTTAGTCTGCCTGTTTTTTTAGCGGTCTTAAGACGAGCTATGTAAGACTAAGTTTAAAGTATTAGCTAGAAAGTTAGGTGTGACACCGTGGGTACGGTATGTTCCTAATTTAACACTTAAAAGTATTGTCACTCGTGAAGGTTACTTCGATAATATCTCCTCTTATTAACAAAATGAAATACATTGGCGTTTACCCGCGTATGTAATTAAGGTTCAGAAAGCGTTGATTGTTTAAAAACTTGTGAAAACGTAGGTAGTTTTTTAATAGATAAAGACTATGATAAAAATGAAATGTCCTTAAAATGACGGGAATCAAACAAAACAATTATGACCATTGTAGATAAAACAGTTTTGTCTGTGAACAAGAAACAGTTAGTCTTCACTTTAGTCTGCCGACAGCCTTAACAAGGCATCCCCTACAAGATTATTTCCCCACTACCCTTTTAATTTCCTCCATAGATCTCAAAAGTTATTATAATAAAACCAAACTGTCATAAGTACGGACCTCTAATCCTGCAAGTTCAGACTTTAGCTTAATAAGATTATGTCTCAGTTTGCAGTGTGACATAGTCGAGTGTAACTAGCAAGTTTCTTGCAAACTTGTCTGTGTTAATTGAAAAGTATAGGGTGTTAACTTGAGCTCGATTTTTCATGTTTTTATTTTTGTTATAATTAATGGGTTATCATCAGTGATCAGAGTAAGTAGATTGATTTTACGTACGCGCATTATGAATAGTCATAGAAATCACAACATGGATAAACCTTTTTTCTGGAATTTCATTTTGGTACTTACGGAATTGAATCAAATTTTGTGAAAGTAAGGATTTGTAAACTACTATATTTAACATTTATGAAAACATTAGCTTTTGCCAGCGGCTTCGCTTGCGCGGAACTTTCATCCCCTATTTAACTCCCTTATGGGTTGAATTTCGGAAAATTCTTCCTTATTCCTTGTCTACATTATAAAGGGAACCTCTATGCAAAATTTCGGCTTTTTAGGTCCAAGGGTTTGGGGTGGGCGTTGATGAGTCAGTCAGTCAGTCAGGACTTTTATTTTTATTTATTTAGATAGATAGATGAAGCTTGACCTATGCTGCCCTTGCTCTTTCCGCAACCCGTTGTCGTCGACAACCGTGCGTCAGTAGGATAGCGGAGATTTAAGTCCCATCTTTCGTCGCACGCACCACAGTAACCATTAGTAATAGAATCCCACTTTACTTTTGCTACTTTTACTCAAGTTTAGCATGCCATAGTTTTTTTTTTTTAATATAGAAGATCGATCACCTATATACTATTAAAAAGACAGCAAAAGGGTTAAACATTTCTTATTCATATTGATGTATTCTACGATTGAAATTCCTTAAAAAAATCTTAATAATTAAAAAATCCTGGAATCCCGGAGGCATGGCAAATCCATATTACCATATACGTGCCAGTTCATTGACCCCAAATCATTGTACCAACTCCGATCACCGGTTATCATAATATTAAACAAGGATTTTTATCATATTCGTTCAAAAAGTCAGATATATAAGGCCACGCCTTCTTCTAACGTATTGAATGAAATACCTCATTCACCCCAATTAGACAAACAAACAAACAACCAATCAAATCTTTCCTCTTTATAATATTAGTGTATATTTATTATTTGCACCAACAACATCCCCATTTTATGTCCAGACTAATCACTGTCCATGTCAAGGTTGCCTGGAAGAGATCGCGGAAAGCGATAAGGCCGCCCATTGTATATTTTGTAGTGTACCTTGTTTTTTTTTTGTTATGTATTTTTGTGGTGTACAAAAAAGTATACAAAAATAAATAAATAAGTTTAAAGCATAATACAATGACCAAAACTATTATTTTTAATGAACTATTATTATTTCGTTTATTTTCTTTTATACATATTCAGTATATTTTAAAAACATTTAAAAATATAAAAAATAGTAGCCCACCGGTATCGGGAACAGGGTCCAAGCAACCGGTGGTCAGGGCTACTGAGAGAGGAACCTCCTTAAGGCCCTTGATCCAGAAAGCAGTTATACTGGACACGGCTATTATTATTAAGAAAATTTTGCACACCTAAGCTTTATGCATTTAACATTGAAGCGTATTGCTTTAAATAAGATTTAATATTCTGTGGCTCAATCTGCGGTCAGTATGGCAAGCAAAATACATAAATTTAAAATAAAAAACACGTAGAGTTACTGAAATTGATTCTGCAGTCAATTATCAATAAATTATTTTAGTAAATTGTTGTGACTTACGATTTTCACGCGAACAAAGTCGCGGGCCGAAGTTAGTTTTCAATAAACTACTCTCGAGACTTGTGTTTATTCTGTAACACCTTGTATGTCCTCCATGGGCGTCCCGTCCCTCCTATTCGTCTATGTTATCTATTCTAATAATATATCTACTAATATAATAAAGAGGAAAGATTTGATTATTTTTTTGCATTGAATAGGCTCCGAAACTACTGAACTGATTTGAAAAATTCTTTCACTGTTGGGAAGCTACGCTATCCCCGGGTATAATAGGCTATGTTTTATCCCCGTATTCCCAAGAGAACGGGAACTACGCGGGTGAAACCGTGGAGCGCTGCTAGTTATATATATAAATACTATATATGCGTAAGTAACTCTGTCTGCCGATCTGCCAGTTACCTTTTCACGCCTTAACGCTGAATGGATTTGGATGAAATTTTGCAGACCATGACCTTGGCTAGGACAGGAAATTGCAACAATTTCCAAATTCCATGCGGGCGAAGCCGCGGGTATAACCTTATCTTAAATGGTTTGCATTATATATTTGGATTTATAGCTAACCTAAAATAGAACCATGAAAACGTGTGCTAAGACAGAAGAGCGTGGAAATGTGGTCGTAGCACTTTGCTACGCCGTAGCATCGCTCGTAGCAACACATTGCTAAACTTAAGTAATTATTTTTTTAAGTTAGCTTCTTATTTTAACTTCTATTGAACGAATAAAAAAGAAAATAAACATTCATAATAAGAAAATGGAATTCTTCCAAAAAAACCACGCTTAATTAAAATTTTGGTTGTACAATAAAGCATAGAAACTATTTCAATTTGTCTACAATTCTCAGTTACTTTATCTATGTATAATAATATTACAAAGAGGAAAGATTTGATTTTAGTTTTGATTGTTTGTTTGCATTGAATAGGCTCCGAAACTAATGAAACGATTTGAAAAATTATTTCACTGTTGGGAAGCTACACTATCCCCGGGTGACATGGGCTATATTTTATCCCCGTATTCCCACGGGAACGGATACTGCGCGGGTGGACCCGCGGAGCGCTGCTAGTTTTAAATAAATGGAATAAGATCATATCCTAGTTTGTTAGTTGTGTTTATAACTAGAGTATCTTACTGACATAATTTTTCATGTTAATTGGAAGAAAAATGGCGGTTCACTTGCTTGTTATGTCAAGCGGTTGTGAATTATGTTTCGGAGCGTAGTATCTTTCTTGCACGCGTGGCAAGATTAAATTATAAAGTTTTTAGAACAAACTCTTCGAAATGAACAAGGAGTTTTAAAGCAATTATTTTGCCATCTGGAATTTCACATAATATAACACAACATCACATGGGGCTTGTGGCTAAGTGTAATAAACAGCCGCACAGGTCGATTGATCAGGTTAAGCTACGCTTGCCGCGGTTGGTCCGTGGATGGGTGACCATCTTAACATACCAACACCCCTCCATGCCTCGAAAAGCAGTGTGCAAGTGGATCTTTGACAGTCGTGACGGGCCATCAGAAGCCTGAAAGTCTGACAACCAGTCTTAGCAAGGGGTATCGTGTTACCCAGTAACTGGGTTGTGGAGGTCAGATAGGCAGACGCTTTATGTAAAATACTGGTATCCATAGATGCATCTGGTTAGACTGGAAGCCGACCCCAAAATGGTTGGGAAAAGGTTAGGCAGATGATGATTACATAACATCACGCCTGTACTCCCCAAAAGGTTAAGCAGAGATGTACTTTTAGTACAGCCACATTTCGCCAGTTACGTTTTTAAGTCCCATTTAATATAGGGCCTAGACTTCTACAGCCTGACACCAGGCTGCAGGCAGTCTAAGCCATCTTTGGAAAGCAGGCTGACCAGACGTTTGTTACGCCTGGACAGAAAGGATCTGTGTCTGGTGACTGGGACCATCACGGGATACTGCCCGCTAAACAAACACTTCTACACAATAGGCATAACGGACAGCCCCCTGTGCAGGGCTTGCCATGGAGGCTGAGGAAACCGTTGCGCATGTGCTTTTCGAATGCACAGGCGTAGTCCAGATTAGAACAGAAACTCTCGAGGCACCCAAATCTTACACGGATATTCTCAATAGACCAGAAGTTATAGCCAACTTCTGGTTTACCATTACATTGGTTTCTAAAAAACACGATATTGACGTAGTTTGAACGTAGTAAGATTCCGCGGGGAATCATTATAACCATACAGAATTGGGGCCCTGTTGAATCTCAATTAAAATACGTCACGGAAATTCCTCGTTGATTGATTGCCTCGTGTGCTTGAGTGGAGACCGTGAATTGGCAAACGTAAGGTAGGACGCCCTTAGGCTAGGTGGAGCAACGATCTTCGCAGGATGGCTTGAAGCAGCCAGATGAGAGTTGCTGAGAATCGAGCCGAATGCCGAAGCCTATGTCCAGCAGTGGATTGCTGTAAGCTGGTGGTAATGATGATGATTGCGGCGTTGGTCGAGTGGTCGCAAGCGCTGCTACTGAGCAAGAAGTTCTGGGTTCAATTCCCAGGTCGGGCAGTTGTGTTGGGTTTACCATTAGGATTTTTTTCGTCTCAGTAGTAGCTCGGATGTGATGTGTCGAAATGTCATATTATGTACGAGTATGTTCCAAGACAATTTGTCGATGTTATTAATACGATTTTATCGATTTTTTACGTGTGTGATTGATGTGGTTACAAGTGTAAGGAATTGTTAAGTGGTCATAACGAATTCAGGCCTTGTAAACAAAACAGTATTTGATGTTCACCTTTACCTATTATAATTTTCCCACTTATTAATAAACAAAGTAAAAGTTACGCCACCATTAACTTCGGTCTAACTATAAATTTCTCAAGGTTAAAGTTTTTACTCGGGGTTAATTTATAAGAGGGTGATGTAACTTTGTTACTCGGGGTCTCGTGGCTTAATAACAGCTACACGGGTCGATCGAAAGCTAAGCTACGCTAGCCGCGGTCAATTCGTATCCACCATGGAAATCATCACGAATCTATCCGGGAAACCATGCATTACTTATCAAAGCTAGGTAGATTTTTGTATACTTTTGACATTATTTGGCACTTTCAGGCAGAGTTCAATAGCCTAGCCTAGCGAAAGCCTTTTGTTATTTTTCTATGTGAGAGGGTTTGTTTCCGAACTTCTCCTTCAGATATGGTACATCTGAAGGAGGGTTCGGTACTGCGTGTGTCATGGCGACCGTCGGTTATTTCAACCAGCCCACCAGATCTGGGTGCCCCGAGGGTTTCTGTTCTAATCTAGGTGAAACCTGTGCATTCAACGTAGCCACCATGCAAGCTCTCAATAGAGGACTTTATGCCTATTGCGTAGAAGAGTTTATTTAGAGAGAACCATTAATTTCATCTACTACCGTACCGTCCAAACCGCCCCCCGAGTGGGTTCCCGCATTGTCGTTGCGGGGGGGCTCAGTAACCGTGGACTGCCACCCACGGTGAAGCCAAGAGGAACCCAAAGGTGGGGCCGCTCGTCAGGGCTTCTGCCTTCAAGCCGATGACGTAGCGGCCAAAAAGTAGGTTGCGGTGAGGTGCACCGCAACTGAGGTAGACTGCGATGTCGAATGGGAGGCATCGCGGATGAGGGTTACGGGTTGCGGCAAAAGAGGAGTGCCGTGTAGCGGTGCTTCTGAGCAGCACTCTTCCCTTCCGTGGCCTGGACTCCCTATCCCCTGCGGCCGAAAAGTGGTAGACGGGACGGCGCGTTGTGTTCCACACGCGTGCCGTCAGAGATGTCAGCAACCACTGCCTGATGCCTGCCAGGGGAGCGGGTTGTTCGAAAGAGTTACCGCCACCCCTGGCAAACGGGCAACTGAGGGAACACGGGTGGGTTTTAGTCAGTAAAAGTCTGACACGCCCTCCTGCTCTACTCAGCAGGAGAAGTCATTTGATGATTTCCCAACATAAAAAAAACCGCCCAATCCGAACTTAGCTGAAAGAACTGCTGAAATATGTACATTTTGGAAATGAAAATGAAACGTCAAAGAACCGTCTTCACTCACAAACAAAACCACAAAAAAATAACTTTCCCTTATCTTCTCGTCCAACAAAAACAGTATCATTTAATAAGACAAGGCATGTCGAACTTGGACGCGGTAGCGATCTATCATCATTGATGACTCCATTTGTCTAACTGACCCTCGCTGTGGCACGCCACGGGAATGCATAAGATATTATGGCCAAGTTATCGGAGGAAAGCGATTAGAAAAAACTTTTTTCGGCAATTTATGCCCGATAATTAAAGATCCTTAAATTGACGAGTCATATTCAACGTTTTTGCAACATTTCAGCAACTAAGATGCCTAGATCAAACAGCAGTCTTATTTGATTTTCTAGCCTACGCAGTCACTATTTTGGCCAAAGTGGAGCTTTTGCCTAGGAGTTGGGGCTGCGTCTTTCCGTCATTCGCAAGCCCGCGCGTCCTACTTTCAGTTTCGATGACACGTAATCCAGCTCGTACCGCCCCCGCCTTATTGTCTCAGGGCACTAGTTCTGTGCGATTTGGGCCCACAGTTTGTCGGGCATGTGGCAGACATGTCCTGCTCAGTCCCATTTCAGTAGTGGAGGTCAGATAGGCAGTCGCTATACAGGGTTATTGGAAAAACACCAACAACCTCTTTAGAGGTCATTGTACTCATCATTATGAACAACTTTTACTATGGGACCAAACCTGAAATCGCAACAAAAATCTTATGCTCCTAAATTTTGATGAGTTATCTATACGAACATAAATTTACAGGTACAGGAACAGCTGATTTTTTTTTCGCAATTTTAAGTTTGGTCCCATAGTAGAAGTTCTTCATTGAATGTCGCGTATTGCCAAGGACGCTTTTGAAGCTTCTTACTCAGAAACAGGCTTAAGGATGGTAAATTCAAACTGGTCGGGTAGTCTCGGGATGCTAGGAGCCAGGAGACCACCACACTGAATCAGTAGCAGTCGTATTTCACGATATTTTGTGTGTTTTTTCAATGCGCGCGCGCCTTGTCGCCGGCCGGCGCTTACTTTCAGTTCAAACTGCCTTTTTTAACCGACTTCAAAAAGAAGGAGGTTATCAATTCGACATGTTTATATATATTATTTTTTTAATGTATGTTCGGGCATAACTCCGTCGTATATTGACGGATTTGCAAAATTATCATATATTATCATAATTTCGGAGACACAACGGAACTCTTCAAAAAATTACAGCAAATCAACCGCGAATGTTGCAATCGCATAAATATGTTTTGACCCCAAGGATGATGAAATTTCGAATTGGTGTGGGGTAGGTAACTAAAAAGTGAAAAATAATAACTTTTTTCAAAAAAATTACATCGACTTCCAATAAAACACTACAAAGTGCAAAATAACTTTAATTTCGGAAGGCGGTGACAAAAAGTTTTTATGTCTCCACACCGTCAGATGGCAGGAGCGATGCGTTGTCCTTGCTATACTCACAGCGATGGGCGAGTTCAAGTGGCGGCGAATTTAAAACAAGGAGGAAAAGGAAAGGATTGGAAAAAGCATCCCGAAGCCTGTTCATTCATAATGATGTACACAATGATCTCTTAAGAGGTTGTTGGTGTTTTTCCAATAACCCTGTATATAAAATACTGGTTTTCAGCTGCATTCGGTTTGACTGGAAGCTGACCCCAACACAGTTGGGAAAAGGCTAGGTAGATGATTATGTAGGTTATCGCTACTTATAAGTTTTTCACTTGCACCCCACAAAAGGTCACGTACCCGATATTTACGGCGGACGATGGATAGAGTACGGCTTGTCCTTTATTTTCATAAGTAAATCAAGACACTTCCATACCATACCATTATGTGAAGGAAACCGGGTATTTTTCCGTATTCTCATACGTTTTCCTTATATTATTATTCGTACACGTGTAAGCAAATGTTTAGGAATCTCGGTTCTAGGAAATGTGATTTTGGAAGGTCAAATGAGTTCAAGTAATTGGTTTAAAAAGTTTTGTTTGTGGGTGTCGATAGAGACAAGATTTCAGACCGATTTTGGCAAATTGGGGATTGCGCTTCGGGTCACAGGTTCGTTTCCTGCTCGGAACAAATATCATTGTGGTCTACAGATAGTTTATTCCGTGTCTAGATGTAAGTTTGAAGGCATAAATACGCATGTGGACTAAATTCAAGTATTCAACGGTTTAAAAGGATAAAAAAGCGCTAGGCTGCACTCTGTTGGCAACAACACAGAGTTGAAAATCCAGTGACCAATAAAAATCATGCTAACCTAGGCCTAGGTTTCTTTATGACACCCAAGTCACCTTTAGAGAGGCCTATTTTTAGCCCAAAGAACATGAGACGCGCAATCGTGATCATGGATACCGAAATAGATACTCGATACCACTCCCAAGTGGTCTTTTCAGCACCCACACACACACAAACAAAGATTACTTCCAAATTCAAAGCAAAATTTTCTTCTACCCTTAAATTTCCATTCATAATTACAAGAAAACGTTAACTTTGTAAGGATAAGCTCTTTTGTGGGTAGATAAAGGTGATACTATTATATTTGAATGAACTTAATTGTGTCACGTAGGAATTATAATGTTTGTGCGTTGGATGTGTACTGATTTACTTATTAATATATTTTTGGGTTATTTAAGTTTTGTAGGCTGGTAACATTGGTAATGGTAATGATACATGTTTTGGTTATTTTATACTAGCTTTTGCCAGCGGCTTCGCCCGTGTGGTGGTCAAAAATTATCCCATTTGAAAGTACTATCGGGATAAAAAAGTATCCTATGTGATATTGCACGCTACAAGCTATCTGTGTGCTAAATTTTATCTAAATCTCTTCAGTCGTTTTTACGTGATTGAGTAACAAAAATCTAAATATGCAAACATCTAAACATACAAACTTTCACATTTATAATATTAGTACAAAGCAGGATACGATCCCGTATGTGTCGCCGGGCGTAAAAGAATATCACCATCCCATTTCTTCCAGTGGGTGTCGTAGAAGGCGACTAAGGGACTTACTAGAGAATGGGCAGCAGCGTTCTCTATACATTTTACCACCATTCTGCGATCGCCAACCCGCCTGCCAAGCGTGGCGATTATGGCAAAACCCCCCAAAAATTACAAGCAGCCCTACAAAACGGCCCCTAGTACCCGGCGGCCTGCCTACCCATGGCTACGGACCGATGACCTTGTGAAGGCCGCGGGTATCCGCTGGATGTGGGAAGCACAAGACCGGTCGAAGTGGAGGAGCCTGGGGAAGGCCTATGTCCAGCAGTGGACGTCTTTCGGCTGAAATGATGAGGATACGATCTGTATATACGACTTTTAGAGCTAAATAGTTTGTTTGTTTGTTTGAACGCCGTCATCTCTGGAACTACTGTTGAGGAAGGCGTTGGGATATTTGACATCAGGACTAGTTAGGACCCTTACGAGTCGAACAAGAAAACACAAGTCAAAAGGCTATGCAGAAACAACGTAATAGCAATGTGACGCGACAGTGTAAGTCGGGAGGGCAAGAAATTTGAAGTCGCGGACATAAGTTTTTACCCGACTGCACCAGAAGGAGGGTTATGTTTTTCGAGTGTATGTATTTATGTATATTTCTTTGGCACACTCTGTAGCCTAAACGGCTTGATCGATGTCTGCTTGAGAGGTGCCGTTAGATTCGTCTTAATTGTGAGAGTGACACTGGGTATGCCCGAATTTTGGCGCAAAAATTAAGACAACTTGTATGTTTACATGTAATTTGGGATGAAAAATGCTAAAATAATAAAAAAAAGCAACAAAATAGTCAACGTTACAACATGAAGTACATGATTATTCATTAACTATATTAAGTGTGTATGGCAGACAACTACGAAAACTAAAAAAAAAAAAACAATTGCCTGGCAGTCGAGTTTTTTTAACGGATATTTTTTACATAGCGTGCCTCAGAAATGTATGGTCATATTAAAACGGTGCATGGTTACAAGCCAAACCACTGTCTCCATGGGACGAAAAACGTAACCGCGCAAAACATAGTCAGCAGCCCTATTTTTATCTAGTAGGTTTTGTAGTTTTGTATGGCACAGCAGATATTTTTTCACCACATATTTTAGATTTAAAAAAATACGAGACGATTTTGCCGTGTACGCCGTGATACGGCAAAATCGTCTTTTAACTTGCGGAACAAGCATTATTCACTGCAATTCGTGTTTATATTTCATTTTTTTTTCTCGCTGTTTGTCCAAAGAAAGTCGTGAAGTGTTAATGTTAAATTAAAATGTTAAGGAAATGCTTTCCGAAAGGACAAAGTAACTACATTTTTATTTTTGTCTTTGACGTACAAAAGTAAATCTTTTTCACTTTTATGCTCCGGTGTATAGACATGTCTTTAAAAACTGTTCCATAATAGTAATAAAACAAAATGTGTTTAATTCAAGTAACAAGACTCATATACAGACATACATGTGATATAAAAATATTCCTACTAACCAATTGTTTAAGAATGCTCAATCCTAACATGTTAAATTTTACTTAACTTTACTCATATTTAATCATGTATCTTTATGTTTTATCCTACTTGCAGAATCGATATTTAAATTCTCAATCTTACATGTTAAATTGTTATTAATTTTTTCTATATTCTCTCTAATCTCATCATATTTTTTTTCATCATGTATCATTGTTTTCTTCGTGTTTATCGTGTTTACACTTAGTCATATTACGTGCATGCTGTGGTCTCCTGTAATTGAAGGAGCACACGTAAAAGAACCTTGTTACTACTTTAATTTATAATGTATATGTGTATCCTTTGTTGGAGATCCTAAATAAATAAATAAAATAAATACATCAAGGATACCAACTTTACCGTTTTATTTTACAAAAGAAAGTTTTAAAAAAATATCAAAAATCCTGTTTTCATTTTCCATTTTAAATCTAAGAAAACTTGCTCATTTCACTTTCAAGTTCACAACAATAATCGAAAATAGACAACTGCTGACATGCCTTAAAATACACGAAAAACTTCAACGGAAGAGGCACTAAAACTAACATTTTTCAAGCGTCCTCATTCTCTATTTACCGAACAAAGGCTTGACCTGACTCCAGTGGCGATGAGATGTCTATAGTCTATGGAAATATATATTTTTAAAACTTCATCAGTTTGTATGACGCTCGCATTGAAGCTTGAGATTATTTTGAAAGGAGGTTTTTATGTCAATGACTGGTAGTGGTCACGAGGATATGCATACAGGAAAAGTTTTTATCCAGTGCGCAAACTGTAACCATGAATTCAGCATATCATTGTAGAACCCTAGCGTAGAAAATTTTCGTCGGTTATACAAAAAATAATAATAAGCTATTCCATACATTATGGCCGCGTAGATATTGCACTTTTCTATGAAACAGCTTCTAGTATGATATGCGGAATTCATGGTTAAAGTTTGCGCACTGAATAAAAACTTATCCTGTATACATCGGTCATTTGGCGTAGAGATAGAGGTGTTATCACCGTGGATGGGTGACCTTGTTTACCAAGACCTCTCCGTGTCTCGGAAACCACGTTAAGTCGTTGCTCCAGGATGTAATTTGTGGATCTTTGACAGTCGTTACGGGTCGCCAGAACCCCGAAAAGTCTGACAATCAGTCTTACCAAGGGGTATCGTATCACCCGGTAACTGGGTTGTGGAGGTCAAATAGGCAGTAGCTCCATGTAAAATACTGGTATTCAGCTGCAACTGGTCAGACTGGAAGCTGACCCTAACATGATTGGGAAAAGGCTTGGCAGATTATGATGACGATGATTATCGTAGATTTTTGGATACCCGTCTGTGGAATTTCGCTACCTAATTTAATATGACCCTGTGTCGTTCTAGAGGGGCTCGTGGCTAACTTAATACAGCCGTACGGGTCGATTTTTTTTGGCTGGGAAATAATCAAATAACTTCTCCCGCTCTGGGTGGAGCAGGAGGGCGTGTCAGACTTTTACTGACTAAAACCCACCCGTGTTCCTTCAGTAGCCCGTATGTTCAAACAAACCCGCACCCCTGGCAGGCATCGACCCTTGCGGGCCCCATCGGTTTGCGCGCGTGGAACACAACGCGCCATCGACTTGGGCTTGGTCCTTACCGAACAGCGAGTTACCCATTACTCGCCGTCTGCAAGCTCATGCCTACGGTGGCCGGAAATCAGCCTGGGATTCCCGACGCCCAGGGCGTCTCCATATTCTGCGGCAGCTAGGGTCGCGAGGGCGCACATACTGCCTCTTCCTCACGTGCGCCGCCTCCCTCTTCGCGAGCATTACTGCTTCGCTGAAGGAGGTGACGGCTACCCATGCACTCTCGCTCCGTACCATGGCCTGGACCAGGGCCGGACGCGAAAGATCGCCGCCACGAGGACACGGCGGTGCTCCACCCAAGACGGGCAGACCGCCACCGTGTGCTCCACCGTGTCCTCAGGGCGTTCTTCGCAGTGGAAACACTCGGGCGTTTCCTCCCGCCTTATCCGGAACAGGAACCTCCCGAAACAACCGTGTCCGGTGAGGACCTGCGTCAGGCAGTAGGTGAGGACGCCATGCCGCCACTCAAACCACTTCTCAAAGAGGGGACTTACCGTCGCAATCGTGGCGTGCCCAGCACTGGATTGCGACAATCGCACTCTCCATGTCGCCATGAGATCCCGCTGGAGCTCTGTCCGCTGTGCCGCGATTTCCCGCGTTAGCGGAGTTACGCCACGACGTTTGGCCTCCTCGCGCAACTCCCACATTTAAGCGAGGACCTTTGCCTCCAAATCCCATGGCGGTAATTCGGCAAGGAGGCCCGCCGCCTCGCCGGAGATCGTGCGATATCCTCGTATTATCCGGATACGCTAAGTGACGCTTGCCGCGTATTGTCCCTGGATGGCGACTGCCTTTACAAACCGAGAACCCTTAGTGTCTCGGAAAGCACGTTTAACTGTTGGTCCTGATTGGCATTCGTGGATCTTTGACAGTCGTTACGGCAGAAGACGGAAGCCTTACCAAAGGATATCGTAATTACCCAGTGACTGAGTAGTGGAGGTTGGATAGGCCTGCTCCATGTATTCAGCTGCATTCGGTTAGACTGGAAGCCAACTCCAACATAGTTGTGAAAAGGCTAGGCAGGTGACGATGAGTCGTTCTATTGGATGAGCTCTTTTTTACTAATTTCACAAAGAATCGATTGAGCATTCGTTTTCCATTTTCAAGACTAAGTCGTGAACCTAATTTGTGGAATGAGAGGCTTTCCGTTGTAAAATCTTAGGTCTGATTTCCATTATTGCGAAAGTTTTGCGACATTATACGTACATGTTAATACATAATTACAATTTCAAACTTTGTGGCTGTCTGTTTTAAGATGTGTAATATTGTGGCTTCGCATAAATATTCGTGGTTTTCATTTAAATTGCGGTGTCTTCAGATCTCGGCCCACCTTACGAGAAGATCGTACCTTCATTCTTTTACTTTTTACTCTAATGTAAATTTAATTTTATTAAATTAGTTGCACTATTTCAACTGTCACGATAGCCAATTCGCCTAAATCCTTCCTTGCATATTATATTATACTTAGTCGCTTTTCGAGTTTGTACGCTTAGATGTGATTGCAACTTGCAAAATCTAATCTAAGTTAAAGGTTTCAAGGCAATGACGAATAAATAGACGTGTCCTACACGAAAATTAGAGCATTCAAAACCAGCGTAGACCATGAATGTAGCTACCTACTAGTACATCAATCATACAATGCGCGAAGAACAGGAAAGACCCATACCGACTCCTGTTGTTAGAACGAGATAAATAAATATATTTAGTTACGTCACTGGCGTGTCGCCGCGTCACTGGATGGTACGTGACTAATAACACGGCAGGCAATTACCTGTCATTTATTTTGCCAACATTGGGCGCCAGTAACGCATCTTAGGGTAATGTATAATTGTTTCAAGCTATGTATATTTATTAGTGTTGCAAAATCCGACGGCCCCAAACTTCAAATTGTGTGGTTTCGCAAACACTTATCAAACCCACGTCCTTCCGGCCACCCCTCTCTTGGGATGGCTGTTAAGCTTTTCCTTCATCCTCTCGAAAAGCACTTTAAGAAGGATGTAACATACTTCACGCCTGTATTCCCAAAAGTGGCACTAACCGGACACAAATTCAAACTCAAGGCTTACTATACTCCACTTGAAATAAGATTAGACATTTAAACAAACCTTTTTTACAGTTGGTTCAAACGATTTTGGCTTCTTTTCCGTAGGTATAAGGATCGCATTAAAAGAAAAGACATGGTTACAATACCAACTGTTTACTGCAGATAACATTTATCATGCTTCCATAGCAATAGAGGTCAAAATCAGTTGAACGGACAGTAAAAAAGGTTTATTTGATTGTCTAATCTTATTCCAAACGAGTACTGAGAAATTTTACAAAGGAAAATTCAATAAAATTATGTTCGACATTCCGATTTTTCTTTTTCCGATGTGGAAAATCCTCATGGATGTTGTCTGCCTCGGGGTAAGCGGAGGGGTCTATCAGACTCTTAACTGACTATAAACCAACCCGGTGCTCCCTTCCTTCACTTGGACCGGGAATCGTGGGAACTTTTTGTTGCTCCGGGTTGGACAATCCTCATGGATGTCCTCCGCCCTGGAGCGGGTAGAGGGTCTGGCAGAATCTTACCGTCTAAAAACTACCCTGGTGTTCCCTTTCCACATTTGTACTAGGGATTAAGGAATTATGTGCGCCTTCCACAAACCAAACCTAACCGAAACTCCACGCTAGTAGTAGATAAATCTTTTTTTTAGCTGAAATTGGATGTGTTAATTAATAATACAATGACTAAGTTGGTTTGTCTACCACCACGTTAACGGGCCGTCAACGAGAACGAGATGACGGCGCCGAAGTAGCGATATGATATACATACATTTACTATGACAGCGTATCCACCGCACATTCGTCAACGGGACGTCACGTTCGGTTCGAATAACTCGTTTCTTGTTGACGTGGACAAACGTTGTAAAGTTGTCCATGCATGTTCCAACCTACACCTACACCATACAAATTTCACTCTTACAAAATTCTTACCTCCGCTATCTCGAACCAACATGGCCGCCGAATCGATTCTCCATCGGAATGAAATCGCGACGCACAATGCGGACAGATAACCTATTGACATGCAGCCTCCGATTGGCCTATTGTGAACTTGACAGATGCTGAGTCACTGGCTGAATTGGGATCCAATTGCTGAGTTCAGGTTTTTGGAGGAAGGTAGATAATTATGGTCTTGAATAACTAAATAAGTTATCCAGATAGGTTCGTATTTTTACTAGTTTTTGTTACGTTCAGTAGAAGAATTTGACTAGAAGTTTTATTTTTTATTTTACGACCAGCAGCACCTCTCTTCGCGCGGTCCAATGTGTGCAGATGTGGTGACGTGTCAAAACATTCAGATTTATGTAAAAAGAGAAATACTGCTACGCATATAAATTGTATACAATAGGTAGATATACAAATAATATTACATTTTTGTTTAGGTCTACAGAAGAATTTTTATTAAGCTATTATGTTTCATCATCATCATTTCAGCCGAAAGACGTCCACTAAACCTGCCCCTTCAACTGTCAAGTTACTGAATACAATTAAAAGTTGAACTTGGTCATGGTCTGTGTGTGTACTAAATTTCATCCAAATCCATTCAGCCGTTTTATTTTGAAAGCGTATCAAACAAACAAAGCCCCAATGGTTACTTTGCGGAAAATATCGCTTTTGTGTGAGTAAAAGAAACGATTTCTATAGATACTTGCAAACGAATGTAAACGGAATATGTTACGGGCCAAAAGGAATATGTAAGTCGTAGCATGTGGTGTCGCGAATTTTCTGCCTACCCCCATGGGGAGAAGGCGTGAGTTGATGTGTGTATTCCCAACACTTAAACTTTCTCAACGAATTATTTTGTAAAAAAAAAACATTTTTGCCCTTTTTTTACAAGAAGAAAGGTTTTTATTAATACGTTTTTGTGTCACAATAATTATAAATTAACTAGCTGACCTGACAGACGTTGTCATGTCCGTCCAATAGTCATTCATATAGAATCCCTACCCTACCTACCCTGCCTACCCTACCTACCCTACCTACCCTACCTACCCTACCTACCCTACCTACCCTAGCTACCCTACCTACCCTAGCTACCCTACCTACCCTAGCTATCCTACCTACCCTAGCTACCCTACCTACCCTAGCTACCCTACCTACCCTAGCTACCCTAGCTACCCTACCTACCCTAGCTACCCTACCTACCCTAGCTACCCTACCTACCCTAGCTACCCTACCTACCCTAGCTACCCTACCTACCCTAGCTACCCTACCTACCCTACCTACCCTACCTACCCTACCTACCCTACCTACCTACCTACCCTACCTACGCTATAAACCTCACGGAGCCCGAGACCTTTCCAACGAATGCAAAACCGTGGAAATCGGTTCGTGCGTTCTGGAGTTATAGCGTCAGGAAGGAAAACCCGACTTATTTTTAACCGACTTCAAAAAGAAAGAGGTTATCAATTCGACATGTTTATATTTTTTTTATTTTTATGTATGTTCAGGCATAACTCCGTCGTATATAAACGGATTTGCAAAATTATTTTTTTGTTCGAAAGGGTCCCATTGAAATTTCATATAGATCTGATGATGTGTTTTGGAGACAGACAACGGAACTCTTCAAAAAATTACAGTAAATCAACCGCGAATGTTGCTATCGCATAAATATACATTGTTTTGACCCAAAGAATGATGAAATTTCGAATTGGTGTAGGGTAGGTAACAAAAAAGTGAAAAATAAAAACTTTTTTCAAAAAAATACAAAGTGCAAAATAACTTTAATTTCGGAAGGCGGTGACAAATAATTAAAATACACATCCAACGTCACCGACTTCCGAAATTAAAGTTATTTTGCACTTTGTAGTGTTTTTTGGAAGTCGGTTGTAATTTTTTTGAAAAAAGTTTTTTATATAGTAGATAAAATAGCAACTGTGCTCTATTTTATTTGTTAAGGCATTTATTGTAAACGTGTCCCTATTATAAATAACCGATTTTATTATTATTATTATAATAATCTAACCCGTCAATTAAAAACAAACTTTTTGTAAATAACTTAACATTTCCTTTTTTTAAATTTCAGGTATGAATCCATCCTGAATTAATAACGAAGTCGAATTAACGAAATGTGAGTAATTCATTTAATTAAGACCTCGTTCAAAGGTCCTTTAAAATAAAAAGGTCAAGGGCTGGGTGCGGACCAATTAGAAGTAATCGTTGCTTGAGATCAAATCATTTGGTGAAAAGTTGTCATGAATAATTTTGCGTATTTACCCGGGAATTTACCGCGTAGAATCCCATCTGTAGTCATTGTATGTCTTAATTTCTTGAAGTATGTTTTAAGTTTTTATTTTTAGAATGTTGGCACTATGTTTTTTTATGCATATGTTCATTTGTGCTTTTGTGTGTATAATGTGCCTTTTGTATGGTCTGAATAAATGTTTTATGTTTCTATCTATCTATCTACTCATTTCTTTCGAATAATAATAATATTTTCAAAATACAGCATACCATAAGTACTAATAAATGAAACGAATAATTACGTGACGAGAACTCACGAAACGTCAAACAGAGTAAAAATAGCTGTAATCCGTGAAATTTTGTCATAAGGAAAATATTAAGAAGCAAGAAAACCTTTGATGAAAAAGAGCATTTTTTCGGTATACAAAATGAAAAATGTATAAAAAGAAAATTCAGCTCTACGATACGAAAATATTGCATTTCATGTTAACTAATATTAAAAATACGAAAGTCAGTTTATTTGTTTGTTTCGCTTTCATACAAAACTCCCCTCAGTGAGAGAGAGAGTGACTTGGAATCTACCACGCGGGCCCAGTGTGGGTTGGTAAATGTCAGATGCCTTCGAATTTTTGGTTCTAGGACATGCCGGTTTCCTCTCGAAGTTTTCTTTCACCGTTTTGAGAGCAGTGGCCTCGAACGACCCACAGCTCGAAGTCGGAGATGTTACCACTAGACCACTACTGCTCGCGGAGCACCGCCGTGTCCTCGTGTAGGCGATTGGCGGCGGCGATCTCTCGCGGGAGAGGCAGTTTATGCGCCCTCACGGCCTTAGTCGCCGCAGGAGACGCCCTGGGCGTCGGAAATACCAGGCTGATCCCCGGCCACCGTAGGCGCGGGCTCCGGCACGTTGTGTTCCACTCGCGCCTCAAAGCGATATCAGAACCAACTGGTTGGGTCCGCAAGGGCCGATACCTACCAGGGGTGAGGGTTTTTCGAAAGAGATACCGCCGCCCCTGGCACACAGGCTATTGAGAGAACACGTGTTGATTTTAGTCAGTAAGTTTGACACGCCCTCCTGCTCCACCCAGAGCGGGAGAAGTTATTTGATAATTGCTCACGTTCAAAAAATAAAAATACACTTGTGCACGCACCGCCTTCGTAAATTTCTATAAGTGAAGCTAGGTGATTGAAACATATCCCCAAAGCTAAAGGTTGATAGCCTGACTTGGAACATGTTAGGAGCTTTCTTCTTCTATGTTAAACTCTTGTCAGAGCAGTCGTGGTCCTCATGAAATTTATTATCTAGGGGCTGATGTAATTCGCCTCAAGATTTCTCGCCATCTACTTCGATTTTTAGGGTTCCGTACCTCTAAAGGAAAAAACGGAACCCTTATAAGATCACTTTGTTGTCCGTCCGTCCGTCCGTCCGTCCGTCCGTCTGTCAAGACTCAGGAACGCGTGGAGGTATCAAACTGAAATTTCTATATGATACTTAGTTCTACTGTCCCTGGAAGCTGTAGAAAAATCAACCTTCTAAGTCAACGCAATCAAAAGATACAGCCATTTAGGCTGCAAAATTCCGCAAATTTTCGAAACTCGCACGGGAATCAAAACCTACAGGGTACTTCCCGTGAACTTAGAATCTTGAAATTTTGTACGAAGTCACGTCTTATAGTACAGATATAGGAAAAATTACGAAAACCGTAAATTTTTAGTTTCGTCATATAAAAAAAAATATTTTTGACAATTTTGAACTTTTACTTATATACCCACAGGTTTGTACGGAACCCTCGGTGCGCGAGTCCAACTCGCACTTGACCGGTTTTTTGTAATGTAATGTGCACTTATACAAGGGATCGCCTACTGCAGATTTTATTTGGTCAATCCATCTCATGGGTCAGCGTCCGCGAGATCTAGTGCCTTGCACTCTACCCTGCACGACAAGGCGCTCTATAGAGTCACAGTCACGCCTCGAGACGTGTCCGAAGTGTTTGAGGATAGTTTGGACCAGAATAGATAGACGCTTTTTGATGTTAAGTTCTTGGCGTATCAAGGTGTTGGTGTTCTCCGATACACTCGTTCCACGATACCCCATGCAAGCATTTTTCTCCAGCACCACATTTCCAGAGGGTCTATCTTTTTCTTCTCGATGTCACAAAGCAGCCTTATCTCAGCAGCGTATAGGAACATTGGGAAAACCAGGGTTTGAACCAGCCGGATCTTGGTGGCTTTTGTAAGATCTCTGTTCCTCCACACCTTTTTCAGTGAGTCCATCAATGACTTGGTTACCTAGCTAGGAGTTTTAGTCTGTGTCCAATCTGTACCTATAGTACCTACACCCACAATCGCCATTTGTGTTAAAGTCATCATCATCTGTCTAGCCTTTTCCCAACTATGTTGGGGTCGGCTTCCAGTCTAACCGGATGCAGCTGAATACCAGTATTTTACATGGAGCGACTGCCTATCTGACCTCCACAACCCAGTTACTGGGTAATACGATACCCCTTGGTAAGACTGGTTGTCAGACTTTCGGGCTTCTGACGACTGTCAAAGATCCACAAATGACAGCCGGGACCAACGGCTTAACGTGCTTTCCGAGGCACGGAGTATGTAAGATGGAGCACTTGGTATGTAAAGATGGTCACCCATCCACGGACCAACCGCGGCAAGGGTAGCTTAATCTGGTCGATCGACCCTTACAGCTGTGGTTATTTAGCCACAAGCCCCTCCGAAATTAATTAAATAATGCGAAAAGGTTACGTCATGTCCTTTCCGCAGGTAATGTCATTCCCATACATTTTGGCGTAGCGTTTAGCGTGAACGCTAACAGAAATGTGTTTTGTCTAGGCCTGCTGATTTAACTTCAAAATTCGGAAGCCAAGTCATTATACACTGCTGCTGAATAACGAATAGCATAGAAAATATCAGAATACCAAGGAATATTGAAATCTGAGCCGATCCAAATTTTTTCCGGAAAAAATATATTCCTCCAATTTTTCACCCTTCGAAGCTTCACACAGATTAATTACGTAAAATGAAAACAGTAATAAATAAACGTTTTCTTTCAACAAAAACGGAATAAATCTCGAATCAAAATCGCTCCGGCTTCCAATGCACTTTGTGTTTTATTGCTCCGATATAAATCAGAATTTCCTTTGTGTTATTCCATTGTAAGGGTGACCGATATTGCGGGATTGAGTCCACGATTTTTTTAAATGTATTATCTCTGGAAGTGCCTCTTGAATAAAAAATGTTTGCGATTTTGTTTAAAAAGTTCGGTATAGTGTTTAAAAAATAAATTAAAGCAAAATTTCGAGTAGTTCTTTATTAAAAATTCGAGTAAGTAGTTCTTCATCCAAAATTCTATAGTTACAGTACTTAATTATGCAAGATAGCAAAGTGCTTATAAGAGTGACTAGGTAGCAACCGTATTTTTCTTACAAAAATAAATAGAATATTTATAACACGTTCACATCTTTTGAAAATATTTTTTTGCTTTGGGAAGAACGCATCAGTTTTTGTATGTATGTTTTTTTTTACATAAAAAAAATTGCTACGAGGTCGTTTGTCTAGTGGACGCAAGCGCTACTACTGAGCACGAGGTTCGATTCCCCGGTTGGCCAAAGTGTTATTGGGTTTTTTTATGTGGAATTTCCCTGCAGCAGTCCGGAGTCTGGATTTGTGCACGATTGATGGCAATAGGCTCGCCCTCTATTAAATGGGACTTAAACATAATTGGCGAAATATGAGTGGACTATAGGTGACATCTCTGTCCAATCCCTCGGCGAAACAAGACGCGATGTTGTGTTATGTTCCAACAAATATGACATTAACTTGATAAAAGTAAGATAATAAACACAATACAGAATCTTATTTCTCTAACAGAATACGTATTATAGGTTGTTTGGTCGATATGGAAAACAAAAATGAAGAAATAATAAGGAAAGGAAGAATGCCGTTTATTTGGACACAGTTCGTGAAACGCTAAATACAATGACATTAATGAAAATAGTGAAAATAAATAACTACAAGATACAGATATATAACTACAGATAGACCGCGCGGAACACCAAGAGTGAAGCCAAAAAACTAAATACTAAAGCGTCGCATTGAATATATAATGCGAAGCTTTAGTATTTGTTTTTTTGACTCTTGGGTATTCCGCGCGATTTATCAGCCTTAATTTTATAATCTAAACAAAAAAAAAAAAACAATTACTAAAGCGTCGCATTGTATGTTACATAAAATACGACACTTTTTTTTTTTTTTTTTGGGTGGGAAATCATCAAATAACTTCTCCCGCTCTGGGTGGAGCAGGAGGGCGTGTCAGACTTTTACTGACTAAAACCCACCCGTGTTCCTTCAGTAGCCCTTAAGCCAGGGGCTGTGGTGTCTCTTTCGAACAAACCCGCACCCCTGGCAGGCATCGACCCTTGCGGGTCCCATCACTTTTGTGCTGACATCTCTTTGAGGCGCGCGTGGAACACAACGCGCCGTCGACTTGGGCTTGGTCCTTACCGGACAGCGAGCTAAAAATACGACACTTCAAGTACCTATTTGGTTTTTTGGCCTCACTCTTGGTGTTCCGCGCGGTCTATCTGCCTTTGTTTTATAATCTGAGACTACAACAGTGTGTGCCTCACGGCTGCGCCAAAAAGGTTCATTTCAGCATTAATGCCAGACAGACCCTTGCTGACGCTGTTTTCTAATGAGCCTTTAGGGATACTTGCCAGGGGTGCGGGTCGTTCGAAAGAGATACCGTGGCCCCTGGCACACAGGGAACAAGGGTGGGCTTTAGTCAGTGAAGGTCTGACACGCCCTCCTGGTCTACCCAGAGCGGGAGAAGACAAAACAAAACAGTTTCAACATTTTTACCTAATACATAATTTTAATACTTTAAAAATAAACAAGCAATCATATTAACGCGGGTAATAATAAAACTTTTGGCTTAAATTGTCACAAGATTTAGTGTTGTGTGTGCCCATTGGAATAAAACATAAAGAATTTAACAAAGTATAATCTTGCCATTGTAGTTTGAGCTTAAGTAAACGAATGGGAACATTCTCCTAAAACATAGGGATGACCTTTATCAGGGATTAGAGACTCGTGTCAGCTGTTTAAGTAAGTAACTTTAAAGTAAATAAAAACATTGTTGAACCTTCTCTTGTACCCGGTTTCTGAATTGAGACTTTGAAGTTGAGTACTTGTCAAACTATACTTTGACATTACTTAAGAAATCCCTTCAGTGTAGCCTGCGAAACTCAAAATTTCTTAAGGTTTTTGCAAAACTAAAGTGTTCTATTTAAAAAAAAAAACTTAGAAACCAGTGTTAATTTTTGATACAGGTATATTAACTGCCACTTATGTCATCATCATCATCATCTGCCTAGCCTTTTCCCAACTATGTTGGGGTCGGCTTCCAGTCTAACCGGATGCAGCTGAATACCAGTATTTTACATGGAGCGACTGCCTATCTGACCTACACAACCCAGTTACTGGGTAATACGATACCCCTTGGTAAGACTGGTTGTCAGACTTTCGGGCTTCTGACGACCCGTAACGACTGTCAAAGATCCACAAATGACAGCCGGGACCAACGGCTTAACGTGTTTTCCGAGGCACGGAGGGGTCTTGGTATGTAAAGATGGTCACCCATCCACGGACCAACCGCGGCAAGCGTAGCTTAACCTAGCCGATCGACCCATGCAGCTATTGTTATTTAGCCACAAGCCCCTGCCACTTATGTTCTAAATTATTTAGAAAAAATTTAAGTAAATTTTCCTAAATGCCATTTTGTTTATAAATTGTGGAATTGTGGAATAGCGATCTGAGGACCTAAATAAGTGACAATAAAATATAAAAACCTATTTAAACCAAATGTCGTAATATCCGATCGGTAAGTTGAACTCAATGGATACTACGTTGCATCGCTCATGTAATCTTCTCCTTGACACATCCAGTCTCTCTCAGCATCTGTGAAGAGTCAGAAGTACTTCCTTGCACCTGCCATCTTATATTGATCTGTAGAACAGACGACACGGTCACTTTCAGTAGTACAAGTATTTGTTGTTTTTTTTATTGCAAATTATACTGGTGTAACTTCTGTTACCTAAAAGAATGTCGTAAATGAAAGGTCGCAGATAAACATGGAGTGGTTTATCTTTCAGTCGTGGTTATAGATGCTAACCTGATTTCAAAGTGATTCTCAATTCGATTGGTATTTTTTTTTTAATGTATACCGATTACGCTGAGATTTATGATCCAATTTACGTGATTCTTCTTTAGTTTGATGCGAATAGTTGCCATTTGGTCCCATAAAAATTTAACATAGTTTAGTCCAGTCTAAGGTTGATGAAATTTCGAATTGGTGTGGTGTATGTACTAAAACTCTAGAAAGTGAAAAATTATTTTAATTTCGGAAGGCTGTGACAAAAAGTTAAAATACATGTCCAAAGTCACCGACTTCCGAAATTAAAGTTATTTTTCACTTTCTAGTGTTTTTTTTGAGGACGGTTTTATTTTTTGATAAAAGTTTTTTTTGTTCACAGGAACCAAATATTAATACGTAATCAGTGTACTGCCACCTGTGGTCTGTAGTCTTTAGGTTTATTGTTTTGACAGTCATGTACAATGTGAAGAAGACGAATCGGCAATAATTTTAATTTTGTATCTAATGACGTCCCCAGTGTGTATAAAATCAAAAGTCTTATATTCAAACTAAGCTGGGAGTCAGCACTTTTTGAAGGTCAAAATCACATAAGACAGTCCCCCAAAAACGCCCGCCCTTCACCACTTCCTAGTGCTTTAGCTGGGAAGAAGAAGTGGCGCAACAAACTCCCCAGCAGCACAGCTGTCTGTTAAGTTAGAAGAACTTGATTCTGTGTAATAATAAAAAATTAAATGATTTATAGAGTCTAATAAAATAAACAATTATATGAATGTAACTCATACAACCTGTCAGTAGGTAAGCTAATTCTGGTGAAAGAACACAAACATTTTCCTGAGTTAATCACAGCGCACAACTATTCTTATCGTAGTAGTCGTTAATACGAGTAGAATACACCTATACATAAATTTAATCAAATATATCCAAAAGCGTAGTCACTATAGCCGTGACCGTTGATGAAACCAGTCGTGGCCCAGTGGAAACTACCGCTACTTACGACTTGCATGAATAGTAGGTTCGAACCCTAACCGGCCCTTCACTTAGTGCAACTTATGTTATCAACACTGGTCTCAAAACAGCAAAGGAACACATCTTTCATTTTTATGGAAGCCATTTTCTATCGTATCTTTTCATCCCACGCTAAGTAAGTAAATAAAAACTTTTTTCAAAAAAAATAACAACCGACTGCCAAAAAAACACTACAAAGCGCATAATAACTTTAATTTCGGAAGTTGGTGACTTTGGATGTGTATTTTAATTCTTTGTCACCGCCTTCCGAAATTAAAGTTATTTTGGGCTTTGTAGTGTTTTTTTTGGAAGTCTGTTGTAATTTTTTTGAAAAAAGTTTTTTATTTTTCACTTTTTAGTTACCTACCCCACACTAATTCGAAAATTCATCATCCTTGGGGTCAAAACAATGCATATTTATGCGATAGCAACATTCGCGATTGATTTGCTGTAATTTTTTGAAGAGTTCCGTTGTCTGTCTCCGAAACGCATCATCAGATCTATATGAAATTTTAATGGGACCATTTCGGAATAAACCCCTTTCGAACAAAAAATAATTTTGTAAATCCGTCAATATACGACAGAGTTATGCCCGAACATACATAAAAAAATAAATAAATATAAACATGTCGAATTGATAACCTCCTTCTTTTTGTAGTCGGTTAAAAACTAGTTCCCGCACAGATAAATAGCAGAGTCATACATAAGGAAAGTCAAATAAAATGAAACGTAGTAAATCTAGGGGTCAACTGATGTGTCTAATAAAGTGGCCACTTTATGGGCCTAATTTACGAAAATTGTGCCAAGAAAATGGTAAGGAAGAAGGACTGTGGTTTATATTTTTATGCTAGCTTCTATTTTTGATGATGAGGAGATATTTAGGCTATCCATACGTAATTATGTAAATAGGAACAAAAGACTTCATTGCTATAACATTCAATGGACGTTTATCCACTTGCGTAATCAGCCTATAACGTGCCCACTGCTGGGACACAGGCATTTTCTCAATGAGATGACAGGGCCGGGAGCTTATTCACCAATTTTTGGTTCTAGGACGTGCCGGTTTCCTCACGATGTTTTCCTTCACCGTTTTGAGAGCAGTGGTGATGAAATAATTTATACAAAGTAAAACACCTGTCAGGGTTCGAACATACGACCTTCAAGTCGTAGCCGATTCCACTTGGCCACCACAGCGCCGTCCATGGCGCCTTCCAATGCAACCCTTTTATTTCCCACAAAACAACTTAAACCTCCCATTTATCAAGTAACAAAGAATCTAGGCTGCTTTGTTTACTTTGTATAAGTTACCCACCATAGTGCTCACCATGTAAACGGGAACGAGGTTGAAGATAAATAGTGATGTAGCGAGCTAGACTTTGTAGGGTTGTCCGTATTAAGTTGGCTTACAGCTGTGGAGCAATTTATTAAGTGGCTAGCTTAGAAACGTTGTTAAGTCGTTGCATCTGAGCAGATGGTTGGTTGATTGGTATTTCTCGACTTGCCTTACAATTCTTTATTTTTAGTTTTGATATTTTATAAGTTAAGAACTCATCTGGGGAAGTACAAACTAAATAGCTTTTTCCGTGGTGATGCAGTGGAAACACAGACACATGAGAAATTTTATATTCGTCTCTGAGATGGTAATGTGTCTACGATGGTATTGCAGATATCCGTAGACCACGGTTGCCATTTACCAGAAGGCCATTTCTCGTGATTCATGTCGCAATTTCATCTCAGCTATAGTTAATGTCAAAAATGTGAGTAAGTTAGAGGTTTTTTTATAGATAAAGACTAAGATTGCATTGCAAACGTGAGCCGCCAGCTTGTTAAAACATAACATACGTAATTAGCCTTAAAGTTCACACTGCTGTCCTTCCTTGAGATAAAGCGGGCTGTTATCCACCACTTGGGCTCAGTGCGGGTTGGTAAATGTCACATGTCTTCGATTTTTTGGTTCTAAGACGGACTTACTCACGTGGTTTTCTTCAACACTTCAGAGCAGTGGTGATGAAATAATCAAAGAAAGTCAAGCCTAGTCTGCGTTAGAGGCTACGACCCACAATTCGTATGTCGCAGCCGTTACCACGGGGCCACCAGTGCTCGATAAAAAAAAATACTTCTGTATTTTTTTAGTTATTGAGCACTGGTGGCCCCGTATATTTCGACGTAAATGATTGACTTTTGTACTACCCGTAACCCTATTACCAGTGTTGCATTTTCTACTTGATTTCCTATAAAACAATATTCGTTTCCTTTCTCAGTTTCTTGCTCGTGGTAACCCTGACCGTACCCCATATTTCAGGTAGCTACAAGTGGCGGTGTCACAGCGATCGCAGTGCATGCGTCTTGTCAGCTTGCATCGCAGCTCATGCGGAACTGTGACATCTATGTAGATTGTAGATTTACGCTTAACTAGGTTAGGTATATCTAAGCTAATGTAAAAAAGCTGAAGAGTTCGTTTTGTTTGAACGCGCTAATGAATGAAAAAACCAGTCGAATTTGAGAAATGCATTTTCATTTGATCGCCCTATTTTTGAAGAAAATCGCTTCGCCCAATTGTGAGGAATGTGGAGTTGTCGAGGATCTACAACATTTATTGATGGAATGTGCCCAATATGAGGCCAGTAGAGATAATTTAGTGAGGTCCCTGAATTGGAACAGAATTTATGTAGGCCCGAAGAATTGCCAAACTTAAGTGGCAGTGGGCAGGGCACATTGCTCGCAGAACAGATGGCCGATAGGGCCGAAAAGTTCTGGAGTGGCGACCGCGTACAGGAAGACGTAAAGTTGGAAGGGCTCCTACAAGGTGGACCGATGACCTTGTGAGGGCCGCAGAACCGGTCGAAGTGGCGGAGCTTGGGGGAGGCCTGTGTACAGCAGTGGACGTCTTTCGGCTGAAATGATGATGATGATGATGATGATGTAGGCATGTTCCATACAATTCTATCCCAACCAAATGGGGACGATGCGAAGGGTTTGTTCAAATTCATAGCCCACATCTTGTGAGAGTACAATTACTGTTTAGGATACGATGGGACTGACATACGCTATGCGTAAAAGCCCCTAAAAACAAATAAAGAAGAAAAAAATCTATTTGTCATCACGAAAAATTGTAAGCACCCATATGAGCCAAGCAAAATGAAAAAGAGTCTGAAACGCTAAGCGATAACGAAGCAATGAGCAGGCGATACGATACGACGCGACGAGTGGGTCGGGGGAACCCGTACCTGACATATGAGGTGTCATATTTTAACGCTACGTTCGACGCCGATGGGCTGCTTCCAATTTCATCCTAAGTTGTTGAATTCTACGAGTGCTTAATCATTGCAATTTAAACCTTAATTAAATGACGTAGAAGTCAAATGACACGCTTTCCTGACTTGCAATGGCTTTTCGTAACTATATTAGTTATGGCTGACTAGATAGAGATATAGTAGCAAGGAAACATGATTGTAATTTCTAGAGGAGGGTTTTAGTGGAATGCACACAGACTACGCTACAGTGTGGTCAGCTAATCAAAACAGAGAGAACGTAGCTTGATAAATGCATGACTAGAGTCTGGATATATTCAACAATTATTTAGACCACAGGATCACACCTTAGGAAAGCTATTGGTCTAAATAATGGTTGAACCTATCCATTATTGCGCCGTGTCCTCGTGGAGGCGATCGGCAGCGGCGATCTCTCGCATCCGGCCCTGGTCCAGGCCATGGTACGGAGCGAGAGTGCATGGGTAGCCATCACCTCCGGCGAAACAGTGATGCTCGCGAAGAGGGAGGCGGCACACGTGAGGGAGCAGTATATGCGCCCTCACGGCTCTAGCCTCCGCAGGAGACGCTCTGGGCGTCGGGAATCCCAGGCTGCTTCCCGGCCACCGTAGGCGTGGGCTTACGGACGGCGAGTAATGGGTAGCTCGCTGTCCGGTAAGGATCAAGCCCAGGTCGACGGCGCGCTGTGTTCCACGCGCGCCTCAAAGAGATGTCAGCACAAACCGACGGGGCCCGCAAGGGCCGATGCCTACCAGGGGTGCGGGTTGTTCGAAAGACACGCCCTCCTGCACCACCCAGAGCGGGAGAAGTTATTTGATGATTTCCAAACCAAAAAAAATAAAACCTATCCTTTATTCATTAATTACTTTAATTAGAGTAGGTTTATTATAGAGATAATAATCCGTCAAACATCTGATAAACTCAAATTCGAAAATTAACTGAGAAATTTTAAATTAGGATACCTACTTACTTTCTTTTTGCCTTAATTGGATAAAATACCTCACAATAATTAAATGTTTCGCTCTAATAAACCATTATGAAATGGCTAATTTGGACATCATAAGATGACTCATTAAGACTTCTTCAGACAGAGCCGACGCGACTCTTGTAGAATAATTTCCATGAAGTTTCTATAGAAATTCTTCTACGAAAGTCACGTCGCGCAATCGCGTCATGTCTGTTTGTGGGAAGCCTTTAATTCAACTGCTTTAAAACAAACTCAACGGACGGTTCACAATGTTTTCTTTTACCTCAAAAGCAATTGCGTTTTAAATTCAAACTGCCCATAAATACTTGGAAACAAATGGTCGCCATGAATACCGATACTGAGTAACAAGACGTATGTACTGAAACGGAATGTACTGTTACTGGAAGTTGGATAAACTAGGATAAAGAGGAAACCCATTCCTATTTATTTACTAAGACTTTTATTGTTTATCAGTTTGTGAAAGCTTGAAACTGTGCTTGAAGCTTGAATAGCTATGCAATCTGTGGTCGCATATTTAATGCTATACCTGACAGCATTAAAATCTTACCAGCTAATAAATTTGAAAGGTGTCTCAAAGTATGGTTAAGGGAAAATAATTTCTTCTCAGTATAATCGACATATTTAATAAGATATTGAAAAATAATAAAAAGAAAAGTCCTCACTGACTGACTGACTCATCAACGTCCAGCCCAAACCCTTGGGGCTAGAAAGCTGAAATTTTACACAGAGGTTCCCTTTATAATGTACACAAGGAATAAGGAAGGATTTTTCGAAATTCAACTAAGAGAGTTAAATAGGAAATGAAAGTTTCGCGCGGGCGAAGCCGCTGGCTAAAGCTAGTACGTACTCAGCCTATAACGTTCCCACTGCTGGGACACGGGCCTCCTCTCAGTGAGAGGGAGTGGGCCGTAATCCACCACGCGGGCCCAGTGCGGGTTGGTTAAAGCTAGTGTATAGTAAAAATGAAAATCTACCCTGATTTGCCGTTAAAAAAAAAAATTATAGTTATAATTCAATTAAAATGGAGTACCATTTTAATTGAATTATAACTATAATTACTTTTTTTTAATTAATCGTTAATTCAATTAAAATGGTACTCCATTTTAATTGAATTATAACTATAAATAAGTAAAATTTAATCATGTTATGTATAAACCCAAATGTTTGCATGTCACAGTCCGTATTATGACTAATTGTTTTGGGTCTGTATAATTATTTATGTTAAGACGACGAAATTGTACCAACACTTATGGCAAATAGATTTGATTTGATTTGTGTTCATATCACATCATCATTATCTGCCTAGCCTTTTCCGAACTATGTTGGGATCAGGTCTAACTGGACGCTGAATACCAGTATTTTACATATTGAAACTGGCTATCTGACTTCCATAACCAAGTTCCATGGCAATATCAGAATCAGACTTCAAGCAGATCAAATTGCCATCTCTTTTTAACTCACTCTATAACACTATACTATTATAAAACTAGCTTTTGCCAGCGGCTTCGCCCGCACGGAACTTTCATCCCCTATTTAACTCCCTTAGGGGTTGAATTTCGAAAAATCCTTCCTTATTCCTTGTCTACATTGTAATGGGAAACTCTATGCAAAACTTGAACAATTACGTGTGTATTTTTTTAATCGTCAAAACAGGATTTCACATTGGGTCCTTGGCTCCTGATTGCACTCCGTAAAAAATTATAAACGAACGATCGACTTCAGCCATTAAAGGTAACAGCACAGATTTTTACGATAAAAATACAAAGGGAAAGAAAGGGATAAAAGAATTAAAATTTCTTAATGAAAGAAAGGGACTTTTCGTAAAGACATCAAGGCGCGACTCATCCGTGTGCTCATTTACCCATATGCACACAGTATACATATAGCTCATGGAAGCGTTAGGTGACGATGACGCGAGTTCCATGATTTTTGTTCACCCAAAAAGTGCTCAACGCGCCTAAAGAAGTTTTCACTTCAAAAATACTTGGAAGATTGAACTGCCTGAACTGCCAATCCACACTTCATCATCAGCCTACAGCAGTCCTCTGCTGAACATAAGCCGGCCCAATACCACTGACCTCAATCTACACCCACCCTCCTCAAACTTGCCCGCACGGACTGATTTTCATTCTACCTTCTTAAAAAACAGTGAATGAAGAGTTATAAAGTGGTCAGTTTATAACCGTCAGTTCACCGAAGTGCCAGCGACAAGATACGACCGCCCATTCCTCCCGACCACAGAGCACGGAATAGCAACGACTGGAGATGGTAATACTAATAAAAACCATGGCGCCGAAAGTGCGTTCAGCTGACAATTTTTGTCGCGGACGCCATTCAAAGCAATGACATACTATATTTAGTTGCACTCAATATTGGCAAGATAAATGCAAGCTAAATGCCTGTCGTGCTATTAATCACGTACCATCCACTAAGGGAGAGGCAACAAAACAGACGATCAAACGTAACAATTACATGTGAACGTTTGGATATCAAAATGTAATGTAAAAGTAGAGTGTTATTGCTGTCATTACTTGCATTTGAAACATACCAATTGATGGATTAATCATCTTGACCAAAAAATGAAATCCATCCTCTCCTCGGCAAAATATTAAAGGGTATTTATTGTAATGCATCATAGGACCGATGCGTTACACTGATACGCTGAAGGTTGCCACCATCACGTCGTTGAATGACAATGTCAGGACTCTCCTTATTCTCTCCAACAACCACAATGGCAAAAATAAGAAAGTGCGCGTAACATTCGAAAATTTAAGAAAACTTAACGACCGTATTAACTTTTCTAATATTATACCAGTGCCAATTCAATATTAGCTAAGACAGGACAACGTCTGTCGGGTCAGCTAGTAAATAAATAAAATATATCTATTATACGTCTTCACGTGACCAAAGGACTGGCCTATTTTTCGGCCAAAGAATCAGCATTGCCATATAACGTGGCAGTGCTGTCAGACTTTTGGGCACTTTTCCCATTGACAATGATGCGGACGTATTTTTTGATGTGGTTATTTTATTGTGATTATGTGTGATTATTTTATTTTTTTATGTAACTGTACATATTATTATTTTAAGATAAAAATGATCTTAGCAAAATTATTAAATAGATTAAACACAATAAAAAGGATAATACAAATAAAAATAAAACAAAATAAATGACTTACGGTCTTATTCGAACATCTAAACAGTTGATAAAGTCTGATTTTCGAAGAGAATCCAGACTTTACCAACTGTTTAGATGTTCTATAACTTTTTATGAATGAGGCCGTTAATATCTACCTTACCCTGCTGACGGCAACATGCCTATCACAGCAGTGCCACCTCTAAAATCGGCCGTCGAGACTTCGCGTTACTCTGTACTTCCAACAGTTCTCCATTTTTATTCGGTTCGTTACGGAAAATCTATTTATTTGCGGGAGTTTGCTAGTGCGACGGTCTTAATTATTTTCTTTTGCAGCCAATCAGCGTGGATTGGCGGCGCAAAAAGTGCAACTTTTAATCTGGTGCTAGATTGAATTTTGTATTGATAGTGGGAATATTGAGATTAGAATTTGGTGTTTTTGATAAGTTTATTCTATTTTAATATTGTTTTGTTGTGCTCAGCGGCGTATGATTGGTGAGGCTTATGTCCAGCTGTGGACTCCTGAAAGATTAATTTAGTATTTCTCTTTAAAAAAAAATCTTGTTTGTCAACGAAATTAAATGATTGATAGTGGAGTAATTTTCCACATTTTTTTTCCACATTTTATGTATTAAACCATATTGCCGCCCTTACGGGTGAGGCACATCTGAATGACCGCCAATTTAGACCAGCTTGGCGAGACTGGTTTACCTCGAGGCGAGTGACCCCCGACTAACCGATACAGAGAGAGAATTTCAATTTTAGTGGTAGCTAGTGGTAGTAGCTGGGAGTCGAGTCGAGTCGACTTACGAGTCGTAGGTGGAAGGTTCCAACCCAGCCAGGCGCTTTCATCATCATCATTTCAGCCAAAAGACGTCCACTGCTGGACATAGGCCTCACCCAAAAGGGGGTTTTAGCCATAATCGCCACGCTTGGCAGGCTGGTTGGCGATCGCAGTATGGCGGTAAAATGCACAGAGAACGTTGCTGCCCATTCTTTAGTAACTCACGGGAAGAAATGGGATGGTGCTATTCTTTTACGTCCGGCACCACACGGAATAGCGGCCAGACGCTTTACTTTGTGTAATTTATTTCATTACCACTACTCTCAAAACGGTGAAGGAAAACATCGTGCAGAAACCGGCATGTCCTAGAACCAACAATTCGAAGACATGTGACATCTACCTAGAGGAGGCCTGTGTCCCAGCATTGGTAACATTATAGGCTTATTATGTTTGTATGTATGATCGAATGGAAAAAAATCAGGATTTTAAAAGAGTGTCCATGGAGTTTCTTACCTGTTCTTCTCCATAGGTACCTACGCTTTGGAATGGGCAACTAGCTTCGTCTTTCTAACTCACCGACCTTGACAATTCAAAAGTGCCTGTAATTGGTTTATTTGAAATAAATGGTTTGAGTTTGAGTTGAGTTTGAATGAATAAATGAATGTCTTTATTTGCCAGAAACACGGTCCATAAAGGATATGTAAGGGTATGTTATGTAATGTTACGGCGTTATGAGGGTTTTCTGGCAGCACTGAGACGTCAGGTCCGGGCACCTGTCAAGTGTCAAAGCGCCTACAGACTGAATGGTGAACGAATGAATGAAACGAATGACATTAAACATTTTAAGTTCATAATCGTACTGGAAGACCTCTTGTCAAAGTGGCGCCAACTGGTGGCTTGAATATTCAAGAACACCCTCATTGTTTATATTTACCTATTCGACAATCAAATTTTTTATTTGGATTCACCGGAATCTTTAGAATACAGTGTGTATTCAAATTTCGTATTCGAATTTAACTTTACCGATATCTATTTTCTAGGATTCAATGCATAGCTCCAATATCCATCTTGGTAAACCACTCCTGGTGTCAAATAAACCCACAGACATTCTAGAAGCCTCTACGATAATAATTAATAGCTCAGCCGTATATATAACACCGGTCGAAAAGAATAGCACCATCCCATTTCTTCCAGTGGGTGTCGTAGGAGGCGACTAAGGGACTTACTAGAGAATGGGCAGCAGCGTTCTCTATGCATTTTACAACCATACTGCGATCGCCAACTCGCCCGCCAAGCGGAGCGATTATGCCAACACCCCCCCCCCCCCCCCCCCGTTTGGGGGAGGCTTATGTCCAGCAGTGGACGTCTTTCGGGTGAAATGATGATGATGATATACAACACTAGCTTGATAGTACATACGATCTGCTAGACAATTGTGTAGCCAATCGACTTGTACATGAAGATAGAAAAAGCCTTGAAAACAAATCATATTCTATTACGCAAGATTCATCTGCCTAGCCTTTTCCCAACTATGTTGGGGTCGGCTTCCAGTCTAACCGCTGAAGTGAATACCAGTATTTTACAAATAGCGACTAATCTGGATAGCAGTGGTGACACAGTGAAAACGGCTGCGATTTACGAGTTGTAAGTCGTAAGTTCAGCATCGTGAGGAAAACGGCATGTAGAACCAGATATTCGAAGACATATGACATCTACAAACCCGTTCGCGTAAATTATCTCTCACAGAGAGGGGGCCTGTGTCCTAGCACAGCGCAGCATAGGCTGACGATGATGATGATGACTAATCTGGCCTCCACAGCCCAGTAACTGGGTTACACAATAACACCCAGTAAGACTGGTTGTCAGACTTTCTGGCTTCTGTCTAATCGTAAAGACAATCACAGATCAAAAAATCACATCGGAACCAACGGCTTAGTACACTTTCCGAAGCACGAAAGAGGTCTCGGTATAAAATACATGGGCACCACGGGCCGACCTCGAAAAGCGTAGTTTATTTAACCTAACCAACCGACCCGTGTGGCTGTTTCTACTTAACCACGAGCCCCTCGTTTCACGCATGATTAACATAGTAAATTCATCAATTTAAAATGGCAGTATTTCCTATTACCTAGCATATTTCAATTTCCTATTTCCGGTTAGGCTATGTCAATTTTATGCATGGGTGTATCAAAATAGGTTTAAAACAATGTAGCTGTGTTAAAATTACGTCCGGTGCCCCCTAGGTCGTGCCTACTTTGTACTGGCCCTATTTACCCGACATATCTAATGAGCCAACTTTTTTTTTTGTTGATCTAAAAAGGGTTTAATCTGGAATTCCTACCTGAATGCGAAAGCCGTATCATCGAATTTGTTTCGTAACAATACCTATTTTTTACATTTCTATAAAAGCCTAAAGTTTTAAATTATTTGTAGCTAGAAATAAATTCAGATGAACTTTGAAATTATCTACAATCTTTACTTAAACACTGATATTCATGACAGATGGCGCTCTCTGCTTTTAAATTTAGGTACTGTTTTGAAAACGAAAATCTATCTATTTGGTTACCACCGTAAGATCGACCGAAGTCCGAACGCAGTAACAAGCAAAGTGAACAAGGCTCCGCAGTATGATATTTACGCAGTAAAATCGTTCGCAGTAGAGTTTTACGATATAACGAAATATTGCAGTAACAAGACGTCGATTTAACAAGGCGTCCGCAGATAGAGATGTCGTTGAAAGGTTTTCGAAGAACCAAAATTCCTTTAATCTAGACAGACTACGCCACTGTCATCGATACAAATCAACTTAACATTCTACTACACAACTAAACATTTTCTTATTCAACCTTTTTATACTAATGTGTACAAGCCTATACAGCATCCTGGCTGCTTCTGAAGCAAGAGTTGGAAGGATGCTGTTACAAAACCCCAGCTCGCACATACTATTATATAATAGTAACAAATCTCGACTTTCCGGCTCTTTCCGGACAATACCCATGATGAGATAATAATCGTCTTAAATCAAGTTGCAAAAATTAACCTATTTCAAAAATCTGAACTAAATTATTAATGCGAATGTAGATACGCGATAACGTATCTAGCCAAGTTCAACGAAAAAGGAACTGGTGACGCAGCAGCCGTGTGTACACGTGTGTACAACACACGAACCATTTTGAAACACTTTTGACCCCTTAATTACTCCAAATCGTTTAACTAGAACCCCAAAAAATTCGTTCAATATTGAGCTTCAATTTATCCTATGTTTTCTGCTTTGTGTAAATAATTCGACTGTTCTATATTTAAGAAGTTATATTTTTAAATAGCAAAACATTTTTGTAGCAGAAAAAACCAAGAAATTGGGTTAAAAATTGATTTTAAAATGAATTGTATTCTTAATAAATTATTACAGGATTATTATCTGTAGACTTTGGAACTTGGTATTCAATCAGGTAACAATTCAACTATAATTATTCTTAATATTGAACTTGGCTACCATTTTCACATTTATATATTTGACGAGTTACCTTTTTACGCCTTGACGGGAATCAAATTTTGTAAACGAGTGTACCGTGACCTGGTTTAGGACATAGGATAATTTCTGACCTGCAAAAGCAAGTACAACCATGAACAAAACATAACCTAAACAAAAAGTTAAACTGAACTTGACAATATAACACAACAACTTAACCGTAGTTCAAACGAAACCATCTCGGACATCAAAATGTAAACGAACCAAGTTAAGTGTTTCCTTGCATGCAGTTAAATGTCCAGGTATGTTTAACTAAGCAGAACATTGCTACAGCGAATCAACAAACGGTTACTACATTTAGTAAACATGAACTAACAAGGCTTCATTGTTTAGTTTCGCTTTGAAACGTAAATGCCTATTATGTGGTGTATTTTCATGAGTTTTTGGCTAAGTTTGTGACTAAGCGAACAATGGGTGAAACTACTCAGGCTGGTAAATAGGTGTGGTAAGTTATTCTCCGCGGTTCTTGGTGAAATCACTTAAATGAGCAGCGTACAATTAATTTAGCACATAACATTACACCACGACTGTACTCTACGAAGGGATTGACAGAAGTACACCCACATTTCGCCAGTTATAGTCTGGATTTGCGCCCCGTTGATGGCACTGACCCCCTTATTTATAAACGCTGCTTAAAGTTAAGCAATGATTAGCGACTGATTAACCATACATTTTTGACGTTTAAACACCTCTTAACTTTAATCATCGTTTATGAATATGACCCTCAAGGGGTCAAGTGATAGTCCGCGGTCTGGGGTCATATCAATGAGCAGTGCAGAAATAATTCAGTAGGTGCCATTTTCTTTTCTTTTAGCTAGTACATGGCGTGTGTGCGAACACTGAAAATACGGCTGATTGAGAACCTATAATAGAAAAACAGCCGATACTGGTGAGCAGCACAATTTTCCAAATAAAAAAAATATATTTAAAATAATATTTGGTCCAGAAATACATGGCGCAAAATAAAAATATTTGTATTACATAGGACCCTTAGGTGCTAGATTATTAAAAAATCCCTGGACCGTATACTAGGACACCCTGTGTCTAGGTGGGGGTATTTGGTAAAGCTGATATCATGATGAGCTACGTAATTTATATTTAAGTTTGCACTAGTCGCGGGCTCGAAACTCACTGGTGAGCCTGGCTAAGAAGCACACGGTTTCACCAGACACCGTGTCAGACAGAGATAGCATCAGTGATGAGCAGTTAGACGCTAGTCTACATGCACAACGTTTTTGAATGAGATGTAGGATCATTTATGGTAAAACAGGAGCGTAAAAGAAAAGCCTTTCGGAAGATCGGGTTTTATGAAAAAACCACTGTATAAATCAATAACCAATAAAGTTTCTTGAAATTTTCAATATTTGAGCTTCGTTGGTTTTTACGCTTTTTTTATTACTTAAACACGCTCAAAGTTAAGTAAAATTAGCAAGAAATACGGATCTTTGTTGGCTTATAACTTTTTAATGTCTTTTTATTTTAGTACTCTGTTTCAGCACAGACAATATTAATAATGTCGTCTAAGTACCTGGTACTTATTGACAGGCCTGCGCTGTCCTAATACATTTATCTCTATAATTTGAAAATATTGTTAAAGCCAATTATTTTTAAAAGAGTAACCGTGGAGTTTCTTGCCGGCTCTTCTCCATAGGAAACAACAATTTGGAACCGTGCACCTAGCTTCTGACGTTTCATAAGTGCCCATGCAGGTTTATATGAAATAAAATTATTTTGATTTGATTTGATTTGAATGAGACTGAACCATAAAATGCTTAATTTTTTATGTATATTGTCTAAATAGTAATACACTCCCGAAGTTTGTATGGAAATAATGTCGACTAGGTTCACTTTAAGTTGACCGCAGCATCACTGGCTAAGTTGTGTGAAATATTGTTAATCAGATTTAGGACTACTTACTTGCTCAAGTAACATTAAATAAAGACAAATGAGACTTTCTTTTTTTGTATTATATATCTAGTATGCCACCTCTTTTACAACCCAAAGTAATGAACAAAGACTGACAAGGGCAGAACCTTCGGTTACACGAAGGTTGCCGCCCTTATATTAACAGGGTTGTCGCAAGCATCACAATTTATCTATATACTACATGTCAAAATTACAGCTTTTTACTAAATGCGTATCAAAGTTTAAACGGTACTATAACATAAAAAGTAAATATTTTGTCTGTGTCTTTTTTCCGACTAATCTACGAAATAGCTGGACCAGTTTTGACGGGACTTTCATTAATAGATAGCTGATATTATAAGGAGTAACAAACACTACTTTTTTTCTCGGTAGCACGCGGGCACATCTATTAATGAACACTAAAAATGTTTGAAGCATGAAATAGGATTGCGTCGTTGATCTAGTTATTCAGATCTACAGTGATCGCACAGTGATTTTTTTTAAGACACTCTCATTAGCAGCCCGCGGTCTGAATTTTTATCTAGTTAATATAACAATGGGCTGGATCGTATTGCAATTAAATAGACACAATTATAAAACTTATAGATTCTCTCCTAAGAATCTATAAGTTTTATAATTGTGTCTATTTCATATCAGAGAGATAGAAAGGAGATTAATAACATAACTAGCAAAAAGTGAGTGTACTATTCGTCCCCAGTCTACCCCTTCAGGAAAATAAGGCTTGAGGTTGGCAATTCATGAAAAAAAAATTGTGGCACACCGGGAGTGCCGGCAGAAGTGAAAACTTGACCAATTACGTGTGTATTTTTTTAATCGTCAACTCAGGATTTCACATTGGGTCCTTGGGTCCTGATTGCTCTCGGTAAAAATGATAAACGAGCGATTGACTTCAGCCATTAAAGGTAACAGTACATATTTTGACGATTGAGATACAAAAGGAAAGAAAGGGATAAAATAATTAGAATTTCCTAATGAAAGAAAGGGACTTTTCGTAAAGACATCAACGCGCGACTCATCCTTGTGCTCGTTCACCCATATACACACAGTATACATATAGCTCGTTGGTATATATACACAGTGTACATATAGCTAATGGAAAGCGTTCGGTGACGATGATGCGAGTTCCATGATTTTTGTTCATTCAAAAAGTGCTCAACGCGCCTAAAGAAGTATTGACTTCAAGAAACTTATACACACACACACTTTTACAGGCACATAGTGACCTTATTGGTGATGTTGTTCAGAAAGGTCAGGTGCGTAGAAATCGCAACCGACGTGCGTGTTTGACCTGAGGGGCAATTCTACTAATTTTAAGAACGTTCACAGTCTGATCTCAGTGTCAATCTGTCAAAAATACCTCGATTTTTCATACATTTTTGACATTTGCTTGTCGCTGAGATGAGACTGCGACTAGATTTTGAACGGTTTTAATTACGAGAATTGGCCTTCTGATGTATGAACGTAAACGAGCAAAAGAAGGATGTAAGGATCGTAGCAAGTGGCGTTCTTAAGTTTCTGCCATGGGAAGTTTATGTAGGTATGTACTTCAGCTCGCGACTTCGTTCGCGTAAAATTGCTACCCCGTCCCACCCCGTCGCTTCGAATCGCCTGCCCGTACGAGTACTTCCTTCGTATTCGTGATTTTTTTCTCTTTGCTCGTCTCTTAATGGTCTTAGCGTGATGTTATATGGCCTTCCTCGATAAATGGGCTATCCAACTCTAAAAGAATATTCCTATTCGAACCAGTAGTTCCTGAGATCAGCGCGTTCAATCAAACAAACAATCTCTTCAGCTTTATATTATTAGTATAGATGATTAAGATAAATGAGGGGCTTGTGGCTAAGTAACAATAGCTGCGCGGATCGATCGATAGGGTTAAGCTACGCTTGCCGCGGTTGGTCCGTGGATGGGTGACCATCTTTACATACCAAGACCCCTCCGTGCCTCGGAAAGCACGTTAAGCCGTTGGTCCCGGCTGTCATTTGGGGATCTTTGACAGTCGTTACGGGTCGTCAGAAGCCCGAAAGTCTGACAACCAGTCTTACCAAGGGGTATCGTATTACCCAGTAACTGGGTTGTGGAGGTCAGACAGGCAGTCGCTCCATGTAAAATACTGGTATTCAGCTGCATCCGGTTAGACTGGAAGCCGACCCCAACATAGTTGGGAAAAGGCTAGGCAGAATCAGGCAGATAATGATGATGATTAAGGTAAAATTACTGTGTTTTTAAGCAGCAACATTATACAATACCTACTATTAAAAACTGACCATGTATGTAGATGTAAAAATACTCCAAAAATCTACACCCACACAGAAATCAACAAATTCCAAACACCCGGTACGTACGTACGCACTAAATCAAATCTCAACACCTCGCAATACCTAACAAATACATTTTTCTTTCTTTCTTTTCTTTCTAACATGGCTCTACCCTGTAATTGTGCCGCCGCCAACGTGCCAGCCCTACAAAATAAGGGTGGCACTGAATCTTTTAACACGACCGCGGACTTTGATTTGAATTTCAAATAGGGCAGCCGCCATTAATCGCCAGGACACGGTACGGTCAATCGTGGGCTAAGAGTTGGTGTGCGCTGGCGACTGAGTTGTGAATTTTCGTGGGTTGGTCGAGATTTTTATTGAAATGTTAGATTATTCCAGCGGGTTCGCGCGCGTCGAAGTAGCACATCAAGCTACCCCAATCAGTCAAATTTCTTTGATAAGTTTTCAACTTTATAACGTAAGCGTAAAGCCTCGTATTCATGGTAAACATTTTGTTTAGCAACATGGTTGCATACACATGTTGCAGAGTTGACGCCCGGCGAGCGAAAACATCAGTTTATCAACAAATGTTGACGTGTGTGGACGTGTTTGCAACTGTTTATAAACATTTTATACATCAGATACAGAGAACACAACAACATTACTTCCTCGTGCAACATTTTACGTGTGTGGACAACCCATATTGATTTAATTAAACAAAGTTTCCAGCAGCATTCTCGCCGTTGATCAACAACGTTGATCAACTGTTGCTAAACAAATGTTTACCATGAATACGAGGCTTGAGGTTCATGTTCATGTTCAATTGGAAAAATTTGACAGTTTAGGGTAGCTTGATGTGCTGGCGTCTGTACTACCAAGGTAAAAAGTATCCTCTGTTAACACGGGTTTTAACTATCTATGCGCCAAATTTCATCCAAATCCGTTCTGCTGTTTTCGCGTCATTGAGTAACAAACATCCAAACATTAACATTATGTTAATTAGTAATTAATTTAGTTCAAAATTATTTGCTGCAAAACTGCTGCATTCACTTTTAAGATTGACTGGCGAAGTCCATACATTTAACAATGTAGTTTGGGCCTTAGGCAAGTCATTTCTGTTACTAAGCAATTGAGTTATTCTTTGTAGGATAAATTAGTACGCAAATAGGTATTTTCGTAGTACTTATACAAAAAATTACGCTCCTTTTTAGGCAGTCTAGAGTTTTGTACAAAGCATCGAAAATTCTATTACTATTGAATTTGTCCATAAAAAAAATGTATCCGTCAATCAATTTTCCTACCAATTCAAACGTAAAAGTGTGTATTTTTTATGGTATTGAAAAATGGTGTCTTAATGTTTTTTTTTTTCTGGCATCGGTATGTTTCTGAGATTACATAATTTTTTGTAAAAACAAGAAAAGTATGCTGCACTATGTTCACACCTTTTACTTTTAAAAGCCCTAGAATAGTGACTACTTTAGCGAAACTGTCAAAACTCGTAAAGGTCGTCCCCAGCCAGACTACACGACAAGTCACTTTCAGCTGAACACAAGGGACATTTTAAAAGTAAACTCAATATGTGGACCCTAGTTTTAGAATGTCGAGTCTAGTTTTTGGAACTTTCTGCTTTAACTATTCACTATGTAATAAGACCCGCAAGTTGCCCGAAAAAGTGTCCAAACTGATAAGTCATTTATTCATCATCATCATTTCTGACGAAGCACGTCCACTGCTGGACATAAGCTTCACCCAAGCACGGCCATTTCGACCGCTTCTGTAATGTAATGGCGTTGTAATGTAATGGTAAATGGTGACTATGTCAAGTCTTTGCGACATTGTGTGTAAAAACTTAAAGGTAAATAGGTACGTTGAAAAAAAAAAAACATGGCCCAAAATTGGAAAGCCCGAACCCTGATTGGTTAACACTTGTTCTGAAAATTCATTTAGTTGCTGGTCAAGTCTTTCTTTCTGAAAATCAAGTCTAATTAACACATTTACACAAAAAAAATGAAATTTGATCTGAGGCCAGAGTAATGAATCAGCTTTCACACGTTCTAATCTTATTTTGAAATCATCACTGCTGGACATAGGCTTCCCCCAAAAATCGCCACAGCCACCGGTTTTCACAAATTCGTCGGTCTACATCGTTGGGGCTTACCCACGGTACTCCTTCCGGTTCGCGGTCGCCACTCCATAACTTTTGGGCCCCATCGACCATTTACTCCGCGAGCAATGTACCTCGCCCACTTGGAATGTTCTAATCAGACGCAGTAATTAACCATCTTGAATTCTGCCCGGGGTGCGGGTTTGTTAGAAAGAGATACCGCCGCCCCTGGCATACAGGCTACTGTGGGAACACGGGTGGGTTTTAGTCAGTTAAAGTCTGACACGCGTTCCTGCTCCACCCAGAGCGGGAGAAGTTATTTGATGATTTCCCACCCAAAAAAAGACTTCTTGAATTCATACAAGCCTAGTGCTTACTTTGTGTAAGATTAGGGCCCAGCGCAGATTTTCTCAACCATTCGATACGCTTCCTTACCGAAACGAACACCAATCAATGTTATCATAGGAGTGTTATAAACACTGTTCACAAATCCAAAACACGAAAACTTTGTCAGTTGAAATCAAATAGACGACCGCTATTCTTCTCACAGCTGTTTGCTGACAAGGCCTAGCCTGTCGAATGCTTGTGAAGCTATGCAGAACTGTTAAAGGTGTATCTTAGCTACATAATTTCAGCCGTACAGGACGATCTTTAAGGTTTAATCAAAATCCCGACACTTTTCCCGGCATATATATGCAGATGATGATGAATCAATAATTTATTAATCAATTAACACACACAAAAAAAAAAAAAATTACGTCAATATTAGCTTAAAAAATAGGACTCAAAACATCTAACTAACCGTCAGTGCGCGGCGTTCCTTATGCATAAAGAGAAGTTTACACTATGTCAACTGCCGCTTCCAATTAGGACAACAAATAGAGTGCCTAGATAAAAGCTAGCTTTCAAAATGGCGTCGTTACAGCCGTAATTAAAGCTGGTAAAAAGACTACGCTGAGCAGATTAAGTGACATTTGTATTTCATTAGGTGTTTTTTCTTTTTTTCTTTGAGGAAATTTCTTGTTTCATATAATGTTACTAACTGTTGCTCGCTGCTTCGCCCGCGTGGTGGTTGAAAATGGTCCCACGGGAGCTTACTACCTGGATGATTTATCTGTATAGATATTAATATTAAAAATCAATAAAATTTCTAAAATAAAAGTAGCCTTAGTTACTCCTTATCACATCAGCTATCTGCCAGTGAAAGTCCCGTCAAAATCGGTCCAGCCGTTTCAGAGATTAACCGGAAGAAACAGGCAGAAAATTAAAAAAAAAATGATATTTTGGTATATGACACTCCAATTTTATTTATCTGTATATACGAGTACGTATAGAAGAAATAGGTCGCCATGCGGCTAGGTAACCTTGTCAATTTAATGAGAGAGAGAGATTGAGATTTGCCAATAAAGTTTTTGATCAGAATTACAGAAACGGGGTGTTTTCTCCATAGAGAAGACGAAGAAGTCCTCTGTTGTTGTTTTTACTTAATGAACGATGACATTTCTTTTCGTTTATCTTGCAATCAGTTTTTAATGAAAACTTATAGAAAAAAAAAAATACACATCACCCACGGGAAGAAATGGGATGGTGATATTCTTTTACGTCCGGCACCACACGGAACACGGCCATATTTAAGGATATGTTAATGTAACAAGTCCTTAAATATGGCCGTGTTCCTTAAAGAATAGCACCATCCCATTTCTTCCCATGGGTGTCAAATTTAGGCGATTAAGGGACTTACTAGAGAATGGGCAGCTGCGTTCTCCATTCATTTTACCACCACAGTGCGATCGCCAAACCGCCTGCCAAGCGTGGCGATTATGGCATAGCCCCCCTTTTGAGGGAGGCCTATGTCTAGCAGTGGACGTCTATCGGCTGAAATGAGGTCATAATTGGAAAAAGGCTTCGCAATTTTGAAACCAACAAAATAAACCATAAAAAATAACGACTAATTATGGAAACGTCAAAGAGTACCGACGCCAATTCCGATGTAAATTCGATGGCCATGCCAAATGAGCCGTCACAGCCTGACTTCCGACCTCGCATGCATTAAATATCACCCTTAATTGATTTAATTATAACTGTAAACATTGACGAATGGATTAACAATAACTATAGAAAGGCAATACCTGAAACGGGGTGATAATGTTAAGGCTTTTCGAGAAACCTACGTAATCTTGGTGATCAATGCTAGTCTTCTGCATTGATAACCAAGATTAATCAGTTAGCTTTGGCGATTTTAGACACTCAAGGGAACGATAAACACAAAGAAAAACAAAGAATTAATTAATAAAATTTAGCGATTGTCATTATTAATCTAGCTATGGCAAAAGTATTAAAGTTTATCAGTTTTTTTTTTAATATATATGAACACGACTTTTGAGAAACACGTTTCTTAGACAGGGTCAATATACAACGTGTATACATACATACATACCAAGGGCACGGCTTCTTTGAATGAAATGAAACGATAGTGGAAGGGTTTTTTAATCCTATCTCTACATGTTCGGAAGTTATGAGAATTTTTAATATTTGATACCAATAACCGAACTTTTCAAATTGAAGTACCTAACACATCACTCGGAAGAGATTTATCGTGATATTGGCAAGTAACTTGGAATCTACGTAGTGCGGTGACACGTTTGCTGCCTTGACTCACTATTAAAATCTGTGAGTAATCAATCAATCATCCCCTGTTTTCCTACCCTTAGGGTTGCTTTTTTTTTTCAAAATATATATGGGACCAACTTCTGGGTATACCCTTTCCAATAAAAAAAGAATTATCAAAATCGGACTTGTCTGAAAAAAGTTATGCGTGCAAAAATAAAATATACGCGCGACTTGAGAACCCCCTCCGTTTTTTCGTCGGTTAAAAACTATGAGCAGTTGAGTTGCTAATGCACTCTGCTTTCGGCATTTTGTTTTTGTTTTGCTTGATAATAATTATATAATTGCATGTGTTGTACGTAATGCATTTGTCTATGGTCGGTCCCAAGACTTGACTGACACTATCAGTCAATGGACAATATTGTGAAAATTATCGACTGGAATACGGGGCTTTTGGCCACATTTTACGTGTGCATTTTGTTTCTTAGTTTATTTTATTTTGTTTAATGTGCGTTTTGTTTGTGCAGAATAAACATTTTTTCTTTCTTCTTACTTTAGCTGTAGGAAGGTCTGGCAGAGAAGAGTTATTCCTCATCAGGAGCAACTCTGATATGAATAACGCAGCTTTCTACAAGTTATCCAATTGTAGGATGATGCGTCTTTTAATCTGCTGACACATGCTGGTATTGTGAGTTGAGCTGCCAATTTGTTGGGATGTCTCTCCAGTCTGGATTTGTACTCTTGCGAGCATGAACTTGTCTCTTCCTTGACTGTTTTCATGTTCAGGTTTTCGTGAACTTCAGCGTTCCTAATAAACCATGGTGAAATTTAATATTTGTTTTAAGATGTTGTTCTGAGTTCTCTGAATCATGTTGATACTTGAGCCACACGCGGAGCCCCACAGTTGGATGTCGTAAGTCATCTGGACTTTAATGTGGTCTTATGGATCAAAATCTTATTGTCTACGGACAGCTTGGAATTTCTACCCAGGAGCCAGTACATGCCTTTGTATGTAATGTTGAGTTCTTTTCGTTTCGTTTCGATGTGGTTCCACCATTTCAGTCGCTGGTCTAGATGCATGCCAAGGTATTTGAACCAGTCGCTTTGTGGTGTGAACGAGGATAATTAAAGTTTTTTATTTCTCGAATATGAATTAGTTTTACCAGGACTCATTTCAGGGTTATCCATTAATTACCAGACAACCTGTATAAATGATTACATAAATAAAAAACTTTGCGGTTAGCAGGCTAAGCACGAGCACCGATTTGTCGACGGAAGATTAGACATGAGTTGATGATGTACAATAAATAGGCTGGCTATGTTTTTCTATTAATTATCACAGTTATGCGTTCTAAACGAATCATGATTTTGTAGATAGTCGTATATACTTTGTGGCCGTCGCGTAGAAAGTTTGTTGTCAGTTTGAGAAGAAATATTCTTCTAAAATACTCCACATTTATAAGGACCTAGAAAAAGATCGTTGGAAACGAAAGACTAAATGACAGATTGTAGAAGGATATCTACGGTGCGAGCGATGTCGAAAATGGAGAAATGAAATGTCACTTTTTAGTAAAAAAGCACTGTCTATTCTTCGTAGAAATAGAAAGCATCGTGCTAAACCTGCAGGTGCATGTTGAACACTACTGGGTGTTCAACATGCACCTGCAGGCTTAAGTTTATATTGTGATTTAGGTCGATTTATACTGATAAATCGACCTAAATCACAATATAAACTGGTAATAGTGTTAGCTATGGTATGAAACCCACAGGAACTAATCCCGCAGCCTGGTAACCACATTAACTGTCTGTTATCACACATTATTTATAACCGTAATTTGACTGACCAAAATGTTGAATCACGATCGTTAGCCTTACCGCACTTAGTTGGGCAGCACTTAAGGGCATTATTATATCAATTGATAAATCTTTTGATAACTGATAATAAATTATTTCCAAGCTGAAATTCATGATTAACATTCAAAGTTAAAGTATTTATTTCAAAGAGGCATTATATATACGTGTAATATGTGTGAAAACGTTATCACCCAGAATAAAATTACCATCCCAAAATAGGTAAATATAATTAAATTGAAGCAATGACAGATAAATTAGTTTTATGATAGATACATGGGGCTCACATATTTACAAACATTGTAAAAGTAACTTTAATGTGCAATTTTCCTTGAATATTAACAAGTAATAAGTCAGTGTGTGAGTTAAAGTAATCACTGAGTTTAAGTCAATGTCATAAATACAATTAATTATACAATTCAATTAGCAACCAGTTTGATTTTGTCACGCACTGGCAACATTTTTTTTTCGGCAACAATTATAGGGCATCGAAAACTTCGCGAATAGGAAAACTGACAACACATTTTCAGAGGTCAAAATATTTTAAAAACTAGATGTGGTCGGTGTTTCCTATCTATCTGATTTTATTAAAAATAAAAATCTATCAAAGGCGACTAAGGGACTTACTAGAGAATGGGCAGCAGCGTTCTCTATGCATTTTACCACCATACTGCGATCGCCAACCCGCCTGCCAAGCGTGGCGATTATGGCAAAACCCCCCATTCTGGGGGAGGCCTATGTCCAGCAGTGGACGTCTTTCGGCTGAAATGATGATGATGATGAAAAATCAATTCAATTGTATTTCGGTTAAATCATGTGAGGACCATGTAGATTAGTGTCTGAAATGGTATTTTGAAATCAATTCTATTTTCTTGTAAATTTTGACGTTCAAAGTGCCTTTATATTCCAAAAAAATATCCATTTATTTTAACCCTACGCAAACTAGGCCAAGGATAATAGTTACTTCCAAACCAAAACTTTCCTCTAATATAATATTAACACCATTCCTAGCTGATTGCAATCACCAGCCGCTATCCGTCAGTTGATCTAAATCAAGTAATTAAGTTAAAATTTATGAGACCACCAAGTTTCAAGCTAGACTATAAGTAAAGCTCATTTACAAGGGGAGAATTTCTCGCCTCTAATATGTCTATATATGTTGCGGGTTGTTCGAAAGAGATACCGCCGCCCCTGGCGCACAGGCTACTGAGGGAACACGGGTGGGTTTTAGTCAGTAAAAGTCTGACACGCTGCCCTGCTCCACCCAGAGCGGGAGAAGTTATTTGAAGATTTCCAAGGGGACGGTGTCTCTCTCGAAAAACCCGCACCCCTGGCAGGCATTGGCCCTTGCGGATGCCACCAGTGGTTGCTGACATGTCCGAGGGCGCGCGTGGAACACAACGCGCCGTCCCGCCTACCACTTTTCGGCCGTAGGGGATAGGGACAGCGGCCAACGCTATACCGACACTCCTCTTCCCCTGCGGCGCCACCGCGTCCGCCATCAAACGGTGGCGGCCCCGTCCCGGCCACGGGAGGGAAGAGCGCTGCTCAGAAGCACCAGCACTCCTCCTCTGCTGCAGCCTGTAACCCTCAGCTGCGATGCCTCCCATTCGACATCGCAGCCCACCTCAGTTGCGGTGCACCTCACCGCAACCTACTTTTTGGCCGCTATGTCATCGGCTTGAAGGCAAAAGCCCTGACGAGCGGGCCCACCTTTGGGTTCCTCTTCGCTTCACCGTGGCTGGGAGACCACGGTTACTGAGCCCCCCGCAACGACAATGCGCGAACCCACTCGGGGGGAGGTACCGTACGGCGATTGTATTGTAATCAACTGGACATTTTCATCACACTATCAAAACCTTTTTGGAAAAAAATATGCTTGGTGAAAAGTTGAAAACGTGCCTATTGCCTAATACAGATTTCTTGATTTGTCGATTCCCCCACAAATAAATTAACATTGTGCGAGTCTCGTTTACAAAATATTATAATATTTAAAAGTGACGATTTGCCAAATTCTGGCGGGTAAATTCGTTCGAACCGACTAAAAAGCCGAATGCGACAAGTCATCTCGTGTAAATGAGCCTTTAAGACCCTCTGAGATTTGCAAGGTATTTAACAAGATTATCTGCTTTTGAGAAAGGTACCTAGGGGGTAGGTATATAGGGTAATATTTTGACTGGAAAGTTTTGTCTAGTCTGTTCATCTTGATATTTAGAGCAACTAACGGTGAACAGCAGAACTCAATTAATATTGTAGATATACTTTGAAATTCATTGTGTAACAAAATTGAGCCTCACCATGGTGTTATTTATTTACCTCCTGCCTCTCTACTCTCCTTCCATTTCTCTAAATCAAATCAAATCAAAATATTTTATTTCATATTAACCTGCATGGGCACTTATGAAACATCAGAAGCTAGGTGCACGGTTCCAAATTGTCGCTGCCTATGAAGAAGAGCCGGCAAGAAACTCCTTAATGTTTTAAATTACATTGATAATCGGTATGGGAGGACAGTCAGGCTTGTTAACAAGTACCAGGTACTTAGAGGAATATTTCTCTCTGTTTAATACTGCTAAGGACCAGTTCTTTTTGAAGGAGTCCAGCTCTAAACACCATGTTCTTCTGGGCCTAACGCAATGTCGTTTGCCAAATGACCCATTGGGTCGTAAGTTTGGCCCATTGGTCAGCTCTATTCCATTTTAATGTGGCAGCTTTCCATGTGACATCAGTTATCTTTGTGATGGAACGGATGGTCGTATTCCTAACCAGGTTTGTTAGTTTGATACCCAGAATACTCCGTTCCGTTGTTGTTATGCCTAATAATATTTATTAAAGAGTGTAAAATTTGTATTAAATTTATTTCGTCAGAAGACCGACAGTCTGACAACCAGTCTTACCTAAGGGTATCGTATTACTCAGTAACTGGTTGTGGAGGTCAGATAGGCAGTCGCTCTATGTAAAATACTGGTATTCAGCTGCATCCGGTAAGACTGGAAGCCGACCCCAACATAGTTGGGAAAAGGCTAGGCAGATGATGATGAGTGTAAAAATATATGTACTAGATAAATTTCTCACGCACGGCCAAATTAAATAAGCTGGCAATACTTAACCCACGTGTTTGGTGTCGATGTCAAAAGCGTCGTCGTCAGCCGTTTTGCTCACTAACACCTATATTTTTTATTAGCACTACAAGTACTGGTAGGGACTTAGTTTATTTATATACCTATTTTTTTTAATACCTTGTATCGAAATGTATTAATTAAAAACCAGTTGTGGTACCCACCCCACTCACATTCTTTCTTCTTTCCATCTATATGGGACTACCGCGTGAGCTCCTCCACCAAATGAAATAGAATTGTCAAAATCGGTCTACACTTGATGGAAATATCAATGAACACACGTACAAAAAACATACAGGCGAACAAAAAACCTCCTCCTTTTTTGAACTCGGTTAAAAAGTAACTTATGCCTGTGGATAGCCCTTAGCAAAAATGCTGACATATAAAATCCTACCTGTAAACTAGACAACATTTTTTTCGTCACAACTTTAACAATACGTTTACGAATTTAGAAAGTTAACTCAGAGACGCCATAATATCATAAAATTTCAAACGGATTTTTTCATGCTTACATTTTTAAATTTCAGCGCATGAATTTGAAAGCGTGTTAAAACCTCAAGTGTTGTTAGGACGGCTGGTTACCCGCGTCGAGCTTCAGATTTAACTCGCGAAATTTTTCGCACAATAATCTCTGTGACTGCGAAAAATGTTAGATACCGATGAATGAGATACGATGCAGTGGAAAGATTTGTAGTTATCGTGGGATATTCGGGAGTGTATGTTTCGCCGGGCGTAAAAGAATAGCACCATCCCATTTCTTCCAGTGGGTGTCGTAGAAGGCGACTAAGGGACTTACTAGAGAATGGGCAGCAGCGTTCTCTATGCATTTTACCACCATACTGCGATCGCCAACCCGCCTGCCAAGCGGGGCGATTATGGGAAAACCCCCCATTCCTGGGGGAGGCCTATGTCCAGCAGTGGACGTCTTTCGGCTGAAATGATGATGATGATGATGATTCGGGAGAAGTTTGAAAATATTGTGCTATTTGAATGAATAGCAGACAATTTTTAATATCGTGGTGGAAGAAGCAACAGTGGTGGTAATTCGCCATATTTCAGTCGACTGGTCTCGAGCTCAATTAAAATCCTTAATTCAAGAACGTAAAGTATCCAGTTAACTTTTACGCAATTTTGAACAAGAAAAATCAGAGTTTATTAACGTCCTGAAAGCACGCGACATTTTCAGCCCACGCCCGACTGAAAAATAGCTCCAAACTTAGGTGTGAACATCAAAAAATAATTCTTAACTCTCTTATATTTGTAAGAAGTGTAAAGTTTCGTGTTCCAACGAGAACAGCTAGGCTATAAAAATAAAGTACCTACTCCGAAATGTACGACGAGAAATAACTGCTTTGTTATGTGCGAAGATTTAAGGTGTGTGAGCTGAAATTTAAGTTTAAAGTTGCCTGATTATGTTTAGCGAAAATATTGTATGAATAATGAAGTATATATATCAGCCAATTTCTGGAAGGTAATACAATTAAAAACTGAAAAACAAGATTTAAATACCAAACTAATAAAGCAGAAAATATTTTTTTAAAGCTTGGGGTGCTTGATATTCATCATCATCAGCCTACAGCAGTCCACTGTTGGACATAGGCCTCTCCAATTGCACGCCATTCAGCTCGATTCTCGGCAACTCTCATCCAGTTGCTACCAGTAACCCTGCGAAGATCGTCACTCCACCTAGCCTGAGGGCGTCCTACCTTACGTTTGCCGATTCGCGGTCTCCACTCAAGAACACGTCTACCGCAACGGTCATCGGTTCTACGGCTAATGTGGCCGGCCCACTGCCACTTCAGCTTGCTAATTCTGTGAGCTATGTCGACAACTTTGGTTCTCTGCCGGATCACCTCATTCCGGATTCTATCTTTCAGAGAAACTCCGAGCATATGTCGTTCCATAGCTCGCTGAGCGACTTTTAATTGATGGACCAGCCGTACCGTGAGTGTCCACGTTTCAGCTCCGTAGGTCATGGCACAGGTAGGACACACTGGAAGTCTTAGTCTTCAGGCTCTGTGGAATACGCGACGAGAAGACTCGACGAAGCTTCCCAAATGCTGCCCAGCCCAGCTGAATTCTTCGGTTAGCCTCTTTCTCAAAGTTGTTCTTACCAAACTGCAGAGTTTGCCCGAGGTAAACGTAATCTCGAACAACCTTGAGCTTGATATTAATTGACCATAAAATACCTCAAAAAACACCCTACGCTTTTTTTTTATTATTTTTTCGTTTTCTTTTTTAACATATTATTTATTTTGCAGCTTTTTTTTTCTGCTAACTACAAAAGCGTGATTTATCCGTTTTTTTTTTAATTTGTTTAAATAGCATTTTGAAAAAAAAAGAAAAAATTATTGAATTGTCATCGGTCCTCGATAAGTCTACAAAGTTTAAATTAAATCTGACTGTTTGAAGTAGGTCAGATTCAAGTCCAAGTTACAAACAAACAAACATGCTTACAAACATAGAGGTGAAGTTAATAATTGGAACACACTATCAATCACAATCTGAATCGTTTTGAAAAATATTGCTAATCCATTGCTTCGTATGCTGATTTTTCAATTAAATAAATGTAGATTGCTTGCGTACCAAGGCTCTTAATAGAAACTTAAGTACTTACCTTTTCTTTTTACTTTTATTTTAGTTTTCATTTATTTGCTAAAATAGACTTTCGCTCAAATACGGTTCAACAAGCTTCCCTTTAATTAGGCCAAGGTCAACATGAGGAAATATTAATCAATTTTATTTTAAGACAATAGTGGCTGCTATTCACATCCCCTTATATTTATTTTGCCATACCGATAACCTATTAAAATGTCACGTTTCCCAGCTTATTTTCGTAACCATACAAGATTTCCAAATTTCCTCAGCGTGATATTTCCTCACACCAATAATATGACCGATCGGTATAAATATTCTAGTCCCGCGAAATCTGCCACGAAGAAAATTTCTCAATAAGTAATATAGATAGCGAATATATTGCTTGCTACGAGGTACGGCTACGCGGCTACGAGCTACGAGCTACGGTGCTACGCTTCACGGTTCGATTCGCTACGAAATATCAGAAAAACCGAAATATATTACCATTTCTTGTATCATAAGAAGAAAAGGTTGTTATTTTTGTAAGAAAATTGTATTTAGTATTAAAGCAGGTTTGCTTAGAACTTAATGCCTTAATCACAGAGTAACTTAAGCGTAACATTATGGTCGAGATTTTTATTATTCCGGAGGTAGATAAAACTGTGGTTTTATTATTCTCCGTTTGTTTCTCTGAGATTTTTTGTGCTGCGATGTGTGTTGTTTATTTTTGTGCTTTTAAGAATACAATTTTAAAAGAATCGTGTGTGTTGTGTGGAGCTCTGTGTGATATTTTCCGGTATTCAGCTGATGAGATATTTAATTTCCAGTTTAAAATTGCTTCTGTAATTACAAACTAAGGAAGTTTTAATAGAGTTTTCTGAATTTTGTAAGAACTACTATGATTATTCTTTACTAGCTCCTGCTCGCGACTTCGTTCGCGTCAAACTTCTTGCTCCCCGACCCAATCCGTCGCTTCAAATCGCCTGCCCGCGCGAGTACTTCGTATTCGTGACTTTTTTCTCTTTGCTCGGCACCTGAGGGTTTTAGCATGATGTTATATAGCCTATAGCCTTCCTCGATAAATGGGCTATCCAACACTAAAAGAATATTTCAATTCGAACAAATACGAACGATAAGAACTGTTCGTCGCTGTGATTAACTCAAAACAACGTTTATGTTCTTTCACCAGAATTAGCTTACCTACTGACAGGTTATATGAGTTACTCCATGGCATTGTTTATTTTATTTGACTGTATAAACCTTTATTTTTATTACTTAATTACTTACCTACTTATTGTATAGAATCAAGTTCTTCCAACTTACCTAGAGTTTGTTGCGCCACTTCTTCTTCCCAGCTAAAGCACTAGGAAGTGTCGAAGGGTGGGCGTTTTTGGGGGACTGTCTTATGTATTTTTGACGTTCGAAAAGTGCTGACTCTCAGCCTAGTTTGAATAAATGACTTGATTTTGAGTAGTTCCTGAGAATTACCGCGTTCAACCAAAGAAACAAACTCTTCAGTTTTATAATATGAGTTTAGATTAGGGATTGGGATGTCACTGACACACACATTAAATGATCTTCTCATATTGAGAAAAAAACAATCACTATCGGCGTAGCTTTTTCAACTATATTGGGGTCGGCACCAGTCTAAACGGATGTAGCAGGCAGTCGAAAAAACCAAAATGTTACATGGAGCGACTGCCTATCTGACCTCCTCAACCCAGTTACTGGGACTGCCAGGGGTGCGGGTTTGTTCGAAAGAGACACCACAGCCCCTGGCATACGGGCTACTGAAGGAACACGGGTGGGTTTTAGTCAGTAAAAGTCTGACACGCCCTCCTGCTCCACCCAGAGCGGGAGAAGTTATTTGATGATTTGCCACCCAAAAAAAATGACAGGGGAATACGATACCCCTTGGTAAGACTGGTTGTCAGACTTTCGGGCTTCTGACGACCCGTAACGACTGTCAAAGATCCACAAATGACAGCATCAAAATATTTTATTTCACATAAACCTGCATGGGCACTTATATAGAAGCTAGGTGCACGGTTCCAATTTGTAGCTTCCTATAAAGAAGAGCCGGTAATATACTCCACGGTTACTCTTTTAAAAATATTTGGCTTGTACAATGTTTTCAAATTACAGTGATAAAATGTAAGGGAGGACAGCGCAGGCCTGTCAATAAGTACCAGGTACTTAGAGGAATGAAAATACAGAATAGAAAATCGTTTACAAATCTACAGTCTGTAAGGCCTACAACGTTCTCTCATTCACAATATGTAAAAGTATCTACATAAATAAATGAACCTAATTATACCAACTGACATGATTTGCATGACTAATAAATAGACGATATTAAAACTGATCTATAATGTCAAATAATGACGAGAATATGTCAGATATTGTAAAAAATAAAAATTTACTATGGAATTTGGGAGCAGTTAATAGACTTTCACATAGTTATGCTGTTATGCTGACCAACTACTTAACGTGCTTTCCAAAGCACGGACAGGTCTTGGTATAAGTACAATCTAATGAAAATGATAGCCTAAACTAAAAAGATAAAATAACGAAAAACGCCTCGTGTTTCTGCCCAGGTTTGAACCATTACCTGTAGTTTAAGGACCCACCTCAACCTATGCCATTAATCCTTAAACCTCCCTAATCTGACCAGTTGTAACCTCGTTATCAATAACTGTGTAACCCCATCGACATCAGTTTGTTACCCTCAAAACTTGGGTACTCAATACACCCCTATAATTTCATGGTGTTGGATAACAGACTAACATTAAAACTATTTTAATGGCTTTTGAACTGGCGTGGTCAGATAACTAATACAGGGTGAGTTTTTTTTGCTTAGAGTCAGCTATGCTGATATTCAATTTAACTAGTCAAATAGGCGACTGCCTATCTGACTGTAGGACTGCTTGTCAGATTTTCGGGCTTCTGACTACCGTACTTCCGACTCCATGTGTTACCGGACGTAAAATAATAGCACCATCCCATTTCTTCCCGTGGGTGTCGTAGAAGGCGACTAAGGGACTTACTAGAGAATGGGCAGCAGCGTTCTCTATGCATTTTACCACTATACTGCGATCGCCAACCCGCCTGCCAAGCGTGGCAATTATGGCAAACCCCCAATTTTTTGCGGGAGGCCTATGTCCAGCAGTGGACGTCTATCGGCTGAAATGATGATGATGATGACTACCACCCGTAACAACTGTCGAAGAGGTCAACGGTTTCACGTGCTTTTCGAAGCACAGAGGGGTCTTTGAATGTAAAGATGGTCACCCATCCACGGACCAACCGCGTCAAGCATAGCTTAACCTGATCGATCGACCCGTGTGGCTTTTATTGTAAGATGAGTAAGTAATCATTTTATGAAGTAGAAGCAAATTAATAAATCAACAACCATGTATTCAACTAATTCTGAAAATCGAAAGCAACACAAATTCTGTTACGGATGGTCGCTTATCCACGAACCGACCAGCCAGGACCAGCCAGCCATGCAATAGACATATTAATGTTTTCAGGAATCTGTAATACCTTGGAAAACCAATGCTTTCCGCCGCTGCCTGGTCTCTAAGCCATCCTTTTGTTTGACACTCGCTGATCTGGCTTCGGAGCAGACCAAGCATAGAAAAGATGAGCTCACGGAAACTGCGGAATTCTTCGGCTATCTTTGCCACTGTGTCCTTGGCAGGAGCGGCGCACTGGATTTGTGCTTCTAGCGTGAGCTTTTTGAGGAAGATGGGTGACCATCTTCCTCAAAAAGTTATCTTCAAGGGTTTTCTGTGCAGCTAGGACTTCCGCGAATTGTGACATTTTGTGATGTGAAGTGATGACCAAAGTTGTGATATAGTGTAGTTGGTAAGCTGGCAGGAGGTGTTTATGTCTATGTCACATAAATGCTCCACAAACGTGAGTACTTGTAATTTGAAGTGGCAGTTAATCATCATCATCATCAGCCTATAATGTTCCCACTGCTGGGACACAGGCCTCCTCTCGATGAGTGGGAGTGAAGTGGCAGTTACTTATATTTAAATTTACTTTCCTACACACAAGTAAAGTTTTCTTTTGAATGACCATTTCACCGAAATTTTTATTTCATTTAATTGGTAACAAATTTCGATTTTTCTAACAAACAAAACCTTGTTTTTAACACACGTCAAATAAAGTTTAAAAAAAATAATGTAATCATTTCACAACGCCCTGTATACACTTAGAATGGTATACTACCTTCAATAGAACGGAAAGTATTTAAAGCAGTTTAGGGTAAAATGTATGTTCTAATTTGGTAGAAAGTTTAATTTTATGATCAAGGTGAATTACAACGGTTACTAATTAGTTGAGAAGAGATATTTTACAAAGTTTTGGGTGAAATTGTTCGCTCTCTCAATGTCGTTAATGATAAAAGCCGATTATATTTATATGATCGGTAATTTTATTTAATGGTCTTTGGGTTTGTGATATTTGCGGTTACCAATAGCTTTTACAGGTGGTGTGATTTTAAGATTATTATGTATGTTCAGAAAAGCCAGGTGCGTAGTACCAGCAATAGCCCGAGTATGACCAAAGGCCCTAGTATGAGTTTCTTTTTAACCGACTTCAAAAAGAAGGAGGTTATCAATTTGACATGTGTTTTTTTATAGGCGTTTGCATATAGACGGATTTGCAAAATTCTTTTGTTCGAAAGGGGTTTATTCCAAAATGGTCCCATTAAAATTTAATATAGATCTGATGATGCGTTTCGGAGACAGACAACGGAACTCTTCAGAAAATTACAGCAAATCAACCGCGAATGCTGCTATCGCATAAATATGCACTGTTTTGACCCCAAGGATGATGACATTTCGAATTGGTGTGGGGTAGGTACTATAACTAAAAAGTGAAAAATAAAAATCTTTTTTCAAAAAAATAACAACCGACTTCCATAAAACACTACAAAGTGCAAAATAACTTTTATTTTTTTATTTGTCACCGCCTTCCGAAATTAAAGTTCGATCTCGACTTAACGTCAACTGCGTTCGGCGCTCCGATTGGCTCTGAATTGGTGAAGGGTCAATCGGAGCGTAGCACTCGGTCGATGCGTTAGATCGAAATGTTTCAAACGAACTCATACTGGAGCCACAGATCATCATTTCAGCCGAAAAACGTCCACTGCTGGACTAAGGCCCCCAAGCTCATCCTCTTCGACCGGGTCTGCGCTTCTCGCATCCAGTGGATTCCTGCGGTCTTCACAAGGTCATCGGTCCATCTTGTAGGAGGCCTTTCATTGCTACGTCTTGTAGTACGCGGTCGCCAATCTAGAACCTTCCGGCCCCATCGGCCATCTGTTCTGCGAGCAATGTGCCCTGCCCACTGCCACTTAAGTTTGGCCGACGACCGTGTACTTACTGCGCGCCGACTCTGTCGCCAGCGAAACAACTATATTATGAAAACGTGCTAGTCCTAGGCGTGTTCAATCACAAATGCTATGCAACAACTGTGTTCGCGTTGACAGCAAGCTTGCACCTCGCGTATGAGGCATAGGCGTACTTAGCGCGCTGGCGGCTAGCCGTAGCCTAAATTCGAGCCTAGTCCTGCTGCAATGTACCATGATCTTTACCCGTATTTTATAGTTTGTAAGGTATCACTGACGCCATCATATGCGTAGTGCCAGTTTAGTGGGTTACAACATTTTCCACCTACAATATAACCTTCTCAAACAAATAAACTCCAAAATTCTAACTAAATCAGATGAAATACTTCTGACGTCAAACTCCATGTAACAGAAGGCAATCACCTAAAGGACACGTGGCGTCACGACACGCGTCATAGGTTAATGACGTAACCTATATCGTCACTCCTGTCAATGTGCGTAGGTGAGGTTTTATGTAGTTGGGTACCTTGTAGTAAGTTCGGTTTTTTCAATATTATTTCCATGAAGGTGGAAATATTTCATTGCAGCCTGAAGAGGTTCACAGAAGTAGCGCTGAAGTACATTGAAAATATTTAGAGGCATATTTCATGTTAATTTCTTGTTATTTTTTTATTTTTATTAATGGAAGTAAGACGATTTTTGGAACTGTTTGTTTGTATAGTTAGTAGTAACATCGCATTGGCGCATTATAGCAACACGGGTGGGCTTTAGTCAGTAAAAGTGTGACACGCCCTCCTGCTCCACCCAGAGCGGGAGAAGTTATTTGATGACTTCCCACCCAAAAAAAAAAAGGTGTTATGTACGCAATTTTAAATTAATAAATAAAAAAGTTACTATGCTGCTACTTAGCTTAAGCTTAGCTTAAGAAAGCCGTGAACGGTGACGCAATAACAGAGGGGCAATTCTCGTAATTTTAAGAACGTTCACAATCTGATCTCAGGCTCAATCTGTCAGAAACACCTTGAGTTTCCATACATTTTTGACAAGTTTTTGACAGTTGCTGGTCGCTGAGATGAGACTGCGACTAAATTTTGAACGTTTTTAATTACGAGAAATGGCCTTTAGCTGTCAAAATACATAGGGTTTTTGACACTTCAAATCTACCAAATTCTGGTGAAAATTGCAGACTTGCATCATGCCCGGTATAATATGACGTAACCGTTTTTAACCCCCGACGCAAAAACGACGGGGTGTTATAAGTTTGTTGTGTCTGTCTGTGTGTGTGTGTCTGTCTGAGGCAACGTACTCGTAGAACCCGAACGGATGAACCGATTTTGATTTTGTTTATTTTGTTTGAAAGGTGTATTAGTAGGGAGTGTTCTTAGATATGTTTTATCAAAATCGGTTCAGCCGTTTGAAAATTATCAGCTCTTTTCTGGTTGATGATGGGATTTGAGCATCTTCCACGGGTCTGAACAACTCGAAATTTGGTATTCTATTACTTCAATGATATTAGACGAACAAAGTAACCCTAAAATGATGCTGGAGCAACACCTGGAATTTCCAGGATGCCCAAGTTACTCACCAACAAACAGCAAAAGTATCGTGTTTGGGCTCATTGAAAAGGTCTCAATGAATAGATTATAGATAAATAGTGATCAGGACGAGGAATGAGGATAAATTAGTAACAAACTTCACTGTGGGAAAAATACGCAACGATTCGCAGATTTAAGCGAGCGAGACATTAAGTTTAAAAAGCAGGAAATAAAAATTAAATTTAAAATTTAAAAAACCCCCGACCCTAACAAAACTCTAAAAAGTAAAAATAATAACATTTATAGGCCTTTTAAGATGAAGGTAATATTTTGATCAAGGCATTGTCAAGTCGGGGGACGGTCAATGAAAACGCCAAACAGAGGCCTAGCATTTTCATTAGCCGTCCCCCGACTTGACAATGCCTTGATCAAAATATTACCTTCATCTGCATTGCATAAGTTGATAAAAAATGCTATGCAATAGCTTTACCGCGGCAGTCTCCGAGTGCCACACGTTTTTATCTTAGACAGCTTTCCCTCGAGCTAACTAAAACCTAACTCAAAATAAAAGGGCTGACGTTTTCAAAGACAATATCTCAAAGGTCTATCGACGGCATAGCATCGTGACTGATGACGTCATTTGTCGGTATCCACCACCGTAATGTAGTTTGAGTTATTTCCCACCCAAAACGTCTGAATATATTGAGTTGAAAGAAAGAAAGGTTTTCGTGTGTGTAAGGCAAAGGGAAAGATATTTTTCTTTGGAAAAAATAGATTGGGGGCTGAAAGTGTGGTTTCGACAAATTGAGTGTGTCATGTCGAGTTCGGGGTTTGAAGTTCATTGTCGGGATCAATGATCTATTTTTGGTATGACGTTTTTGTAATAAAATCGTCATGCCTTTGCTTCGCATGGTTTTTAAGAGTCGACAAAAATACAAGATTTCACATCGTAAATGTTGGTACAGACGCCAGCACATCGAGCTACCCCAAAATATCACATTCTTCCAATCGAACATGGATCTTATGCTCACGTAATACAGTTCAAAATTCATCCAGATTGGGGTAGCTTGATGTGCTGGTGTCTGTACCAGCTGCTGCCCGCGGTTCGTCTCGCGTCATTGTTGATTCGTACAAACTTCCATCCTCTATTTCACTACTATAAGGGCGGATTTTCCCAAAATCCTTTCTTAACTGACGTTTATAATCTACTCTACCTCTGTGCCAAACTTTATCTTTGTACGTCCAGCAGTTTCTGAGATTTCGTGTTTAATCAGTGAGTGAATGAATGAATAAGTGACCTTTTGCTTGTTACACATATCTAGAGGTTTTGTGACTGGCGGGCGATTGACTTTGGGACGTTGCATGCTTTTGCGTTACGACAATGTGATGCGTGGTTCGCAAGTATTGATGCTGCTGTATATGTAGGTTTAAAACAATAACTTGGTCTCATAGATAGACACAATAATAAACTTTATATTACATTATACATATTAAATGTGTTTTTAGATTATGTTTTTTTTTTATTATTATTAACACGCTTTTATTTGCTTCACCAGTATGTTTGTTTTTATTATTTTGTAAGCATGTTTTTAACCGACTCCTTTGGACTTGACTTTGACCTACTTCAAACGGTAAGATTTCATTTAAATTTTGTAGACTTATCGAGGACCGATGACAAATCAATGATTTAAACAAAAAAAAAAGATAACTGTAAGATCACGCTTTTGTAGTTAGCAGAACTATAAAATCAATAATAGATTAAAAAAATTAAAAAAAAACACGTTTTCAAAACCAAACTAAGAAAAAAACAGAAAATAATTTCAAAAAAGCGTGAGGTGCTAGGTTTTAATTAATTATAAAAAATACCTCAAAAAGTTATCTATTATTTATTTTATTATAACTCCGAAATTGCGAGTGGGATTAATGAACCCTGAACATTTCTGTATGCAGGTAACTCTATAGTTTTTGCTTAGATATATCAAAACGTTATATTTTCACAAAGCTTCATACACGATCCTCATTAGGGCTTCAGCTGTTTATATTTGTAACGTGTTTAAGCTCTACCTCATCTATTTCAGTTAAATTTTATCTGTATATTGGTACTTACTTGGACAAAGAAATGTATTTATTTATTTATTTTGGATGGGAAATCATCAAATGACTTCTCCGAGGGAGCGGGAGGACGTAATAAATGACTAAAACTCACACTGTTCCTTCAGTTGCCTGTGCCAGTGCCATGGTAATTCTTTCGAACAAATCTGCGACACTGGCAGGACAACAAAGTCCCTACATTCCAGACAAAATATGTACCTTGTTCTTACGTAACCCCTTTTCCCCGGGAGGTAGGCAAAATCTACAGAACCTTCTATACGCGCGTGCGTGTATGACCAGATCTATGCCTCGTATACGTTCATCGATCTGCACCCTAATTGCGTAACTCACGATTCATCATAATCTGTATCGTTTTGAAACGGATTGTTAAACCATTGCTTCATATGTTCGAAAAATGTGTCTGCTCAACAACGTAAATAACGCAATGAATATTGTTTAACTGTGAAGACGAAACCAATTATCATCAATCGTGAGTTACGCAATTAGGGTGCTGGTCATACACGCACGCTGGTTATGAGTACTAAGCTCCTGATTTTTCATTACCACCATCATCTGCCGGAACCAGCTGTCAGCAGACAAACCTGATGCGGCGACAGCTCATCCTCTTCAAAAATATCCTTAGCTTAGATAATCAAATCAAATTAAATTTGACTGCACGGTTGGCGCGCAATCGCTTAACTACTGTTAAGCGATTGACTGCTGCGCTGCGTGTCGCGGGTTCGATTCCCGCACGGAACAAATATTTGTACGAACTACAATTAGTTGTTCCGGGTCTGGCTGTTTGTGTATGTGAGCTTATATGTTTGTAAACGCACCCACAATACAGGAGAAATACTTAGTGCGGCAACGATTTAAAAAAAAACGGTCCATTATTTCTATAAAAGTGTTACCAAGTCGAGCTGTATCCTTTTATATTTATATCATAACAAGTCATGTGCCCGATAGGATTTCAAATCTGCTGAAAATACGAACTTCCATCCCCTATTTGACCCCCTTTTAGGATGAATTTGCGGACCTTGAACTTAAGTCTCTTTAATGTTATACCTACTTATCACCTCATCTGTCTAGCCTTTTCCCAACTTTGTCAGGGTCGGCTTCCAGTCTCACTGGATGCGGCTGAATACCAGTATTTTACATGGAGCAACTGCCTATTAGACCTCCACAACCCAGTTACTGTGTAATACAATACCTCTTGGTAAAACTGGTCGTCAGATTTCACACCAAACACCGGACCTTTCTGAAGAGCATAATTGTAATCGCAGTTATAATGTTGCGTTAAAAAAAAAAAAAAAACTGTAACCTTTGGTAAAAAGAAACAATTGAAAATCTCAAAGATTCTTACCTAACTTAGTAAATATACAAAAATTCATTAACAAGTTCTGTGAAAAACTCGAAAACGCGAGCTGAAAAATTCAAACAGGCCCGCTATCAAGGAGGCGAGGCTACTTTAGAATTCAAGTCGCCTTTGAAGTCCATTTCAATAATAAATTATGTCGAATACAAAGGTCGAAAGTTAGTAGGACAATTATTTAGAGCACAAAGACGTAGTGGCGCGTGGAAAATGTTTTTGTTGGAGCTAGAAAGTAGCTAAAGATTGACTTGCATAGGTTTTGACAACCCCAGTTGTTCGGGTAATCGTAAAAGAAAAGTAATAGGATTTAACAAAATAGTTTACAAAACCGTTTTTTATTTATTTCTTAGCTAAGTATTAATAGCTGCACGGGTTTTTTTTTTTTTTTTTTTTTTTTTTTTGGGTGGGAAATCATCAAATGACTTCTCCTGCTGAGTAGAGCAGGAGGGCGTGTCAGACTTTTACTGACTAAAACCCACCCGTGTTCCCTCAGTAGCCCGTATGCCAGGGGCCGTGGTATCTCTTTCGAACAAACCCGCACCCCTGGCAGGCATCGGCCCTTGCGGACCCCACCAGTGGTTGCTGACATCTTTGACGGCGCGCGTGAGGAACACAACGCGCCGTCCCGTCTACCACTTTTCGGCCGCAGAGGATAGGGAGAGCGGCTGACGCTATACCGACACTCCTCTTCCCCTGCGGCCCCACCGCGTCCGCCATCAAACGGTGGCGGCCCCGTCCAGGCCACGGAAGGGAAGAGCGCTGCTCAGAAGCACCGGCACTCCTCCTCTACCGCAACCTGTAACCCTCAGCCGCGATGCCTCCCATTCGACATCGCGGCTCACCTCAGTTGCGGTGCACCTCACCGCAACCTACTTTTTGGCCGCTACGTCAATGGCTTGAAGGCAAAAGCCCTGACGAGCGGCCCCACCGTTGGGTTCCTCTTGGCTTCACCGTGGATGGGAGACCACGGTTACTAAGCCCCCCCGCAACGACAATGCGGGAACCCACTCGGGGGGGATAGCTGCACGGGTCGATCAGGTCTTTGAAAACACGTTAAGCCGTTCAAATGCATAGTGAGTGTAGTGTTTTAAAACTATCAAATAAATCCTAACATCCAAATTGAAAACGTGATTTGTTCAAACACACTGCTATTTACATTTAGTAGTAATGGGCCGACAATGGGTTTGGCCAATCCTTGACTAGCTGTAGTGTCAAAATTGTAAACGTGATTCTCAAACATCCTACTATTTTCATTTAGTAGTAATGAGCCGACTATGGGTCTGGCGAATCCTAGCTGTAGTGGCTAGTCACTAAACTATTCAATGTAATTGGTTGAATAGGGTATTTTACTCTATATGAGAAAAAATCTAGAGAAATATTAGTTTTAATAATAAAATAATAAATCATTTATTTCAAGTGATTCGAACATAACAATGGGACAAGAACACACAGTCACATTGATTAAAATTACATACAATTACAATTCAATCTAAATTTGAATAAAATGAGCATGCAAATAATAACAATTTCAACAAGTTTCAAAATACAAGTTAAAGATTTCAGTTTTTTAAATCTGTTTTTGAACACCATGAAATAGTTGCTTCCATGTTATTACGTCATACGGCATGTCAACTGAGCAACTTTTTGCTTTTCGTAACCAAAGTAATTTTTATTTAATTGATATTTTGCATTCAAGAACAGCAAACCAACGTTAAGTAGAAAAATTACTCATTTGTTTTATTTTAAACAGTCATCTTATAAAATATCAGGGAATTTGTTTATACAGCAAACTGACGTCATACCCACAGAGCAATATGGCGTCCACTGCGCCCAGCGTTTTCGTCAAATTAGGCGCGAAATTTGAAAACTAAAATTTAAATGCATTTTATGGCACTAATCGATTTAATAAAAATGTTGTATTTTTATTTGTGGTTTATTAGCGCTCTAGAATTTAATTAAGACACTTTTCAAAAACGGGTGTAATACCCTATTTTTGTGTGCAGACTGGACACGTCATCAGATATTTAATTTCACTTTATATACCTTGTAAATAACTAAGTAAATGGGGTGTGGAGGTCAGATAGGCGGTCGCTCAATGTAAAATGCTGGTAATCAACTGCATTCGGTTAGACTGGAAGCCGACCCCAACATATTTGGGGAAAGGCTAAGCAGATGATGATATTGTTTAAATATACAGGGTGTAACAGAAACCCTATCGCTTTCCTTAAACACTAAACATAACAGCTGGTATAGAAACACTATTTTAAATTTTAGCTCAAAATAAAATACTCCAAGAATGTATACCAAATTTTTGCTTTCTTATGTTTATTAAATTCAAATCATAACAAATGTGGCACCGCACTACGTAGATAAATAAATTTCCACGTTACTTGCCAATATCACGATAAATCTCTTTCGAGTGATGTGTTATTTCAATTTGAAAAGTTCGGTTTCTGGTATCAATGTATAAAAAATTCTCATACTCTCGCGCGAGAGGTGAGACGAGCCGCGAGCCGAACCACGAGACGCGTGTGTAATTGGTGCGCTCGTGGCTCGCCTAGCAGCTCGTCTCGCCGCTCGTAGCGCTCGCGTCGGAAGCGGTTTTTTGGGCACGAGTCAAAGGGACTCGCGAAGGAAGCGCGCGGGGTGTAGTCGATAGTTCGAAAACAACTGAACGTGCCGCGAGAGTGTAAAATACATTGATTATCTCGACCTGTGGCTGAGACACGAGACGAGCCGCGAGACGAGCCGCGAGACGAGCCGCGAGGCAAGAGTGTAACTTCCGAACATGTAGAGATAGGATTAAAAAACCCTTCCAATATCGTTTGATATCATCCAAAGAAGCCGTGCCCTTGGTATGTATATACCCTCTCCGTTACCGTTGTATATTGACCCTGTCTAAGAAACGCGTTTCTCAAAAGTCATGGCCACAAATAAATATATTTTCAAAAAAAAAAAACAGATAAACTTTAATACTTTTCCCATAGCTAGATTAATAATGACAACCGCTAAATTATTAATGAATTGTCATTAATCTATTCTTTGTTTTTCTTGGTGTTTACCGTTTCCTTGAGTGTCTAAAATCGCCAAAGCAAACTGAGTAATCTTGGTTATCAATGCTAGTCGACTCGAAGGAGTCTCGAAAAGCCTTAATATTATCACCTCGTTTGGTATTGCTTTTCTATAGTTATTGTTAATCCATTCGTCAATGTTTACAGTTATAATTAAATCAATTAAGGGTGATATTTAATGCATGCGAGGTCGGAAGTCAGGCTGTGACGGCTCATTTGGCTTGGCCATCGAATTTACATCGGAATTGGCGTCAGTACTCTTTGACGTTTCCATAATTAGTCGTTATTGCAGACAATGCAGAAATACTGGTTTATTTTGTTGGTTTAAAACTTGCGAAGCCTTTTTCCAATTATGACCTCATTTCAGCCGATAGACGTCCACTGCTGGACAGAGGTCTCCCCCAAAAGAGGGGCTTTGCCTTAATCGCCACGCTTGGCAGGCGGGTTGGCGTTCGCAGTATGGTGGTAAAATGCACAGAGAACGTTGCTGCCCATACTCTAGTAAGTCCCTTAGTCGCTTTCTACGACACCCACGCGAAGAAATGGGATGGTGCTATTCTTTAAGGAACACGGCCATATTTAAGGACTTGTTATTAATGTAACAAGTCCGTTAAATATGGCCGTGTTCCGTGTGGTGCCGGACGTAAAAGAATAGCACCATCCCATTTCTTCCCGTGGGTGTCGTAGAAGGCGGCTAAGGGACTTACTAGAGAATGCGCAGCAGCGGTCACCATGCATTTGACCACCATACTGCGATCGCCAACCCGCCTGCCAAGCGTGGCGATTATGGCAATCCCCTCCCTGTGGAGGCCCATGTCCAGCAGTGGACGTCTTCGGCTGAAATGATGATATATATGATTTTGGCTTTAATTACTAGCCAGTAAGCTTATTATAATAATGTAGATTATGAGGGGATTAAAGGTTAATGGGAGCATAGATGAATTATTCCGAAGTTAATGGTCTAATTGAAATTAATGCACCTAGTTCCACAGAGCTCGAAATGTGACAGATGGTAATTTGACTATTGTTGAGATAGATATTTGATATTACATAGGACTGAAAAATAATGACAGTTTTGATTTGAATTTACGGCTGATTAACGTCACAATGATAAATTAAAAATTTAAAAAACCCCCGACACAAACAAATTCTCTGAAATGTAAAAAAAATGGCCTTTTAAGTTGTATGTAATATTTTGATCAAGGCATTTTCAAGTCATGGCGCGCCAAAAAAAAAACCAAATACTAAAGCGTCGCATTTTATGTAACATACAATGCGACGCTTTAGTATTTCAAGAGTGAAGCCAAAAAACCAAATACTAAAGCGTCGCATTGTATAATATATAATGCGAGGCTTTAGTATTTATTTTTTTGACTATTGGGTGTCTGGTGAGGTCTGGGGTTTGACTATTGGCGTCAAAGTAGGTTTAGACCACACAAATATATGTGTGTATGGATAGATGAAAGATTGTTCCTAAATAGCTATGTTTACACATAAATATTTTAGAAAACATACCCACATTTTTACTAAATTTACCTCTAAAACAGCGACCACTAAAAATATGATGAAATATATTTTCATCTTGTAGTAGCTACTTCAACAATAATTACATTCAGTTGACTCGTGAACTTCTGAACCACATTTTGAAAGATCAAATGAAATTAGGTAAAAAGGTTTTATCTAGACCTACCGACATGTAAAGAAGGTTTCACAAAATAAATTCCTTGGGGATAATTAAGTAAATGTACCTACTTACCTTTGAACTTTCTTTTTGTGTTATGTTCCTTTGAATATTTACTTACATCTTGTTATCTTCTTGTAAGACAATATCTAGGTATAAAATAACTGTCATTTTTGTTTATATTATTTGTGTTTTAGTGCCTTCATAGTTTGGTTGGGTGGAAAGTTTTCAACAGAATTTTCTTGTCTGATCTACAAAATATTTTTTATCCTTATTTGTAACTTAAAGTTAATGTTGTAAGACGTAGCTAAGGAACTAAGTCTGTACTTTTATTATAAAAATATATTTTTGCACGCGGCTTCGTCTTTGTGAAGATCGGAAGTTATCCTGCGGGAACTTACTACCAGAATAAAAACACCTACATACGTCTATCCGAGTGCCAATCTATCCCTCCCTCTGTCCCATTTTATCTGAATTCGTTTAGCTGTTATGGCGTAAAAGGTAGCAGACAAACAAATGCATTCATATATTATTAGTATGGATGGATAGTATGGACCCTGTGATCATCAAAAGTCCTTGTACACTTCATCTAAAAGTTACCATTTTCTATAATATCCATGTATACAACGTGTAACTTCTTCGCAACTTTTAAACCAACAAATAAACCAGTATTTCTGCATTGTCTGCAATAACGACTAATTATGGAAACGTCAAAGAGAACTGACGCCAATTCCGATGTAAATTCGATGGCCAAGCCAAATGAGCCGTCACAGCCTGACTTCCGACCTCGCATGCATTAAATATCACCCTTAATTGATTTAATTATAACTGTAAACATTGACGAATGCATTAACAATAACTATAGAAAGGCAATATCTGAAACGAGATGATAATATTAAGGCTTTTCGAGACTCCTTCGAGAAGACTAGCATTGATAACCAAGATTACTTAGTTTACTTTGGCGATTTTGGAAGAGAACGGTAAACACCAAGAAAAACAAAGAATGATTGTTATTATTAATCTCATCATCATCATCATTTCAGCCGAAAGACGTCCACTGCTGGACATAAGCCTCCTCCAAGACGGGGGGATTTGCCATAATCGCCACGCTTGGCAGGTGGGTTGGCGATTGCAGTATGGTGGTAAAATGCATAGAGAACGCTGCTGCCCATTCACTAGTAAGTCCCTTAGTCGCCTTCTACGACACCCACGGGAAGAAATGGGATGGTGCTATTCTTTAACGCTCGGCACCACACGGGATTATTAATCTAGCTATGGGAAAAGTATTAAGTTTATCTGATTTTTTTTAGAAAATAGTATGGAAATGACTTTTGAGAAACACGTTTCTTCGACTGGGTCAATATACAACGTGTAACGGAGAGGGTATATACATAACAAGGGCATGGCTTCTTTGAATGATATCAAACGATATTGGAAGGGTTTTTTAATCCTATCTCTATAAGTTCGGAAGTTATGAGAATGATTAATACATTGATACCAGAAACCGAACTTTTCAAATTGGAATAAACACATCACTCGGAAGAGATTTATCGTGATATTGGCAAATAACGTGAAAAGTAACCTAGGTAGTGCGGTGACACGTTTGTTATGATTTGAATTTAAGAAATTTAAGTAACCGAAAACTGGTATCAATAAAATTCTTAGAGTATTTTATTTTGAGCTGAAACCATGTATAGTGATTCTATACTAGCTGTTATCCTTAGTGCTTAAGGATAGAAATAGGGTTTTTTGTAACAACCTGTAGATAAGCCCTGTCTGGACGAAGGTATAAGTCGCGATATTATGTTTCGCGACTTGTCGCTGACATTTTTCTGAAACAAAATCATCGTCATCATTTCAGCCAAAAGACGTTCATTGCTGGACATAGGCCTCCCTTACGATGTCGCTCTATATTTAGACTAAATCAATCTTCCTAGCCTTTTAGCTGTCAGCTGAAACCTGATGCAGTTGAATACCAGCATTTTACGAAGAACGACGGTCTATCTGTTCTCCACAACCCTTGATAAGACTGGCTGGCAGATCTTTTGAGCTCACACAAATTTTCGAACTTCAGAAGTCAAACGATCTGTCTTCGAATATATTAAGGTTGGCTTCCTATCTAACTGGATGCAGCTGAATATCAGTTTTCTTCTGCGGAACTAACGGAGCTATCCTATCTGACCACCACCACCCGCGGCTAACACGATACCGCTTGGTAAGACTGGTTGGAAGACTTTAAGAGCTTCTGAATACCCGTAACGTCTGTCAAAGATCTCCGAATGACGGACTTTAATTGACAAGCCTACACAAATGTGTGAACTTCAGAAGTAATTCAAGTATAGGATGATTTCCACCAAATGGCTCATATCGCATCGGATCGGAACGGGTTTTGTAATCTTGAATCGATATTAAATCGTGTAACAGTATTTTAAGTCTATATTACCAAGCCGCGCATACCAGCTTGACCGCGGGCGTCTTCCACGACACGCGATTGTAGCCGAAGGTATCCCGCGACGCGCGATCGGCTCCATTCGCCTGTCGTGTGCGCTCAAAGCCATAGCAGGGCGGCATCACTCATTCCCGAAAGTGCAAGCACTGCAGACATCACTCAATCATCGATTTAGCAGAAAAAGTGATTTATTTGGTGCAAAAGCATATGTCTTTGTGACATAAAAAATTAAAACACTTCAACACGGTAGGAATGAAACTATTTGACAAAGCGCAGAAACGGATACTTTCGCAAGTGACGCCGACGCTGCATCCATTCGTATCCTTCCCGATTCGATGCGATGCGAGCCGTTTGGTGGAACATCCCTTTAATCGAATTACAAAACATCACAGATACCTACACAAAACCGTCGCTTCGGTAACAACTCACAAGAGTACATACAAATTGAATACCGATACATTACTTACTGTTCCTTTCTTACCTAATATCTTTTCTCTTTTCCACGACGAAAAATCAACTCTACTGAACGAGCTGTAGGTTTAAAATTGAAGTATCAATAATGAATTGACAGTTGACACAAAGATAACGATTGATCTTTGTTAACAAGCTTTTGTATATTCAATCTTTTTCTTAAAGGTGGGAGCAGAAAGATCATTTGTTATTTGGCGTTTATGCGAGTTTATTGAATTAGGTCTTTGTAAAGATACAACGAAAAATGAAAAGCCACTGTTATTACAGCTTACGCTATAGAATATATGAGGAAGTCAAGTAATTTTTTTTTTGGCTTTGGTCTGGTTTTTCTTTTCTTTTGGAGCCATATGCAAGGTTTTATTTCCTAACTAGCTGACCCGACAGACTAAAGCTAGTTATGACAACCTGGTACTTCGAAGGCATAAAGCGTTTTCTAGCTGAGACAGCTACCTAGCATGTTAGGTGTGCTCCTACCGAGTTATGACAGCCTAGTACTTCGACTGTATAAAGCGTTTTCTAGCTGACACAATTACCTATATTAGGTGTGTTCCTACCGAGTTTTGACGATCTGGTACTTCGACGGCATATAACGCTTTCTAACGCTGACAACTATGCTAGTTATGCTCCTGACAAGTTATGACAACCTGGTACTTCGAAGGCTTAAAGCGTTTTCTAGCTGAGACATTCTATATCACTTTTTGTATTAGATTGTAAAAATTAATTCTCATTAAATCTATAAATTTTTTATGTACAAACAAACCTTTTCCTGACAATAAAGAACACATAGAAAAAGAATCATACAATTTGGTGCAGTCATTCGGAAGTTATGCGTGTACATACATTTCAGATATTCATTTTTAGATATATAGATAGATATTAGAAGAGGTATCAACAAATTGGCATGGTAGATCTATGATATTTTGTTTATACCTGTTCTCATTCATCTATAAATCATCATTTCAGCCGAAAGACGTCCACTGCTGGACATAGGCCTCCCCCAAGCTCCTCCACTTCGACTGGTTCTGTGCTTCCCGCATCCAGCGGATTCCTGCGGCCTTCACAAGGTCACCGGTCCACGATATGGGAGGCCTTCCAAGTCTACGTCTTCGGTACGCGGTCGCCACTCCAGAACTAATATCTCATCAATAAATATATAGTACTTCATTAGTTCATATATTTAGTACAGTTATATTTCTCATGTTTAGTGTCTATGTGTGTGTCAATAAATGTCTTAAACCTTAGAATGGGGGGCATCGCTTGATTAGTACCTACTTACAGCGTCTTTGCCAATGAAAATAGAAAATATACCATTGTTAACGTATCAGTAGGTCTAAAGTCGCCAAAGCTACATAACATGAGGTGTCAATTCTCCAAAATTGACACAAGGAGCCCACATTTCGCTTGCGTGACCTATTTAAACATTGTAAAGACCTTGCCACAAATAAGGTACAGTAATTCCATTTGGAAAAAAATACGTTAATCATCATCTTTTCGTTTTTCAGCTCGAACTATAGGAAAAACGTTTTATTTATTACTTGTACCAGCTGACTGGCCAGCCGTTATCCGGTTTTCCAGAACGCGATCGCAGCGCCACCTACCAGGTCCAATTGTAAATTTAAACTTTACAGGGACACACTCAAACGCACACAACACATTTCATCAAAATCGGTTCAGCCGTTTAGGAGGAGTTCAGTGACGTACACACGTACAGGAGAATTATATACAAGGTGTAAGAATTGAAAGTTTTCAGAAAAGGGCAGTAATAAAAACGGCTACTCAAAAATTTATTTAAATTTCAAATTAGGAAATCTTTGGGAATCTGTAGAAATGTTATGAATTAATTTGTCATTATTAAAAAAAATAATTGCAGCATTTTAAAAAGTGCTGTTGTGCATCGAAATGGATTTGATTAGAAAAAAAATTCGCTCATGATTTATTATGACTTCCGTAGACACTAGTTCTGGAGACTAATTCGAAAAGCAATCAAAATATTAACAGGCATCTATTTTATTTTCTAAAAACTTTTAGTGTTTTAACACGCTTTTTATTAGCTTCTTATGTATGTTTGTAACCGACTTCTTTGGGCGCGATTTTGACCCACTTTAAACGGCCAGATTTCGTTCAAACTTTGTAGATTTATCGAGGACCGATGACAATACTCTAATTTGATAAAATTATTCCATTTTTCAATTTGCAAAATGTGATTTTTGTTAATTTAAGTCGTTATGGTAAGAAACTTAATTTGAATTTTTATAATTTTTCCCTACAGTCGATAAGACAGGACTTGATGTTAATTTTAATTTCCAATAATTATGTTTAGCCGATTTCTCTGATATTGACAAATTTTCGAATACTAAGGAGAATTTTAATTCTACAAAACAAATAATAGTTTAAAAATCTAAAAAATCCGGCTTTAAAATAAACCAAACTAAAAAGTAGAAACTAAATAATAGTTAAAAAAAACTAAAAAACACGCTTTTTATAGAAAACCACTTTTTATTTATTTAAATTTTTAACACTATGCTTAATTTAAATTTATTAAAATTTATTTTCTATTTTTTAATTCGGTTTTCTATAAAAAGCGTGTTTTTTAGTTTTTTTAAACTATTATTTATTTCAAATATTGTTTGTATGTGAAGAGGCTTATGTAGGACAATACTAAGCTGGTATTAAGTAGTTGCATAAAAGTCATCATCATCATCATCATCATCATATCAGCCGAAAAACGTCCACTGGTGGACATAGGCCTCCCCCGAGCTCTACCACTCCGACCAGTTCTGTGCTTCCCGCATCCAGCGGATTCCTGCGGCCTTCACAAGGTCATTGGTCCACCTTGTGGGAAGCCTTCCAACTCTACATCTTCCGGTACGCGGTCGTGACTCCAGAACCTTTCGGCCCCATCGACCAGCTGTTCATCAATTTGCCCTGCTAACTGCCACTTAAGTTTGCCAATTCTTCTTTGAAGTAACTGACTAATATTACCGTATCGACTTCGATCGAAGAATTTCAATTCATAAGTGTAACTTTGTCTTCTGATTCTGTTCTTTTTTTTACCGATCTTACTTATGGAACATTTCTTTTCTGTTTTATACAAGGTGTGTTTTAAACCGGGGAAGCTTCAACGAGGTAGAAATAAAAGAGGAATCTATTGAAGTATCTTTTTATTGTTTCAGTCGGGAACCTAGGTGTGAAAGTGCTTTCATTACACAGTTTTGTTCTTTCTTTATTATTTCTTAATTAAGTTTTCGCTGTGTAAGGTTGCTGGAGTGATCACCTTGTATTCTTGATTGCTCTTTTTTATTCGAAAAGTGAGGATTTTTTTAGTTTATTTTTCGGACTAACTGGTCCTCACTGGTGTAAATGTGTACTTCATGCTATAAGTATAACCAATAATTATGTAAAACCTAAATATTTGCACGGTTTAAATGTCGAATATAGTAAAACCAATAAATCTTAAGAACTTATGTTAGCTACATGTATATTCTTTCAAATAAATGTATCATTCATTCATTCATTCACTGTCGTGACCATTTCAACTGCAAACGTTAACTGAATTCATCTACCAACCCGCGCTGGGCCCGTGTGGTTGATTACAGCCCACATCCCCTCATAGCGAGGAGGCCTGTGTCCCAGCAGTGGGAACATTATTGGCTGATTATGCAGATATATTGATAATCGCAGTATGCTGTAGGTAGTGGATAAGAGAAAGCTACTACTGCTCATCCTCTTCAAAAATATCCGTCGCTTATCAAGATATTCATCGCTCCATTATTACTAGTTGTTACTATAAAAGTATCTGCCAGGGGTGCGGGTTGTTCGAAAGAGATACCGTGGCCCCTGGTACACAGACAACTGAAGGTACACGGGTGGGTTTTAATTAGTAAAAGTCTGACACGCCCTCCTGTTCCACCTAGAGAGGGAGAAGTTATTTGATGATTTCCCACGATGATTGAAAAATGATATAAAAGTATTGCCAAGTTTAGCTGCTGTGTCCTTTTCATAGTCATGGGATTTCCAATCAACAAAAAATACAAACGACCATCCCCTACTTAACCCCCTTTGAGGATGAATTTGCTCACCTTCAACTTAAGTCTCTTTAATGTTAATACCGTGTGGTGCCGGACGTAAAGGATAGCACCATCTCATTTCTTCCCGTGGGTGTCGTAGAAAGCGACTAAGGGGCTTACTAGAGAATGGGCAGTAGCGTTCTCTATGCATTTTACCACCATACTGCGATCGCCAACCCGCCTGCCAAGCGTGGCGAATAAGGCAAGCCCCCCAAATTGGGGGAGTTCTATGTCCAGCAGTGGAAATGATGAATATCATAAGACTGGTTGTCAGACTTTCGGGCTTCTGAAGACCCGTAACGTCTGTCAAACATCTACAAATGACAGCCGGGACCAACGGCTTAACGTGCTCGCCGAGGCACGGAGGGGTCTTGGTATGTAAAGATGGTCACCCATCCACGGACCAACCGTGGCAAGCGTAGCTTAACCTGATCGGTCGACGTGTGCGAGTGTTATTACTTAGCCACGAGCTACTTATAAGTTTTCTTATTCATTTGAATTACTAACCATAGTAATTTTCTCAATTTATTCATTGACTTCAAAAAACCTTTTATTATAATTTTCTCACCTGCAAACTGAAAAAGCTTAAGTTTTTTCCCTAAAGAAAATTAGATGTACCGTCAAATTGAATGAATATTTTAAAAGTTAATATAAATCTTTTAAGGGTTGTTTCTTGAGGGCTATAAAGTTGAGCAAGGCTTTTAAAGGGTTATAAAAAAAGATGGATGAAATCTCGGGAATAGTTTTATTTTATTAGCATTTTTATGGAGTCCGTTTGTGGACTGTTTAATCTGCTTAGGTATTCACAAGCATTCGATATGTTTCCGTGCCGAAACGCGCTTCAATCAGTATTATCGACGCGAATACTTGAAGCTGAACGGCGCTGTTACCCAATTCCAAACCCATTTTTTTACAGTTGAAACCAATTAGACGATCACTATTCTTCCAGCAGCTATTTGCGGCCGGGGACTACGCAAACGTGATAATCGAAAATGTGTAATTTTCGCCGCAGAAGCCTGTCGATTTTGGGGAGTTTGTTGCGCCACTTCTTCTTCCCAGCTAATGCACTAGGAAGTGGTGAAGGGCGGACGTTTTTGGGGGACTGTCTTATGTAATTTTGACGTTCAAAAAGTCTTGCCTCTCAGCCTAGTTTGAATAAATTACTTTTGATTTTGATTTTGATTTTGAATGGCTGTGAATAACTATGCAGGTTTGGCAAATCAAAATTAGCTGGGATGGAAGTGTTAAGTTTGATCCTAGATTTATTTTAGGGACTACCCACACTTATTCAGCTATGTTCAGCTTTTATCCTTAGAAAACAACGATTTTGTATAAGTCTGTTCAGCTTTTCGCGGCTGAACGGATCCGTACGCATCTCATACAAAATCGTTGTTTTGTATGGGCAAAAGCTGAACAGAGCTGAAAAGTGTGAGTAGTCCCTTAATCAAACAAAAAAGGCAAAATGGATATCTAATGACTATTACTTGTTTTGGAATCGCTTTATAACACAAGGTTTACTCGAAAAATACAATTTAAAATCAATAGTCATTTATTGAAATCAGCACTTTTAGAAAGTCAAAATTACATAAGATAGTCCCTAAAGACCTTTACAATTTCCTAGTACTTTCGCTGGGAAGAAGAAGTTTCGCAACAAATTCCCCAGCAGCATAGCTGAATAGTTTAGTCGGATAGACTTGATTCTACACATAAATAGGCAAAGTAATAAACATTACGCAACACAGAACATTAATTAAAAAAATTGTCCTGAGTCAGCTAGCCATGCCAATATACCAACAAATAAAAGGAAAACTCAAACACAAAGATTATACATAAAAAAATGTTAATAAAACATAATACTAAAATGAAAGCCTCCTGATAAAGGGCGTGATAGCTTACTTATTCGAAAAGACGACTTCTTTTTGTTTATTGATCTAAAAAGGGTTTTAATCTGGAATTCCTACTTGAATGCAAAAGCCGTATCATCGCTCTGTTCAGTTAGATAAACTTCATTGTATACAATATGCATTACATGGGTCATCTCAGGTTGGAAAGATTTAAATACAGTACTGTTTAAGAGTAGACTACGTAAATTTTTGGTAGATAAAACGTACTATAGTGTAACTGAGTTTCTAACAGAGAAAAATGTATTAGTTGAATAATTGATATAATTAGTGGTAATTTTGATTATAATGATAATTGTAGTGATGGATGATATTTGTAATGATAATGGTAATAATAATTGTGATGATAATTGTAATAATGATTGTAATTGTAATGATAATTCTATTGATTATGATAATTGTAACGATTTTTTATTTTTATTTTCTGTGGTTTCAAAATGTAAGTACAACTTACATAAATAATGTAAATGTTTGCATGCCGAATGATAAAATATGGCTGACCTATAATGTATATTAACAACTATTGTGCACTACCCATATTTGCAAAATAAAATCCTATTCTATTCTATTCTATTCTCATCTCGGAGAATTTGAGAAATCAGTTGGGAGTGGTAATTTTTTAGCTGCCACTGCCGCAATGTATATATGTTTGTGTTGTTATGTCTATATGTTTTGTATAATTTTTAATTACGGAAGCTTTAAACCTGACCGTCCTGCGATATCATTCCCTCATGTATAATTTCAACATGAGTGGTGTTACCAATATTTCGATTTAAGAATGTTCGTGGAGTTTCTTGCCCTGTCTTCTCCATAGGTACGTGCTACGTTTTGGAATGGGTGACTAGCTAAATCTAACTGAACGACACCTTGGACAAAACTGCCTGTATTTGTTTTTTTTGGAATAAATGCTTTGAGTTTGCATAATGTTTCTAAGCTAAATTATATTTCGTCACAATTCTTGCTGCATCAGTTATGACACGCCCATCCATTGTATTTAGGTTTTGGGTAAGATGTTATTTGCTTATCACACGTTACCAATATTAGTGACATTTTACTACCAATAAATTGTTAAATCAACACCTTAATGGTGTACCATTCGATAACAACGTAACGATCAAACTTGCCAGTACTTCAGCCGATCGTTCGAACAAATTCTAATATTAATGACGTTTATACGATGATTGATGACGTCACCGTTATACGTAATCGTGATAACAAATGTTCCCAAATGCTGGGCGATTCGTATCTCGTTAAGCGTGGTTTATGTTCAATTTAGGCGTATTTTGGGAGGGAGAGTATGGAGTGCCTATTTCATGACTTGATTTATTAAAGTTCTAACTTTTATCGTTTGAAAGTGGGTCTGAAATCGTGATTTCTTGAATGTTTTTCAACACGATTTTTTATAAACTTTGACTTTATAACCTAAAAAGCACGCAGATAATAAATCTACTTGATATATATTTACACTTACACTGTCCTCTCAGACTTATTAATACTGTAATTTAAAAACATTGTGAAAGCTATTTTTTTTTTTGAAGCTGGCTCTTCTCCATAAGAAACGCCCAATTGGAACCCGTGCACCTAGGTTCTGACGTTTCACAAGTGTCCATGCAGGTTTATGTGAAATAAATGATTCTGATTTGATTTTATTGATTCATGTTTTTTTACTAAGATCAACTATGGCAGTAGGCGTGAGTATTTTTTATGTTTTGACTAAAGATAGAAAACTACCTACTTTTAAGTTTCATTGTCTAAATAATAATTATTCAGAATGATAGGTACTTAAAATTTGGTAGGTATGTGTATGATACTTGTCACTCAGTGATACGCAAACGGTTCAAATAGTACGTTACAGGTTTTTGAACCCAATCCACTTTTAGTTTGACCTCTCGCTAGCAGAATAAAATCTAGTAAATATGAGAACTACTTACATGACAGAAAGCAGGTATGTGTCTAGGGAAATCACCTCAAATGTGGGTACTCTGAACTTCAAAGCTTGACATATTAGTAGGTGAGCTAAAATGTTAGTCGAAATAATTTTCATAAAATTTTTGGGTGACGAGGTAATTGGAATTTTAATTAAAAACTGGAAACGTGCTGGTTGCAACTTCGAGGGAGAAATAGTAACTCATTTAAATTGTTCAAAATACTAATGCTGGACATTTTTGTTAACAGGTATGGGTTCGGTGACGTCAACTATAAAACAAGTAAGGAGAACATGACATCCATTAAAAATATTTTACATAACCTAACTATTGAAGAATTGCCAAACTTAAGTAGCAGTGGGCAGGGCACATTGCTCGCAGAACAGATGGCCGATGGGGCCGAAAGGTTCTGAAGTGGCGACCGCGTACCGGAAGAGGTAGAGTGGGAAGGGCTCCCACAAAGTGGACCGATGACCTTGTGAAGGCCGCGGGTATCCACTGGATGTGGGAAGCACAAGACCGGTCGAAGTGGAGGAGCCTGGGGGAGGTCTATGTCCAGCAGTGGACGTCTTTCGGCTGAAATTATGATGATGATGAATCTAACTAAACGACAAATCTTTCCAAAAATCATAATACGTAAACCAAAACTTCTAACCATCATCCTCCGTGTACCTCAAAGAAAACTGATTTCCCTCCCAAACAATCTTGATAGCAACCGCATTCTGTATGAGATATGGAATCCATTACATTACGATATTGTACGTTGGAAGTCAGGGCTCCAGGGAGACATTAGAGCGACGGTAATGGTATCAAGGTACAGAATTTGAGATTCTCACTGAAGTTTTATTTATAAAAACATACATACACAAACAGCCAGACCCGGAACAGCTACTTGTAGGTCATACAAATATTTGTTCTGTGCGGGAATCGAACCCGCGACACGCAGCGCAGCAGTCAATCGCTGAACCACTGCGCCAACCGTGCCGTTAGTAGTAAGTAAGTACTCGTATTGTTTTGTTTTTGTTGTGCATGATTTTCTTGAAAAGCTCACGCCCTTTCCCCGAACGGTACAGTACATCCATATTTTACCAGTTATACAGGTTCAAATTAAATTAGCTGGCAATACTTTACTCACGTTAACCCGTTATTTCCGGCTGTAATTCGTGGATTTATGACAATTTTTACTGGTCGTCAGAAGCCTGAAAATCTGACAACCAGTCTTACCAAGGGGTATCGTATTACCCAGTAAGTGGGTTGTCGAGGTCAGACGGGCAGTCGCTCCATGTAACATAGTGGTATATTCAGAGAATTTAGATGAATTCATAAAAACCGATTAGAAATTATCACCATAACTTTCATGAAGAATGTGAATAATAATCGTTCCTAACGATGCACCAACAGTGTTTACAACTTTACGTCCAATAGTTTATTACGCAGAAATAAAGTATAGCTAGCTCCGTTATACTAGTGCCAAAGAAAACTCCTGCCAAATAGATAAATATCTATAGTGCATATTTAATGGGATATTTTCGCCAAAGAAATAAAGACTAAGACGTCTCATTTTGGACTTAGTACGGTGATTATCGCTGTACTTATTCTTTTTAAACTGACTTTTTAGTGTTACTGATACCATCGGTCTGAATTATCTTTCTGCTGAGCAAAGACTTTTTTTTTTCGTTATTTCGACTGTCCTAATTTGGAGAATTTTTTGATAGTTTTCTCCAGCTAGTCCTTTCATCTTTTACTTTTCAACCTATTAGGAGTTTTTGGGGGAACACGAAAAGTCCATGTTAGTCACTTATTTTCAACTTCACTACACTTGTGCACTCACACGTTATATTATTATTATTAAAAGCCTGTGATGTCCCACTGCAGGGCAAAGGCCTCTCTACCCTCCTTCCACTTCTCTCTGTTTAGTTCTACTAGTGGCCAGTTCTTGTTAAAGGAGTCCAGCTCATCCCGCCATCAAAAAAAAAAAAAAAAAAAAAAAAAAATCTCCGTCTGGGCCTACCGCGACGTTGCTTGCCGTGAGGAGGGCACTCACACGTAAATAAATTTAATAATTCACTACCAAATTATACAATTTAATTCGCTATTTCACGAAATTTCATGAAAATGAAAATTCGTGCGACATGTTCCAATGCGATCCCCACAAAAACTCCCCATTTTGTATTTGACTTATATTTCTAGGGTCAATTTCAATTTCCGTAATTATTTTGAATGTGTATTAATCTGTTAGTAATGGTATGTAACATTTATAGTGCAAGCATGGCAATTATTAAATTCCTTTTTAATTTTATATTGGTTAAAGACCTGAAATAAATGAATTTTAATTTAATATGACATCTACCAAGCCGCATTCGGTCCACGTGGTGGATCACGGCCCACTCCCTCTCACAGAAAGAAGACCTGTGTCTCGGCAGTGGCAATATTATAAGCTGATTATGTATGTGATGACCTCATAGAAGATATTATAGCTCTTCATATTTATGTACGGCTGGCGTATGGACTATTAAAAGTAACTATGTTTAAAGAAGAAGAGAACTTTGGAAAATAAGAATTAGAACACACTGCGATCACCAATCTGTTTTTAAAGCGCTGTTTTTGGAACAACCTTCCTCTTTGTTCATTTCATTACCACACCTAATATGCGGTAACAACTCAAATTTAAACCCAGTTACCCGAAGCACCACAGAAATTCCAAACAACGGAACAAAACTCCGTAATGGAATAAACATTTCACTGCAACTGTCTAAAACTGAACTTAGAACTCGATTCCAAAGAAAAAAGATGGCGTTAATGAGTACATTAGCAATGGCAGTGTCATTAAAAAAGTTTGAGAATCACTGGCAAAAAGTTTCCCCACAATTTCTATTGAGTCTCAAAGTTCTGTGAACAAATTTAACGGTTCACACACTTGAAATTAGTCTTAGAAGTAAGGGTAATGCCTTGTTCAGACAGGGGAACATTTTGTGTTGTCACATTGTCGCCGAGTTTACTGCATTATTAAAAGTTCGGAGTCTTGGATTCTTGAATCTTGGTACTTTTACTGTATATAACGGTGTTTATGTGAATTTAGACTAATTGAAATTTTATGTGTGGGGAGATAATGGAGGTAATAATATTATGTACGTGTTTTTAATGTGAGCTTTAAGTATATAATGTTTACGTTTGGAGTTTGATGAGGGTTTAAGTTCTATGTTTACGCTTGAGGTTTCATTTTGCTTATCTTCGAATGGTTAAAGACAGGTCTGTGTTTTAAACGTGTTGTTTATACACACAACTTAACTTTAATTCTATTAATTATTACTTGACCGTGGGAATATATCCTTCAGGATCCCAGTAAGTTAGTGTTGGTCCAAGGTTTAGCCTGGGCGTTGATGAGTCAGTCAGGCAGGACTTTTCTTTTTATTTATATAGACTAGGTCCAAGGGTTTAGCCTGCTGATAGGATTTAATCAACTTAACTGACAATGCAAATTGCAAAAGACGTTAGAAAATTTGAATTTCGATGCCTTCTGAGCTTCGAGGGCTTCCACCTCAAGGAATTCTGGAAATGTTCTTACCGTTTTGTAGTTTAAGGCGCGTCGTGTCTCCCATGTTTCTCATTGTAAACATTTGTTTCGTGCATCGTGATATAGGTACAACCCTAGTTTTAGTATAGGTATGCGAAACCTGAAACACGTGTCTAGTATTTTTTACAGATTTCAAAAAGAAGGAGATTATCAATTCGACATGTTTATATATGTATACATATTTTATTTTTTATGTATGTTCGGGCATAACTCCGTTGTATATAGGTAGACGGATTTGCAAAATTCTTTTTTGATTCGAAAGAACTTTATTACGAAATGGTCCCGTAAAAATTTCATATAGATCTGATGATGTGTTTCGGAGACGTACAACGTAACTCTTAAAAAAATTACAGCAAATCAACCGCGAATGCTGCTATCGTATGTTTTGACCCTAAGGATGATGAAATTTCGAAGTGGTGTGGGGTAGGTAACTAAGAAGTGACAAATAAAAAAAATAACAACCGACCGACGAAAAAACACTACAAAGTGCAAAATAACTTTAATTTCGGAAGGCGGTAAATAAAGTTATTTTGCACTTAGTAGTGTTTTTTTTTTGAAACCCGGGTGTCATTTTTTTGAAAAAAGTTTTTTATGTAAAGAATCTATGTACAAAAATTCAAAACTATCATGAAAAATCACAAAGTTGTAAGCTTGTTATGTTACCTAGTTGTCTACACAAACATGGTCACCACGCGCCCCTCGCGCGTCCTGCGTCGTTTTGTGCTCATCTATATAAATAAAAAGACAAGTCTTGACTGACTGACTGATTGACTGACTCATCAACGCCCAGCCTAAACCCTTGGACCTAGAAAGCTGAAATTTTGCACAGAGGTTCCCTTTATAATGTAGACAAGGAATAAGGAAGGATTTTTTGAAATTCAACCCCTAAGTGAGTTAAATAGGGGATGAAAGTTCCGCGCGGGCGAAGCCGCTGGCAAAAGCTAGTTGATAATAATTAGGCAGTAGGTACCTAACTATATGGCGATTGTATTGCAATTAACTGGTGATAAAATTTTCCATCACACCTGTATATTTTTTTTGGGAAAAGATATAACATGGTGTAAAAATTATTGGAATCGACTCAGTTGCTTATTCTGAACAAACTATATTCTGGCTTCGCATATTCTAAATATAATGTTGTATATCTCATGTATTCTGCTTTCTTTGCAAAGGAAATATAAACCTAAGTGTCTCAATTGTAGCTCATAACTCTTTCATGAACAATAACTACAGTAAGTTCATACATAACTAAGTTTTTCTCTCACTTCTATTAACATCCAACCCTAACATAAATACACGTCACAACCGGCCATATTCCCGATGCGTCACTCCCGATACGACCCATTACTCATACATAGGCGACATATGTGTCGCCGTCTGAGCAAACCCTTACAAATGGCCAACATTATTCGAGTGTTAGATAAGTACTTTGTTTTTGTAACAATAGTAAAGGTGACCGTCCATTGATAGCGACACAAATTAAACATTACTCCTTGCTCCTCGCTTACTTAACTTCTGGTGACATGTCATCATCTCATCTGCCTTTTCCCAAATATGTTGGGGTCGGCTTACTATCTAAATACTGTTCCACCGAACCTTAACAAAATTTTGTTTTAGTGCAGTTAGTGGAATAGCTCAGGTGCCGTTCGGTCAAGTGCTGTTGAAATCAGTGCCATAAGTGGAATACCTCTTGCTACGTAGGTGCGCGGTTTCTTAATTTTTGTTGCGCTTTCGTGCGTAGCGTGACCGTGGGCTCCAATGGACCCGCGCCTTTACTCAGGGCGCAAATGAAACAGTATAACAAAAGTCGTAAAACAATGCTGGGTATACTGCTAATATATTCATGTTTTTGTTTTGTATTTCTTTAGCATGTGTGTATACGTTAGGTGGCGGTTTGTGCGAACTAAAACCTTTTTGCTTTGATAACGTTATTTTCGTATTTGCATATTTTTTTAGGTTTCTATTTAGTATGCCTATGTTGTATTTTTTATGGATGTTATTAATTACAGCCTACGGGTTTGTTCGTATAACGAGGCTAATATAGTGAATACATAATTATGAAACCTGGAGAGGTATTAAACATTAGCTTTCTCGTAGAGGTATAGCGAAGTATCCTGAGGGCATAGCGCTCTTAGATATTATCTTTAATAAATACCTTATTGGAAATTTATACTCGTTAAGCGGTTGTAATGTGGAGAAGCAGACAGAAAGTGGCATTCCCCCTTTTTTTAAACAAATAAATAAAATAAAAAAGCCATTTATTCTACGACTCATTCTAAATTTCTTTACAAAAATATTCGTAGCATGCATAATATATTACAATAAAAAAAAAGTGTAACAGGCAATATGCATACAATTAGATGATTGGTATACGGAACACGATACTGCGTTCTAAAACACAAATCGCAGACGTCACCCAAAAAGATGCCAAGCTTAAGTGGGACTGGGCGGGACACGTCTGCCGCATGTCGGATGCATTGTGGGCTAAGACCACCACAGCATGGGTCCCTGAAAACATCCAACGGCATCGCGGAAGACCCAGTCGTAGATGGCGGGACGAACTTGACGCTTATAGGAGGGATTGGTCCATATTGGCCCAGGATCGAGTTCAGTGGAAAAACAAAAGGGAGGCCTTTGCCCTGCAGTGGGACGATACAGGCTGATTATTATTATTATTCGGCTCACCAACAATTTAATACACTGATACAAGAAATGAGAAACATCCACGACTAGTGTACCAATTTCTTACAGATAAGAACATCATGCATAACTTGCTTGTCGTTCGAAATACAGCCTAAATTGAAATCATACAAAATTAAATCAAAAACAGAATTAAAATAACAATTCCACATACAGTTAAAATCAAAATTAAAACCGAAATACAATTAAAATCAAAACTAAAAATCAAAATTATTACAGTAATTAAAAATCAACATTAAATCAAATCACTATTAAAATCACAATCAACATTAAATCATAATTAATACTATAACTAAACATTATTTATCAATCCAAACACAATTAAAATCAAAACCAAAATACAATTAAAATCTAAATTAAAAACCGAAATTAAACCAGAATTAAAAATCAAAAAGAACTCAGAATTAAAAATCAAAATGAAATCAGAATCAAAATCAACGCTAAAATTAAAAAGAAAATCAACACTAAAATTAAAATTAAAGAATAAATTTACTTACACTAAGGAAATGTACACTCGTTATGCGGCTGTTACATGGAGAAGCAGACAGAAAGTGGCATTCGCCCTTTTTTAAAACAAATAAATAAAATAAAAAAGCCATTTATTCTACTACTCATTCAAAATTTCGTTACAAAAGTATTCGTAGCATGCATAATAAAAAAATATCAATAAAATAAAAATAACAATAAAAAAAAAAAATGAGTTTAATATGCAAAATTTGATGATTGGTATGGTACTTTTAAATCATTATGGTTTTAATTTATAATTGTGTAATGTTTTAAATTATAATTGCTAAATCTAATTGTAAATTTATATGTCGTCATAATTTATTTATATTAATCTATACTTATATATTATAAAGAGGAAAGATTTGATTGCTTGTTAATTTGTTTGCATTAAATAGGCTCCGAAACTACTTAACCTATTTGAAAAATTCTTTGACTGTTGGGAAGCTACACTATCCCCGGGTGACATAGGCTATATTTTATCCCTGTATTCCCACGGGAACGGGAACTACGCGGGTGAAGTAGTAGTCGCATCCTTCGCGTAGGCCTCCCCCATTTCTTTCCAGTAGTATCTTTCGCTGTTTGGTCATCCAGTTAATGAGTTTCAACGCGTTCAAACAAACAAACAATTCAGCTTTTTTATAAAGTAAATCACATCTTTGACCAAAATTAATAGCTAAAAAATAATTGTCAAAATCGGACTACTCTGGAAAAAGTTATGCGTGGTCATACATAAAAAAAAAAAAAAAAATACGCGTCGAATTGAGTAACCTCCTCCGTTTTTTCGTCGGTTAAAAAATCATTAATTTGGCATCGTTATTCCCCCTACTACTGTGTGAGACAAATCAGCATGAACAGTACACGAATGACAGCCAACAACGGCTTAACGTGCTTTCCAAGGCACGGCAGGGTCTCGGTTTGAAATGGATGTTCGCCCATCTACGAACCAACCGTGGCACGAGTTGGGCACGCCACGATTGCGGCGGTAAGTCCCCTCTTTGAGGAGTGGTTTGAGAGGCGGCATGGCGTCCTCACCTTCCGCCTGACGCAGGTCCTCACCGGACACGGTTGTTTCGGGAGGTTCCTGTTTCGGATAGGGCGGGAGGAAACGCCCGGGTGTTTCCACTGCGAAGATCGCCCTGAAGACACGGTGGAGCACACGGTGGCGGTCTGCCCTGCTTGGGCGGAGCACCGCCGTGTCCTCGTGGAGGCGATCGGCGGCGGCGATCTCTCGCGTCCGGCCCTGGTCCAGGCCATGGTACGGAGTGAGAGGGCATGGGGAGCCGTCACCTCCTTCAGCGAAGCAGTGATGCTCGCGAAGAGGGAGGCGGCGCACGTGAGGGAGAGGCAGCATATGCGCCCTCGCGACCCCAGCCGCCGCAGGATACGGAGACGCCCTGGGCGTCGGGAATCCCAGGCCGATTTCCGGCCACCGTAGGCATGGGCTTGCGGACGGCGAGTAATGGGTAGCTCGCTGTCCGGTAAGGACCAAGCCCAAGTCGACGGCGCGTTGTGTTCCACGCGCGCCTCAAAGAGATGTCAGCACAAATAGTGATGGGACCCGCAAGGGTCGATGCCTGCCAGGGGTGCGGGTTTGTTCGAAAGAGACACCACAGCCCCTGGCTTAAGGGCTACTGAAGGAACACGGGTGGGTTTTAGTCAGTAAAAGTCTGACACGCCCTCCTGCTCCACCCAGAGCGGGAGAAGTTATTTGATGATTTCCCACCCAAAAAAAAAAAAAAAAAAAAAACCGTGGCACGAGTAACCGTTTCGGCTTTACGTAGCCACGACTCCGTCTGTGCAGCCATATTCAAGCGATAAATTAAAGCGTGCGACCAAACGCTGGGTCAAAGGTGATTACCCATTTAATGAAATGAATTCAGCACTTGTTTCATTTTCACATTCGTTTATCATGTCTACTGCAGCTGTGTTTTCGAAATAAGTGACTTCATTTATATGAATGCTGGTAATTGCATTGTTTTGACTTATCATACATTTTCTCTTCGCCAAAAAAGTTGGTCAGTATTCTGGTAAGTTATGTTATTTTACTATTTTCCTTTCATTTTTGTTTGGTTTGATACCGATCTTGGAGGTTACTAAAACATACAAAGTTCTTATACTTTAGAGGTACAATTTATCCAGGAGATACCTAGAAAAATTTCTGGTTAATATCCACCACAATTTTCTGTTTAAAGTTAAGAAGCGTTTGAACGACAAAATTATATGATTAAACAGACGCTAATCATTGATTGAAGACGTGTTGTATTTATAAGAATTGTATCAATTTTGTTTTAATTGTGATTGTAAGTGTTTTGTGTTTAGTAACGAATTGATTCGACACTAAAACTTGCCTAAAGTAATAAATTATCGAACCGATATCACATTTGTCGCAGACCGGTTTTCGAACACAAGATCAGGAAAATATAGGTACAGTCCATACAAAAAGCCTTGCTAATTCCATTTGAACACCATAAATTTACCAAGTAATTCAGCTTATCCCAAGTAACAACATCGTTGTCCTGTCTCATAACGGGAACAAGTACTTATGTGAAATTGTGAACCCTATATATTCACATTTTACGACCCCGCAAACTGCGGTCTATGCATAAATCCTGTAATGCCACGCTCTTGTGCAACGGAGAAATTTCTATGCAATTTTCGTAAAGATTATAAAGGAATTTTTTTGATAAAAGTTATTGGAAAAGAATTAAGGTAGAATAGGATATTATTTTGGAGTTTGTATCGATTCAGTGTAATGGTTGAAAAGGTATGCTTACCACTTTTATCGGCCACCAAGCATTACAAATTCAAGGTAACCCTTTCTAGGTAACATAGGTAGGGTTTTTAACCAACTTCAAAAGAACGAGGAGGTCCTCAAATTGGTTTTTTTTTTTTTACTTCAGATCTTCGTCATTTACTAACCGATTTTCCTTTACCGTTTTGAGACAGAGTCGTTACCACTGGGCAACTTCTGCTCTCCAAGTGAATAAGTAGATCATTCTTGACAATCCCACAAATTCATCACAATAGTCTTGAGATTCACAATGTGCACTGCCATCTCCCATAAAATTGAGAGGTCAACACATCCCAATGTGATCCAACAAAAAATCTGGCAGAAAATGTTTATGGTGCAGCCACTGCCATTGGCATCCTACCAAATAGACGTTGATATAAGAGATATGTTTGTATCGTCCTGCCAAATGTTTTTATGGAAACTATTAGAGCAGCCATTTGCTATACGAGTGCTTAGACGAAGTTCCGTTCGTACTTGGTAGCAATTTACTTGAAAGGATGTTTTGCTTGGCGGTATTAAGCATGTTTGGTTAATGGGTCGGTAAGACGACATGTTTTGTCGTTGAATTCTGGTGAGGCTCTATGACTTTATGAGTTCAAACCCAGGAAAGTACAGTAAAGCAGCCCCTGGCATACGGGCTACTGAGGGAACACGGGTGGGTTTTAGTCAGTAAAAGTCTGACACGCCCTCCTGCTCCACCCAGAGCGGGAGAAGTTATTTGAAGATTTCCCACCCAAAAAAAAAAATGCTCCCGGGAAAGTACTGAAATTTAACACACAAAGTAGAGTACCTGCTATTTTACTTTGTGTTTAATTTCATCACCACCGCTCTTAAATCGGTGAAAGAAAACATCGAGAGGAAACCGGAATGTCCTAGGACCAAAAATTCGAAACCATGCGAAATCTACGAACCCGCATTGCGCTCGTGTGATAGACTATGGGCCACTCCCTCTCACAGAGAGGAAGCCTGTGTCCCAGCATTGGGAAACACTATCAAAATCAAATGCAATTTAGGCTGAGAATCAGCACTTTTTGAACGACAAAGTTACATAAGATAGTCCCCCAAAACGCCCACCCTTCACAACTTTCTAGTGCTTAAGCTGGGAAGAACTGGCGCAACAAACTCCCCAACAGCACAGCTGTCTGTTAAGTTAGAAGAACTTGATTCTTTTCAATAGTAGGTAGGCAAGGTAAGTAGCATTACGAGTCAGAACATTAAATTAAATCATTTTCCTTAATAGTCTCTATGATTATTTCATTTTTAGTTGTAGGTACACTATTTTGGTCATACTAACTGAAGAAGCAAGAATAACCAGACCAGACAATCATGATGATTTGTAGTCACGTTTATTTACTTCAGGAAATAGACTATACTCATGGAAAATTAAACGAACTGAAAGGCATGCCATTTTCCAGCAGTGTACTGCTGCAAGGTGATGATGATAGAGAATTAAGAAAACTGCTGTCACATCCCTTGCCCACCGCGCGCCTTAAGCGAACAGCCCGCTTCGGGCTTCGCGCTGCTCGCGTGGCTGTCTCCCCGTTCGCCTCCAAATTTTCACACTCACTAATCTTCAGATTGTCTGCAAGCTGTAACTAGCCGTTGGCGCGTGAACAGCAGGCTGCTGGGATGTTAAGCATTTTACCAATTTACCCGCGTTTACTAATTTAAACAAAACCTTACCAAATTATACCCTAAAACCTTCCTCATAAATCACTCTGTATATTTGTGAAAACCGCATGAAAAGCCGTGCAGTCGTTTTTAAGTTTATCGCGAACAGACAGACATACAGACGCAGCGGGAGACTTCATTCCTTCCTCTCTTCCGGTTAGACCGAAAACCGAACTTAAAAATATAAGATCTAGCAAGATTTTTTTAATATACTCAGAAAACGGACCAAATTCTTTGTTGATAATACTAACAAGTTCTATAGAACCATCTTATCTTTGCAAAAGGTTATTGATATGCGTTTTCCAACCGATATCGTCTTGAATATCTCCCATTGATCCCTTATCCTCAATGGCTGACCACACAGCAATATCTGCTCCAATATTCATAAAACCATGCCCTGACTAAGCCGGAACCACTTTTGGGATCCTTGGACCAGAGCCAAGAGGTCAGCATTAAATAGTTCTCCCTTATACTTTCTTGACGGCCAGTAAATTTGGAGCTCCCTAAAAGTTTGTCCAGAATTGGATTGTCCAAATTCCACTTTGGCCTAAACTGGGTCTGAATTCAAGCAAGTTTATGTATAGCGCTTTTAATGTGGCTGTTAAAATTCGAATTTAATGTTAGATATTATTTTAATTTTAGAAACTGCTATCCTACTTTTGTAATTGTAAAAGTTTGTACATTTATGTGTTTGTAACTTAATCACGCAAAAATGGCTTAACAGATTTGGATGAAATTTGACACACGTATAGTTTAAAACCTGGATTAGCACAAAGGGTACTTTTTATCCCGGTAGTACGTTCCCGTGGGATGGTTAAGTCGCTGGAAAAAGCTAGTCGCCAAATATTTGTAAAGTTTTTTAACAACATTAATCAAATTAAATGTTTTCATTAAGGGTTTGGGCACAAAAAGTCTATCGTGATTCATCATATCTTCCTTCTGGCTCAGACAGACTGTTAAGACATATTCTTGCCAACTTCCGTAAGTCTTGCGACGTTTGTTCGCCGCGCATTTTCCGGCCCACTGGAATTTTGGCATATCGAAGATGCTAAAGACATGTCACTTCTAATATAATATTTGACGTATTTACGTTAAACCTGTTATTCCAAATCTGTCTCAATCTGAATCTTATGAATATTTTTTATTTATTCCGTTTTTTTTTTTTTTCATAAAATGACTTTCACTGGCCATTAAGATGTAAATTGTTGTCCCGGTATCTCGTTCCGATGTTACGAGTATAATTTCCGGCGTCCACGTGGGCTGGGCGATGACGTGGGCACAGCTAATCTTTCTTTTCTAGAATATTTTTCGGACCATCATTGTCTACAGTTTCACTGTAACATTTTATACTTAATTATACAACCCTAGTTTTAGTACCTATAATATGCGAAACCCGAAATTCGTATCTAATATTTTTATGTAAAGAATCTATGTACAAAATTTCAAAAATGTATCATGAAAAATCACAAAGTTTTAAGCTTGTTATGTTATCTAGTTGTCTACACAAACATGGTTACCACGCGGCTTCTCATCGACCGCGTGTCCAGCTTCGTATTGTGATCATTAATTATAATTAGAGAGTATGTACCTAACCGTACAGCGATTGTATCGTAAGTAACTGGTGATAACATTTTCCATCACACATGCTAAACGTTTTTACAAAACAAATGATTCAGTTACTTATTCTGAACAAACTAAATTCAGGTTTCGCATACACTAAATACAATGTTGTATATGTATCTATCTTTGACGGTGTTACAACTCAGTCTCGAACTTCTGCAAATTATTCTCGCTGTTGAACCCTGTCATGCACAGGCGTATCTTCAAGCTGTTCTTTTGCAGGATAACCAACGTTTTAGTTAATGTCAGTAATGAGCATCATAGCTGTTACTTTGTGCCTTGAGCTCGAATTACTAATAAACAGTTGATATGCATGTTGAAACCTAAATATGTAGGTCCTAAACAGAGTCCCATAAGTGCCCTACCCAAAATGTAATATTGTTCGTCCAATCGTTGAGCTCCTTATGCTTTTTGCATTTGTTATGTTCTGCATAACAAATGCAAAAAGGAAAGGGAGGCCCCCTTTGTTTTTCCATTCATAGTCAATATGGACTCCTCCCTCCTATAAGCGTCAAGTTAGTCTAGCCATCTACTCGTACGTCTAGTTGTCTATGTAGGAAATTCTTCTTATTTATCTTTAATCTTTAAATAATATAAAACAAAGTCGCTTTTAAAAGAAAGAAAATACATTTATTAACAAAAAAATAGTTGCAGCGACCAAATCGATCTTCACTTTGATGGTTTGGGAAAGTTGAAAGCCACTTTTCATAAGTATCTGCCCTTTTAGTTTTAGTTTTTCATCAAAATACTATAATAAGTTAGTCTTAAGTGATGTATGATGTTTTCCAAGTTTTAAGTATTAAGAATTTTTTTTACCTAATTTTAGTCGAGTTACTGTAGTTTATTTTGTACAACCTCCTTTATGCGGAGTTTACCTATAAGTGATTGTTACGCGATTCTATCTTAAATATTATCTTTATCATAATACCAGTGTAAACAATTGTTGGTGAAATAATAAAATAAATCAATAAAATAAAAAAGACAACAAAAAGCGTGAAGTGCGATGTCAGAAACTGGTATTGTAGTGTTATCATGGCTGCACTAAAAACCATCAATAGGGAGAGTGCTACAAAAGGGAGGTTTTTATAAATGTACAATACACCGACCTCCAGGCGAGCGAAGCCGCTGGCATAAGCTAATAAATAAATATTTTTGCTAAAAAGCCTTGCCCAGAACTTCCATCATCATACCCAAATACATTCCATCGTCCTATCCACAAACATTCCATCGTATTTCACATACCCAAACACCCTACTCAAAAGTTTAAAGACCTTTCCATCTCGAAACCAGACCATTATCTTTTCCCCACAGTCTTATTCCGCAAATATAAGGAAAGAATCTTTATAGCACTTACGTTAAGGATCAGGGACATCCTCAAGTCGGATTGTAACAAAATGGAATCCGTCACTGCCAGCTTATCGAAACCAAACGTTCCAGCCATCGATCATCGCGGTCTTTGGAATCAAATGGGCGATTTCGACCGCACCATATTGCTAGGTAACGTCTTGTGGTCTATAACGTGATTGTGACTGATGGGGGTTGGGCCAATGTTGGTCGTATTGGAGATTGGAGAATGTGTTCTTTGGGCTGTGGTCGTCAAAATGTTGGTTGCAAGATCTGTAGTTTGTTCGCTAATACCGGAAGGCTAAAAATACGTTTGAATACAAGTCGAAATCCCATCTCTGCGACAATTATTGTTTAAAATACACAAAAAATTAGACATTTTTTTAATAGGGAAATTGCCCTTCATATTACCTACTTGGTAAACTTTTCTAGCATGCATTAAAATATGTCGTGATTTTGATTCAATTTTGGTTGAAAGAGCTGAATGAAATTAAATGAAATAGTTTATTCTTTAAAATCCAGAAATAATTCTGGTCAGATCATGTCAAGACAATGTAAATCAGTCCCCGAAATAATCTGTTTACAAATTTGTGTGGTTCCTTCCTACACAGATTTAAGTTGACCAATGTAGACAGTGCAAGCATTTTTCAGTAATCATGTAGCTCAAGTTAGAACTTGAAGAGCTGAATGACTTAAAGAACTTTACGAAAGAAAGGACATCTGGGTAAGTCGCATAGCATAACATAGGTAAGCATATTTTTGTTTCCAAGCGAAAGATTTGCGTTTTCTTTGAAAGAAGTACCAATGAGTACATTTCTTTCTTTCTCCGGGTGACGAGCTTAATTTGTTGTCACTAAAGGGACATCTTAGATTGGAATGGCACAAGAGTGTCATAAAAACAAATCTTACCAACACCCTAATTGCATAACCCACTTCTAATCGTAATCCAGAAGTTTTGAAGATTTTTTTTATCCATTGCTTCACAATGTTTGAAAAATTCCTTTGCATACTTGAATAACGCAATGAATGATGTTGTACTGACAAAATCGAAGCCATCTTTGCCATTTTACGTGTATTACGCAATCACCCCGCAGATGCCTGCACCCATTTCTGAACAGGTCCACCCAATTAATTTCGTTTTCTATGTGCACTCTTCCTTTAAGGTGAATCTTGTCGACATATTTTCCATACATACTTCTGTTAGACAATGTACACCAAAAATTATACACGATGCGGTTTTTTCTCATCATTAATATTGTCTGTACGGAAACAGAATACTAAAATAAAAAGCCATTAAAAAGTTAGGAGCCAACAAAGATTAGTTTTTCTTGCTAATTTGACCTAACTTTGGGCATGTTTAAGTAATAAAAGAAGTGTAAAATTTCCAAACCCAAGTCGGTACCGACAAAACTCAATTATCGAAAAGTTTGATAAACTTTATTGGTAATTGATATAGGTATGCAGTGGTTTTTCATTAAATCCAATCTTCCGAAGGACTTTTATTATTTTTTTGGAGTCTGTCTTACCATAAATGATCCTGCATCTCACTCAATAACGTTGTGCGTCTAGACTAGCGTCTTACTGCTCATCACTGATGTCACTCTGTCGGACACGATGCCTGGTGAGACAGCGTGCTTTTCAGCCGGTGAGTTCGAGCCCGCGACTAGATTCCCCTTAATTGTGCGCACAATAAAAATGATTTAAGCGTGCAGCTTCATTATACATATTTCTGTTTACCGTTAAATCCGCCATTTTGGCAAAGCCCCAAAAATTCAAGTTATTTTTTTAGCGTTCAGCGTTATTTTAATTTATAGACTAATTATTAAAACTCGCTGACGAGCAAACAATTTTCACGTTGGGAAATATCGTAACACATTTTAAAACTGACTGCTTGAACATAAAATAAAAATCCAATGTGTATTCGCAGCTCATATTATATCAAAAACAAATAAAATGCACAGACCCCGTGGTTTGACCACACTCGGTTAATCGAAATGAACCCATTGATACTCGTATACAAAAAAAAAACCCAAGAAAAACAATTAGCGTCTCAAAAACGTCCGCATAAATAGCGCGCAATGTGCGCAGGTGTCAATGGTATCTTTTTAGACATTGCTTTGTAAAAACCACTTTAAATCATGCGTGTAAGTTTGAATTTCCAAAAAAATGTGTTATATCAAAACTATAACCACTGACGTATAATTGGGGTTTTGAGTGGTACTTTTGTTCGAAACTGTACATCTTGGGTTTTTTGTACACATCAATGAATGAACCTCAAGATTTCCACTAGCCTCTGAGGCTTCATGTTCCTTGGTGCTACAGAGACCATTGCATATCATGGAGTAGACCGAGGCTGTAATGGTGTGAATACTTGCGGAACACCGGGGTGGTTTTTAGTCAGTAAGAGTCTGACAGACCCCACCCCAGGGCAGAAGATATCCATGATGATTTTCCACCACGGAACAAAATAAAAAAGGTAAGTAATACGCAATATCTTCTCGTCCCAAATACCACAGTGTCTCAAGACGAAAGTCTTTGACCGGTGTGTGTTGCCAGTTGCCAGTGATGACCTATGTTACAGAGACGTGGTCGCTCACAATGGGCCTTATCAGAAGGCTTAAAGTCACCCAAAGGGCAATGGAGAGGGCTACGCTCGGAGTTTCCCTACGCGATCGAATCAGAAATGAAGACATAACCCGAAGAATTGCCAAACTTAAGTGGCTGTGGGCAGGGCCGAAAGGTTCTGGAGTGGCGACCGCGTACCGGAAGACGTAGAGTGGGAAGGTCTCCCACAAGGTGGCCCGATGACCTTGTGAAGGCCACGGGTATCTGCTGGATGTGGGAAGCACAAGACCGGTCGAATTGGAGGAGCCTGGGGGAGGCCTATGGCCAACAGTGGACGTCTTTCGGCTGGAATGATGATAATGAAGTAATACTTACCCTTAGACGAGCCGTAACGAATATGCATCCTAGAGTAGTTATTGAACTAGTGGAGAGACAGGCTGACATTTTGTTGGTTCAGGTTTGAGCTTCACCCAGAAAACTCAAAACGTAACCAGTTAATTTAAACTTAGCATTTAAATCACTTCCGACAAAAGTTTCAGCTCATTACACAAAGTATAAACCTCCGACTCTAGAATAAGACAATTTGATACACCAATTATTTTGAAAGGGGTCTAAAAGACCCATCGCCCTTCCCACACGCTAACTTTTGAAGGGTTAAAACTGTTTCAAACTCCCCGAAATTTCGAGCAAAAAGTTTTTAGATGTCATTTACATACCTTTTGAGAAATGTTTTAAGCATTTCTGGGTTATTCTGGTCTCTGGGCTGGAAATCTGTGTCTTTTATTAGAATTCCTTTTTTCTTTCGGGTTGTGTTTTTTATAGAGTGTTCGCCATCTTCTTTTGTTTTTCTTTTCATTTAAATTTGGAAGTCAATCTAGCTTTTTCTGAATATATTACGTCTGGATTCAATCTCACTAAATGCGGTTTCTTTTGTTTCTGTAAGTAGGTTTGTTCAAACACTTTTACACGTCAATCATAGTAGGTATTTAAAAAAAAGCGGCCAGTGCGAGTCGGACTCGCCTATGAAGGGTTCCATAGCAGCAAGTAACATAATACAATTTATGACGTATTAAAAAAAACTACTTACTAGATCTCGTTCAAACCATATTTTGGTGAAAGTTTACATGGTATTTTTACATACGTGCTATTTTTTTTTTAGTTATCATTCTCTTGTTTTAGAAGTTACAGGGGGGGGGGGGGGACATTTTACCAATTTGGATGTGTCTCTCGCGCAAACTATTCAGTTTAGAAAAAAATGATATTAGAAACCTCAATATCATTTTTGAAGACCTATCAACACGTATGGGTTTGATGTTTTTTTTTTGTTTCAGTTCTAAGAATGGGGACCTCCAAAATTAATAGTTTTGTTTTTCTATTTTAGTGTGAAAATCTTAAAGCACACAGGAAAAGTTGTTTTTCAGTGCGCAAATTGTAACCATGAATTCAGCATTTTATTCTAGAGCACAGAAATTTTTCGCCGATTGTACAAAAAAAAAATCAGCTATTTCATAGAAAAGTGCAATACCTACGCGGTCAAAATGTATGGAACAGCTTATTGTTTTTTTGTATCCGGCGCTATTGTGTACAATTTGCGCACTGGATAAAAACTTACCCGGTATGCATCTACTTACCAAGTTTCAACAGCATAGTCTTATAGTTTCGGAAAAAGTGGTTGTGACATACGGACTGATAGACAGACAGACAGACATGACGAATCCAAAAGGTTTCCGTTTTTTGCCAATTGGCTACAGAACCCTAAAAACAAGGTCTGCGTGACTACTCCGAGATGAAACAGCGAAACAATCTCAGAAGTCAGTCTCTTTAAACAAAACATTTCGAACCGTGTTTTTTTTTAGTGTTTTTTGCCGTAGGTTATGGAACCCTTTGTGTGCGACTCCCAATCGCACTTGGCCGGTTTTGTTTTCTTTCTTTGGAATCTCTTAGAACGCAGTAAAAGAAATCTCAACGCCTCATTCATTCCCAATCCAGCACAAAACACTAGTTCCTAATCAAGTAACGAACCCGTATCTCATCCAACCCAACTCGTATTGATAGTATAATAGTATTGCTCATAGCAGTATCCTCAACAGGATCCGCTGTGGAAGCAGATGAACAATGGTGGATGGCCCGCAGACCCTTTTCATATGGATTTTGGGCCTTGTTATAATAAAGGTTGGGTGAATTGTTAAGAGGTAGCGAATAACTAGTAACTGTGATGATAATGCTTCCACTCAGCATGATGCTGTGTTATGGGTCTCATAGCATAGCGCTGATTTTCAGCGGTCAACCGAAAACGACGTACAAAAATCAAGTCAGGATTTTTTCAGATCTTCTGATCTGAATAAATCCTAATACTGATTCAAAACTCATGTTAGTACGCCACGAAGCGTCGCATTGTTACATAATTATAATGCGACGCTTTAGTATTTGGTTTTTTTGGTGTTCCGCGCGGTCTATCTGAAGGTCAATTTTACTAATTAAAAACGTTCGCAGTGTCATCTCGGCGACAATCGAATTTCAAAAATTTGGCAAAAATGTATAGGATTTTTTGACAGATTGACACTGAGATCAGACTGTGAACGTTCTTAAAATTACCAGAATTGCCCCTCTGACTTTGTTTTATAATCTGAGCGCGTACCACTAACTTATCCTTCAAATGTGTACCTCCATCGTAGAATCAATGTAACTGTTCTTCAATTTATAATTCAGCACATTTACTCGAGAACGAAACCACGATGTTTCAATTTAAAAATTGCAGGAGTGTGCACTTTGTGGCAACTTGCCAGTCTGTCGTTTACAATGACCTTATGCATCTCAATCTGTTTGTCTAAACAAAGATTAATCTTTTAAGTTTTATGAAGAGTTAGTTAAAGGTTTTCGGGTCTGTGGTCTTGATTTTCAGGGTCATTGATATCTTTGTCAGACGTAATGGAAGCTTGATTTTTGTAGTCTCATAGAACTTGTGACGGATAGACGGACGCTTAGCGAAGTGATCCTGCATGGCCCTTATAGATCACTTTGTTCTGAACACACCCGTTGTGTGTTGTTATCATAAGGGTGCCTTTTTCCTTTTGGCACACATCCCCAAAAACGTTTTTTTTTTTTTTTTTGTGTGGGAAATCATCAAATGACTTCTCCTGCTGAGTGGAGCAGGAGGGCGTGTCAGACTTTTACTGACTAAAACCCACCCGTGTTCCCTCAGTAGCCCGTATGCCAGGGGCTGTGGTATCTCTTTCGAACAAACCCGCACCCCTGGCAGGCATCGGACCTTGCGGACCCCACCTGTGGTTGCTGACATCTTTGACGGCGCGCGTGTGGAACACAACGCGCCGTCCCGTCGACCACTTTTCGGCCGCAGGGGATAGGGAGAGCGGCTGACGCTATACCGACACTCCTCTTCCCCTGCGGCCCCACCGCGTCCGCCATCAAACGGTGGCGGCCCCGTCCAGGCCACGGAAGGGAAGAGCGCTGCTCAGAAGCACCGGCACTCCTCGTCTACCGCAGCCTGCAACCCTCAGCCGCGATGCCTCCCATTCGACATCGCGGCCCACCTCAGTTGCGGTGCACCTCACCGCAACCTACTTTTTGGCCGCTACGTCGTCTGCTTTGAGGCAAAAGCCCTGACGAGCGGCCCCACCTTTGGATTCCTCTTGGCTTCACCGTGGCCAGAATCCACGGTTACTGAGCCCCCCCGCAACGACAATGCGGGAACCCACTCGGGGAGATCCCCAAAAACGGTAACTACAATAACTGCTGTGGTTTGGGACTTCAAAAAACATATTTAAAAAAAATATATCATGGTGTCATACCGGCGGCGTTTCGCTAGCCAATTAAATTTGACGTTGTATAAACTTTACATTCAGCCACGTCGACAGAATGCCATATAAAGTCATAACGTACTGTAATGCAAGGTTGTACCTATTGAACGTGTTAAATAAAATAACTAAAAGTATAATTATCCCCATTTAATTGAATCCACCTATTAGAAGTTTGCATATCATTTCCATAAAAGCAAATAGTGATTGTTAGAAAGCGTATTCAAAATCAAAATTCATTTATTCTAACTTGGCTGACTCAGCACTTAAAATTACAGAAGACAGTCCCCCCAAAACGCCCGCCCTTCACTTCTTCCTAGTGCTTTAGCTGGGAAGAAGAATTGGCGCAACAAAATCCCCAGCAGAAAAAATTGGATTGTTCAAAATTGTAACATCAAACAAAAATAATAATAAATATTTCTTTTTTTTTACTATTGGATTCATTAATATTCGACTAGAACAATTTCGATTTTTTTAGGTTTCCATGAATATTGAATTTCCATTCAAATGCTATGTCAGTTATTCGAAAGCACTTGATGGATATGCTACAACATTAATATAACACGAAAGTATCGGAGTTTCAGGGTTGTTTACAGCTTCTTTCGTGGAATTTTTATCATGACTGTAGAATCCTATTAGAGCATGTGGCTTAGGAATAACAGCTGCCTGGGTCGATCGATCAGGTTAAGTGCTTGCTGTGGTTGTTCTGTGGGGGTGACGATCTTTACATACCAAGACCCCTCCGTGCCTTAAAAGCATGTTAAGCCATTGGTCCCGGCTGTCATTCGTGGATCTTTGTCAGGCTTTACGAGTAGCTCGAAAGTCTGACAACCAGTCTTATCAAGAGGTATCGTGTTACCCAGTAACAGGGTTGTGGAGGTCAGATAGGCAGCTCCACGTAAAATACTGGTACTCAGCTGCATCCGGTAGGCAGATGATGATGAGTAGAATCCTGTTCATTCCGTATTTAAGCTGAATATGAATGGACTATCTACAGAAGATCGCAAGGAAGACTTGGATGAGATTCGCATAGATTAGGGAAACACCATGCTTCCCTCAGGGAAGTATGGCACAAATGGGTGGAGGTATTTACTCAGCTGTGGGTAGATAAAGTCTGTCATTGATGATGAAGACAAATGAAAATTGTTTTTAACACGCTTTTATTAGGTTTACCTGTATCTATATCTGTCTATGTAAAAGGAATCTTTAATTTTTTGAGGATGGGAAATCATCAAATAACTTCTCCCGCTCTGGGCGGAACAGGAGGGCGTGTCAGGCTTGTACTGACTAAAACCCAGCCGAGTTCCCTCAGTTGCCTGTGTGCCCCACGGTATCTCTTTAGAACAACCCGCACCCCTGGCAGAACGGAATCATTGAACGTGATTTTCACCTACTTTAAACTCAAACTCAAAGCATTTATTTCAAATAAACCAATTAAGTATAGGTACTTTTGAATTGTCAAGGTCGGTGAGTTAGAAAGATGAAGCTAGTTGCCCATTCCAAAGCGTAGGTACTCGTACCTATGGAGAAGAACGGGCAAGAAACTCCATGGACACTTTTAAAATCATGGTTTTGTTACAAAAAGTTGGTTACATCATTATGTGGAAATTATCAATGTGAAAACGATGTAAAAAGTGCACATTAAAAGCGTCCGCAATTAGAACAAAGATAAAAAAACAATTCAGAAATTAAAATAAGCCGTGGGAGCTAAGAGATGACCAGTCCCTACTTTAAAACGTCAGATCAAATTGAAATTAGCATACTTATCAAGGACCGATGACAATATAATAATTTTGTCAAATCCCGACCAGTATCTGCAGGATTAGCGATTTTCATTCAATTTTGCGCAGCGGTTTCGTGCTCTGTGTATAACTATAAGCTCAGATTATAAAACAAAGGCAGATAGATCGCGCGGAACTCCCAAGAGTCAAAAAAACAAATACTAAAGCCTCGCATTATAAAGGGTGACTGGTAATTAGTGACCGAAATTTAAACACATGATTGAACTCATCATTATGAACAACTTTTACCATGGGACCAAACCTGAAATCGCGAAAAAGAAAACAGCTGTTCCCTATATTAATGTTCGCTTATCTCGTCAAAATAAACAAATAAAAGTTTATTTCGGAACTACTTTGTTCTTACTAAGTACAACAAGTAAAACGATGGTAGCTGCAAAAGTATAAACTGCAGCGCAGCTAACAACGCCCTTCTCCAGATACAGAAAGGAATGATGTTCCATTCAGAAAAGTGCTTAGTAGGTTATCAAGTTAATTTAGATTTATAATAAAAACAAAAAATACGATAAAAAATAAGCAATACAGGACAAATGTAGGGAACACCTTTTTTTCGTGATTTCGGGTTTGGTCCCGTAGTAAAAGTTGTTCACAATGATGAGTACAATCATGTGTTTGAATGGCGGTCACTAATTACCAGTCACCCTAAATACAATGCGACGCTTTAGTATTTGGTTTTTTGGCTTCACTATTGATGTTCCGCGCGGTTTATCTGCCTTTGTTTTATAATCTGAGGCTACTCGTATAAGCTTATCGTTCATCGCTTATCGCTATCTCTGAGACCTCCCCTCATCCCATACCACATCTATTCATCTCACATGGACCAGTTTCGTACCTCGGGCAAAATTGTGTTTTGAGAACAAACTCTCAAGTTTGTGGAGAGCCTGATTATGCCAATTAAATTTGTTTTGAAAACATCAAAAGTTTCTGCGGTGGTTTAAGATGTTTGAGGTTTTTCTTGTAGATTTTATTTTATTTTTTATTATATAGCCGTCGATCCTCGTCTGTTTCGCCGACTCATTGAGTCTGATAAGAATAGAAAAATTATTTATTTTATTATTTATGTGCACAGTAGAATACATAGACAGTATAATTACAATTGAGTACAAAGGTACTGATAAATTTCTTAAGAAATGTAGACAAATAATTGTGTTCATTACTTGACACTTGAAAGTATAGATAGGATTAAAAGAAATATACGGTGTAGGTTGAAATATGAGCTTTAACTTGCTGTCTATTAAATCTGAACCTTAAATACTTCTGATTAACGTTGAAATCAAGAATCGAAGTAATATTAATGGTGTTATTACCAGTTTTGGTAGACGGTTTTGTGAACGTTTCCCTTAAATGTATTAATAGTGATCGTTTGTTAGTCTTCATCATCATAATTAGCCTATAATGTTCCCAATGCTGGGACACAGGTCTCCTCTCTGTGGAGAGTGTGTGGGGGAGGAGGCCATAATCCACCACGCGGGCTCAGTGTGTATTGCGGATGTCACATGTCTTCGAATTTTCGGTTCTGAGACATGATGTCGGCTTCCTCGAAATGTATCGTTGAGTTCCTCAAGTTCTGCGTTGAGCTGTATGATTAAATACATGCGTGCACTGAATGGACAGGTCCACTCAATCTGTGTAGTTCTTTCCTCAAAAGACCATTTCAGACATCAATCCACATGGTCTTCACATGATCCGACCAAGATTATGTCTGGACTTTAAAAGAGACTGTGACCTCTGAGTTTGTTTCGGCCTTTCTTCTCAGAGTAGTCAGATAGTAAACGCCGACCTCATCTAGTTTAAAAAAAATATGATTGACGTGTAAAAGTGTTTGTACAAACCTACTTACAGAAATAAAATCATGTATCATTTATTCCTTTACCGTTTTGATAGCAATAGTAATGAAAATATAAATTAATAATAGTTTTTTTATGTTTCAGGTAAGCTGTTGATCACAATATATGCCCCAGAAATATTCAGTGAGTAACACATTTTTATAGTTAAAAAAATATTTAACTCAAAAAAAAAAACATTCTACGAAATAACAATTTCTCTTCCAGGAAAAGCGAACGGTTTTCATTTTTTTTTTTAACTTCACACCTATAACAGAATACCGTGAAAATAACTCAGAATTCGTCGTTTTTCTATCGCGGCCGGGAATCAAATTGGATGTCAGCATTCCCGCTGCATGTGCAATATCTACGCCGGATGATTTGTGGTGACAAATTGCGTCGTGTCAGCAGTACGAGAAATGGCTATGGATTATCCAATACAATTTCGCTAAGCAAGGTATATGTTGGACTTTTTGTAATCCAGAATTAATTTAAATACCATGAATCGTTATCAGAAATACACGTGGCAAATATTAAGGGATAATTAGGTCTTCGGAGTTTGGTTTGTGTCCGGTTACTAGCAATGGGATCACCCTCTGTTACAAATAACTAGTGAAAAGTGTATGCTGTAGGTACACTGCTGCCCATCCCTTCGGGTATACAAGGCGTGATGTTGTGTTAACTTTGTCGAATCAATAGTATTTGTGAGTTTATACAAAAAAGTTTTTATGCAGTGCGCAAACTTTAACCATGAATTCAGCTTATCATACTAGACAGCGCAAAACAAAAATCGTCGATTTTACAAAAAAATATCAGCTGTTTCATAGGAAAGTGACCTAGGCGGTCAAAATGTATGGAAATGCTGATTTTTTTTTTTTATAACCGACCAAAAATTTCTACGTTGGGGGTCTAGAACGATATGCTGAATTCATGGTTACAGTTTGCGCACTGGATAAAAACTTATCCTGTATTAGAATCTTAAAAACCGAGCAAAACAGACAATTTTTACTAACACGCTTTTATTCGCTTCACCTGTATGTTTGTTTGTAACCGACTCCTTTTATTAGCTTCACCTGTATGTTTGTTTGTAACCGACTCCTTTTATTAGCTTCACCTGTATGTTTTTTTGTAACCGACTCCTTTTATTAACTTCACCTGTATGTTTGTTTGTAACCGACTCCTTTGGACTTGATTTTGTCCCACTTCAAACTGTCAGATTGACACCGATGACAATTCAATAATTTGATAAATTTGTTCCTTATTGTAAAAATAAAACATGCTTTTATAGGTAGCAGAACTAAAGAATTGAAAATAAATAATTGTTTTAAAAAAAAACACGCTTTAAAAACCAAACTAATAAAAAGCAGAAAATATGTTTTTAAAGCATGGGGCGCTTGATATTAATTGAATATAAAAATGCCTCAAAAAAAATCCCCACGCTTTTTTATTATTTTCTGCTTTTTTTTAGTTTGGTTTGCGTTTAGCATGTTTTTTATACAGGGTAAGTTTTTATCCAGTGCGCAAATTGTAACCATGAATTCAGCATATCATTCTAGAACCCCTAGCACAGAAATTTCTCGCCGGTTATACAAAAAAATATCAGCTGTTTCATGGAAAAGTGCAATACCTACGCGGTCAAAATGTATGGAACAGCTGATATTATTTTGTATATCCGGCGAAAAATTTCTGCGCTAGGGGGTCTAGAATGACATGCTGAATTCATGGTTACAATTTGCGCACTGGATAAAAACTTTTCCTGTATTTTATTCTGTAATCTATAATTATTTAAATATCCTCTTTTCTCCTTTAGCATTGTAGATTGTAGACAAGGTAGAATAAAAAAGTTTTAAAAATAAGCCGCTTACCACAGATACCTTTCGGCTATCCAACCTCTTTGTATTCTATCCGTACTTCGACAATAAGTCACCTTTTAGAATTCGTTGCAGAGAAAGAGCACACTCAAATTTCTTGAGGTTTTGCCAAGACTGAAGTGTTGGCTAGCTGTACCTACCTAGGAATCTTCGATCCAGGAACTGAACGGGGCAAAATGGCAATGACTTGTTCGGCCTTCAAAACAGCAGCGTCGTATTTAAGCAAGTTCAGGTTCGTCTTCAAAAAGCCGATTCGTCTTTTAGGCAAGTCCAATTCTCAGAAAAAAAATATACAACTGAATTGAGAACATCCCCTTTTTTGAAGTCGGTTAAAACTGACGTATTTGCTTTCAACTAACTTACATATTGCGTTCAACTTAAAAAGCCAGAAACAAAACTCATTCATTTAAAAAGGGAATTAACATTAAAAGAAAAAAAACTTTTTGGAGGATCAAAAACAGTTCATCAACCGTTAAAAAATTAATAAGTTTTAAAGGAGAAATTAATATCCCTTAATCAATTATTTTCAGAACAACATTCAATTATTTTTAAACCTAAACCCCGTTTTTCGGCTTGTTATTGCAGACACCCATCAACATTGAAAAGCGCGCAAAACCTCCACAATCCCAAACCTTTAGAAATCCAGCGATGCAGCGCTGACCTAAATTTTTCCATCTCGGAACATAAATCACGCAAGCGGCTGAATGGTGAAAAACCAATATTTTGTTGGGAATTTATACGGTTTTTGAGAACGATAGTGGATTCCTTGAATGTTTTTCGTGTTACACATAATGTAGCTAGCTATGCTTATGTACTTTAAGATTTATATCATGTGTCATGATAAAGGGGAATCAGGAATATGTTTGTTTCAAACGTAGTGTGTGTAAAAGCTTCTTACGATTTGGAATCTCGTTTGTTTTAGGATCGATCAACGATCCCGATGTCTCTAAATGAAAGAGGACGATATATACATGAAGATAAAGCACAGCTTTGCTTGTGACAGGTTACGATATAACCTCATTTGAAGTATTATATTACACCTATGTCGATTCTTCGCTAACAAAATTTATATCAATTAATAGACAACAACAATATTTTTTTGTTTTTTTTCTTATCATCTTGACAGCACAGAATTAACTGCATAGATGAAATGGCGGTAGGTCACGGGAACAATCCTTAAACTTAAGAGGAAGATAGGTACATAAAACCATGGGAAGACCTGCTGTCTTGTATGGGTCAGAATGTTGAGCCACAAAAGGAATTAATGAATGGTAATTGCGTGCAGCTACAATGACAATGCTTAGGGCAATGTGTGGTGTTACACGAATGAATAGAACAAGAAACGAGTACATAAGGGGAAGTCTGGGAGTGGCACCGATAACTGAAAAGTAGTGTGGAAATTGGTTGTCATGGTATTGGCATGTAGCGGTCCTACAAAAATAAATACTTCACAACAAATATTGAAAAACGCAAAAACGCGAACTATTCTCAGAAATTCTACATCGCGCAGTCAGAGTATACCACGACACTCGAACATATACAACATCCCGACATCAACTGTCGGGCAGTTGCCCACCAGACACAATACCCGTCTGGTCGGAGGATCCTCCTTTTCAATAGAGGATGAGCGAACTTTACACCCTGTTCCTCATACCTCTATACTGGTGACCCCGACGTGATTTGAACACGCAACCTTCTGATGACCTACCTCTATGTGCATTTGAAACGGAGGAATGAGGAAAATTTCATGAGGGAAGTTTTGAGTATGAATGTCGATGGCTATAAGAAGTAGGAAGAGACTAAAGAAACGATGGATGGACTGTGTGAATGATGATTAGTTAGAAACGGTGTTACTGCCGAGACTAATAGAGAAGTATGAAGAAAACTGCGCCGATCCCAAATATATTGGGTTATTGGGGCAGTAGAATTATAATCTTCACATATCTACCTTTTTTATTTGGCATCCGTAGATACTGTCATAGCGAAACTTTTTAATGTTAATGAGCAAAAAGTTTTAATAACTATACCGAACGCCATTAAATTTCATTTTCATTTCATTTTTCCTGTATCCTAAATAGCTTAATCGACCATAACGACTGACGTATTGTTAGTCCAGGTAGTGCTTTTAATTCAACACACCATAAGAGATAACATGGACAAAAGTAATTTAATTGATCTTCATGTAGTCAAAGAACGACCCTTTCTATCCATGATGGCGTCGAAATTTTTGCATTACGTCAAGGGTCAATTCGACCCGACGTAATTTGAGATACCCTCGAGGGTCAGCCAACGTCTAATAAGGTTTTTTGTCAATATTGCTCGAAGGTATCGGAAAATAATAAGATGGGTATATATATGTACTTGATTGGATGGTATTGTGTTACTACGCGTACCTACCAACTTGTGATCTATGAATTTTCCAAGAATGAAAATTATATCAACTATTTACATTGTCTGCCTACAAATAGAGGGGCTCGTGGTTAAATAATAATACCCGCATGGGTCGATCGAAGGGTAATCAACGTCTGCCGAAGTCGGTCTGTTGATAGGAGACCATCAATTACATACCGAGACCACTCGGTTCGGAAAGCTTCTTAAACCGTTGGGCCCCATTGACAGTCGTTAAACTGTGTTCATACATATCTATGTATAAATCACTCCGCTTCGAAAATAAACCGAAGTCTCCCGTTTCCGTCTCCTGAGCAAAAACACACAAATTCCTATTTCGTTTGCATAGTTCAGCAGAGTATATTGCTCATGTCTACTTTAAAGATTTGTGACGCCGCTCAGCTGCACAAATGTTGCAAAAGCTGTGCTCTCAATCCTAGAACTAATACCTACTGTTGCAATGCCTGAACAAACCCTAACCTACATTATCTAGGTACTTGAATTCTACTATTGCAGGTTTCTCTAGTGTTCCACTTTGATAGTTACAATTCCTAGTTATGACTATCTTTTCAGACAAATAACTATATTCTAATGCCTGAAAAGCAACTTCTAATTCCATCCGCCATTTTAGTTTCAGTTATAATCCCCATTCAAACATTTATTCAAACTGAACATTCGAATGTGAGAGTTCCGCGTCGGCGTAATATGTCGGCTAATGGGCGACGAACGCCGTCAGCAGTGTCGGTGAAACGCAGACTATGCCGACATGTCGAACAAACGCGCTAATCCCGCTGCATTGTCAGCGAATGCTGGATTGTTTGCCTGTGTTTTGAAATGCTTTAGTTTGTTTGATTCGTTAAAACTTGAAAAAATAGTAGCTTTACGGGGCTTTTGAAAAATGGGTCTCGTGTGTTACGATTCCTCTTGCAGATTTTCTCATGCAAAATAGGAAATGTAGCGAGGAGATATGCTAGCATATGTACGTAATATCCACTAAATAAGAACACCCATTCAAAGTGCCATTTGAACGTGTGAATTGCGCGTCGGCGAAATGTGTAGGTTAATGGCCCTCGGACGCCGACAACGGTGTCGGCGAGTTCTGAATGCCGACACGAGGAACAAACTCGCCAATCCCAATGCATTGTCAGCGAATGTCGAAATGTTTGCAGTATGTTTTGAGCTTTTTCTGATTTTTTTTATCATTCATCCTAGCTTGGAATCTGTCATTTGTTTTTCATATAAATGTTTAGTTTGATTTTATATTAAAATTGTATGGCATGTTTAATTTGCTGAATGTATCTGTTTTTGTTGGGATAGTTTTTCACGCACTGAGTGTACATTGAGGTAGGTACTACATACTAACGTATTGTGTTAATACTATTTTGGTTTGTAGTTGCAGGTGTGAAACAAATCGTTCGTTGCATAACATGGCACTTGTTTATTTGTTTATTCATATTCATATTCATATTCATATTCATTTATTGCATTCCATATTGTATTAGAGATGTTACAAAGGGCTTAAAGCTAGGTACAGAAATATGGACCCTGTTAGGGCACAGCAAAAACAATAAAATTAAGATTACCTATTTAGAACAAAATCAAAGCTACTACATAATAAATAAAAATAAAAATCCAGGTATTTAAATTAATATAAAAATGATAACATAAATTGCAAACTTTTACTTTAACACATATACAGAGACATGGTCATTATGGCACATTATCGGGCACAGCAATGTTAACTACATAATTAGTTTGTATAGAATAGTTTATTCGTATATAAAATTAATTAAATTCTGTAAATGTAATTTAATGAAATGAAATTTAATGAAATGAAATTTAATGAAATGAAATTTAATGAAACAACAATAATTAAAAAACAATAAAGTACCTACCTACTAGACGAAAATAATAAGAATCATATAATTTAAAATTGGTCAATTAGAAATTCGTTTATACTATAATAGCATTTACATAAAAGAAATTGTTTCAATTTATTTACAAATGTGTTAAATTTTCTTTCGTTTTTAATGATTTCTGGCAATTTATTAAATACTTTCATTGACATCACTAGGGTACTTGTTGAGTGCATTTTTAACTTAGAGCTTGGTAGGTTTAATCTTTTTTTATGGCGTAATGTGTATCTTGTCTGTATATTTTCTCTTGTAGTGTAAAAGTGTTGATACTTTCGAACAAATTTGCATAACTCTAGAATGTATAGGCAGGGCAGGGTTAGTATTTTATGCTCTTGAAAGTGAGGTTTATTCGACATCGCGGCCCACCTCAGTTGCGGTGCACCTCACCGCAACCTACTTTTTGGCCGCTACGTCGTCTGCTTTGAGGCAAAAGCCCTGACGAGCGGCCCCACCTTTGGATTCCTCTTGGCTTCACCGTGGCCAGAATCCACGGTTACTGAGCCCCCCCGCAACGACAATGCGGGAACCCACTCGGGGAGATCCCCAAAAACGGTAACTACAATAACTGCTGTGGTTTGGGACTTCAAAAAACATATTTAAAAAAAATATATCATGGTGTCATACCGGCGGCGTTTCGCTAGCCAATTAAATTTGACGTTGTATAAACTTTACATTCAGCCACGTCGACAGAATGCCATATAAAGTCATAACGTACTGTAATGCAAGGTTGTACCTATTGAACGTGTTAAATAAAATAACTAAAAGTATAATTATCCCCATTTAATTGAATCCACCTATTAGAAGTTTGCATATCATTTCCATAAAAGCAAATAGTGATTGTTAGAAAGCGTATTCAAAATCAAAATTCATTTATTCTAACTTGGCTGACTCAGCACTTAAAATTACAGAAGACAGTCCCCCCAAAACGCCCGCCCTTCACTTCTTCCTAGTGCTTTAGCTGGGAAGAAGAATTGGCGCAACAAAATCCCCAGCAGAAAAAATTGGATTGTTCAAAATTGTAACATCAAACAAAAATAATAATAAATATTTCTTTTTTTTTACTATTGGATTCATTAATATTCGACTAGAACAATTTCGATTTTTTTAGGTTTCCATGAATATTGAATTTCCATTCAAATGCTATGTCAGTTATTCGAAAGCACTTGATGGATATGCTACAACATTAATATAACACGAAAGTATCGGAGTTTCAGGGTTGTTTACAGCTTCTTTCGTGGAATTTTTATCATGACTGTAGAATCCTATTAGAGCATGTGGCTTAGGAATAACAGCTGCCTGGGTCGATCGATCAGGTTAAGTGCTTGCTGTGGTTGTTCTGTGGGGGTGACGATCTTTACATACCAAGACCCCTCCGTGCCTTAAAAGCATGTTAAGCCATTGGTCCCGGCTGTCATTCGTGGATCTTTGTCAGGCTTTACGAGTAGCTCGAAAGTCTGACAACCAGTCTTATCAAGAGGTATCGTGTTACCCAGTAACAGGGTTGTGGAGGTCAGATAGGCAGCTCCACGTAAAATACTGGTACTCAGCTGCATCCGGTAGGCAGATGATGATGAGTAGAATCCTGTTCATTCCGTATTTAAGCTGAATATGAATGGACTATCTACAGAAGATCGCAAGGAAGACTTGGATGAGATTCGCATAGATTAGGGAAACACCATGCTTCCCTCAGGGAAGTATGGCACAAATGGGTGGAGGTATTTACTCAGCTGTGGGTAGATAAAGTCTGTCATTGATGATGAAGACAAATGAAAATTGTTTTTAACACGCTTTTATTAGGTTTACCTGTATCTATATCTGTCTATGTAAAAGGAATCTTTAATTTTTTGAGGATGGGAAATCATCAAATAACTTCTCCCGCTCTGGGCGGAACAGGAGGGCGTGTCAGGCTTGTACTGACTAAAACCCAGCCGAGTTCCCTCAGTTGCCTGTGTGCCCCACGGTATCTCTTTAGAACAACCCGCACCCCTGGCAGAACGGAATCATTGAACGTGATTTTCACCTACTTTAAACTCAAACTCAAAGCATTTATTTCAAATAAACCAATTAAGTATAGGTACTTTTGAATTGTCAAGGTCGGTGAGTTAGAAAGATGAAGCTAGTTGCCCATTCCAAAGCGTAGGTACTCGTACCTATGGAGAAGAACGGGCAAGAAACTCCATGGACACTTTTAAAATCATGGTTTTGTTACAAAAAGTTGGTTACATCATTATGTGGAAATTATCAATGTGAAAACGATGTAAAAAGTGCACATTAAAAGCGTCCGCAATTAGAACAAAGATAAAAAAACAATTCAGAAATTAAAATAAGCCGTGGGAGCTAAGAGATGACCAGTCCCTACTTTAAAACGTCAGATCAAATTGAAATTAGCATACTTATCAAGGACCGATGACAATATAATAATTTTGTCAAATCCCGACCAGTATCTGCAGGATTAGCGATTTTCATTCAATTTTGCGCAGCGGTTTCGTGCTCTGTGTATAACTATAAGCTCAGATTATAAAACAAAGGCAGATAGATCGCGCGGAACTCCCAAGAGTCAAAAAAACAAATACTAAAGCCTCGCATTATAAAGGGTGACTGGTAATTAGTGACCGAAATTTAAACACATGATTGAACTCATCATTATGAACAACTTTTACCATGGGACCAAACCTGAAATCGCGAAAAAGAAAACAGCTGTTCCCTATATTAATGTTCGCTTATCTCGTCAAAATAAACAAATAAAAGTTTATTTCGGAACTACTTTGTTCTTACTAAGTACAACAAGTAAAACGATGGTAGCTGCAAAAGTATAAACTGCAGCGCAGCTAACAACGCCCTTCTCCAGATACAGAAAGGAATGATGTTCCATTCAGAAAAGTGCTTAGTAGGTTATCAAGTTAATTTAGATTTATAATAAAAACAAAAAATACGATAAAAAATAAGCAATACAGGACAAATGTAGGGAACACCTTTTTTTCGTGATTTCGGGTTTGGTCCCGTAGTAAAAGTTGTTCACAATGATGAGTACAATCATGTGTTTGAATGGCGGTCACTAATTACCAGTCACCCTAAATACAATGCGACGCTTTAGTATTTGGTTTTTTGGCTTCACTATTGATGTTCCGCGCGGTTTATCTGCCTTTGTTTTATAATCTGAGGCTACTCGTATAAGCTTATCGTTCATCGCTTATCGCTATCTCTGAGACCTCCCCTCATCCCATACCACATCTATTCATCTCACATGGACCAGTTTCGTACCTCGGGCAAAATTGTGTTTTGAGAACAAACTCTCAAGTTTGTGGAGAGCCTGATTATGCCAATTAAATTTGTTTTGAAAACATCAAAAGTTTCTGCGGTGGTTTAAGATGTTTGAGGTTTTTCTTGTAGATTTTATTTTATTTTTTATTATATAGCCGTCGATCCTCGTCTGTTTCGCCGACTCATTGAGTCTGATAAGAATAGAAAAATTATTTATTTTATTATTTATGTGCACAGTAGAATACATAGACAGTATAATTACAATTGAGTACAAAGGTACTGATAAATTTCTTAAGAAATGTAGACAAATAATTGTGTTCATTACTTGACACTTGAAAGTATAGATAGGATTAAAAGAAATATACGGTGTAGGTTGAAATATGAGCTTTAACTTGCTGTCTATTAAATCTGAACCTTAAATACTTCTGATTAACGTTGAAATCAAGAATCGAAGTAATATTAATGGTGTTATTACCAGTTTTGGTAGACGGTTTTGTGAACGTTTCCCTTAAATGTATTAATAGTGATCGTTTGTTAGTCTTCATCATCATAATTAGCCTATAATGTTCCCAATGCTGGGACACAGGTCTCCTCTCTGTGGAGAGTGTGTGGGGGAGGAGGCCATAATCCACCACGCGGGCTCAGTGTGTATTGCGGATGTCACATGTCTTCGAATTTTCGGTTCTGAGACATGATGTCGGCTTCCTCGAAATGTATCGTTGAGTTCCTCAAGTTCTGCGTTGAGCTGTATGATTAAATACATGCGTGCACTGAATGGACAGGTCCACTCAATCTGTGTAGTTCTTTCCTCAAAAGACCATTTCAGACATCAATCCACATGGTCTTCACATGATCCGACCAAGATTATGTCTGGACTTTAAAAGAGACTGTGACCTCTGAGTTTGTTTCGGCCTTTCTTCTCAGAGTAGTCAGATAGTAAACGCCGACCTCATCTAGTTTAAAAAAAATATGATTGACGTGTAAAAGTGTTTGTACAAACCTACTTACAGAAATAAAATCATGTATCATTTATTCCTTTACCGTTTTGATAGCAATAGTAATGAAAATATAAATTAATAATAGTTTTTTTATGTTTCAGGTAAGCTGTTGATCACAATATATGCCCCAGAAATATTCAGTGAGTAACACATTTTTATAGTTAAAAAAATATTTAACTCAAAAAAAAAAACATTCTACGAAATAACAATTTCTCTTCCAGGAAAAGCGAACGGTTTTCATTTTTTTTTTTAACTTCACACCTATAACAGAATACCGTGAAAATAACTCAGAATTCGTCGTTTTTCTATCGCGGCCGGGAATCAAATTGGATGTCAGCATTCCCGCTGCATGTGCAATATCTACGCCGGATGATTTGTGGTGACAAATTGCGTCGTGTCAGCAGTACGAGAAATGGCTATGGATTATCCAATACAATTTCGCTAAGCAAGGTATATGTTGGACTTTTTGTAATCCAGAATTAATTTAAATACCATGAATCGTTATCAGAAATACACGTGGCAAATATTAAGGGATAATTAGGTCTTCGGAGTTTGGTTTGTGTCCGGTTACTAGCAATGGGATCACCCTCTGTTACAAATAACTAGTGAAAAGTGTATGCTGTAGGTACACTGCTGCCCATCCCTTCGGGTATACAAGGCGTGATGTTGTGTTAACTTTGTCGAATCAATAGTATTTGTGAGTTTATACAAAAAAGTTTTTATGCAGTGCGCAAACTTTAACCATGAATTCAGCTTATCATACTAGACAGCGCAAAACAAAAATCGTCGATTTTACAAAAAAATATCAGCTGTTTCATAGGAAAGTGACCTAGGCGGTCAAAATGTATGGAAATGCTGATTTTTTTTTTTTATAACCGACCAAAAATTTCTACGTTGGGGGTCTAGAACGATATGCTGAATTCATGGTTACAGTTTGCGCACTGGATAAAAACTTATCCTGTATTAGAATCTTAAAAACCGAGCAAAACAGACAATTTTTACTAACACGCTTTTATTCGCTTCACCTGTATGTTTGTTTGTAACCGACTCCTTTTATTAGCTTCACCTGTATGTTTGTTTGTAACCGACTCCTTTTATTAGCTTCACCTGTATGTTTTTTTGTAACCGACTCCTTTTATTAACTTCACCTGTATGTTTGTTTGTAACCGACTCCTTTGGACTTGATTTTGTCCCACTTCAAACTGTCAGATTGACACCGATGACAATTCAATAATTTGATAAATTTGTTCCTTATTGTAAAAATAAAACATGCTTTTATAGGTAGCAGAACTAAAGAATTGAAAATAAATAATTGTTTTAAAAAAAAACACGCTTTAAAAACCAAACTAATAAAAAGCAGAAAATATGTTTTTAAAGCATGGGGCGCTTGATATTAATTGAATATAAAAATGCCTCAAAAAAAATCCCCACGCTTTTTTATTATTTTCTGCTTTTTTTTAGTTTGGTTTGCGTTTAGCATGTTTTTTATACAGGGTAAGTTTTTATCCAGTGCGCAAATTGTAACCATGAATTCAGCATATCATTCTAGAACCCCTAGCACAGAAATTTCTCGCCGGTTATACAAAAAAATATCAGCTGTTTCATGGAAAAGTGCAATACCTACGCGGTCAAAATGTATGGAACAGCTGATATTATTTTGTATATCCGGCGAAAAATTTCTGCGCTAGGGGGTCTAGAATGACATGCTGAATTCATGGTTACAATTTGCGCACTGGATAAAAACTTTTCCTGTATTTTATTCTGTAATCTATAATTATTTAAATATCCTCTTTTCTCCTTTAGCATTGTAGATTGTAGACAAGGTAGAATAAAAAAGTTTTAAAAATAAGCCGCTTACCACAGATACCTTTCGGCTATCCAACCTCTTTGTATTCTATCCGTACTTCGACAATAAGTCACCTTTTAGAATTCGTTGCAGAGAAAGAGCACACTCAAATTTCTTGAGGTTTTGCCAAGACTGAAGTGTTGGCTAGCTGTACCTACCTAGGAATCTTCGATCCAGGAACTGAACGGGGCAAAATGGCAATGACTTGTTCGGCCTTCAAAACAGCAGCGTCGTATTTAAGCAAGTTCAGGTTCGTCTTCAAAAAGCCGATTCGTCTTTTAGGCAAGTCCAATTCTCAGAAAAAAAATATACAACTGAATTGAGAACATCCCCTTTTTTGAAGTCGGTTAAAACTGACGTATTTGCTTTCAACTAACTTACATATTGCGTTCAACTTAAAAAGCCAGAAACAAAACTCATTCATTTAAAAAGGGAATTAACATTAAAAGAAAAAAAACTTTTTGGAGGATCAAAAACAGTTCATCAACCGTTAAAAAATTAATAAGTTTTAAAGGAGAAATTAATATCCCTTAATCAATTATTTTCAGAACAACATTCAATTATTTTTAAACCTAAACCCCGTTTTTCGGCTTGTTATTGCAGACACCCATCAACATTGAAAAGCGCGCAAAACCTCCACAATCCCAAACCTTTAGAAATCCAGCGATGCAGCGCTGACCTAAATTTTTCCATCTCGGAACATAAATCACGCAAGCGGCTGAATGGTGAAAAACCAATATTTTGTTGGGAATTTATACGGTTTTTGAGAACGATAGTGGATTCCTTGAATGTTTTTCGTGTTACACATAATGTAGCTAGCTATGCTTATGTACTTTAAGATTTATATCATGTGTCATGATAAAGGGGAATCAGGAATATGTTTGTTTCAAACGTAGTGTGTGTAAAAGCTTCTTACGATTTGGAATCTCGTTTGTTTTAGGATCGATCAACGATCCCGATGTCTCTAAATGAAAGAGGACGATATATACATGAAGATAAAGCACAGCTTTGCTTGTGACAGGTTACGATATAACCTCATTTGAAGTATTATATTACACCTATGTCGATTCTTCGCTAACAAAATTTATATCAATTAATAGACAACAACAATATTTTTTTGTTTTTTTTCTTATCATCTTGACAGCACAGAATTAACTGCATAGATGAAATGGCGGTAGGTCACGGGAACAATCCTTAAACTTAAGAGGAAGATAGGTACATAAAACCATGGGAAGACCTGCTGTCTTGTATGGGTCAGAATGTTGAGCCACAAAAGGAATTAATGAATGGTAATTGCGTGCAGCTACAATGACAATGCTTAGGGCAATGTGTGGTGTTACACGAATGAATAGAACAAGAAACGAGTACATAAGGGGAAGTCTGGGAGTGGCACCGATAACTGAAAAGTAGTGTGGAAATTGGTTGTCATGGTATTGGCATGTAGCGGTCCTACAAAAATAAATACTTCACAACAAATATTGAAAAACGCAAAAACGCGAACTATTCTCAGAAATTCTACATCGCGCAGTCAGAGTATACCACGACACTCGAACATATACAACATCCCGACATCAACTGTCGGGCAGTTGCCCACCAGACACAATACCCGTCTGGTCGGAGGATCCTCCTTTTCAATAGAGGATGAGCGAACTTTACACCCTGTTCCTCATACCTCTATACTGGTGACCCCGACGTGATTTGAACACGCAACCTTCTGATGACCTACCTCTATGTGCATTTGAAACGGAGGAATGAGGAAAATTTCATGAGGGAAGTTTTGAGTATGAATGTCGATGGCTATAAGAAGTAGGAAGAGACTAAAGAAACGATGGATGGACTGTGTGAATGATGATTAGTTAGAAACGGTGTTACTGCCGAGACTAATAGAGAAGTATGAAGAAAACTGCGCCGATCCCAAATATATTGGGTTATTGGGGCAGTAGAATTATAATCTTCACATATCTACCTTTTTTATTTGGCATCCGTAGATACTGTCATAGCGAAACTTTTTAATGTTAATGAGCAAAAAGTTTTAATAACTATACCGAACGCCATTAAATTTCATTTTCATTTCATTTTTCCTGTATCCTAAATAGCTTAATCGACCATAACGACTGACGTATTGTTAGTCCAGGTAGTGCTTTTAATTCAACACACCATAAGAGATAACATGGACAAAAGTAATTTAATTGATCTTCATGTAGTCAAAGAACGACCCTTTCTATCCATGATGGCGTCGAAATTTTTGCATTACGTCAAGGGTCAATTCGACCCGACGTAATTTGAGATACCCTCGAGGGTCAGCCAACGTCTAATAAGGTTTTTTGTCAATATTGCTCGAAGGTATCGGAAAATAATAAGATGGGTATATATATGTACTTGATTGGATGGTATTGTGTTACTACGCGTACCTACCAACTTGTGATCTATGAATTTTCCAAGAATGAAAATTATATCAACTATTTACATTGTCTGCCTACAAATAGAGGGGCTCGTGGTTAAATAATAATACCCGCATGGGTCGATCGAAGGGTAATCAACGTCTGCCGAAGTCGGTCTGTTGATAGGAGACCATCAATTACATACCGAGACCACTCGGTTCGGAAAGCTTCTTAAACCGTTGGGCCCCATTGACAGTCGTTAAACTGTGTTCATACATATCTATGTATAAATCACTCCGCTTCGAAAATAAACCGAAGTCTCCCGTTTCCGTCTCCTGAGCAAAAACACACAAATTCCTATTTCGTTTGCATAGTTCAGCAGAGTATATTGCTCATGTCTACTTTAAAGATTTGTGACGCCGCTCAGCTGCACAAATGTTGCAAAAGCTGTGCTCTCAATCCTAGAACTAATACCTACTGTTGCAATGCCTGAACAAACCCTAACCTACATTATCTAGGTACTTGAATTCTACTATTGCAGGTTTCTCTAGTGTTCCACTTTGATAGTTACAATTCCTAGTTATGACTATCTTTTCAGACAAATAACTATATTCTAATGCCTGAAAAGCAACTTCTAATTCCATCCGCCATTTTAGTTTCAGTTATAATCCCCATTCAAACATTTATTCAAACTGAACATTCGAATGTGAGAGTTCCGCGTCGGCGTAATATGTCGGCTAATGGGCGACGAACGCCGTCAGCAGTGTCGGTGAAACGCAGACTATGCCGACATGTCGAACAAACGCGCTAATCCCGCTGCATTGTCAGCGAATGCTGGATTGTTTGCCTGTGTTTTGAAATGCTTTAGTTTGTTTGATTCGTTAAAACTTGAAAAAATAGTAGCTTTACGGGGCTTTTGAAAAATGGGTCTCGTGTGTTACGATTCCTCTTGCAGATTTTCTCATGCAAAATAGGAAATGTAGCGAGGAGATATGCTAGCATATGTACGTAATATCCACTAAATAAGAACACCCATTCAAAGTGCCATTTGAACGTGTGAATTGCGCGTCGGCGAAATGTGTAGGTTAATGGCCCTCGGACGCCGACAACGGTGTCGGCGAGTTCTGAATGCCGACACGAGGAACAAACTCGCCAATCCCAATGCATTGTCAGCGAATGTCGAAATGTTTGCAGTATGTTTTGAGCTTTTTCTGATTTTTTTTATCATTCATCCTAGCTTGGAATCTGTCATTTGTTTTTCATATAAATGTTTAGTTTGATTTTATATTAAAATTGTATGGCATGTTTAATTTGCTGAATGTATCTGTTTTTGTTGGGATAGTTTTTCACGCACTGAGTGTACATTGAGGTAGGTACTACATACTAACGTATTGTGTTAATACTATTTTGGTTTGTAGTTGCAGGTGTGAAACAAATCGTTCGTTGCATAACATGGCACTTGTTTATTTGTTTATTCATATTCATATTCATATTCATATTCATTTATTGCATTCCATATTGTATTAGAGATGTTACAAAGGGCTTAAAGCTAGGTACAGAAATATGGACCCTGTTAGGGCACAGCAAAAACAATAAAATTAAGATTACCTATTTAGAACAAAATCAAAGCTACTACATAATAAATAAAAATAAAAATCCAGGTATTTAAATTAATATAAAAATGATAACATAAATTGCAAACTTTTACTTTAACACATATACAGAGACATGGTCATTATGGCACATTATCGGGCACAGCAATGTTAACTACATAATTAGTTTGTATAGAATAGTTTATTCGTATATAAAATTAATTAAATTCTGTAAATGTAATTTAATGAAATGAAATTTAATGAAATGAAATTTAATGAAATGAAATTTAATGAAACAACAATAATTAAAAAACAATAAAGTACCTACCTACTAGACGAAAATAATAAGAATCATATAATTTAAAATTGGTCAATTAGAAATTCGTTTATACTATAATAGCATTTACATAAAAGAAATTGTTTCAATTTATTTACAAATGTGTTAAATTTTCTTTCGTTTTTAATGATTTCTGGCAATTTATTAAATACTTTCATTGACATCACTAGGGTACTTGTTGAGTGCATTTTTAACTTAGAGCTTGGTAGGTTTAATCTTTTTTTATGGCGTAATGTGTATCTTGTCTGTATATTTTCTCTTGTAGTGTAAAAGTGTTGATACTTTCGAACAAATTTGCATAACTCTAGAATGTATAGGCAGGGCAGGGTTAGTATTTTATGCTCTTGAAAGTGAGGTTTACAGCTGTCGGTGTCTTCTATGTTTACTAGGATTCTTATTAATCTTTTTTGCATTGTGAAGAGTGTGGGTGCATCTGTGCTGTTTCCCCACAGTATCACGCCGTAACTGAGCCACGCAAATGCGTAGGCATAATAGGTGACAAGTGCAGTTTTAAGATTAGTAGTCTTTTTGACTTCACGAAGGGCGTATGCAAATTTGGATAATTTAGATCTAATCTTTTTAATGTGAGATTTCCAGTTGATGTTGGTGTCTATGGACAGGCCAAGTAAATTAAATTCTTTTACGACTTCTATTGTAATGCCATTGTAGGTGAAGTTTATATCCAATGGAGTTTTCTGACGGGGGTGGAAAGACATTATTTTAGTTTTGGCAAAATTTATTTCTAGGTTATGGTTATTCATCCAGGTTATTGTTTTATTTAGTGTAGTGGTTAGGTCCTCGCTCAAGCCAACATTGTTACGGCATGAAGTGAGAATCGAAATATCGTCAGCAAACAAGACGCATGGCCCTTCTATAGTTTTTGGGAGGTCGTTTATGTAGATAAGGAATAGGAGGCCCCCAATTACACTCCCTTGGGGAATAGAAGCATTAATTGTTATACTGTCTGATCGAATATTTTGTATTTCTTTGGTATTTTCATTATAAAATTCTATTTCAACCTGGTGTTCCCTATTTGATAAATATGATTTAAACCATTCGTGAGTTTTTCCGCGGATCCCTATGTCATGTAGTTTATTTAGTAGAATGTCGTATTGCACTTTATCGTAAGCTTTGGTCATATCTAATAGTATACCTACCGCGTATTTTTTGTCATTTATTATATTTAAAGCTTCCTGTATGTATTTATAAATTGCCAGAATAGTGGATCGGTTCCTGCGAAAGCCGTTTTGGCATTCATTAAATATTTTGTATTTTTCGCAGAACGAATATACACGATTGCACATTGCTTTCTCAAAAATTTTAGAGGCGGTTGGTAAAAGAGCTATTGGGCGGTAATTGCTTGGATCCGTTTTCGAGTGTTTTTTGTGAATTGGTTTTATTAGTGCTTTCTTTAGGTAATCCGGGAAAGCAGCGTCTTCGAAAGATTGATTTATTAGCATGTAGAATGGTAACGTAAGTTCGTTTGCACATTGTCGTATTAACATTGGTGGTAGCTCGTCAATTCCGTGACTTTTTTTACTTTTTAGGTTTTTTAGTAGTGTGTTTATTTCGCCGGGGTCTACTGGGCTGAGAAACATTGTATTTTCAGTGGGGTTGAGCACTGGAATACCTGTCGGCTCATTGCCAGGTGCTTTGTTGCTACCCTCGCCTATGGACGCAAAGAAGTTATTAAAAAAGCTGGCTATTTTTTTAGGTTCAGTGATTTTTGTATTATTTATTTGCAATTTAATGTTATTTTTATCCCTTTTTATTGTCTTATTTGTTCGTTCATTAATAATATTCCACATAGTTTTGACTTTGTTATTTGATGTTTTTATTTTATTTATATATTGTAATTTCTTTGCTGTTATAACGGTCCTTTTTAGTGTTTTTTCATACTTTTTATAGTTCTGCTTGATTAGTGGATTATTTGTTTTGAGTGTCAGTATCTTTTCAAGCCTTTTATTTTTACATGAAAGTTTGATGCCTGGGGTTAGCCAATATTTTTTATAGTTAGTTTTTAACTTTATTTTCGTTTTAGGAATACATTGGTTTAATATTCTAGCTAACGTGTTATTAAATGCTGCATAGTTTTCGTTTATGGTTTTATTTGATATTATTATTTCGCTCCAGTTTAATTCATTTAATTTTGATTTAAATAGTTGGGTATTTTTGTCATTGTATAACCTTTTTTCGACATACCAAATAGTTTGTTTAGTTTGTTGAGGCAAAGTCATGTGTATGATAGTACCACTATGATCTGAGAAACCTAACTCCTCTACCGTTGTATGCAATTCGCTATTGAAATTTGTAAAGATTAAGTCTAGGCATGTTGATGAGGTTTGAGTAATACGTGTTGGCGATTTAATTTGTTGATTGAACTTATATTCTAGCATGAGATCTAAAAATTGGTTGGTTTTCAAATTATTTTCTAGAATATTTATATTGAAGTCTCCTCCAATAATTATGTTTAGTTTAAAATATTTTTTATTTATATACGTTAGGATTTGTTTTAATTGCTTATAAAATATATCTTCCTCTCTTTTATTCCAATAAATAGTTATCAATAATAGCTTTTCTGTTACTAACTCTGTTGCACATACCTCTATAATATATTCAATTGAAAATTCTGTGATATCATTTCTTTCCACGCATTCAACGTGTTCTTGTAAAAGGATACAAACTCCACCGCCTGTTCTAGTTTTCCGGCAGTAGGAAGATGCAAATTTGTAGCCGCTAAATTGTATTGTATCCATTTTTTCTTGTGATAGCCACGATTCTGATAAGCATATCGCTTTGTACTTTGGTGTTTGTTCTATGAAGGCTTCAAGTATGTGCTGTTTATTATAAAGGCTTTGGATATTTTGAAATAGTATTTTAAATTGTTGGTCTTTGTTTTCGAAATGGCTTTTTTTGGTTTTCTGTATTATTGTAGCTTTGAAAGGAGTGGTTAATATTGTTGGAGTTTACTTGATCTTCTCTGTTATCTTTTCTTTTTATGCTAAATCGGTTGTTGGTTGTCCCATTTTCTATAGTCATGAGTTTTCCTTCTATGATTAATTGATTATTACGAATTATTGCATGTAACCCTTTACGTCTTGCTTTCAGCATTTCTTCACCCATTATTTTTCTTTCCTTTCGCGCATTATCGTCCAGAAATTCAGATAAATTTAATCCGGTGCCTTCGAAGAGGTGTCGGTTTTCTTTGACATACGTAGCCATTCTTTTGCTTAATAGCTCAATCACTAGTGGGCGATTGTGTGTGCTGTATCTGCCTATTCTGTGAGTGTCTTCTATGTAGCCCATTAGGTTGACATTCATAATCTCGCGAAATAAATCAATCAGTCTCATGTGTAGGTTGTTGACTGGTTCCTTGTAGTATTCGTCAAGACCATACAAAACAATCTTTTTGGAATGAATTTCTGTGCAATAATTTTGGCCAGACTGGTCCATAAAAGTGATTGTTTTTGTTTTTAGGTTTTCTATTTCAGTTTTTAGTTTCTCGTTTTCTATTCTTAGGTTTTCTATAGCAGTGTTTGTTTCTTGAATGTCTATTATTCTTTGTTCATTTTGCCTCAATAAGGCATTCGTTTCACGTTCAACGTCTTCTTTTAATTTTGAAATGGCTTTGTTTATTTCAATCTGGATTGTATTTTGTAATTCTGTTATAATTGATTTGTTGTTTTCTTGTAGGCGTTGCATCACCATTTCACTTAAGTTTTGCAGTGTTAGTTCAGTTTGTGCATTAGATTGAAATGTTTTTGGTTCGTCCTGTGTGTAAATTGTATCGCCCAGCAAACTAAGGTCTACAGAGCTTGTGGTCTCATTCATTATGGTGTTAGTTATTTTTCTAATTGTGACGTTATTTACTTCTGGTGATGAAGCTATCGATTGAGGATTGCGTTCTCGTTGACGTATTGGGGTTTCAGTGTTCCCTTTTTTGGGTATTTTACATAAACATGCTTGACACTTCCAAGTATTGGTGCCCTTAAATGCCGTCATTTCTTTAAAACGGCCGATCGGGATATTGGCACATTCTAGATCGTACGTGCCTTTGCACAAGGAACACGTCACATTTTTATTATTATTATGCAGATCTTGATGACAACCTGCGCACAATAACAGTGGCATTTTGGATATTTGATAGTAGTAGCGCCCTCTAGGAGTTGTGGTGGCACTTTTTATCTAATAATCGATGCTCAGTGAACCATAATATATGTGGACTGTCACTGACGCATTTGCTGGTTTTTGTTCTAGGCGATAGATGGCGCTTTTTCCAGAAATGTTTATGATATGATTTGCACTTTTTTAATTTTAAAATGTTAGACTGTTATGATGCAAAATGCATACAAGTATGGGTCTTTATCGTACCTTTTGTGGTGTTTATAGTTACAACAGGTTTTGGCTGGTGACCAACGATTCGTTATTTCCAGTAAATTATTAAGTTTTGCACTCGTTTGAAATGTTGTCGTTACTCGGTGAGATTTCTCGATTTCTTGTGTTTTCTCTCACTAAACTTTTGTCCTTCAACTGGAGCCTCTGAGGGCCCTTTAGCACTAACACTTGGTTGACTTTTTGTCACAACTATTCACTTAATCAATTTTTAAAGATTTTAAATGTACACAGCTGATCTTTATTGACGCACTGCAGCGCCCTCTGTTTAGCGTGCTCTGTTTAACTATTTATACTGCGTTATTTAATTCGAAAATAAACGTACGGTAAATGGAAATTCATTTGAAGGACCATGACAATTTGAAGACTTGGCAACGAATAAAGGTTGTATTTTCTCTAGTAAATACATCAATTTCCGTCGCGCTGTCGCGTCGCACTTGTCTGCGGGAGCCCTTAAGTACGGCCTGGCCACGGGACACCCGCCATAGCGAAAATTCGCGCGGTGCGACCGCCGAGGCGTCTAGCGACTGAAACAAACGCATAGAAATGTACTAATCAAGCCACGCGGGGCGGCGACCGGCGGGGCGACCGCGGGGCGACCGGCGGAATGTACCAAGCGAATGAAACGGGCGACCGGCGGCGCGGCCGGCGAGTGAAACAAATACATGAATCAGTACGGCGCGAGCCACGGCGTCAAGCGGCAGTCGCGGCGACTAGGGCAGCGATCAAACGAGTTTAGTTGTTTTCGCCGCGAATAATGAACACCGAGACTTTTATAGCTGAAATACTAGCAAAGCCACCTATTTGGAAGTCTGGCCACCCACAGCATAAATATAAACATATAGTGAAGTGATTGTGGGAAGAAATTAAAATGAAATTTCCAGATTTTCTCGTACTTCTTGTGGAATTCTCCATCTATACTTCGATTCCTATTCAACTTTATACTCCACAATCTCTTCAAAATATTATATCTTGAACCAAAAAACTATTACTTTCTAAGCAATATCGAGATAACTTTGATAAAAACATTTCGCTCTCGGACTTCCTTACTGGTCGCGGCGGCGAACGTGACTCCCCGTGGCCTGCAAACGATGCCGCGCGAATTGTCGCCCCGCCTGCCGCACCGCCGTACGCACCGCCGATCCCCGTGGCCAGGCCGTTAGTGTCCATTTGAAGAAGAAAGAAAAAACTTTTTTCAAAAAAATAACAACCGACTTCCAAAGAAACACTACAAAGTGCAAAATAACTTTAATTTAGGAAGTCGGTGACTTTGGATGTGTATTTTAATTATTTGTCACCGCCTTCCGAAATTAAAGTTATTTTGCAATTTGTAGTGTTTCTTTGGAAGTCGGTTGTTATTTTTTTGAAAAAAGTTTTTATTTTTCACTTTTTAGTTATCTACCCCACACCAATTCGAAATTTCATCGTCCTTGGGGTCAAAACAATACACATTTATGCGATAGCAACATTCGCGCTAGATTTGCTGTAATTTTTTGAAGAGTTCCGTTGTCTGTCTCCGAAACGCATCATCAGATCTATATGAAATTTCAATGGGACCATTTCGGAGTAAACCCCTTTCGAACAAAAAAATAATTTTACAAATCCGTGTATATACGACGGAGTTATACCCGAACATACATAAAAAAAATATAAACATGTCGAATTGATAACCTCCTTCTTTTTGAAGTCGGTAAAAAATACATATATTTAGCACAGATTTAAAAGGTGAAAAAGGTCGAAAAAAAGCGTGAAGTGCGTTGTCAGAAACTAGCATTAAACTGTGTCTCACGGCTGCGTCAAAAAGACCCAATTCCGTAGAAATTCCACTTAGCTAAACAGTCAGATCTGTCAGCCATCAGAATTCTTGCCTTGCTATCAGACCACAGGTGTGTGATGCTGCCCATGTTCACCTATCCATTTCAATCCCTTAATCGCCCTTTACGACACCCTTGAGAAAACGGGCGTGACCTACTTACGAGAATTACACTCGGCAAAAATGAATTTAGCAACCATTTTTCTACCCTTACGTCTAGCCAAGGGATTTTTGACTAGAAAAAGACCACTGTTCACTATGGTTATTCAGTTATTTTCTTGCTAGGAATCAAGAGTTCAAAGACTCCATGGAGTGCCCATGGAGTTTCTTGTCCGTTTTACTCCATCGAACCGACTACTCTTTAGGTGGTTCGAAAACGTCGTTAAGATAACGATATGTCCTAGGAGCAAAAACTCGAAGACATGTGACATCCACCAACCCGAACTGGGCCCCCGTGGTGGATTACGGCCCAATCCCTCTCACAGAGAGGAGGCCTGTTTCCCTGCACTGGGAATATTGAACGCTGATTATGATGTTCTGATGACTCTTTGGAATGGGCAAATAGTTCTGTTTCTGACTAACTGGTAACTAAAGAGTGTCAGTACAATATAAATCGTAGGACCGTCGTATCGGGTTGTCAGAAATCGGAAAGTCTTTTAACCAGTCTTACCAAGGGATATTGTTATACCCGGTAAACAGGTTGTGAAGGTCTGACAGACAGTTGCTGTATGTAATATACCGTTACTCAGCTGCATTCGGATAGACTGGAAGCCAACCCCAATATAGTTGGAAAAGGGTAGGGAGATGGTGATAAATGTTAGAACCGGTTTTAGAATTGAGAGCATTAAACAATATAACAATAGGCATCTAACAAAGACACCAATTACTTAATCAAGCCAAGTAACTATGGCATTTTCACAGAAAATCGCTTTCCGAAAAAGCCGTAGCATTCGTGATTTTTGAACCGACGAAAAAACGGAGGAGGTTACTCAATTCGACGCGTATATTTTTTTTTTTTTTTTTATGTATGACCACGCATAACTTTTTCCAAAGTAGTCCGATTTCGATAATTCTTTTTTTATTGGAAAGGGTATACCCTGAAGTTGGTCCCATATACATTTTGAAGAAAAATTCCAACCCTAAGGGTAAGAAAACAGGGGATGATTGATTGTTTACTTACAGATTTTAAAACTGAGTTGTGTATTATGCAAAAATTAAGCATGTAGTAATTAGTAGATTATAGCCATAAAAAACTATAAAATAAAAACTTTTTTTTATTAAAAAGTTTTTTACAGACCAAAGAAGACGAAGAACAAAGAACATACCAAAAACAAAGGTTACAATTTCCTCTCTAATTTCGTACGTCGTCACCATGTACATAAACCACATTAAAAAGCAACAAAAGCATATACAAATACAAATTATATGCTCCTAATGTGCTTTAATTTAAATTCTCGCTTGGCGCACATAAATCAGCCACGGGCTAGTGTTGGCAGGCGTCTCGGATTCCGGGTTCCCGGGGCTCGAGATGTCTCTAAGGAAATGCTACGTGGGTAACACCGGTTCCGCGTTTTCTATTTTGTTGAATGTTACCTGCCAATGAGGTTTGTACGTTCGTTTTTAAAAGTGGTATATTTTCAGAGACGAATCTGGCCGTCACGATACCTTTCTGCTATCTTTTAGACACGTTTTTTATTTGGGTTATACACATGGCTACACATCAAGCTATACATTTCCAGTTTACGCTGATCTCGCACTGTACGAAATCCTATACAGTTCGAGATCAGCGTATATTGGAAATGTATAGCTTTATGTATGTAGCCGTTTGTACTATAGATTTTAAAGTGTATCATTTTGGCTTTATACAGGATTTGTGACTGTGTTAACTTAAACCGGTTTTCCGGGTTAAACCTGCCCATGTTTACCGTATGCATGAATTCTTTCCTTTAATATATTCCGACGTACCACGCAGAGAAAAATAGTCATCCATTTTTACGTAAAAATGCAACGTAAAATTAATCAAACAAAATAATCTTCCGCGCCAAAAACCGGGTTCTGAAAGCATGCAAAGTTATTCCAGCGAGATTTATACTCCTCGATGTTTGTAGGTAAATATGACATAACAACGAAAATCCCGGGGTTTTACCATTTTCCCGTATTTTCCATCCCGATGAATTGCATAACCACACTAGCTTCGTACAAACGGATGAGAAATATAACCTAAATAAGTAGGTAAAGGATGTTAAAATACAGGTGGAATGCTTTTGTTAAATGACCTGAGTGACAAATAAACAAATATGGGACTTACGGATGACTGCTAGCGGTCGTGGTTCGCCTCTTTTTTTCGGAGTCTGTACTGTAGGTGCGTGGTTTTATTGCTGTAATTCAATTTATTTTTGAGGGTATCTTGTTTATTTTACTTGAATTATGATGAAAAAGAAACCTTTATTGTGTCACAGGCTGACAAACTCTGCTAAACATGATTAGTAACAGCCTGTAAATTTCCCATTAAAAGGACAAGGAACAATAATTTATATCCACGAATGCGCACTGCATTTTTATAACGCTTTTATTAGCTCGGGTTGTATGTACGAGTATGTATGTATCTATGTATGTAACGGAATCTTTGAGCCTAATTTTCACTGGTTTCTAGACGTCTGATCAACTTGAAACTTTGCGCACGTCTTAAGGGCCAATGACAATGCAATAATCCGATAAAAAAATTCAAAATTTCAAAAAAAAAAAATTTTTTTAAATCACATTTTTAAAATTTTCCCGATAAAAATTTAATCGAACTAAAAAATGGAAAATAAATAATAGTTTAAAAAAACTAAAAAGACACGCTTTTATTGCTGACCGAACTAAAAAGTAGAAAATAATTTTTAATTACAAAGAGTTTATGTTACAGTAGAAGAAGTCAATAATTCAATTCAGAGTAAAAAGCGTGGGGTGCATTTTCCTATATTTTCATGACTCTCCTCTCATAGATGGTTGCCAATAGAATAGTTGTAATAATTAAAATATCAAGCACCTCACGCTTTTTACTCTGAATTGAATTATTGACTTCCTACTACTGTAACATAAACTCTTTGTAATTAAAAATTATTTTCTACTTTTTAGTTCGGTCAGCAATAAAAGCGTGTTTTTTTAGTTTTTTTAAACTATTATTTTTGCGATTTCAGACTATGAAATTCCAGGTTTGATTACGCATAGTTTTCTGTATCAATTAGTTCATGATTTACGTAACTTTATATTATACTATTATTATATGCTTAATTCGTAAAAATGTATTTCTTAAACATAACATATTTTTTTTGCATTGAAAAAGGCATAAATTGAGAAATGTGATTGATTAATTAATGATTTTAGTTGTGTAAGTTGGTTTGTACAAACATGTCAATCATATTTTTAAAACAAGATGAGGTCTGACTACTCTGAGAAGAAAGCCCGAAGCAAACTCAGAGGCCACAGTCTCTTTTAAAGTCCAGACATAATCTTGGTCAGATCATGTAAAGACCATTTAGATTTGTCTGAACTGGTCTTTTGAGAAAAGCACCACACAGATTTAGCGGACCTATTCAGTCAGTGCACACAATCTTACAGCTCGAAACTTAGAACGAAAGGACCTCAACGATTTGATGAACAATATACCAAAGAAAGGACATTTGAGTAGGCCGCACACTACTGTATTTAAAGTACGTAAGCTTTCAGGCATAAAGATCTAGAATTATCTCGACGCTTTACTAGTCCTCCAGGCTTAGCATAACGCTTTCTATTTCTACTCTACTGTAGAATAGAAATCGCTTGTCTACATTTCTCGGTGAAAAACTGTAGTCTATACGGAAACTTCACTTTTGTCTACTCTTCCGACGACAAAACGCTTGTCTACGGTTCTGGTGCTAAGTCTGCTGTAGAGTCTAGTTATGAATAGTGTTAAAATAATAGTAGTTTATTAATTCCTTTAATAATAGCTGCATGATTCGATCGATCCATTGGTGACCATCTAAATACCAAAATCAAAATATTTTTATTTCATATAAACCTGCATGGGCACTTATGAAACGTCAGAAGCTAGGTGCACGGTTCCAAATTGTTGTTTCCTATGGAGAAGAGCCGGCAAGAAACTCCACGGTTACTCTTTAAAAAAAATCAAGAGTACCAAGACCTCTCCGTGCCTCGGAAAGCACGCGGCTGTCAATTGCGGATCGTTGACAGTCGTTACGGGTCGTCAAATCTTACAGCCAGTCTTAGTAAGGGTATCGTATTATCCAGTTACCGGGTTGTGTAGGTCAGATAGGCAGTCGCTCCATGTAAAATACTGGAATTCAGCTGCATATGGTTAGACTGGAAGCCAACCCCAACATATTTGGGAAAAGTCTAGGCAGTTTTTTTTTATTAACTTCGATCTACACTAGGTAACGTTTTCAGCACCCACTGAACCCCTCATTTTTTAATCTCATAAACATCGGTTATCGGTGTCGTAATTGCTTTCCGCAGAATGGTGAGAAATTGTTTTTTTAAGTCATTCCTAGCACCCGGTTCTGTTGTAAAAAGGTTTAAAGTGCCATATTTGGCTGTTACCCAAGTGCTACGGTTTTAACTACCGATTGGATCGTCGTTGTTTTACCCGTGTTGAACGAATTGTTTATTGATTTACTTGCAATGCAACTAGCCTTTTTGGAGAAGGTCTTATAAATTTTTGGATTTTGAATAAATAAATAAATATAGGGTGACTGGTAATTAGTGACCGAAATTACAATCATGTAATTTAAACACATGATTGTACTCATCATTATGAACAACTTTTACTATGGGACCAAACCTGAAATCGCGAAAAAATGCTGTTCCCTACATTTATGTTTGCATAACTCGTCACAATGTAGGGAACACCTGTTTTTTTTTTTTCGTGATTTCAGGTTTGGTCCCTTAGTAAAAGTTGTTCATAATGATGAGTACAATTATGTGTTTAAATGTCGGTCACTAATTACCAGTCACCCTATAAGAAAAAGAAGAAACTGACTGACATACATAACTACGCACAACCGAAACTATTGGGACTAGGAACGTGAAATTTTGGATATATTGGACCGCTACGAAGGGTTTTTTTAGAATTACGGCGTATATGAGGATAAAAAAGGGTTGATTTTGTTTTTATCTTATTTCTTGAGTTTCAACTTCAAACTTGGCACGAATACTTTTATTTTAACTTTTCATTTTATTTTTGACTAAGTTTTGTTGGAATATGTTTATTAATATCATAAATAATACTAGTTTACTTATTACTAACGCCATCTAGTGACAAAAATATGTACTAGAATAATAGTGTACCATAGCTAAATAATAAACAATAGTTTTCTTCCATTACAAGTCTCAACTAGCAACTCATTCGTTTTATTAGGTTATGGGCCCAGTAAAAAAAACTTTAATAATATCGTGTATCAGAAAATAAGTTATAATGTCGTCAGGAAGTTATTTAGTTAATGTGCCGAAGTTAAAGGGACGCGAGAACTATGATGACTGGGCGTTCGCAGCAAGAAATTTTCTCATCTTGGAAGGCATGGACATCGACGCCATTCCTGTCGATATAAGTGATGCAGAAGACAGAAAAGCGAAAGCAAAGCTCATCATGACGATTGATCCCAAGTTATATGTGCATATCAAAAATGAAACTAAAGTCAAGGATTTGTGGCAGAAACTCCAGAAGTTATTTGATGACAGCGGATTCACAAGAAAAAATAATCTACTTCGATCACTGATATCCATTCGACTTGATAATTGTGAATCCATGACAAGTTATGTGAGTCAAATAGTGGAAACTGCACAAAGACTAAAAGGTACAGGTTTTGAAATAAACGAGGAATGGATCGGATCATTGCTGTTGGCGGGGCTGCCAGAAAAGTTTGCCCCAATGATTATGGCAATAGAACATTCCGGCATTGCCATAAATTCTGATGTCATCAAAACAAAATTGCTTGATATGAGTTCTGAGATCGGCGACCATGATTCGGAAGTTGCATTATGGTCGAAGCAAAAAAATAAGGTTGGTCAAAATTTCAATACAAAAGGCGGAAAACAAACGTCAAATCATACATCAAATGTAAAAAAGGTTATAAAATGTTATAAGTGCAAGAAAATTGGCCACTTTAAAAACCAGTGTCCCGAAATGAAAGAAAAGCAAGTAAACGCATTTAGTGCTGCATTTTTCAATAGTGAATTTAATAAGGAAGACTGGTATATCGACTCAGGGGCTAGTGCTCATATGACATCAAGCAAAGACAACTTATTGCAAGTGAGAAAAGTACACGATATGAAGGAAATTATTGTTGCTAATAATATGACTGTGCCAGTTATGTGTGCCGGAGATACACAGATTACAACGCTTGTGAATAATTCTCAGTTTGACATTAAAGTAAACAACATTTTATACATACCTAATCTAACCACAAACTTGTTGTCGGTGAGCCAGTTGATAGCAAGAGGTAACAAAGTTACTTTCAAAAGTGATGTATGTTATATTCATAATCAACGGAATGAGCTTATTGGAATAGCAAATTTACAGAATGGTGTGTATAAGTTGAATACAATGAAGTCAGAGAAAGTGTTGGCGGCAGCAATTCAAACTACAGATGCAAAACAGTGGCATAGACGATTAGGACACATTAATAGTAATGATTTGCAGAAGATGAAAAATGGTGCTGTAGACGGAATATTGTTTGATATGAAGGCTGATCAAAAAACCAACTGTCAAGTATGTTGTGAAGGGAAACAGAGTCGTTTACCATTCCAATTACGAAACAATAGAAGTACAGAAGTGCTAGATTTAGTTCACTCAGATCTGTGTGGGCCTATGGAGGTTCGATCGATTGGACAAGCAAGATATTTTCTATTGTTTGTTGATGATGCTAGCAAGATGGCATTTGTATATTTTATAAAGGAGAAGAATCAGACTCTACAGTATTTCAAGGAATTTCAAAGAATGGTTGAGAATCAAAAAGGAACAAAGATAAAAACATTGAGAACCGACAATGGAGGGGAGTTTTGTTCAGATATGATGGAAAATTATCTGAAAGATAGTGGAATTATCCATCAGAAAACGAACCCATACACTCCGGAGCAGAATGGTCTCAGCGAGCGATTTAACAGAACTATAGTTGAACGTGCAAGATGTTTATTGTTCGAGGCCAAACTAGATAAAAGTTTTTGGGCAGAAGCAGTTAACACTGCAGTATACTTGAAAAATAGATCACCGGCTTCAGGTTTGGGCCAAAAGACACCGATTGAAGTATGGACAGGACAAAAGCCTGATCTCAGTCATGTCAGAATATTTGGGAGCCCAGTAATGATGCATATTCCTAAAAGTAAAAGATTGAAATGGGACAAGAAAGCTGTTCAATTCATATTAGTGGGATACTCAGAGAACGTGAAAGGATACAGATTGTATAACCCAGAAACTAAAAAAATATGTACCAGCAGAGATGTAATCATAATGGAGCAAGAAACTACTCACATAGAAATAAACGAAGGACAGATAGAAAAACAGAAATCGGTACAAGAGGAAAGTTCTACGGAAGAAAGTGAAATAACATTGACAAATCAAGATGATCCTACTTATGTATATGATTCAGAAAAAAGTATGACTTCAACTGAAGGAGAACCTTATCAGACATTATCTGAAGAAGATCTATCTGAAAATGAAGAGCCTCAATTGGTGGAAAAGCGTATCAGGAAACCTCCTGAAAGGTATGGTTTTACAAACCTTTGTGTTTCAGATGAACCAGAGTCTTGGGCTGAAGACGTAACTTATGATGAAGCTACCAACGGTCCAGAGAAAGACAAGTGGCAGCAGGCTATGTCCGATGAACTTCAAGCGTTTGAAGACAACCAAGCATGGGAGATTGTTAGCCAAGATAAGGCAGATAGAATAGTACAATGCAAATGGGTATTCAAGAAAAAGCCAGAAAGCAATAACAGTGTCAGGTATAGAGCTAGACTTGTGGCAAAAGGTTACACCCAGCGGCATGGAGTAGATCAGGGATGGCGAACCTCTTAACCTCTGCGAGCCATTATTTCCAAAAAACTATTTAATATGGCATTGACGTGCCCACAAAAAATCTTGACTTACTGACTGCTAGAAAAAAACTAAATACTTTCACAATCATTGGTAGTCTTTTTGAGCAAACAGAAATAGACTTGTACTATCATATAGTACCTAATCAACATCACACCACCTTATTTAACTGAAAGAACAAATGATTGCAACTTCTGGTATCTGGTATTAAGGTCATATGACATAGAATACTTAGTATCATGTGAAGGTACAGTATCTGAAAGTATCGACTCAGGCTTCAGAAGATGAATATACCATACTCCTATCACACTGAACCTACCATACTGTGAGTTTGCTGTCGTGCCCAAATTTTGTTGTTACGTGCCACCAACGGCACGCGTGCCATTGGTTCGCCATCCCTGGAGTAGATTTTAATGAGACTTACTCACCAGTTCTCAGGTACTCTACACTTAGACTTCTGTTTGCATTAAGTGTAAAATTCCATTTTGAAATCATTCATCTTGATGTAGTTACAGCATTTTGAAATGGTTTTTTAACAGAAAATGTGTACATGCAGGCACCTCCTTGTTTAAATTGTCCAAGTAATTGTGTTCTTAAACTAAAAACAGCAGTGTATGGTTTGAAGCAGTCTGCTAGGGCATGGAATGCCAGAATTAATGATTGTTTGATAGATATGGATTATGTAAAGTCAGTTTCAGAACCATGTTTGTATAGTAAAAAATGTAAAAATGAGCAGACTATCATTGCAATATTTGTTGACGATTTTTTCATTTTTTCTAATAGTCAGACAAATGATTTGAAGAAAAAGCTTATGTCAAAATTTAAAATTAAAGACTTAGGTCAAATAAAAAGGTGTTTAGGCATGCGAGTAAAATATGATAATAATAGTATCTCCATTGATCAGGAACAATTTGTAAAACAAATTCTTAAAAAGTTTTAAATGAATGATTGTAATACTAAAGATACTCCAATGGAATGTAATTTGAAATTAGAAAAGGCAGAATGTGTTGACAAACAGTTTATCAGCAGCTTATAGGAAACCTTATGTATTTGTCAGTATTAACACGTCCAGATATATCATATAGTGTGAGCTATCTTAGCCAATTTAATAATTGTTTTAGTTCAGTTCATTGGCATCATGCAAAAAGAATTTTAAAATATTTGCAAAAAACTAAGTCATATGGTTTGAAGTTTACTAAAGACACTTGTAATTTAGAAGGTTTCGTAGATGCTGATTGGGGTTCAAATACTATAGATAGGAAATCCTACACAGGGTTTTGCTTTAAATTATCAGGCTGTGTAGTATCCTATGAATGCAGGAAGCAACAAACAGTAGCGTTGTCAAGCACTGAAGCCGAATACATGGCCATTGCTGAGGCATGTAAAGAGGCAATGTATTTAAAAAGTCTTTTATCAGATATTGTTGATTGTAACTATACTGTAGTAATTTACAATGATAACCAGAGAGCTCAAAAGTTGACGGAAAACCCTTTATTTCACAAACGAACTAAGCACATAGATGTGCGCTATCATTTCATACGAGAAGCAGTTTCTAATAAGCTTGTAAAAATTGTTTATCTGTCAACATCTGAGATGCCAGCTGATCTATTAACGAAAAGTTTAAGTGGTGCGAAACATAACTACTTTGTAAAATTATTAGGAGTTCAAAATGTTTAAATATGCCAAGGTCAAGTTATTGTTCTTAGTTTTGTTAGTAATTCATATTAGATTATTTTGATAAGTGGTGCTGTTGGAATATGTTTATTAATATCATAAATAATACTAGTTTACTTATTACTAACGCCATCTAGTGACAAAAATATGTACTAGAATAATAGTGTACCATAGCTAAATAATAAACAATAGTTTTCTTCCATTACAAGTCTCAACTAGCAACTCATTCGTTTTATTAAGTTTGACATTTTTTTGGTTTTCTAAATTACCACCTAAAAAAAAGAGAAAAAAAGGGAGACGTAATTTTTTTTTAACACGCGGTTTAATTAACTCGAAAGTCAGTATTTATATTCACGACCAAAATAAAGAATGAACTTTATCAGGGTTTTATAACCTAAAATAAAACTTCACATTACAAATAATAACACCGAGTTTGTGTATGATGACAATAATTATAATAAAGTATAACTAAATGACGCCCCATGTGTCGTCTACCAGTACCTAAGTACCACATTATTGGGCTGTCCACTTTGTTTGCCACAATACCAACCAGGCAGTACACGTACGACCGTTCACCTCGTCAAGGGACGCCATGACACTTGTCCGCATAACAGTCACGCCTGTATCTGTGAACATCCCCGACGGACCGCAAAAGCGCGGTAACCACTACATAACCTGGAAAGCGTTTGTTAAATTAGATCCGCAGAGCAGTGTATGAACTTTTTACCCGACTGCGTGACGAAAAACACTGGGTTTTGTTTTGCATGCGTAAATATCTATGCATCTATATAGATAAATAAAATTGGAGTGACTGTTTGGAATATTAAAATAACTGCTTTTTACTAAATGCATAAGGATGTATTCACGGTATGTATGCCATTTTTTTTTCTGTCTGTCTGTTTATTCCGGCTAATTTCTGAAACCGCTGGACCAATTTTGACGGGATTTTCACTGGCAGGTAGCTGATGTAATAAGGAGTAACTTAGGCTTTTATTTTAGAAATTTTATTTATTTGATTAATATTTACACAGATCAAATTTCCAGTGGGACAATATCCGACTTCCACGCGACCTAAGCTGCGGGCACAGCTAGTCTATGTGTAAAGATACTCTTGAAAAACAGGCATTAAAACGTATTAATATATTTGTACGTGGGATTCTAAACGTTCGAACTATCTGGTAACTGGGTTGTGGACGTAAGATAGGCAGTCGGTACTGGTATTTAGCTGCATCCGGTTAGACTTGAAGCTGACCCCAATGTAGATAGGAAGAAGCTAGGCAGATAATGATCAATTTAAAAAAAATCTAAGATTAACAAAAGTATATTTTAGTTTAAAACTTCACATAATCATATTTTCTCTATTAGCTTCGCATTATTGTCTATATTTATTTTTCATTTCTCCTTACGCAGGTCGCTGGAAGAAATTTCTTAAGAAATTAATACCTTTGTACCGTTTAATTATGACATATCACCTATTTATTTTACTGTGTGTAGGTACGCACGGCTACACATCAAGCTATACATTTCCAGTTTACGTTGATCTCGCACTGTACGGAAATCCTATAACGGTGCGAGATCAGCTTATACTGGAATTGTATAGCTTGATGTGTAGCCGTGTGTACATAAATAATAAAAAATTAAATTAAAAATTTAAAAAACCCCGACACAAACAAAAACTCTTAAAAGTAAAAAATAACATTTATACACGAAGTAAGTTGAAGGTAATATTTTGATCAAGGCATTGTCAAGTCGGGGGACGGCTAAAAATTTGAGATAAATTGTTTTTAATTGAGAAAATGGATATAAATCAATTTATTTTTATTTTTCTGTTACATATTTCGTTCCCATCTTCAAATTAGAATAGTTTTTATCAAATTGGAAAATACCCTATTCGGCATATCATTGTAGAGTTAGGCGTAGAATTTTTGTCTGTTATAAAACAAAATTGAAGTAGTCAAAATTATACGGTAACTTTTTATAACGAACTTTAAAGGCAATCAGTATTATAATTTATTAAAATCAATCTACAAAGCTTCAGCTACGAATATAAATATCCACCTGGCCCGAGCTCGCCTGAAAATTCCTGAAAATCATAAATTAAACGAACATCTGTAGTCTCGTTTGCTTTTTAACGAACACTTTTAAAGGCTGTTTTTACATAATTATGCGGAACCCGACCCACGTGATTACGGTCTACTCTTGACGTTGTAATCAGGGACCCCAAAAGGTACTAAAAGCCTGTTTTAATTCAGGAAGGTGAAAGGGTTTTCAAAGCCTTTTGTTTATAAAGAAAAGTACTTTTTTAAAGTGAAATTCTAAGACTGCGATGGTTGTGCTTAATTTTCTTAGTTAAAAGATAAATTTTCGAACATTTTATGAAACAAATTGTGGCTAATTTTAGATCCTTTGTTTAAGTTTGAAAATGTGGATACTTTTTAACGTTTAGTAGACCATTCTTTTAACATGGCTTTGCAATTCGAATGATGTCTCGTTCTGAATCCGCGAGTATTTACTTTTAAAAGAAAATGAATGCGCTTTCAAATTTTTGGCGGTCAAAGGTTCAAAGCTCTTTACGATCGGTGATCATAGACGATAACCCTCGAGAACGATGGTGTAGAGGCCTTACTCGTCTGTAGTCGCCGATCATCATCTATGTTCGCCATACGATCGCCGCGATCCGTGAGTTGCCGCGTTCGTCTAGTTGCAAACGGTGGAGTTTCTTGCCCGCTCTTCTCCATACGAAACTACATTTTGGAATGGGCGACTAGAATCAATTCCGTTTAAATGTAAATGTTGACGTTCAAAAGTGCCTTTTAAGTGCCTAATTGAAATAAATGCTTTGACTTTGACTTTTGCAGACACGTGCCCACATGATCTGTCTGTCTGAACGCAATAACCTCAAAAATTACCGAACGGATTAGACATTATCATACTCATGAGGAAGGTTTACATAATTCATTAAAAGTTTTTTGTAAATTGGTCTAATAATTGTTGAAGATGTCGACAGGGAGGTTTATTGGCGTGCCCCAAATAGAGTTATAAGAAAACGATGTATTACGGATTTAATACATTGCCTGCCTGGATTAGCAAATAGGGTACTTTCGATCCCGGTAGTACGAAACTGTGGGATATTTTCCGACATCCTGGCGGCCGAAGCCGCGAGCAAAATCTAATGTTCAGATAATGAGTCTCGAATCTTGTTACTTTCACAAACTATCTGAAAAATCATCTTTGTTATGATTCGCGGTTTCAAATTAACCCCTTTTCGTAACCGGTTTCTGTATACATTTTGTTGTAATCGGGTAAGTAGGGCAAACAGTACAGTTCACATTTGATTGATTACTTGTGGTTTTTGCGTTGTTCGGTATAATACCGACCTCTTTTGTTCGGGAGTGCAAACGATCAGGCTTTATTGTCAGTTTTTATTGTTGAGATTGAGGCACAGTAATCTGAGGTTTTAACTTTTTTTTTACATTAATGGATACATCAAGCAGCATTTATTTTATACTAGCTTTTGCCAGCGGCTTCGCCCGCGCGGAATTTTCATCCCCAATTTAATTCCCTTAGGGGTTGAATTTCGAAAAATCCTTCCTTATTCCTTGTCTACATTATAAAGGGAACCTCTGTTCAAAATTTCAGCTTTCTAGGTCCAAGGGTTTGGGCTGGGCGTTGATGAGTCAGTCAGTCAGTCAGTCAGTCAGGACTTGTCTTTTTATTTATATAGATAGATATTTGGATAACAAGAGAGGTGAAAAATTGTATAATAAAATAAATATGTATTTTGTCTTCTGTCTGTCTTTACATTTGCTGCTAAATGTTTTGTGAGAAATATTAAATAACGAATAGGTAAAAATAATTTTCCCATATATTTTAATTATCTTGTGCGATCCTTGTCAATACAGTAAGTGGAGTGCGAAGGTTATAATTGAACGTTGGACAGTTTCTTGGCTCGTGTTGGCCGTACGATGTTCAATGGTCAAATGAGCTGCACATTGCACAACGCCGTTGAAGCACTCTCGTCGACTCGCATGACGTCAGGCTCTGTCGAACCGCGCCAACATCACACTTGCGTTTCGTTGTGAATTAACATCCCGTATACATTACTCTTCCGATATATTTAACTCAACACGAGAAAGCCATAAAGAGAATAATTCACGAAGCGTCAGTAACTTAGTCTCCACAAAAAAGCTTCACTCCTGTTTTAGACATAATATTAAATTCAGGTCTAACAACGAGTGACTTACCTACGTACCTACTTACAAGATAGTTACACTAATGTGTCTCGTATAAGCAAATTAGGCAAACAACTATGTCACGCAATATGTCAGTCAAATGGGTTACAACTCTTGAAACTGTTGGCGATATAATTCGACGCATGTTAACCTACTGAATAAAATATGTTACTCGTACTATTAGGCTGAGCGCAGACTGTCTGTACCAGTTGTGTGACTTAGGAAAAAACACCTTTACAAATAAATAAAATTAATTCATCAATCATCATCATCATTTCAGCAGAAAGACGTCCATTGCTGGACATAGGCCACCCCTAAGCTCCGCCACGTCGACCAGGGTGCTTACTCTCGAATATAATTCCGAAAGATCGACATTGGAATTGTCAGTCAAACGTCAGGGATTGGCTGGACTCACTGAGTCTAGCTAATCCCTGACGTTTAACTCAACCAACTGACGTTTGACCAATGTCGATCTATCGGAATTATATTCCAGAGTAAGCACCCAGTTCTGTGCTACACGTATCTAGTGGATTCCTGCGCCCTACAAAAGATCATCGGTCCACTTTATGAAAGGCTTGCCATCTCTACGTCTTCCGGTACTCTGCTGCCACTCTGGAGTGGGTTCTGGAACCTTTCGACCGAATCGGCAATATGTTCTGTGAGCAATGTGCCCTGCCCACTGCCACAATTAAAGTGTCTGTCCTTAATGTCAAAATAACAGCTTTATAGTTAATGCAAATGAAAGTATATATATACGATACTTATAACCAAAAAAACACTTCCCACAATTTTTTGGCTGTCTGTCTCTTTGTTCCGGTTAATCTCCGGAACGGCTGAAATAACTTTGATGGAATTTGGTATGGGGATACTTTGAATTTTGAAGAAGGACATAGGCTACTTTTTGTCTACATACCAGACAAACGAAGCCGTGGGCGGAAGGTAGTTTTGTTATATTACTATCTCGTTGGTACTTTTTCATGGGCCTTGGTGTCAAAGTGCAAGCGCGAGTTTTTATACACCTCTGCATGGCTCTTCGTGGAATAGAGGTTGTTATGTTATTAACGAAAATACCGAAAGTGGCCATTTCATCGAAATCAATCGCACTATTTCAAAATATTTATTATGTATTATGTAATTATTTACTCCTCTGTCAATTCATGGTCCATTTAAATAATAAATTAAACTTGGCCTTTTATGGGTTTACATTACTTGATAAAAAACGCTTAGGTATTTTGTAAAAGTAACAATTCATACCAACTTATTGTTCATTCAAGCAATCCTTAACCACAATTATCTTCAAGCAAAACTGACAAGTAAGAATGACCGTTTACGACAAACATTACCCACAGAATATAGATATAATGAGCTAATTTCGTGAACAATTGCCCACGTATTGCTCATTTGTACAGCTAACATTACCCGCAATTTGCTTAGGTCATTCCAGGCTATTTTCTTCAGCTTAGATTTGTACTGTGAAATGAAAATATAACTAGTCGTTAGTCTAGCCCTATTTTGTTAGCATTTTGGGATAATGAGACCTCTGTACCTACCTATTTTGAAGTACTCTTTGGTACTACAAATTAGGTAGTAGGTGCAGAAGGACGACTTCAAAAAATTTGCGAAAACGCACGCACATATAGACACAATTAACGTAAAGCGAGTGCAAGCGCACTCGCAAATCGCATTTCTTTGATACCGCCGCAACGGAACGGGAGAACCGACCATTAAAAAAATATTGTATGCGATTCGTACGAATATAATTTATTTGTGGGCGAATCGACTATACCAGAAATATTGGCAATTGGCGTTTCGTATTTAATTTAATAAAGTTAGTTTACTTTTTCCTAGACTATTCGTTGTTCCCTTAACGTTTTATTCAAAACGTGCCAATTCCCTGATACGTATTTCTGGAATTATCAGTCAACCCCCAAATAAATTAACTTTTTGCGTGTATTATGCAACAGAAAAATAATAACAATAGGGTATTTTCCGATTTGATAAAAACTATTTTAATTTGAAGATTGAGACGATATATTTAAAAGAAAAATAGAAATAAATTTATTAATACACTTTTTCTCAATTAAAATCGAATAAAATCTCATTTAATTTTCGTTTTTTTGAATTTACCGCCAAAACGCTCCATAGGATGACTTTTTAACACGTGACATGTGACGTCAACTCTGTATAAACGGCACCGGTACAAATACTTAGTTTGGCGCCGTTTTAGAAGTATTTGTGCACAGAGGCACCACACACCAGTAATATCACTTTCTATCCATTAAAAATCTTGCTAATTATAAACTCGACATTCACTTATTTACTTACTTACTACTTTAGTTTACACAAAATTGACGTCACGTGATAAAAAGTCACCGGGTATTTTTCAATTTTTCAAAAACTATTCTAATTTGAAGATTGGAACGAGATATTTAACGGAAAAATTAAAATGAAATGATTTCTATCCATTTTCTCAATTAAAAACGATTTAAACCAAATTTATTTTTCGTTGTTTTGAATTTACCGCCAAAACAAGAAGCGTTTTGGCGGTAAAAAATTGGAAAATACCCTATTACATGTGTCAATTCGCTCGTTTCGGGCAAGTAAATTCGTGTGAACCGACTAATAAGCCATGTGTGTGAGCCTGTTTTCACTCATCGTATAGAGCCGGCCTTCTGTACCAATCTTTTTTGTGGGACAAGGGTCGATTTAGTCTCGGTTAGGGTACAAATGACCTAGTAGTTCACCTAAATGCTAAGGTTAGGGGCACGTTAGGTCTTGTAAGAGGGTCCTGAGAATGTAATTAGTACGTAGTCGCTGAGAAATTTCGGCATGTGCGGTGAGTTTGTGTATGAGTGTTTTATTTTGTTCACGTGAAGTTTTCTTTGTGTTTTGTGCATTATAATAGGGTATTTTCGAATTTATAAAAAACTATTCTAATTTGAAGATAAACATGTGACAGAAAAATAAAAGTAAATTGATTTGTGTCCATTTTCTCAATTAAAAACGATTTAAACCAAATTTATTTTTCGTTGTTTTGAATTTACCGCAAAAACGCTCTTTACGATGACTTTTCATCACGTGACGTCAACTTTGTGTAAACTAAAGTAGTTAGTAAGTAAACAAGTGAGTGTCGTGTTTATAATGAACAAGATTTTTTATGGATAGAAAGTGAACTGTGAAATCACTGGTCTGCGGTACCTCTGTGCACAAATACTTCTAAAACTGCGCCAAACTAAGTATTTTTACCGGTGCTGTTTACACAAAGCTGACGTCACGATGTCACGTGATAAAAAGTAATCGTAAGGAGCGTTTTGGCGGTAAATTCAAAACAACGAAAAAGGAATATGATTTTAATCTTTTTTAATGGAGAAAATGGATATAAATAAATTTATTTTTATTTTTTCTGTTAAATATATCGTCCCAATCTTCAAATTAAAATAGTTTTTATCAAATTGGAAAATACCCTATTATAAACTTACGTATTTAAATTAGACAATCTTCTGATGGCCGTAGGTAGAAACTACAGAATGCCACTCTGTTCTGAAGAACAGCACAAGCATGGTCACAATATGTCCTCCTTTTTTTTTTTTTTTTTTTTTTTTTGGGTGGGAAATCATCAAATGACTTCTCCTGCTGAGTAGAGCAGGAGGGACCAAAACCCACCCGTGTTCCCTCAGTAGCCCGTATGCCAGGGCCCGTGGTATCTCTTTCGAACAAACCCGCACCCCTGGCAGGCATCGGCCCTTGCGGACCCCATCGGTGGTTGCTGACATCTTTGACGGCGCGCGTGTGGAACACAACGCGCCGTCCCGTCTACCACTTTTCGGCCGCAGAGGATAGGGAGAGCGGCTAACGCTATACCGACATTCCTCTTCCCCTGCGGCCCCACCGCGTCCGCCATCAAACGGTGGCGGCCCCGTCCATGCCACGGAAGGGAAGAGCGCTGCTCAGAAGCACCGGCACCCCTCCTCTACCGCAGCCCGTAACCCTCAGCCGCGATGCCTCCCATTCGACATCGCGGCCCACCTCAGTTGCGGTGCACCTCACCGCAACCTACTTTTTGGCCGCTACGTCGTCGGCTTTGAGGCAAAAGCCCTGACGAGCGGCCCCACCTTTGGGTTCCTCTTGGCTTCACCGTGGCCGGAATCCACGGTTACTGAGCCCCCCCGCAACGACAATGCGGGAACCCACTCGGGGGGGATATGTCCTCCTTGGGCGCCTCTCGGCGTTTCAAATCACATCTGCCTTGTATTATAGTTAGTACCAAAATATTCTGTAGATTTGTACGTAGTTTTCGTTCAATTTCTGGTTTACTTTTTAATAAGAGTTACTGAGTTTCTTTGCTCAAAGACCAATTCTACAAAATGATATTTCAAGTAGGTTCCTGCCACATGAAGAATAATTAGCTAATTTATCTTATTTCTAGTGTAATGGGAAATACGAGTCTTCCCCAGAGGATGGGCAGCAGGGCGGCAGCATCCCTTGCCTTATGAATAAAAAGTAGTGACTTATATTTATCTACCTATCCATTCTCCAAAGAAAACGTAAATGGATATTGTATTGTTGAGCATTCAATGAGTGTTGTAATTTGTTCAGCAGTGAAGTACTTACTTTTCTCAAGCTTTACCCTATACAATAATTTGAGCGATTAATACGAACGCAATTAAGCAAGTGTGATGACCTATGGTACAGAGACGTGGTCGCTCACAATGGGCCTTATCACAAGGCTTAAAGTCACCCAAAGGGCAATGGAAAGGGCTATGCTCGGAGTTTCCCTACGCGATCTAATCAGAAATGAAGAGATCCGCAGGAGAACCAAGGCAACCGACATAGCCCGAAGAATGGTAGTGGGCGCACATTGCTCGCAGAACAGATGGCCGATGGGGCCGAAAGGTTCTGGAGTGGCGACCGCGTACCGGAAGACGTCGAGTGGGAAGGCCTCCCACAAGGTGGACCGATGACCTTGTGAAGGCCGCGGATATCCGCTGGATGTGGGAAGCACAAGACCGGTTGAAGTGGAGGAGCCTGGGGGAGGCCTATGTCCAGCAGTGGACGTCTTCTGGCTGAAATGATGATGATGATGAATTAAGCAAGTCGCCTATGTGCGTCATAGTTTATTCGCTCAAGATCGGCTAATGAGACACAATTGATTTTCTATTGTAACGAAGCCCCAAGGGTCCGCGCCGATGTCAACCGATTAAATTCCAAGACGAAAGTCTGACCAGTGCGTGTTCCCAGTGATGCTATGGTACTGAAACGTGGTCGCTCACAATGGGCTTTATAAATAAATAATAGTTTAAAAAAACTAAAAAAACACGCTTTTATTGCTGACCGAACTAAAAAGTAGAAAATAATTTTTAATTACAAAGAGTTTATGTTACAGTAGTAGGAAGTCAATAATTCAATTCAGAGTAAAAAGCGTGGGGTGCTTGATATTTTAATTATTACAACTATTCTATTCGCAACCATCTATGAGAGGAGAGTCATGAAAATATAGGAAAATGCACCCCACGCTTTTTACTCTGAATTGAATTATTGACTTCCTACTACTGTAACATAAACTCTTTGTAATTAAAAATTATTTTCTACTTTTTAGTTCGGTCAGCAATAAAAGCGTGTTTTTTTTTTTTGTTTTTTTAAACTGTTATTTATTTTCCATTTTTTAGTTCGATCAAATTTTTATCGGGATCTTTTATTTTTTTATTTTTTTGAAATTTTTATCGGGTTATTACATTGTCATCGGCCCTTAAGACGTGTGCAAAGTTTCAAGTTGATCAGACGTCTAGAAACCAGTGAAAATTAGGCTCAAAGATTCCGTTACATACATAGATACATACATACATACAACCCGAGCTAATAAAAGCGTTATAAAAAGCTGAAAGTCACCCAAAGGGCAATGGAGAAGGTTACGCTTGGAGTTTCCTTACGTGATCGAATCAAGAATGAAGAGATCCGCAGGAGAACTAAGGTAACTGACATCACGCGAACAATTGTCAAACTCATGTGACAGTGGGCAGGGCACATAGCTTCCAGAACAGATGACAGATAAGGCTGAGAGGTTTTGGAATGGCGACCGCGTACCGAAAGACGTAGAGTTGGAAGGCATCTCACAGGACCGATGACCGTGTGAAGGCCGCAGGAACCTGCTGGATGCGGAAAGCACAGAACCGGGAGAAGAAGCTTGGGAATGGCTTATGTTCAGCAGTGGACATCTTTCGGCCGAAATGATGATGATGATTTATATATCTAACCGAACGTGTGTATTGCGTTGCGTATTCACGCGACGATCGCTTTCCATTAGGACACTCCCAAATTGACTTACTCATAAAAGTCGGTTCAAAATAATACGTCAGTAAAAAGCTTTAATACTACATGCCGAGCTAAAATATTTCCACATCTGTCTTATTTTAATATGGGTGTGCCGGAATTTAGCGTATTCGGTACGAAATTAGAGCACACACCATGTTTTTATACCGCAAAGAGAATATATCAACTGTTATCTAAACCCGGGTTTGCTTGCACAGTTTTAATTATGATGGAGTCTGTTTTATTCTACTGTGCTGTGCTGTGCTGCTGGGGAGTTTGTTGCGCCACTTCTTCTTCCCAGCTAAAGCACTAGGAAGTGTCGAAGGGTGGGCGTTTTTGGGGGACTGTCTTATGTAATTTTGACGTTCGAAAAGTGCTGACTCTCAGCCTAGTTTGAATAATTGACTTTTGATTTTGATTTTTGCAAGGTTCGATCGATCACGGCCTTAATTCACTATGACCACTTAACGATTCCTTACTCGTAACCACGTCAATCATACACGAAATTTGCTTCAGCTGCTAGTATCGTATTAATAATATCGACGAATTGTCTTGGAACATACAAAATATGACATTTCGATTCCTTACCGTTACATTGGTTTCTTGAAAAAACAGGATATTGACGTAGTTTGAACGTAGTAAGATTCCGCGGGGTATCATTATAACCATACATAATTGGGGCCCAGGTTAGCCTTTGCTTGCCGCGATTAGTCCGTGCCTCAGAAAGCACGTTATGCCGGCTGTCATATTATTAAAATATCATTCACTAGCTTTTGCTAGCGACTTCCCCCGCTTTCACCAAGTTAAACAAAACCTTAACAAATCATACACCTAAAACTTTCTTATGTCAAGATGTCCACTGCTGGACGCGGTCTTCCCCCAAGTACCGCCACTTCGACCGATTCTGTGCTTCCCGCATCCAACGGATTCCGGCGGCCTTCACCAGATCATCAGTTCTACTTGTGGGAAGCATTCCAACGCACGTCTTGCAGTACGTGGTCATTACTCTAGAACCTTCCGGCCTCATCGGCCATCTGTCCTGCGAGCAATGTGCTCTGCCCACTAACTTTCGGGCTATTTCGGATACCTTAGTTCTTCTACGGATCTCTTCATTTCTGATTTGATCGCGTAGGGAAACACTGAGCATAGCCCTCTCCATTACACTACACAGTCTTACCAATAATTATTATAAATGTGAAAGTTTGTATGTTTAAAGGTTTTGATGTTTGTTACTCAATCACGCAGTAACGGATGAACGGATTTGTATGAAATTTGGCAAACAGGTAGTTTATAACCGGGATTAACACATTGGATACCTTTTATCCTGGTAATACGTTCCCGTGGAATAATTACCGAACTCCACGCGGGTGAAGCCGCTGTCGAAAGCTAGTTGTCTTATATTAAAAGCTACTAGAATTCTGGTATGAAACTGTGATTGAGGAAATCCGACTCACTCTTAGTTGTTTTGTTTTAAAAATCGCTTCGAGTAAGTACATAATTAAACCCATAGTGTAGATATTAAATATGTCATAAGTGTGTACGTACGTATTTGCGTAAGTTTTATACCGTGTTTTTTTTTATATGAGGTACCTCCTCCTTATGAACCAATATATGGCTAACAGTCGCTCTCAAATGATAATCCTACAACCAATTTCCACGTAAAAGGCTTTTCGCCGAAAAAATCCCTAAAACCGGCTAATGAGAACAAACTGACAACACCTAAAGTCAAATTAGGGATCGTCCCAAAGACACGGATTATACTTTATCCCACGTTATCCTGTCCAATTAGCCCATCCGTGGGACGAACGTAACATGGCTTCCCATAATTTCACGTCGAATTATTTAACAAGAAATTTCGCTTGTGATTCTGTTCAAGGTAAGGCTGACTACGGATTTTAAGGGTAAATACGTGCTTGGGTTAACGTGTGGATTCGCTCGGGAAAGGTCGTCACTGTAATAAGCGAGGAATTGTGAACTGTGCTTTGTATAGGACTTGACAGGTTGGCTGGGATATCGACGCATAACCTACGCATATATTTTTAACCGACTTCAAAAAGAAGGAGGTAATCAATTCGATATGTTATTTTTTATGTATGTTCGGGCATAACTCTGTCATTTAGACCGATTAGTTTTCTTTTTTTTTCGAAAGTAGTTCATTCCGAAATGGTCCCATTAAAATTTCATATACAACGTGTTGATTTGCATCCTCGTCAAATTTCAGGAGGCTGTTATGAAAGACATAAATTACGATACCTGCTCACTAATGAATACATACTTGTTTTTTTAGTTATTTAAATTTAACAGTATTTCAGAAAACACCTCTTTCAAAGAACAGAATCGCCCTGTTCCGTATGCGGTAGGCAGTGTCGCACGACTATATCGCTGTGTGTTACAATGCGGTATCACACGGGCCGCGTTTTAAAATGCGTGTCCGAAAAAAAAAAATGCCAACAGCCGATTTCCGAAAATATAAAAAAAAAACTACTTATTTTATTATTGATTCGGGTCGAGAATCATTACCATAGTTACCTCCTTGAATTTGACGAGGATCCAAAACAACACGTTGTAGATCTGATGATGCGTTTCGGAGACAGACAACGGAAATCTTCAAAAAATTACAGCAAATCAACCGCGAATGCTGCTATCGTATAAATATGCATTGTTTTGACTCCAAGGATGATGAAATTTCGAATTGGTGGGGACTTCCAAAACAACACTACAAAGTGCAAAATAACTTTAATTTCGGATGTACCGACATCCTGTTGCTATTTTTTTGAAAAAAGTTTTTATATTTACCTACGTCCGTGTGTCGCTGCGGGGTGCCAACTGAAAACCAGCGCTGGGTGTCTCACGCCCAGCAATGCTGATATGGTAACCCTTTCGGTATGGACACGCTCAGCACAATTGTTACTGCAATTTTATTGTTATGTTTATTCTTCCATTCTTTAAAAAAAAATGTGTTTGTTGCTGTTGTGTTGTGTCTGTGTCGAATAAATGTTTTCTATTCTTTCTATTCTAATTAAAAATGTTCAAAATCTAGCTGCAGTGTCAGCTTGGCAATAATAAAACGTCAAAAACTTGTCAAAAATGTATGGAAACTCAAAGTATTTTTCACAGATTGAGACTGAGATCAGACAGTGAACGTTCGTAAAATTACGAGAATTAGCCTTCTGTTATCATAGACTAGCAGCGCTCCGCGGTTTCACCCGCGTATTTCCCGTTCCCGTGAGAATTCGGGGATAAAATATAGCCTATGTCACCCGAAGATAGTGTAGCTTACCAACAGTGAAAGAATTTTTCAAATCGGTTCAGTAGTTTCGGAGCCTATTCAATGCAAACAAACAATCAAATCTTTCCGCTTTATAATATTAGTATATTGAAATATTATATTATTACTATTTGGGAAGCTTCGTCGAGTCTTCTCGTCGCGTATTCCACAGAGCCTGAAGACTAAAGTCTTCAACCAGTGTGTCCTACCTGTTATGACCTACGGAGCTGAAACGTGGACACTTACGGTACGGCTGGTCTATCAATTGAAAGTCGCTCAGCGAGCTATGGAACGAGCTATGCTCGGAGTTTCTCTGAAAGATAGAATCCGGAATGAGGTGATCCGGCAGAGAACCAAAGTTGTCGACATAGCTCACAGAATTAGCAAGCTGAATTGTCAATGGGCCGGCCGCATTAGCTGTAGAACCGACGACCGTTGGGGTAGACGTGTTCTTGAGTGGAGACCGCGAATCGGCAAACGTAAGGTAGGACGCCCTCAGGCTAGGCGGAGTGACGATCTTCGCAGGGTTACTGGTAGCAACTGGATGAGAGTTGCCGAGAATCGAGCTGAATGGCGTGTAATTGGAGACCCTATGTCCAGCAGTGGACTGCTGTAGGCTGATGATGATATTATTAGTATAGAAGTATAGATTCAGTACAGGATTTGGAACCCCTAGGGTAAATTGCATTATTATTGCAAGCTTCATTATTAGTCAAGTTGTCGCAATTGCTATTGCTGAGCACAACCCAGTTACTGCGTATACGATACCCCAAGGACTGGTTGCCGAGCTTTCGGGCTTCTGAACACCCGTAACGTCTGTCAAAGATCCACGAATGGCAGTCGGAATCAATGACTTAACGTGCGTTGCGGGTTGCGGTATGTAAAGATGGTCCCACCCATCCAAGGATCAACGACGGCGAGCATAGCTTAACCTGACCGATCGACCCGGGTAGCTATTATTACTTAACCCCTATTCTGCCAGGGGTGCGGGTTGTTCGAAAGAGATACCGTTGCTCCTGGCTCACAGGAGTGGGTTTTCGTCAGTAAAAGTCTGACACGCCTGCTCCACCGAGAGCGGGAGAAGTTATTTGATGATTTCCCATCCTCAAAAACCAAAAACACCTATTCGATACTGAATAATAAGAAACAGAATACAAAATAAATTTTTATTTCCATTGTTTAGATTTTCAAAACCGTCTAAAATCCGTCTTAAAACATCACAAAAGATAACATATTTTTGCTGATCTCAGCATGTTCACCAAACAAGTTGCGTCAGCATTTTTTCCGACCAAATATTTTCAAAGGTTTTTCTCGCAGCCATTTTCGCTCCCTTATCGGAAATATCTGTCGAACTGTCATAGCTGTCATTTGGCCTCGTCAGCCAATCAGCAACCGTAGGCTGGCGAAATTGGGTAACAAGGGAGAACAGAGGTGGAAGAACCTGAAAAAAATGTATTTTATTATATTTATTTATGCTCTAGTAAGTCCCTTAGTCGTCTCCTACGATACCCATGGGAAGAGATGAGCAATAGTCCTATGTAAAATACTGGTTTTCAGTTGCATGCGGTAAGACTGAAAGCTGAACCTAACGTAGTTAAGAAAAGGCTAGTCAGATTCGAGAGAAGAGGTGGTAACGGCCGCGACTTACAAGCTATAGGTCGTAGGTTCGAACACAGACAGGCGCTCAACTTTGAATAAATAATTTCATCACTATTTCTCTCAAAATGGTGAAGGAAAGCATCGTGATGGAACCGGCATGTCTTAGACACAAAAATTTGAAGTCATGTGACCACCAACCCGGACTGATTAGAGCCCACTCCTTCTCACCGAGAGGAAGCCTGTGTCCCAGAAGTGGGAACATTATACGCTGATGATGGTAAGCAGATTGACTTATATTTTCGACAAAGATAAGACAGCTAAATGTGTCTTGCTGACAAGTTTAGTACTAATCTCAAGGGAAATCCAGTTTTGAATGAGGTTTATGTCTGTGTTCTAGTATTTGGGTCTGAATCGTAAAATGTTATCAACGTAATCGAGCATTTATAACCTGTTTCAAGAGTCGTGAGCTATGTTATAATTATAAGAACATAGATCTAGACTGTACCGTGTCGTGCCGGACGTAAAGAATAGCACTATCCCATTTCTTCCCGTGGGTGTCGTAGGAGGCGACTAAGGGACTCACTAGAGAATGGACAGCAGCGTTCTCTATGCATTTTACCACCATACTGCGATCGCCAACCCGCCTGCCAAACGTGGCGATTATGGCAAGACCTCCCCAAATTGGGGGAGGCCTATGTCCAGCAGTGGACGTCTTCCGGCTGAAATGATGATGATGATGATGAGATCTAGACTCTGTGCTGACCCTTCGATTGTCCTAGTACTATTAAACCCAATAACATATTGCCTAACCCGAGAATCAAACCAAGACCACCGCCACAATGTGCGTTTTGTATGTGTACAATAAACTTCTTTTTTTTTTTCTTTCTTTTTAACGAAATCATGGGCAACCAAAAATCAGTTCGTAAATTAATGTTGTTGGATTCGCAATAATTTACTTGCTCAAAACCGGGCGAATCGAAACTTTTAACCACCTTATTACATGTATTTGCAGTGACCTTTTCTCATAAATAAATAAAAGCCAATACCTAATACGTATATCTGAATTTGTTGATTCGCCCATTCGCCCGATTCGGGCGAGTAATTTTGTGCGAATCGTCCAGAAAGCCATGAATAGACATTATAAATATTCACACACACGACCACGATCTTAAATTGGAATAAAAGCCGTCTTAACTCCATTTAGTACTTACAAAATATCATTAATTTGTAACAAAATCTCAACCACTCACGTTCTACGTCCTACCACTTTAAGATAAGACCTTCTTTCAACCCCATTGATCCCTATTTCGGGTTCAAAGAGGGAATACAGTCCCCAATAAAGATTATCTTAATTAGATTAAATAGGACCATATAATAACGACCCTTATTTGATTAGAAATCTAACGTACACTTAAGACGTGGGCACAGAATAGATCGGTACAGAAGGTTAACTTCGTATAATTTTCGAAAATACATGGGTGCACATGTGTACATACGAGTAAGTTGAGAGCGGCCATAAAATTATTCTAAATATAAACTCATTAACTGTAAAAGTTAATGTGTGTGTATAAGTGAATTCTTAAATTATAAGCAGTCCCAAATAACGCAATAATATTAAGTTACTTTGTTTGTTACGCTTTCACGCAAAAACAACTGAACGGATTTGGATGAAATTTGGTACACAGATAGACTTTGACCTATGGAAAGAAATTGAATAACTTTCATTCTGTATCGCAGACGAAGTCGCGAGCTACAGCTAGTAATAATATTATTCGATTTTGAAGTAAAAATTGTAGTATGTTTGTTTATAATTTGATTTGAAGTTATTTTTGCACACTTTATGCAAAATTAGTGGAACAATAAATATTTCAGACCATTTTATGTACCATATTTTATCGTAAATAATGTTAAAAAAGAGGTTAGAATTTTTGTTTATTTGTTTGTAACGCTTTTACACTAAACGTCTGAACGGATTTGGATCAAATTTGGCACCTAGGTAGACCATGATCTGAGTAAAGTCATTGGATAAATTTTATGCCGATATTCTCACGGGATCAAGACCTATGCGGGTTAGACTGCGGGGTGAAGTTAGTGCTAAATACTCGTAAATATATTCTATTCTATTCTAAGCCGATCTCAAACAAACGGCGCTCGCGAGAGCGCTTGCACTCGATGTCGTGTAGTGTGTCTATGTGTACGTGCGTTTTCACTCGTTGTATGGAGTCGGCCTTCTGTATCTGTCTATAAGTGTTCTATGTTTTATGACATGGGGGTGAAATGAGGGATGAAAGTACACAGGTTCATATTATTTACCAAGTAATGTCTTTCATTGATGTTTTGTAAATGTAATGACGATTTAATATTCCTATTCAGATGTTACTTTGTTAGTGGTTATTAATATCGAGGTTCAATGATAAGGGATCGATGTAAATACTGGTTAAATGAGATACTAAATTGCTGTTTCTGGTTTTCTAATAACGGTTATATAATTTATCTTGATGTTTGTATTGGTGAGGACAGCCTAACAATAAAGAACTATTTATTGCCTTCTAATTATTTACTCCTCATTATACTGTTATAATGAGGAGTTAATAATTATAAGAGGTCTTTACTGTTAAACTATTTGTTTCCCGCGACTTGGTCTTTGATCTAGAATGATATCAGCCGTTGTAGCGTTAAAGCGTAGCAAACAAACATAAAATAACTTTCGCATTTATAATAACTACCTTTTGCCAGGGGAATCACCCTCGTGGAGCTCGGAAATTATCCAGGGGGAACATCATCATCTGCCTAGCCTTTTCCCAACTATGTTGGGGTCGGCTTCCAGTCTAACCGGATGCAGCTGAATACCTTTTTTACATGGAGCGACTGCCTATCTGACCTCCACAACCCAGTAATACGATACCCCTTAATAAGACTGGTTGTCAGACTTTCGGGCTTCTGACGACCAGTAACAACTGTCAAAGATCCACAAATGACAGCCGGGACCAACGGCTTAACGTGCTTTCCGAGGCACGGAGGGGTCTTGGTATGTAAAGATGGTCACCCTTCCACGGACCAATCGCGGCAAGCATAGCTTAACCTGATCGATCGACCCGTGCAGCTACAAGCCAGGGGGAACATACTACCGGGATAAAAAGTACACGGGTTTTTTTTTTTTTTTGGGTGGGAAATCATCAAATGACTTCTCCTGCTGACTAGAGCAGGAGGGCGTGTCAGACTTTTACTGACTAAAACCCACCCGTGTTCCCTCAGTAGCCCGTATGCCAGGGGCTGTGGTATCTCTTTCGAACAAACCCGCACCCCTGGCAGGCATCGGGCCTTGCGGACCCCACCTGTGGTTGCTGACATTTTTGACGGCGCGCGCGTGGAACACAACGCGCCGTCCCGCCTACCACTTTTCGGCCGCAGGGGATAGGGAGAGCGGTCAACGCTATACCGACACTCCTCTTCCCCTGCGGCCCCTGATATGATTTCTAATGAAAATACAGATGTTCTAATCAAACTGTTTTTAATCTTAAGAAAACGTCTCGTAATCATCAAAAGTAAAAGAACACACACATAGAGAAAAACTCTGCTTATATGGTAACATAGATAAACTCAGTGTTGCCAACCATAGACAAATATATGTATGTATGGACATTGCACTTATAATTCAACACCCTCTCTCAATGTTATACATTAAACAACAAAAAAATATCTGCTTCTTACAGAAAAGATTTCAATGACAATAATGACTTTTAGTTCATCATTACATTTCCAAACCACATTGTTTCAAAAACCTTACAATACTTAATTCTTTGCTTAGAGATTTAGTTAACATATCAGCTGGTTGCTTTGAAGTGCTTATGTACTTAAGACAAATCTTATTATTTTTAATTAAATCTTTAACAAAGTGGTATCTGATGTCCACATGTTTCAAGCGTTTTACAGACTCTGTGCTTGCATTTAATATTGCGGACTGATTGTCACAAAACAAGTCTACTGGACAAATATTTCGAAAATCAAAATCATGTAACAGATTAACAATCCAACATGCTTCACTAGCAGCCATACTCATCGAAACATACTCGGCTTCTGTCGAAGATAAACTTACAGATGATTGTTTCTTTGAACACCATACTATTAAGCAGTTAGCAAAACTAAACAAGTACCCGGAAGTAGACTTTCGATTTCTTTGGTCGCCACCCCAATCAGCATCACAAAAACCATGCAACATTGTATCATTACATTTATAAACCAAATTATAATCAATGGTATGCTTAACATAACGCAATACTCTCTTAAGCGCACTCAACAATACACTATTGGCACACTTCTGATATCTACTCAACATAGAAATAGTAAAGCAAAGGGCAGGCCTAGTGCCTGAAACAGCATACATGAGACAGCCAATTATTTGCCTACAAATTCCTTCAATGTTTTTATCAAAATTCACATCAGACTCGAATATCTTACTATTAAAATTCTGATCCATTGGGGTCATCATTGGTTTACAATTATCCATATTAAATCTCTTGATTACATTTTCTAAGTAATTTCTCTGTGATAATACTGTTGTACCATTTTGCAAATTTTGCTTAACATTTATTCCTAAAAAATTAGAAATCAATCCTAGATCTTTCATCTTAAATTCTTTATTTAATACACTTTTTAGTTTTGTAATTTCATCTTCATTTATGCCAAATATTAACAGGTCGTCTACATAAATTAAAACAAAAGTCTTGTCTGTGCCATTACACTTTGTATACAAACAAGAGTCACACTTTGACCTTACAAAACCTTCTTTAGTTATTACAGTATTAAATTTTAGATTCCAACACTTAGGAGAGTTTTTCAGTCCGTATAACGACTTCCTTAATTTGACTATATTATTATTCCCTGAATAAGCCCCTTTAGGTAAACTAACATACACTTCTTCTTTTATTTCTCCATACAAGAAGGCTCCCGTAACATCCATTTGGTAAATAGGCACATTTAATTTTGTTGCTACTGCTACAAATAGTCTAAATGTGGATAACTTGGCAACTGGGGCATAAATATCACTCAAATTAAATGACTTCTGTTGTTCAAAACCTCTGGCAACTAACCTTGCTTTATACATTAAAACATTATTTACATTTTTAATCTTAAATACCCATTTACTGCTAACTGTTTTCACATCCACTGGTACATCACAAAAGTCCCAAGTATGATTATCTTTTAGAGTCTGTAATTCCCTTGCAATGGCTTGACTCCACTTACTTGCATCACTTCTTTTCATAGCCTCAGTGTATGTAACAGGTTCACATTCACTCTCATCCAACTGCGCATTATTGCAAGTAAAGAAAGATGTTTGTTTTCTTACCCGCTTGCTTCTTTCTTCTGGTGGTGAACCAGTTTCTTCCATTAGATGTTCTTCATCACTACATGGTAGGTATTCACTGTCACAGTCATATTCTGATCCATCCTCTCCAACACTACTTGTATGAGTCACCTCCATTGTTTCCTCTAAGTTAGTAGTTAGTTCGTTTCCATCAGTCACAGGGTTACTATTTTCTACAAGCTCTTCCAGATTTATTGATGTTGTGGATTCTTTTTCTTTCCCTTCCTTCACTTGAAGTTTTTCGTCCTTACCCCCTTGGATTAAGAATACAACATCTCTCTTTATCTCCACCGTGTTTGTATGTGGAAAATAGATTCTATACCCTTTCACATTTTCTTCATAGCCCACCATCAAACCTTTTTCGCCTTTCTTGTCCCATTTCCTTCTTTTTTCCTTCGGAATGTGGACATATACTTCAGTGCCGAAGACTTTCAACTGGTGAATGTGAAATTGATTATTTGTCCACACTTCAAATGGAGACCTTCCATTTTCATGACTTTTCCCAGTTCTATTTAATACAAATACGGCTGTATTAATTGCTTCCGCCCACAGTTTCTTTGGAAAGTTTTCTGCATGCAACATTGTCCGTGCTGCCTCCACCAATGTTCGGTTTTCTCTTTCGGCCTTCCCATTCTGTTCTGGCGTATAACATACTGTCGTTTGGTGTGTTATTCCACGTTTTGAAAACATTTCTTTCACTTCTTTGTTAACAAACTCAAGACCGTTGTCACTTCTAAACCACTTCACTCTGTTTCCAGTAATGTTTTCGGCCTTATTAATGAAATTCTCAATGCAATCTTTGATCTCATGTTTTGTTTTGACAAAGTACACATTCCTGTAATTAGAATAGTCATCCTTCAGTATGACAAAATATCTCGATCCACCAACAGATACTTCTTCCATTGGGCCACAAGTATCAGCGTGTATTAGCTCACAAGTCTTTGTACTCACATGTTCACTTTTGCTGAATGGTAATCGATGTATTTTTCCAACTAAACAGCTTTCACACTCAGGGTTAGTAGTTTGTTTCACTATAACATTATGTTTCTGCAGGATATCTTTCACGTAAGTAAAGTTTTGATGCGCCAGTCTTTTATGCCACTCATTTAAGTCATTCTGGAATAGTGTTGCAGTGCTTGCAGTCTCGTATTCATATTTATACCAAATAGTACGAATCTCCAATTCTTTCTGCCACTGCACACACTTCGTTACTTTTGTAGAATTTGCATGACCTGTCATTTGTCATCATTACATAACCTTTATCTGTAGCGCGATTGACTGAAAACAGGTTATTTTCTAATTCCGGAACGTACAAAACTTTATCTATGACCGTATCAGTCCATTCGGTCCCGTTCGACACTTGTGCCGCTACCTGTCCGCAACCAAGGACACTAATTTTCGCGCCATTACCGACGATCACTGATCGCTCCGAAGTACTTGTGAATGATGTAAACAACGCGCGATCTCGACACATGTGTTCGCTCGCTCCAGAGTCCACTAACCACATTGATTTATGGAGTTCATGTGACGATCTAGACACTACAAAAGCATTACTCTTTGTTTTGTTTTCAGTTTTACTAGTTTTCTGTTTTCTAAACCTACACTGCGCCTTAAAGTGTCCAAACTTTCCACAATAGAAACACTTATTATTATTTACGTTTTCTTCACTATTATTTTTAATGTCTCTGCACTCACTTTGATAATGTCCAATTTGGCCACACTTAAAACACTTTATTTGTTTTTTATTTTTCACGATGAACGCAGAGGATGAAGTTTACTGGGACTCCTCACTCTTTCCTTTCAGCCTCTCTTCTTCAATTAATAATCTGGCCACCAAGTTATCAATGGTCTGCTTGTCATCAGGTGCAGACTCCCATGCTGACACAAAATGCTTATATTCGTCAGGCAGTGACATCAATATTTTAGTAATAACAAATTTATCAGAGACTTCCTCGCCCATTTGTTTTAACAAGTTTTGCATCTGTTGGATCTTGGACAAGAAGACTGACATATCGATGCCTTTTTCGTATTTGTACTGAAAGAATCGCTGCTGTATAATGTGTATACTTGTTTCAGTCTTCTGCTCATAGACGCTCTGAAGTTTTCTCCACATTTCAGCTGAACTTGTGCAGGTGATTATGTGTAACATCGCCTCTTCCGTCATTCGTGTAACTAATAACGTTTGCGCCTTGGCATCTTTAGCTTCCCATTTACATAGTTCATCAGCAACTTTGGGCTTAACACATTTTCCCTCCACAATGTCCATCCAACCTTGGCCTCTCAACATTACCATTGTTTGAAATTTCCAGATACTCCAGTTTTTGGAACCCTCCAGCTTGATCACGTTAACATTATTGTTACTCTCCATTTTCCTACCCTGTTCACAACCCAGAACAAGTTTTCCTTTTTGACGATTCACCACGCCACGCCGTGAGAGTACAGTTAACCTCACTTTCTTTTGCGCCGATGTGTAACTATAACGCCGTACTTCTTCACTCTAGCAAACTTTAAATACCGGATTATGTGTCTGGGCCCATAACTAACGTGACCATTTATTCTTTGACTCAAAACGGGACATTGGTTTAGGTATTTAGGTTAAAACAGGTAGTCAATTTAAAAACAAACACTTTTTTAAAGATAAACGAATATTTCGCTTATAAGTTAACATTGAACGGACACTTGTGTTTCGGCATCTTAACTTATGATTCCAAAACCAAAGAAGTTTAATTATTTAACAGGTACCTACACGAACATTAAACAACAACAAAATAAATATCGAGAAGTGGGCGATAGAAAAATCTGTCAACCATAGGGTATTTCCAATTTATTAAAAACTATTTTAACGTCTTGAAGATTGGGACGAGATTATTAACAGAAAAATAAAAATTAATTGATTTATATCCATTTTCTCAATTCAAAACGCTTATGCTAAAATTAGTTTAGGATACAAAAGGGTGTTGAGCAGGGCGACCCGCTCTCCCCGGAATTATTTACAAGCACTCTTGAAGAGATATTTAGAACACTGGCAGCCTTATGGACGACCAGGGGCATTGAAGTAGGCAGTAAGAGGATAACAAACCTCCGTTTTGCCGATGACATTGTCATTTTTGCCCCCACAGCTCTGGAACTACAGACTATGCTTCAAGACCTAAGCACAGCAAGCCTCAAGGTTGGACTCGCGATGAATCGGTCTAAAACCAAAGCCATGACATGACCAACAATACTAAGCGTAGGGTCGAGGTAGATGGGCAGGAAATACAGTATGTTGATGAGTACATCTACTTGGGCCAGTTAGTTTCTTTCGGCAACAGACAAGAAAAGGAAATTTTTGCCGCATCGAAAATGCCTGGAGAAGCTACTGGTCCATGAAGACGCTAATGAAGGGCGATCACCCGATTTTCCTGAAGCGAAAACTCATCGATATGTGTATCCTGCCCGTCCTAACCTACGGTGCTCAGACCTGAGTGCTTACTCTCGAATATAATTCCGATAGATCGACATTGGAATTGTCAGTCAAACGTCAGGGATTGGCTAGACTCAGTGAGTCCAGCCAATCCCTGACGTTTAACAGATAATTGCAATGTCGATCTATCGGAATTATATTCGAGAGTAAGCACCCTGGTCGCTCACCGAGTCGCAAAAGTTCCGCCTTGGGGTTTGCCAAAGAGCAACGGAGCGCAGCATTTTAGGCGTTAAACGAATCGACCGAATACGAAACACCACGCTGCGCTCGAAAACTGGAATCTCAGACGTAGGCAAAAAGGCTGCCAGGCTAAAATGGGACTGGGCGGGTCACACTAGTCGCATGCACAGTGACCGCTGGGCAATTGTCGCCACACAGTGGGTGCCTGAGGATGGACGGCGCCGCCGAGGCCAGCCCAAGAAAAGGTGGCGTGATGACCTAGACGCGTATTGCAAGGGCTGGATCGAGGAGGCCTTGGAAAAGGATGCCTGGAAGGATTTGGGGGAGGCCTTTGCTCAGCAGTGGGACAGTGTAGGCTAAATGAAAAAAATAAAAATAATGCTAAAATTTATTTTTCGTTGTTTTGAATTTACTGCCAAAACGCTTCTTCCGATGACATTTTTAACACGTGACCAGACGTGACGTCAGATTTCAGATTTGTGTAAACGGCACTGGTAAAAATAATTTATGTGGCGCAGTTTTAGAAGTATTTGTGCACAGAGGCACCGCACACCAGTAATACCATTTTCCATATATTAACAAGCTTGTTAATATTATAACCTTGACATTCCCTTGTTTTACAACTACTTTAGTTTACACAAACGTGACGTCACATGTGTTTTTTTTGGGTGGGAAATCGTCAAATAACTTCTCCCGCTCTGGGTGGAGCAAGAGGGCGTGTCAGACTTTTACTGACTAAAACCCATGTGTTCCCACAGTAGCCTGTGTGCCAGGGGCGGCGGTATCTCTTTCGAACAACCCGCCAAGTGATAAAAAAGGAGCGTTTTGGCGGTAGATTCAAAACAACGAAAAATGTGTTTGATTTAAATCGTTTGTAATTGAGAAAGTGGATATAAATCAATTTATTTTTCTGTTACATATTTCGTCCCAATCTGCAAATTAAAATACTTTTTAATAAATTGGAAAATACCCTATTAGTCAACAAAGCGCAAGCGGTGACGTCTTGGTCACTCTCGGCTATCGTCGTGTCGACCGACGACGCGGTCTCGCTCTTGCACACCGTTCGCGTCCGGCCGGCTCGACTACTCAAATTTTCGCGCAGTTTCAGAAAACGGGACATTTTTGCGTCCCAGAGTCCATTTCGGGGACACCGGGACTCTTTATTATAAAAAGGGACAGTCCCGTTCAAAACGGGACGTCTGGTCACGTTACCCATAACCTGATATGATTTCTAATGAAAATACAGATGTTCTAATCAAACTGTTTTTAATCTTAAGAAAACGTCTCGTAATCATCAAAAGTAAAAGAACACACACATAGAGAAAAACTCTGCTTATATGGTAATATAGATAAACTCAGTGTTGCCAACCATAGACAAATATATGTATGTATGGACATTGCACTTATAATTCAACAGCCCCACTGCGTCCGCCATCAAACCGGGTTAATCCCGCTTATAAGCTATATGTATATGTGCCAAATTTCATCCAAATACGTTCTGTAGTTTTTGCATGAAAGAGTAACAAACATCCATATGTCCATTCAGCCTTACAAACTTTCAGACTTATAATATTAGTAGGAATCAAATCAAAAGTCATTTATTCAAACTAGGCTGAGAGTCAGCAATTTTTGAACCTCAAAATTACATAAGACAGTCCCCCAAAACACCCGCCCTTCACCACTTCCTAGTGTTTTAGCTGGGAAGAAGAAGTGGCGCAACAAACTCACCAGCAGCACAGCTGTCTGTTAATTTAGAAGAACTTGATAATATGCAATAAATAGGTAAGTTATTAACATTACTAAACACAAAACATTAAATTAAATTAATTGCCAAATATGTTATCTAGCACACGCCAATATACCAATCATCATCATCATCATTTCAGCCGAAAGATGTCCACTGCTGGACATAAGTGGCAGTGGGCAGGGGACATTGCTCGCAGAACAGATGGCCGATGGGGCCGAAAAGTCCTGGAGTGACGACCGCGTACCGGAAGACGTAAAGTTGGAAGGCCTCCCACAAGGTCCACAGATGACCTTGTTAGGGCCGCAGGAGTCTGCTGGATGCGGGAAGCACAGAACCGGTCGAAGTGGCGGAGCTTGGGGTAGGCCTATGTCCAGCAGTGGACGTCCTTCGGCTGAATATACCAATATAGGAATAGAATTAGTTAGTTTCAGCCCAGTCTACTTTTTGCCCTTATTTTATCATAGCTCATGAAATGGGAAACAATTTCCCATTCATGTTGATAACACTTTACGATTCAGACCCAAATACTAGAACATAGACATAAATCTCTATTCTAAACTGGGTTTCCCTTGAGATCTGTACTAAACTTGTCAGCAAAACATATTTCGTTATCTAATCTTTGTCGAAATATAAGTCAATCTGCCTAGCCTATTCGTCGGCTTCCAGTCAGTATTTTACATGAAGTGACTGCCTATCTGACTTCCACAACCCAGTTACTGAGTAACACAAAACCCGTTGGTAAGACTGGTTGTTGTCACACTTTCAGGCTTCCGACAGCTCGTAGCGACTGTGAAACATCCACTAATGACCACCGGAACCAACGGCTTAACGTGCTTTCCGAGGCACGGATGGGTCTTGGTATGTAAAGATGGCCACCCATAAACGGACCAACCTCGGCAAGCTTAGCTTAACCTAGTTTCTCAATTTATTAGCACAAAATTACCTATCTATGTTTGCCATAATTCATTTAATTCATTCTCTTTTCAAGTCACTCCCTTCTCCTTCTGTCAAATTTGCTACACGTCACCAACTTCAGAGTTTAGCGGATATCTATACCTTTTTTTTTTGAGTGGGAAATCTTCAAATGAATTTTGCCGCTCTGGGTGGAGCAGGAGGGCGTGTCAGACTTTTACTGACTAAAACCCACCCGTGTTCCCTCAGTTGCCCGTGTGCCAGGGGCGACGGTATCTCTTTCGAACAACCCGCACCCCTGACAGGCATCGGCCCTTGCGGACCCCTTGGTCACCCTGCGACGGGTCAGCACAGTGGCCCCGCCGCCTACCACTTTTCGGCCGCAGGGGATAGGGAGAGCGGCCAACGCTATACCGACACTCCTCTTCTCCTGCGGCCCCACCGCGTCCGCCATCAAACGGTGGTGGCCCCATCCAGGCCACGGAAGGAAAGAGCGCTACTCAAAAGTACCGGCACCTCTCCTCCGCCGCAGCCCGTAACCATCGCGGGTCACCTCACCGCAACCTACTTTTTTTGGCCGATACGTCGTCAGCTTTGAGCCAAAAGCCCTGACGAGCGGCCCCACCTTGGGGTTCCTCTTCGCTTCACCGTGGCTGGGAGACCACGGCTGAGCCCCCCCCGCAACGACAATGTGGGAACCCTCTCGGGGGGGGGGATATATACCTGGCAGTAAATACAACTCATCAGATAATCTGTCGACAAGACCGACCGGATGAAAAATTCCATTATCTCCGAAATCCAATTAATTCTCTCCGTAGTCTCTGACACGGATTAATTGAAAACTTTTTTCATTGAACGATCAATTATTTTTTATCACTGGAGCTTTCATTCTTAATCTCATCGCAAACTTGCTGAAGTAAAGATAAGGCCTAGATTAATATTCAGCCTAAGTTTCGGCTTAAGAGAACATCTTAAGATGGTATTGTTTTCCCTGTTTTTGATGAAACTTCAACTTTGAAGTTGTTCTAAGAATTTGGGGATATTAATGTTAAGAACTTTGGATTAACAAATCTTCTGGACTTAATTTGTTGGGTCTGGGCTTAAAACTTAGGTTATTGTTGAAGGTAATGATTTATAATACTTTGGAGTAGTAGATTTGGAAGGCGTCCCACAAGGTGGACCGATAACCTTCTGAAGGCCGCAGGAATCCGCTGGATGCGGAGAAGTGACGGAGCTTGGGGGAGGCCTATGTCCAGTGGTGAATGTCTTTCGGCTGAAATGATGATGATGAGAAGTGCTTGTTAAATTTTTGATGCGGTAGTCAGAGCTCTAAGTGGAGGAAAATTCATGAGATTTGAGAAAACCCGCATTTTGTATATATTTAATAATTTCCCAGAGTTAGTCACTATCTGTTACTTTTACACTCTAAACTCTCAAATTGAATGGCCTTCATTGCTTTTCTATGGGTACAAGTAAAGTTACAGAAAGAAGTTTATCAACCATTTAAAAAGATCTTGTTCGGCACATGCACTTTGACATCAGTTTTCACAAAAAAAATGTACGGCATTAAGCGTACAAATTATAGGGAAGCCATCTCGATTTAATCAGCGACTGTAGACACAATTACTACCTTTTAGACTACAAGGTAGTTTTTAACCAACTTCAAAAAGAAGGAGGTTATCAATTCGACATGTTTATATTTTTTTTATGTATGTTCGGGCATAACTCCGTCGTATATTGACGGATTTGCAAAATTATTATTTTGTTCGAAAGGGGTTTACTTCGAAATGGCCCCTTTAAAATTTCACATAGATCTGACGATGCGTTTCGGAGACAGACAACGGAACTCTTCAAAAAATTACAGCAAATCAACCGCGAATGTTGCTATCGCATAAGTATGCATTGTTTTGACCCCAAGGATGATGAAATTTCGAATTGATGTGGGGTAGGTAACTAAAAAGTGAAAAATAAAAACTTTTTCCAAAAAAAACACTACAAAGTGCAAAATAGCTTTAATTTCGGAAGGCGGTGACAAATAATTAAAACACACATCCAAAGTCACCGGCTTCCGAAATTAAAGTTATTTTGCACTTTGTAGTGTTTTTTTGGAAGTCGGTTGTTATTTTTTTGAAAAAAGTTTTTATTGTCTTTTTTTTTTTTTTTTTTTTTTTGGGTGGGAAATCATCAAATAACTTCTCCCGCTCTGGGTGGAGCAGGAGGGCGTGTCAGACTTTTACTGACTAAAACCCACCCGTGTTCCTTCAGTAGCCCTTAAGCCAGGGGCTGTGGTGTCTCTTTCGAACAAACCCGCACCCCTGGCAGGCATCGGCCCTTGCGGGCCCCATCATTTTTTGTGCTGACATCTCTTTGAGGCGCGCGTGGAACACAACGCGCCGTCGACTTGGGCTTGGTCCTTACCGGACAGCGAGCTACCCATTACTCGCCGTCCGCAAGCCCATGCCTACGGTGGCCGGAAATCGGCCTGGGATTCCCGACGCCCAGGGCGTCTCCTTATCCTGCGGCGGCTGGGGTCGCGAGGGCGCATATGCTGCCTCTCCCTCACGTGCGCCGCCTCCCTCTTCGCGAGCATTACTGCTTCGCTGAAGGAGGTGACGGCTCCCCATGCCCTCTCGCTCCGTACCATGGCCTGGACCAGGGCCGGACGCGAGAGATCGCCGCCGCCGATCGCCTCCACGAGGACACGGCGGTGCTCCGCCCAAGCAGGGCAGACCGCCACCGTGTGCTCCACCGTGTCCTCAGGGCGATCTTCGCAGTGGAAACACCCGGGCGTTTCCTCCCGCCCTATCCGAAACAGGAACCTCCCGAAACAACCGTGTCCGGTGAGGACCTGCGTCAGGCGGAAGGTGAGGACGCCATGCCGCCTCTCAAACCACTCCTCAAAGAGGGGACTTACCGCCGCAATCGTGGCGTGCCCAGCACTGGGTTGCGACAATCGCTCTCTCCATGTCACCATGAGATCCCGCCGGAGCTGTTTTTATTGTGTCTACAGTGTAAAATGCAAACCACGCCAATACCTCATTACATGAACTACGACAGTTTGTTACTACCCAGTCTTTAGTTTAAATGCGGTTTTTGACTAAAAGTGTGGTTGAGCGTACATCCTTAATTTAAAGATCAAAAGGCACGAGCTTCTCGAACGTTCGCGTAACCTTCAAATCCGATTAGTTTAGGATTCTAGCCGTTAGATAGGTAAGAAACAGAAGTTAAAATTAACAACCTGTTTGAAATGGGCATGTATTTAATCGAACCTGTAAGTATTAATAAACATCAGTGGCGATGGGTCAATACAAACCGATTCCCATTGGCTTTTCTTTAAGTAATCCCGCCTCCCTCCGATCTACCATTCCATACTTAAAAGTACAATAATGTTGTATGTATTTCTAAGTATTACTTACACAACGCCGGCTCGCAAAATACACAATTCTCTGATTCCATCTCAGTATCAGTGAAAGTGTGGCCTTATTTTATCTTCTGAAGAAACTTTAAGGTCACGCCACGAGGAGTGTATTTTTTTTAACGGCTTGTCTTAATTCCATCTGTCGCCACTGTTAAACAGTCTAATATAATTGCAATATTGACTAGGCCTCTTTTGGTGAACCTCAAATAATTCTCATTTCGTGCTTCTAAGGCGCGAATTACACAAAAACGGCGTAAGGTAAAGGCGCGGCGCAAGCGCAGCGAACGTGGTACATTTTGTATGTAGGCATGATGCCGCTTTTAAACGTTTTCATACAAAAAAACGCGCCTGTGCCGCGCCTTCGCCTTACGCCGTTTCTGTGTAATTCGCGCCTAAGAATACTAAATAGCCAACTAACTGCGACAAACTTGGATATCGGGTCACGCGCAGTTGTTGGCAGTTCTAACCGAACCTAACCAGTTTGGTCTGGTTACCCTAGGTTAGTTACTGCGACCATCTATGAGAAAGGGCCAGAAAATTCAAAAGAAGCTCAATAAGTTTTTGAAAAAGTTTTAATCATTAGAAGGTCAATAAGTTTTTAGAGGATCAGCTTAATATTTCCGTTTAATACGTTGGTGTTAATGTAAGGAACGGCCAATTTATTCTGTAACAATCTCACCGTGAAAACTTCTGTGAAGTGAGTTGTCAATAGTGTCAATCCCTAGCATCAGATAGAAAGATAGCTCAGTTTAGAAACTGGAATACCGGTGCTCAGTGATATAGTTCACTTCGAAGTTCACTGAAGTGACCGCACACAATTCGAAAGCGCCACTCATTTGTTTTCAAACGTAAACCGTCTTCTTCGCTTCGAAATTCAAACGGTGTCTCGATGTGAATCCGCAACGATTTACTGTAAAAACAAATGAGTTAGCTTTCGCATTTTCTCACACACTTACAGAAAAGTACCAATGGAACTTCTGTCGTAATTTTTACTGAGTCAGCTAAAATTTTCCGGGCAACATCAAAAGACCGCTTGTTGCCAAGCTAATAGCCGTTCGCAACTATTTTGGGTAAAACATCTGTGACATGTCTAATATTTAAACTAGAGTGCGGTTTCGGATTATATTAAATAGCATTTCCTTTGGGTTTTGCAAGAGTTGTGTGGTTTCCGGGATAGATAAGGCCGTCCCCTATTTTCTCCAGGGTGTCATAAATATGGTCGGTATTGTTGTACTAGTGAGCAAAAGCGAGACTAGTCAGCGTGGGGTCGTGGGTTTGATAACTGGGTCGGGAAAACTGTTATTAGATTTTCCTTCAGAATTTTTTTAAGAGAACATTATTGGCCCAGTTGGACGAGTTTTCGGTCGTAAGTCCAAACCCAGACACGCTTTACTTGGTGCAAATTATTTCAATACTCAATACTTTATTGCATTCCACATGTAGGTATTCTTAGGTGGTAAACTTATAATAAGATCATATGTCGGGCACAGCAAAATATGTAAGTTTTTTCAAATTAAAGGAAGCATTTGCTGGAACATTAATCATTTTGCAAAACTACTTTATTAAAACATTCATGTAGGTATTTACTGACATAATCCAATAGTAATTAATAATTTAAAATATAATTAATTAATATAAAAAAATATAATTAACATAAAACATAAACAGGTTTATAGTTTATTTCTCTCATAAAGGTACTTACATTGTTACAGTAATTTATTTTTAAAATTTTGCCTTATTCTAGAACAGGTACTAATGAAAGAAAGAAAGAAAGAAAAAGTATTTATTGTAACTCGCACTCGGAAGATCACATATTAAAATAAACTAGTACAAAAATTATTAAAAAAAAAAACAAATAAATTTCTTGAGAGTAAAAACTATTAAAAATAAAACAGAAAGTCCTGCACGAGGCCAAAAGGCTCCTACCTCAGCATAATGCTGCGCAAAGTGTCGCAGCGCTGGTATTCTGGTAGGGCCCTAGCGATGTGATGTCACGGGCAGTTACAGTTAATGAGAGATGTAATAATAATTAATAGGTCACAACACCTCAGGAGGCTCTCATTAGGCAGCTGGATCAAGGGCTTGATCCAGAAAGCAGTTATACTGGACACGGCGCGTATAGTGAGGAGGTTCCTCTCTCAGCAGCCCTGACCACCGGTAGCTTGGACCCTGTTCCCGATACCGGTGGGCTATTATTTTTTTATATTTTTAAATGTTTTTTTATTATTTTTGTAAAAATATTTAAAAATATACTGAATATGTTTAAAAGAAAATAAACGAAATATTAATAGGTCAAATAATGTTTAAACTCGTGGGTTACATATTTATGAGTTTATAAGTCTATCACTTAAGTATTCCTTAATCGAGTAATAGCTTTCACCACCATTGCTCTCAAAACGGTGAAGAAACAAACCTTGAGAAAACTGGCATGTCTTAAAACAAAAGCAAATCAAAGACATGTGACATCTACGAGCCCGCACCGGATCCGCGTGGTGGATTATAGCCCACTCCCTCTCACCGAAAGGAGGCCAGTGTGCCAACAAAGTAAACGTTACAGGCTGAATTTGCTACTGGTTAGAGTGCACGATTCTTGGGAATTGGCTTGTACTGAATTTATAGGCCGTAAACCATTACTATTGAAATAACTGCTTGGTGTGTCGTCATCTTAAAGGGAACCTAGTCGCGGGCTCGAACTCACCGGTGGGACTGGCTGAAAAGCACGCTGTCTCACCAGCTTCGTGTCCAAATGAGGTAGTACCCGTGATGAGCAGTTAGACGCTAGTCTACACGCAAAACATTATTGAGTGAGCTGCAGGATCGGTTATATTAAAACAGGCGCGCAAAAAATTAAGAAAAGTGCTTCGGAAGATCGGGATTTATGAAAAAATGACTGCATAAATCAATGACCAATAAAATGTATTGAACTTTTCGATAATTGAACTGTGTCGGTACCGACTTGATTTTGGAGATTTTACACTTCTTTTATTACTTAAATACGCCCAAAGTTAGGTTAAATAAGCAAGAAAAACGAATCTTTGTTGGCTCCTAACTTTTAAATGGTTTTTAATTTTGGTATTCTTTTTCGTACAGATAATATTAATAATGAGAAAAAACCATACCATGTTTAATTTTTGACGTACATTGTCGAACATTGGAGTAATACACTCCCTAAGTTTGTATGGGAAAAAATTGGACTAGATTCACCTTGAATAGTCACCTTTTCGATACCCGTTAGTACTATGTTGTTGTTCTCAGGGACTAAGACAAGCGGCAATATCATTTAAAGCGTTACGTATTTCTACAACGACTTTCAACATGATTGACATAAGGTTTTTGGTATCTACCAAAGTGAAAAAAAGTAATATTAGATTGACATAATCTTGCGTCAATCTAATACTTGTTTGACTTGACTGTCATTGTTACCGCTAAACTTTCTACTGTTTACACGAAAACGTAGTTTTTGACTACCCCTACGTCGACAAAACTGTTCTCTACTATTCTTGTGCATATACTGCTGGAGTCACAACTATGGTTTAGTTTCCTAAAAGCTAACATTTCCCCAAATATATGTTTAGCCTCAAAATACCATGAAACTGTTCACAGAACTGCTCCAAGAAAACACGCTGAACGTTCCAGCTAAGAATTACCAAAACGAAAACTTATGCGTAGTAACAGTTTTTCGAGAAACCAAACCATGATAGAATCTGAAGAAATAACTTGCCTGCATCTTGAAGACGACGCCACGGTATGTGGGTAGGTATAAATTTAGTCTAGTTCGCGTAGGATTTCTTCGAAAATGTAGGTAAGCTTTTAGGAAAGTCTTCAGTGAATTCTACGTACAAACTTACCGGGTGTCGGGAGACCATGCTGAGGGATATAAGACGGATATAATGTGTTTGTGCTAATATATCTTCCTAGAGTTTCTGATAAGGTTATTTTCGAAAAGAAACATTATCTAGTCTTTTCCCAACTATGTTTGGGTCGGCTTCCAGTCGAACCGGATGCAGCTGAGTACCAGTATTTTGGATAGAGCGACTTCTTCTCTGACCTCCACAGTACTGAGTAGTCGACATGTTTCATTTTTCTTTATGTATGTTCGGGCATAACTTCGTCGTATATAGACGGATTTGCAAAATGGTCCCATTGAAATTTCATATAGATCTGATAATGCGTTTCGGAGACATACAACGGAACTCTTTAAAAAATTACAGCAAATCAACCGCGAATGTTGCTGTCGCATAAATATGCATTGTTTTGACCCCAAGGATGATGACATTTCGAATTAGTGTGGGGTAGGTAAATAAAATGTGAAAAATAAAAACTTTTTTCAAAAAAATAACAACCGATTTCCAAAAAAAAACACTACAAAGTGCAAAATAACTTTAATTTTGGAAGTCGGTGACTTTGGATGTTTATTTTAATTATTTGCCGCCTTAGTATTGTATACTTTCATTTCACCCAAACGAAGCAAGGGCGGACCGCTAGTCTGCATAAATAAAGAAGAGAAAATCCATAAAATCTCCAAGACTTGCTCCCACTAGTCTCCAGTGAGTGGCAGACATGCAGTTTCATTTATTGTCTGCAGTTACAAACTCCTGTGCTTCACAATGTAAAAACATTCTTGAGATTTATTTACGTCAACACTTTTCGAGGGACGTAACGAGGAAGTTTTATTGTATCACAAGCCATGTGCCCTATGGGATTGCCCATCAACAACAATGACGAACTTCCATTAAAACTTTCGTGACCTATTTAACGCCCACATTGGATGAATTTTGAAAAATCCATCCTTAAGGTGAAACAAGTTCACATTTTTTCCATACAAACTTGGGGAGGGTTTTACTCCACTGTTTGACAGTGTACATCAAAACTTAAACATGGTATGGTTTTGTCTCATTATTAATATTGTGGGTACGGAAACAGAATACTAAAATAAAAAGCCATTAAAAAGTTATGAGCCAACAAAGATTCGTTTTTCTTGCTAATTTAACCTAACTTTGGGCGAGTTTAAGTAATAAAAAAAGAAGGATAAAATCTCCAAAACCAAGTCGGTACCGACAAAGTTTTAATTATCGGTAAGTTCAATTAACTTTATTGGTCATTGATTTATGCCGTGGTTTTTTCATAAAACCCGATCTTACGAAGGACTTTTCTTAATTTTTTTTGCGAATGTTTTGCTATAAATGCTCCTGCATCTCACTCAATAACGTTGTACGTGTAGACTAGCGTCTAACTGCTCATCACTGATACTATCTCTGTCGGATACGAAGCCTGGTGAGCCAGCGTGATTTTTAGCCAGGCACACCAGTGAGTTCAAGCCCGCGAAAAGTGTCCCCTTAATGCGCACCTTCGTTTCGGCGGTCCCTACGTACAATCCCCTAAGTGGTAGATACGTGATTTGCATGTTTTGTTTTCGTGACGTTCAGGCCAGCCTAGGCCCCCAAATAAGTCTAAGATGGCAAAATGCGCTTTAAATCCAAATCCATCATGACATTACATTAACTAGAACATGATATACACGTGTTTGAAACTTTGAAGGGCTCTCCTGTAAAATTTGTCATTTGTAGTTAGGAGATTATACGTAGGGACCGTCGGTACATAAATAAACATTTCCCCCCTTATTTATAAACGTTGCTTATAGTTAACTAATGATTAGCGGCTGTTTAACCATACATTTTTGACGTTTAAACACCTCTAACCACCAATTTTAACCACTGTTTATACAGGGTGGGTAAGAAATCGTGGATCAAACGAAACAGGGCGATAGTTGAGGTTTTTTGAAGTTAAAAATATCATTGTGGCACAGCTCTCACTTGATCGCCTTAAAATTTATAACTGTATTTTTTTTTATTGAAAATTCAAAATTTGTAATAAATAGAGTAAAACGGGTACCTATTTAAAACAACAATTGCTTGTAGGTACCATGATTTGTGAGTAATGGCATTTTTTTCAAAATCTTTTAAGTCTCAAAAAATTATTTGTAACTTTAGAACCTTACTTAAAAAAAAATGTACCAACAAAAAATGTTTTTTTTTTTTGTCTACTAACTACTAATAACCTCAACTGTAGCCCTGTTTCGTTTGATCCACGATTTTTTACCCAACCTGTATAAGGGGTTCATTTCATATGTGTTAAAAAAAATACCTGGACGAAGTCGCAGATAAAAGCCAGTATATACAATAAATACACGTATCCTGCTGTTGTTTACCGTTCCTTGTTGCAACTATTTAACAATAAGAAGCAAGCTCTTGGGAATTTCAATGTAAATGACATTCCTTCGTTTTCTGGCAACACAGCTGTTATTGCATTTGTTGACGGTTTTAAGGACTGTTTTATGTAATAAATCCGTTTTAATTGCACGATAATGTTGTTAAGACAATATTGTTGAAATGTTTTAAGTGAGCTAAGTTATGTAGCTTGAGTAAATGGAACAGCTTCTTTATCTAAAACTGACTTGGTCAAAATACAAGAGATTTATGCTCACTGCACATAGCCAGTAGTAGGTACTCATTGTTTTAGCGCATAATAAAGTACGAATGGGACAATATACTTGTATTTAGGTTCGGTCAACTGCGTGACAACACTCCAAAAAAACACTACAAAGTGCAAAATAACTTTAATTTCGGAAGTCGGTGACTTTGGATGTGTATTTAATTATTTGTCACCGCCTTCCGAAATTAAAGTTATTTTGGACTTTGTAGTGTTTTTTTGGAAGTCGGTTGTTATTTTTTTGAAAAAGTTTTTATTTTTCACTTTTTAGTTACCTCACACCAATTCGAAATTTCATCATCCTTGGGGTTAAAACAATGCATACTTATGCGATAGCAACATTCGCGGTTGATTTGCTGTAATTTTTTGAAGAGTTCCGTTGTCTGTCTCCGAAACGCATCATTAGATCTATATGACATTTCAATGGGACCATTTCGGAGTAAACCCCTTTCGAACAAAAAAAGAATTTTGCAAATCCGTCTATATACGACGGAGTTATGCCCGAACATACATAAAAAAAATATATATATATGAGACGGCGGGAAAACCGATGCATGCCGTCTCTGTTGTATTCTGGTGTATTTCTTCGTTGGTATATGGGTAGTTGGTTTACAATCACACACAACACTTAACTCAAACCATTTATTTTCACTTAAATCTTTTACACGCACTTTGGATTTTTCATAGAACAGCGAATCAGATAGTTTGAGTTAAAATTGAATCTAGGCGCCCATTCCAAAGCTAAAGTAGGTCTCATATGGAGAAGAACGGGCAAGAAACTCCACGGACACTCTTTTAAATCAAAACATTATGTTACAGAGGTTTCTTATTCCACAATTATAATTTTAGTCCTTTTCACACACTTTCATAGCGATACCGTCCGGCCGCCATTCTCGACCATCTCCTCAAGTGGGCGGAAGTAATGCGTATCGCACAGAAAGAATCTTATTACTTAGTTAGTGTTATAAAATTTACTAACAATGGTGAAACGCTTATCAGTTAATTCTTTTACAATTAAACAATGATAATATTCACAAATGCAATGGCGGTTTAAGACGAAAGTTTAATTAGTAACGTCATTACTTTTTACAACACAAATATTACTACTTTATAACATTTCCGGCAGTTCAAGGAATTTAATTAAAGAACAGGTATTCTTAATTAAATGTGTGTGTGAAATAATCTTGCTACTTTATAGATTGTAAATTTTGATTGAAACTGATTTAGTTTTCGTATTAAAATATAACAGTCAGTTATTGACCATCAAACTCGCAATACGCGCCATTTTTTCGGCACAGTAGGTAGCCATGTATCATAAACTAAGAGCCCAAAGACAATAAACCATTATTCCTTTATAATTATGACTATAGTTTTAACTAAGACATTGTTGTTAGTTTCATAGTTATTCAGCTAGTAATTAAACCAGCAGTACTCTTAATTTTTATATTACAACGTGGCCAATAGATGGCGTTGATCTCAAAAAAACCAATAGACACTGATTAATGCCATCCAAATGGTTAGAATTAATAGTTACGCATAAGATTATTTTGTAATCTTAACAGGTTGGCGCCTTCGCGGCGACACGGCCGTTCTGAATGGCGGTGCGCGCTCTGCACCTGCCGATGCCCTCTCCCTCTTTGTAGAGTTGATTGAGTTCGTGGTTATCTGAAATAGTGGAGATAAATTTATCGGCAGATTATTGTTGCTTTTAATATCCTACATTAATTATAGGACTTGGCAGTTAACAGTTTTAGTTTATGTTGACGGCTTACAAAAATAAAGTTTAATCCTCAATAAAAGGTGTGACTCTGTGAAACAGAGTCTTGTCTTTGAATGCATTAATATTGCACTTTTCATAAGGACACTTGTTTAGTAGTAATCGTGTGTAGCATGATGAACTGTTAGCTGAATAGTTTCATCTTCATTAGAAGGTAATGCTCTGTAATAATTTTGTATTTGAATGCATTAATATGGCACTTTTCATAAGGACACTTGTTTAGTAGTAAACGTGTGTAGCATGATGAACTGTTAGCTGAATAGTTTCATCTTCATTAGAAGGTAATGCTCTGTAATAATTTTGTATTTGAATGCATTAATATGGCACTTTTCATAAGGACACTTGTTTAGTAGTAAACGTGTGTAGCATGATGAACTGTTAGCTGAATAGTTTCATCTTCATTAGAAGGTAATGCTCTGTAATAATTTTGTATTTGAATGCATTAATATGGCACTTTTCATAAGGACGCTTGTTTAGTAGTAATCGTGTGTAGCATGATGAACTGTTAGCTGAATAGTTTCATCTTCATTAGAAGGTAATGCTCTGTAATAGTCTTGTTTTTGAATGCACACTTGTTTAATATAGTGTGTAGTATCATCAGCTGTTAGCTGGATAGTTTCATCTTCATTAGAAGGTATGCTCTGTAATACAGAGTCTTGTATTTGAATGCACACTTGTTTAATATAGTGTGTAGTATCATCAGCTGTTAGCTGGATAGTTTCATCTTCATTAGAAGGTATGCTCTGTAATACAGAGTCTTGTATTTGAATGCACACTTGTTTAATATAGTGTGTAGTATCATCAGCTGTTAGCTGGATAGTTTCATCTTCATTAGAAGGTATGCTCTGTAATACAGAGTCTTGTATTTGAATGCACACTTGTTTAATATAGTGTGTAGTATCATCAGCTGTTAGCTGGATAGTTTCATTCTCACGGGAAGGTAATGCTCTGTGGTAGTCTCACAAAGTCTTTGATTTGACAGGATATTAGGATAGGATCAGGAACACCGCTCTGTGCTGGCACAAAGTCTTTGATTTGATAGGATTAAAGGGTAGGGAGTTTAGGACCATTGCTCCGTGGCAGGCACGAAGTCTTGTATTTGACAGGATATAAGGAACCAGGCTCTGGGCGGTCTTGTACGCCGTGGACCCAGCGGGATAACATGAGAGAATTGCCGGTTAAGATAACCGGTCTTATTATTATTTTTTTTTATTTTTTTTTCATTCATTATTTTTTTTTTTTTTTTTTTTTCGTTGCCCCACATTTTTGTGCGGGAATCGAACGCGCGACACGCAGCGCAGCTATCAATCGCTTAACCGCTGCGCCAACCGTGCCGTCAAATTTAATAGTTTAATATTTCATTATCAGTTACCTGAATGGCTTAACTAATAGTTTCATTGTTTTCATGATTAGTTACCTCAAGAGCTTCCCAATCGTTTTTTTTTTTTTTTTTTTCTTTTCATTATTAGATACCTCAAGTGCTACTAATAGATTACTATCAGTTGTGATCATTATTAGTTAACATAAATGAAGACTAGTAATACTTTGTTGTGTGTCTTACTTTTTAAGTTATTTATCAGTTACCCCACAGATACGAATAGTATAGTACAATGATAATGAATTATAGTCTATTGTAAAATAGACAAGGATTAAGTGTTACAGGCAGAATTGCAAAAATATAGAGATGGTAAAAATAATTAAAAGAGTACTTTGGTGCATAGCATGTGAGCATCATGTAGGCAGGTATTATGTAGGCTATTGTATTTAGCTTTTGTCACAGCATAGTAGCAGTGTTGGCAAAGTGAGTGCAAAGTAGTTTGAAAACTTCTCACCTTTTATTTTAGCTATGTTGTGTTGAATAGCTGGAACAGTCATCTCTGCTGGCTCCAAGTTGGCCTTCAGTTGGTTGCTACTGAGCCGGCGACACGGTCATTTGTTAAACAGGCTGCAGCGGAGTTACCTTTTAATGCAACCTCGGTCAATGATCGACTTGAGGTAGCAATCACTGTTAAGTGCCCTTGACAGATTCTTAAAAGAGGTTGTGTACCACCCGGTACACAATTCATGTTGAAAATCTGAAAAAAACTTCAAAGCCAGTTTATGGGTGTCAAACGTGTAAATGCACCTTTTGAATGTTGATTCTTTATATTTAAGTTGAATGTCAATCAATCCATCCCATGCCGATTTCGGCTATGGTGACTGTTTTTGTTTTCAACAACTGTAGTTTACGAGTATGTGCTCTTGTAACCTATCTTGACTAGAGGTATGTGCACAGTGCGGACACATTAGAATGCCATTATGGTAATGATATTGTATGTTGGAGGTTGGTTTATTGTTGAGGTGTTCTCACTCACTGCTAAGATCTCTTGTCTGCTGGTATTCAAAGTCATAAATATTTTTCTGTACCAAACTCCTCAAAACAAGTATATCTTTAAGGGAAGCATATTACAGTGTTCTAGAATTTCTCAATGACAATATTATTAATACATCTTTGACATAACCCATACATGCAGCAACATATTATTGCTATGATGATAATTTATTTTAATTGACATTTAATAATTCTTGTGTAATAATTATGACGAAATTTAAATATTTGTACGCCACTTAGGCCAAACATGACTGATCTCAACTATTGTAGTTTAATAACTTGCATGCTCTGTATGTGTACTCATGTTTACACAAATAAAGAATCTTGAATCTTGTGCCAACTCCTTGACGATCTATGTTGTATCTCTTCATGACTTTTCTGAATGTCTTAGTATCTGAGGAACTGGCTGCCTTGTTTCCGCAAGTTGAATGTATCAGTCAGCTAAAACCCTGTCTATAAGTATGGGTTAGCTAGCTTTTTCTTGAGAAAGGTGTTCTTTTTGATGATGATCACGACTTCTAACTTGATTTCATCTCATTTCTGAAGTAGCTGGGTGCATAGAACTTTAGAAGATTCGAGTTACTCTATAGTTGCCCACAATATTTTTTTTTGACATCCTTGTAGTTTGGTTGGTTGTCATTTTCTTTTTGATATGACAATCACCTGGAATGGTAAAAGTTAGGCAGATAAATAATAGTGCAGGAAAGTATGTTCCTACTATTATTTAGATTAGTAGGAGATAGTAGTTATAAATTAATCTTTTGTTTTGTTACAACATTACAGGTAGATGAAGTTAGTTTGAATTACAAGAGAAAGTTAAACAGTAAGAAAGTGCTATGAAAACAACAGTGCTTTGTTTGTTTTTGCTGTCTATGCATAAAAACATGTTGAAAATTATGCTTTCCTTCAATGTATCGAGCTGTGTTTGCATTGTTAATTTTTGTTTTGTTTCATAGTTATCTCTTGATATATTTTTACAAACCAATTTCATGACTAAACGTTTCTAAAAGAATCTTGTAACACATCCACTTTATGTTTCAAAGTTAACAGACTTATTTGGAAAAATCTAATCACCAGTCAAAGTTCTCCCAACTATGAATTTTATGAAATTATGATTGATCAATTAATTTTACCTTCGAGGGGCACTACTCTCAATGAAATAAAAATCGCACGCGATTATATTCCAGACAATTCAGCAAAACACATGACACATCCAATATTTGAATAGTGACATTGACGTAATATTGAACATTGTAACATAAGATTTGTTACATCATTCACTATTCAGTAAGCTTACTTGAAGCGTTCTGTTCTATATTTTTTTATAATGTTAGGCATAGGCAATGTCAATCATTCTGCCAATGATTAAAGTGAATTGAAAAAACAAGTTAGCGTTTATTATAGGAAATTAACTAATCAATACATAAACTGGGAATGGAGCATAACTTGCAAATCTAAGTTATGAGAAGTCTGTAAATCAATCATGTCTACTGAAGTCAGTGTGAATTCAGGCTACAACAAATCTTGAAATTGTCAACAAGCACTTAGTTAAATGTTGCAAGTGCAAATTCAACAAAATAAGTTTGAAATCCATTTCTTAAAAGAAGCTTAGTGACACATTACCTAATAGAATAACATTAATCTTGTAATGAGGTAATCTTGTTAAGTCATTTAACTTGTGTTATTATTTTACTCTCACAAATTATCAAGTACAAGGTGACGGTAGCTTTTAACCATGCCACAGGATTGTTAAGAAAAACTAAAATAATAAAACAAAATACTTCCCGGGATGGATGGTGCAATGTCTCAATGGTCCGTTTATTATGTTTGCTTTTCTGGTGGCAAACCTTTGTTTATTCTTCTGCTTCGGTCATTCTGTGCTGAGCATGTTGTTCAGTTTGAGTGCACTATGAGGTCTATGTTTCATCTAAAAATCCTTCATTTGTTCCTTCATGTCATTGACTTTTTCTCCTCTGAGAATAGCGTCGATATAACAGGTTTTACCATATCATGTTAATTAAGTTCGTCTTCGTGGAATTTCGTTCTTTCCTGTCTTCCATCCTGATTCCAATGCCATTGTCAGCACCCGTGGCAATCATTATTTTAATTATGAGTAATCGTCGTTGTCATCATGCTCGTACTTTGAAAGGCAGAAACATCTAAGTAAGCTTGGCTGTGGCTGGGCAATTTGGATGTCCGGCATAAGCATGAGCGGAAGGGGATCGCTTGGGCGATCCCACTTCTGATGAGACGGCGGGAAACCCAATGCATGCCGTCTCTGTTGTTTCTGGTGTATTTCTTCGTTGGTATATGGGTAGTCGGTTTACAATCACACACAACACTTAACTCAAACCATTTATTTTCACTTAAATCTTTTACACGCACTTTGGATTTTTCATAGAACAGCGAATCAGATAGTTTGAGTTAAAATTGAATCTAGGCGCCCATTCCAAAGCTAAAGTAGGTCTCATATGGAGAAGAACGGGCAAGAAACTCCACGGACACTCTTTTAAATCAAAACATTATGTTACAGAGGTTTCTTATTCCACAATTATAATTTTAGTCCTTTTCACACACTTTCATAGCGATACTCTCCGGCCGCCATATTCGACCATCTCCTCAAGTGGGCGGAAGTAATGCGTATCGCACAGAAATAATCTTATTACTTAGTTAGTGTTATAAAATTTACTAACAATGGTGAAACGCTTTTCAGTTAATTCTTTTACAATTAAACAATGCTAATATTCACAAATGCAATGGCGGTTTAAGACGAAAGTTTAATTAGTAACGTCATTACTTTTTACAACACAAATATTACTACTTTATAACATTTCCGGCAGTTCAAGGAATTTAATCAAAGAACAGGTATTCTTAAATAAATGTGTGTGTGAAATAATCTTGCTACTTTATGGATTGTAAATTTTGATTGAAACTGATTTAGTTTTCGTATTAAAATATAACAGTCGGTTATTGACCATGAAACTCGCAATGCGCGCCATTTTTTCGGCACAGTAGGTAGCCATGTATCATAAACTAAGAGCCCACAGACAATAAAAACCATTATTCCTTTATAATTGTGACTATAGTTTTAACTAAGACATTATTGTTAGTTTTATGGTTATTCAGCTAGTAATTAAACCAGCAGTACTCTGAGTTTTATATTACAACCTGGCCAATAGATGACATTGATCTCAAGAAAACCAATAGACACTGATAGATGCGATGCAAATGGTTATAATAGTTACGCATAAGATTATGTTATAATCTTAACAGGTTGGCGCTTTCGCGGCGACATATATATAAACATGTCGAATTGATGATAACCTCCTTCTTTTTGAAGTCGGTTAAAAATAGTCCTAAATGTCACGAAATTAAGACGCTTTTAAGATCATCATTATTACCATTGATGTTTAGAAGTGCAGGGTGTAAAGTTCACCCATCATCAATAGAGAGGATCCTCCGACTAGACGGGTGTTGACTCTGGTGGATAACTGCCCGACGACTGATGACGGAAGGTTGTTTATTATTTGGTTCGATTTAGCATGACTTCAGTGTAATCCGAAGTTCGCACGTGGCGTTGAGGGAACGGACCATCGCGGCATCCCCACGTGGGCCCAGTGGGAGTTGGTGAATTTCACGACTTGAATATCTTGGTTTTAAGACATACCGGTTTCCACACGATGTTTTCGATCACCGTTGTAAGATCAGTGGTGACGAAATAAATTACAAAAAATAAAGTGCCTAGTGCACTTACGTGTTTGAACCCAGACGGTTTCAAACACGTAAGTGGGGTCGTTAACACCATGGGCTACCGCTGTTCATCAAACACTACATAAAATAGCACCTTTTTGCGATTGGCAGAAATCACTAAAGACGTGGCCCATAAACACTCCAGTTGAATATGTATCCATCCCCCAATAGGTACAAAGTCATTGGAAAATATTGCCAAAACCACATCTCCTGGCACTTGCCCCATACGAAATCTAGAGCATCCTTCTAAAACTTATCTGGGTAATTCGTCCCGCCAGCATTGATATAGTTACAAGGTACTTGCCCAACACAAACTCGTAGGTACACGATCTGAACTTATGTAACTGTTAGTACCAAAAACGTATCGTAAGTCGTAAGGGCTTACGTATCGCAAGTAGTACAAGGTACGTATCGTAATTCGTAAGTGTGTATCGTATGGGAACAGAGTCGTGTAGTTTTATGAGATGCCGTGCTTATTTGCAATGTGCTTACGTGTAGTGGCGGACGGAAAAATTGGGTTGCTGTTTAAAAAGTACGGTGAGGTGATATTCGATGACTCGAAAATGACAGCTTGGAGGTTATGTGAATAAGAGTTTGTCTGATGGTTGACTGTGTAGCGTGTATGATAATAAATAACTTTTACATAACACATCCGGCGAAATGTGAGTGAATAAATTAATATGTAAATCTCTGCCTATTCCTTCGACGAAATACAGGCGAGGCGTGATGTTGTGTTATTTGTTGACGCCTTGGTAGCTCTTCTTACAAACTTGGTGTGATTTTAACATAGCATTATATAGTGGTAAGATAACATACGACCCCTATCCTATTTTTGACGCTTGTTACAAATCTTTGCCCGCAAGAATATCTATGCTTTACTACTTCTATGCAAAGTTACCAACTTCATACTATTTTGTAACAACAGAGTAGGAAGCAGTTACTTTGCGAGACCAGGCTTCTTCGCCGTGTCTCTTCTATTTTATTTATACCAAAACTTTTATACCAACTTCTTACATATTTACCCACGTAGATTTCACTGTCCACCTAGACTCTAGAGAATATTAAAACCTCCAACTCGTAGCCAACTTACCCTGCACTGCACTACACAACCGAAGATCGTACATAAACGTAACGTTCAGACTTTCCCCATTTTTTTGCTCCGACGTGCAAAGTTTAGCAAAATGGCGGACGAAGTTCGGCCTACTTTAGTTTTTGTTACTCTTAATGACTTACACGACGAATCGGGAAGAAAAAATCCGTCACGGGATGGGATTGTGAGGTACGGAGTATTTTTTTGTATGTGGGAGTGTATATGAGTCTATATTGTGCCTGTCGATTTCCCTCATTACTGGTACTAAGTTGGTCGTAGTTAATACTGATTGGAGGATTAAGGCAGCTGTGAGCAGTGGTGGCCAAGTGGTAACAGCCGCGACTTACGAGTTGTAGGTCGTAGGTTCGAACCAAGACATGTGATTTACTTTGTGTAAATTATTTCATCACCACCGCTTTCAAAACGGTGAAAGAAAACATCGTGAGGAAACCGGCATGTCCTAGAACCAAAAATTCTAAGAATGTAACTTCTACCATCCCGCACTGGGTCCATAATTGAAAAGAAAAAACTTGAGAGGTGTCAAGGGACACCCGGATGGAACGAAGTTCCTTTTTGGTCTTAATTTTTTCCGTCTAGCCCCCTTTCGCAACGCGCGATAAGGAACTTCGCGTTTTCAGGATTTTAAAGCCCATCATCATCATCGTCATCATCGTCACCATCGTCATCGTCGTCACCATCGTCACCATCGTCATCGTCGTCATCGTCGTCACCATCGTCACCATCGTCACCATCGTCTCCATCGTCACCATCGTCATCGTCGTCATCGTCGTCACCATCGTCACCATCGTCACCATCGTCACCATAGTCACCATAGTCACCATCGTCACCATCGTCACCATCGTCACCATCGTTATTGCTTTCTATAAGAGAGAGAGAGAGAGAGACAGACAGAGAAACATGCGCACGCCGCACGGCTTACAATAGCTTACTATAGCAAAAAGTGTCGTTACAACTATTCGTATGAATTTTTTCCGTCTAGCCCCCTTTCACAACGCGCGATAAGGAACTTCGTTCCAAAAACTCCAAAATGTGACCTTGTTTTTTAAAAAAAAAATCTCATGTCTCAGTCAAGTTAGAAATGTACTTTCTGCTGATGATTTTTTTGAAAACCGCGGAAATATTATGTACTGAATCCATGCTGAAAAGTTCGCGTCAATGTACCTACTACCTGTATATGGTAGCCATACAACGTCCCACATAACTTGCTTCAAGTCTTACCTCCTTAATAGTTTTAAACCTAACAAGTTTATATGACAACAATTTGCAGTAAAGTCCGCATAAGAAACACAATTTCCATCTACAAAATCAGAACGAATTGTCAACTAAGATCTTAAAACTAGCTCAGTTGCAACTTTGCATTTCGAGAGCCAAGTAAATTATGTAAATATCTTTATTCTTCGTCGCACTATATTTGCTGTATCTCTGCTTGTGACAGAATAAATGGTTTTTCGAGTTAATAAACAATTTGCCAACAGAATCCAGTCAATTGGTGCAACATAATATTTTATGTATTATACTGAATCTGCCAAGTATTGATACGTTTTGTAACAGTATTGTGTTTATTGTCACATGGTTATGTTTATGGTTTCTAAGGCAGAGCGCAGAGGAACGATAGACCTACTCAAATTCGAATCTCATATCTCATACAGTCATACCATTCCATATTACCTATTAAATAAAGGATTGTTAATAGAAATAAAAAATACTTATTGTACAGGTAATACAGTAAGCATACATAATGTTCATCAAGTTGAGACGACATATTGAGAAAATTAAATACTTAAATATTACCTACAGGTACCTAGTTACATTATAATTATTTTCCAGTGAACCCCAAACTAGACAGTTAGTCTGTATCTAGGGGTTCAGGATATGAATTCTAGAGTGGAGACTAGAGATGCGCTTTAAAGTGTGCTAATATATGAGTTTGTGTGGTATCTGGCGTGTGTGTGGTGTGTGTGTGTGGCCTGTAAAGGTGTGTGTGTATATTTTGTGAACGTAAAATGAAAGACAAATCCGAAATATTGCTTTGAAATAAATCCTTATTAGATAGTATCCACATTAAGTGGCCTGTTGGACCATTAAGGATCCTCATTTTTGTTTTAAAGGCTTTGATTAACTTGCAATGTTTGTATGTTTGTTCGGGTCAAATCTTGCAACTAAATTTTGAAGCAGTAATTTTCAACTGATTTAGCTTAAATCGGACATACACGTTTAGCTTGGATGACAATGCATGGTCAGCTATGCATTTTCATCCAACCTACAATCCAACAACCTACATCCAACCAACAGTAAGTACATGATCTTGAAACCCCCTGCGATTAGGTCTGCCATACATGAAACAGCTGTTTTTTTTTTTAAACCGGCGTAAAATTTTACGCTATAGGGTATCTTGAAACATTAGGAATGTTTCTTTGCAATACAGAGCACGAGCTCACAAACTGTCAAAGGCTAGGCTTAGGATGGAACGTGATGAGGCAAGGATTACGCCTTCGTGCTCCTAGCCGCCGCAGGAGATGCCCTGGGCGTCGGGAGCCTATGGCGCACTTTCGGCCACCGTACGGGTCGACGGCGCGTTATGTTACACGCGAGCCTCAAAAAGATGTCAGCTAATTGAAGGGGTTCGCTAGAGCCGATGCCTGCCAGGGTCGCGGATTTGTTCAAAAGAGTTACCCCTGGCACAGGCAAAAACACGGGTGGGTTTTCATCAGTAAAAGTCTGATACGCCCTCCCGCTCCGCCCAGAGCGGGAGAAGTCATTTGGAGATTTCCCATCCAAAAATAGGCCGTCTTTACTCATGTGCCGATTTCATGGTTTCTGTTTACGCGTCGATAGCCAAAGTTTTTTTATCTCTAGTCCTGCGATCTGTCTGTTCGACATTTAACTGGAGATTAATGGCCATATTCATAAACGATGATTAAAGTTAAATGATGTTTAAACATCAAAAATGTATGGTTAAACAGACGCTAATCACTATTTAACTTTAACCGGCGTTTATGAATAAGGGGATAAGTATTTAATTAGGTCGTGCATGGAGCGATATCCATTGATATGCCCATATATGCTTACCATGGCATCTTATGTCGAAATAAGATTCTGTGGTGCTCTTCTCTTTAATCTTTGAAATGTTGTGTTTGGCGGTTTGTCCATCAGATTATTTGCAAGGCGGTTAGGATGCATTTGCATTCGCTTTTTGTAGGTTTTAAGGGAGTCTGCCACTTCGCTCTTAACTGTTTTGATTTGTAAGTCACGATGAATTCTTTCATGTGTTATGTACCATGGTGCATCAGCCACCATGCGCAAAACTTTTGATTGGAAGCGGTGGAGGATTTCTGAATTGGAGTTGGCAGCAGTGCCCCACAACTGCAGTCCATTCGTCCATATGGGTTACTTGTAAATCAGAAACTTGTTTTCCAAGGTATGTCGCGATTTTCGCTCCAAGAGCCAGTAGAGTTTACTCAGCTGTAGTCCTAATGCCTTTATTTTCTAAAGATATGTTTAGTCCAGGTTAAACGCCGATCAAGGTACATGCCTAGATATCTTACGGACTCAGATTATGGGATTTTTGTCCGATTTAAAATCACTTCAGGATATGTTCGTCTTCTCAAAGTGAACGTGACATGAACGGATTTAGATTCATTGGCTTTTATTCGCCAGTCTTTTGGCCACTTAGATATTTCATTTCAGTTTGGAGTTTATTAGAAGCCCCGTTTGCCAAAGGTAGCAATACAAGGGTATTGTCATAGCCAAAAGCGTCGGTGAACACTTCTCATCACACTGGCTACGGTGTTTGCTATCCAATACCGTTTAAAAGTCAACTAACTTCGTTGCAACATTGATACAGCCTCAAAACGCTAGCCTCCAATTTCAAAAATCCATCGTGTGTTCCGAACGTCAGTCAGTAATAGTACCTCAATGCTTTTGAGAAAATAAAAGCAAAATCACATCCAATATTGGCTCGATTTACTCAAAGTCGTTCCTTTGTTGAACTTAACCGACTCAAAACGGTTTTATTTTTATACGAGACTTCGAGCATTTTGATCCTCCCGGGATATAATCGACTATCCAAAAATCTTTAACCGTTACTTACACCAATACTCCTTATGGGATTTTCATGATAGCAAGTCGACCAACCCTGGAATAGAAGTAAAAAGCTGCCAAGCGAGAGTCGGACTCGCACACGAAGGTTTCCGTTGAGCTCCTTAAGTGTACACTAGTCGCGGGCTCAAACTCACTGGTGGGCCTGGCTGAAAAGCACGCTGTGTCCCCAGGCTTCGTGTCCGACAGAGGTAGTATCAGTGATGAGCAGTTAGACGCTACTCTACACGCACAACATTATTGAGTGAGCTGCAGGATCAGTTAAAGTAAAACAGGCGCGTAAAAAATTAAGAAGAGTCCTTCGGAAGATCGGGTTTTCTGAAAAAACCACTGCATAAATCAATGACGAATTAAGTTTATTGAATTTTTCGATAGTTGAGCTTTGTCGGTACCGACTTGGTTTTCGAGATTTTACACTCCTTTTATTGCTTAAACACGCCCAAAGTTAGGTTAAATTAGCAAGAAAAGCGAATCTTTGTTGGCTCATAACTTTTAATGGCTTTTTATTTTAGTATTCTGTTTCCGTACAGACAATATTAATAATGAGACAAAACCATACCATGTTTAATTTTCGATGTACATAGTCAAACAGTGGAGTAAACCCCTCCCGAATTTTGTATGGAAAAAATGTGGACAAGTGTCACCTTAAGTTCTAAATTGAGCTGCACGATTTCTGACAAATGCGTGCACTGACTGGACAGGTGCACTCAATCTGTGTCGTTCTTTCTTCCAGAGACTATGACCTCTGAATTTGTTTCGATCTTTCTTTTCTAGAGTATTCCGATAGGCCGACCTCCTATTGGTTTTTAAGTATGGTTAACATGTAAAATGTTGGTACAAACCTACTTTCAGAAATAAAATATTTATTTTAAAACAAAATTATTATTTTTACTTAATTTTATTCTTATATTTGTTGTTTTATCGGTCATAATAGTATTACAGTTCAATAAATACAGTCCTGTGACAGATGGAAAGACAGCGGAACCTTAGTAATAGAGTTCCATTGGCACCTTTTGGTTACGGAACCTTAAAAACACTAATTCAATAAAAGTGTGGCTTTACCGCAACGATTTTATCTTTCGTATGTTCTCTGCGCGAAAATATAGGGATCAACATTGCGTGTTTGCACGCAACGATTTTCGTCCGATGATATAAATTTTATTGTAAAAGTGTCGTAAAACTAAAGAAGTACTTTTAAGTTTATGTTTCCATGAATTTTATCTAGTTTTTACGGAGTTTTTAGCTATAAATACAACGGATCCTAAATGTATTATTCTAGGTTCGCATTGAGATATTGTTTCTGCATGAACAATTGTTTTATAACGTTGTGAACAAGTGTGTCATGCTTGGTTACATTCTGTAGAATACTCGATTCGAGTGTACTAAGACGCCTTTTATAATGTTTTCATGTTTAGGGAAGAATCGATCAATAGCTGCACGGGTCGATCGACCAGGTTAAGCTACTCTTGCCGCGGTTGGTCCGTGGATGGGTGACCATCTTTACATACCAAGACCCCTCTGTGCCTCGGAAAGCACGCTAAGCCGTTGGTCCCGGCTGTCATTTGTGGATCTTTGACAGTAGTTACGGGTCGTCAGAAGCCCGAAAGTCTGACAACCTTACCAAGGGGTATCGTATTACCCAGTAACTGGGTTGTGGAGGTCAGATAGGCAGTCGCTCCATGTAAAATACTGGTATTCAGCTGCATCCGGTTAGACTGGAAGCCGACCGCAACATAGTTGGGAAAAGGCTAGGCAGATGATGATGATGTTTAGGGAACAATCGATATCATGTAAATACCTCACAGCTTATCCGTATTTAGCGAAATAGAAATACCATAATAAATACACGGTGGCAGGGTCATCGTCGCGCAACCTGTTAGCACGGATTCAATATATTATTCTGAAACCTCTGAGTTGAAATTTTTCGTCAGTTTTCAAAAAGCAATCTGCTGTGTCATAGAAAAGTGCAATACCTACGCGCATATGACTACGACTACTACCCCCTTATTACAAAACAAGGTTTTTCTTTAGGTATGGTTTAAACCATCGAGCCTGTTTTTGAAATAAGAACTTAGAACTGAAATAGAATTACAGCTCCTTTTTCAAAACTGACAATTTAGCACTGGACTAACTTGTCAGTTTCGTAAAAGGAGCTGTATTTCGATTTCAGTTAGGTTCTAATTTAAAAAAACAGGCTCGAAGGTTTAAACCATACCTAAAGAAAAACCTTGTTCTGTAATAAGGGGGCTAGAGTCTTAAATCATGTGAAATCGTCGGTTATTTGCAGATGTGATTGGTATCATCTCTGCAGCTTAGCTAGCGAAATTACAGCAGGCACACCTGCGGAAAGAACACGACGTAACCTTTCCGCAGGTAATGTCATTCCCATACATTTTGTCGTAGCGTTTGGCGTGAACGCTAACAGAAATGTGTTTTGTCTCTAGGCCCAGGTATGCTTAGTTGACCTCGTAATGGCAATATTTTTGAAAACGCTCGAAATTATATTAGGTGTAACAAATACGTACCTAAAATCTTTTGAAACGGTTAACCTAAAACCTAAGCCAAGAAAATTTTAATTTTCTATTCAGCTTCACCTCTTTCAAGCTGCAATGAAACGCCACATTCCCTGTCCCTATTTCATCCCGGATGTTTTCAGAACCAATCCATACAATGAGTCAGCGACTTTACGAGTAGGTAGTTCTAGTACTTGACATAAACTAGAGATATAGTTCGAATTTCCAATGGTCGCACTGTGATGACAACGGTTTGCGATCGATGATAAATGATTTTATTTCTGTGAGTAGGTTTGTACACACACTTTTACACGTCAATCATATTTTTTCAAACTAGATGAGGTCGGCGTTTCCTATCTGACTACTCTGAGTAGAACTTTGGTCAGATCGTGTGAAGATCATGTATGGTTTTTTGAGGAACGAACCACGCAGATATAGTGGAACCGTTCAGTCAGGGTCTGACATACCCTAACAGTCATTGCTTCTGTGCTACATAACCCATGACATCACGCCATGTTTCCCAGAAGGGTCGGGCAGAAGTGTACCTGTAGTACACCCACCCGTGTAACAGCGGCGACGTGTCAATTTCTCTAAGATTGAAGCCGAAGCGAAGTCGGCTTTAATTTACGGACTTATCAACAAAGAATACTTACTATCATTCTAAAATTAATATAGGAATGTAAACAATTAAATACAAAAAAATTGAACCGCTGAAAACCAAATAAAATGTACACTAATATTCGTCCATCTCGTTCTCGCTGACGTATTTTTCTAAATCTGTCTCTGTCATACAATACTCGTACAGCCGCTTGCTCTTGTCCATATCAAGCGGTGTCCCTTGACCTAAAGTGAAATCACTGCGGGATCACTGTTGTATGAATTACTAGCTTCTGCCCACAACTTCGTCTGCGAAAAATTTTTGCCCCCCGACCCACTCCGTCGCATCGAATTGCCTGGCCGTGCGAGTACTTCGTATTCGTGACTTTTTTCATTTTTCTCGGCTTCTATTGGCTATAGCGTGATGATAAAGCCTATAGCCTCCCTCGATAAATGGGCTATCTAACACTGAAATAATTTTTCAAATCGGACCAGCACTCTAATTGCGTAACTCACGATTCATCATAATCTGTATCGTTTTGAAACGGATTGTTAAACCATTGCTTCATATGTTCGAAAAATGTGTCTGTTCGACAACATAAATAACGCAATGAATATTGTTTAACTGTGAAAACGAAACCAATTATGATCAATCGTGAGTTACGCAATTAGGGTGCTGGAGTTCCTGATATTAGCGCGTTCAAGCAAACAAACAAACAAACTCTTCAGCTTTATAATATTAGAATATATTAGTTCTCGATTATGACGTTTTGGCGCCTTGTTAATTTAGAACAATCATCTTTTGTTTGTTGTAATGCGAAGCAAAAAATAACCGGTTTTGTTGTTTAAATGTTATGGTGAATTAAAAACCCGTTGTGTAACTATATTTTTTGACAATAGTAGCCACTACTGATATGCCATTTTTTAATAGCGATAAAGTCACAGATGCGAATCCCCGAAGGGAAGCCGGTAGGAATCGTGTTATATGGTGCTTTCGCCACTGCAGTGTAGCCCCAAGAACATCTCTACATATTAGAAAATCTTGAGAATTTAGTAAACAAAAGCACCTATTTATTTAACAAGAATCGATCTTCTCACTCACTAAAAATAATTGGATAGACATCTAATTAAATCTAAGTAATAAGTAATGAACTATTGATGAATCTCAGGACCCTGGAGATGCTTCCCAGAATTACCGTCTCAGTTGATTGGAAGTTGGGAAAATAAATTAGAAGTAAGACTTACGTACTTTGTTGAAATTACATCTCTTATAGAGGTGTCAAAAGAAGCTGTTAAAATACCACTAAATAATAGTCATTTTGTGACCAAAATACATTGCTGCCATCGAGCGGGAGTGGGTTATAATCAGTGCGGGTCGGTAGATGTCACATGTCTTCAAATTTTTGGTTACGTGTTTTTAAATAATTAAATTTAGATATTTTTTTCTACTCCTTTTGCTTCGTGTTTGTTTAAGAGAAGTACATCCTATTTTTATCTTCCTGTCTTCTTCTTTGTGTTTTTGTGTTTTCTATCTTCTTTCACTCTAATTCCAATTGATATAATAATTACGAAAACATACAAAAAATACTACACATCACGCAAATGCATTGCATTTTTTAGCTTTAGCTAATATATCCAAATTCACAAAATGTAATAAAAAGATAAACGTTTTCTTGAAAATGTGATTTAAAACTGACTTCAGCAGGTTTTTTAAGTAATATACAATTCTTACTTTTTTATGGTTGTCACTAAACTAAGGTCAACAGGTCTGTTAAAATTATTTTCAGTTCGAATTTTCACAAGCCCAAACCTTTGCTATGAAACTATAGAACCACCCAAGAAAAATAACTTGCTCGGTCACAAAAAGGTCTACATTAAAAAAAATCCTTTTCAAAAAACGTTAATTGCAATATTCAGCCTCATAATCAGTGGCTGACTGTACTAATGACGTGCCTGTGTGGCTCGTTGCTCGACATCTCGAGCACTTGAGCACTCTTGGCTGGTGTGTGCGTGGCTCGAAAGTAAATGGTGGATGTGTGGGCAAAGATGGTGGACTTTTGATGTTATGCTCTGTGGAGGTTAGACTTAAGCGTCTGGTTAAGTAATTATGAGTTGAAATGGTTCATGATAAAAAGGTTGTCAATACTAGAAGTTGCTTTTGTTTTTGTGTGGGGAAACTCTCAAGGTTGTCTGTTATCTGAGTGGACTGCAGGGTAGTGACGGAGTTCTCCTGAATAAAACCAATGATGATCCTATTTCTAACATTATCTCTTCCGTGAGATATATGTAGGTAGGTAATCGCACATATTGGTAAAGGCTCTCACAGACAGGCGTGACGCAACAGTACAACTCGAATCTTATAGAACAGCTTTCTCTAAGTGCCTTAAGACAGGATGGTGGTGGATGGTGGTGGTGGTGGATGGTGTCTGCAACTCCACGTTGAAGCGCACACTTTGCGTACAGTACCTACATCTTCGCACATGCATAAATAATATAAAATTACCTTACTACCTTTATAATTCTGTACTTGTTACTGCTGGATACAAGGATATTCTTTTGCCCCAATGGAGGGAACCAAATTCCACAAAAAAGCAATCTGTCTATGCAATAGTTTGCGAACAATCTCAAAGAAAACATTTTACGTGTCGCAATAAGCAATTCACACCAAAATCGCGACAATGTAAAAGATAAAATCCGTCAAAATCTTGGCCTAAAAAGCAGCCAGCAAATAGCTGTAAACATACAAACACAAATACAAAGTTTTTCCACAGAATTTATCCCTGGGTATAAAGTAAACCATTTTATGCGTTCCTCGAGTACGTAATGAATCGTCCTCGTAGAATTACGAACAGTCTGGCTTTGAGATTAGTACTAGACTCTTGTATATTGGTTCACTTGAGTGCTTTGAGTATAAAGTCTTATCCGGATTAAGTGAATTCCAAGGACTATTGGACTCTTTATTTCACGAGCAAAGACATAGAAAAGATCTGCAAAAACAGTTGAACCTCGCCAAAAGATTCACCGGTGAAGCTCGACCTGACTCAACTTGGCGGCGACGCGACCTCGGTAAAAAACGTGGGATACTACTCTAGGATGCATATCCGATACGCCTCGCAATCCTTCCCTATCCTAAGGGCACCGCCCGGTCTACTCATTGATAGGCAATAGTCACTGTAGCAACATGAAACAAGCGGCCTCAGGGGCTAGGGCAAATCTTGATTTTCGAGGCTGTTCAGTGCATGTCATTTATTCATCCATTCATTATTTATAATAGTCAGCCGTCCCTTACATCATGATTATCAGCATGTTCCCACTGCTGGGACACAGGCCACCACTTTGTGAGAAGGAGCGAGCCGTAATCCACCACGCGGGCCCAGTGCGGGTTGGTAGATGTGAAATGTCTTCGAATTTTTGGTTCTAGGACATGCCGGGTTCCTCACGATGTTTTCCTTCATCGTTTCGAGAGCATTGGTGATGAAATCATTTACACAAAGTAAAGCAACAGTCTGGTTTCGAACTTACGACCAACAACAAGTTACGGCAGCTACCACTGGACCACCCGTGCTCTATACCATACCCTTAAATTTGAATACCTCTTTCTGTTATACATATAGTATATATCAAGCGATATTGACTGAGTGGTCGATACCTCTTACCTAATGCCAAAAGGTAAATAAGCAATAATTACCAATAAAGAAAATCACATAAACTTCTTCCCACTTCCAGCGGATACCCGCGGCCTTCACAAGGTCATCGGTCCCCCTTGTGGGAGGCCTTCCCACTCTACGTCTTCCGGAACGCGGTCGCCACAACAGAACCTTTCGGCCCCATCGGCCATCTGTTCTGCGAACAATGTGCCCTGCCCACTGCGGGTATCAGCTGGATGTGGGAAGCACAAGACCGGCCGACCGGAGGAGCCTGGGAGAGGCCTATGTCCAGCAGTGGACGTCTTTCGGCTGAAATGATAATGATGATGATGAAGATAATTATGATATAAGATGGGGAGAGATGGTTAAGACTTGTCATATATGTATATTCTATGTATGTCGCAGGCATCTGGTTAAATTAGCCAGTTCATTGGACGCCTAAGCCGTTCATTAAACGCTGCATCCAATTGGATGCCTAGGCCGATAGTTAATTGAACTAGAATCATTGAACGTTTAACTACTTGGCATGTTGAAAGTCAGCCAGCAACAAAAAAAGAATTTTGCAAATCGGTCTATCTAAGACTGAGTTATGCCCGAACCTCCACCTAACTCCTAACCGTTTAAGAGCTGTACCTTACTTCATAAGCTCAGCGTCATGAGATGATGATGACCATAAGCAAATGTCTCAATAGCTTTTTACACATTTGATGGTTGCCCTCGATTTCCCTGGGATTCCATCATCAAATCCTGACTTGATGCCAATGGGACCACGTCAGGAGTATAGTATGTCAAATAAATAAAAAAAATTGAGAATCTGTCCGCAAATGGGAGAGAAATCGGTGAACTGACAGAAAAAAAAATACATACATATACCTAGTCGAACATAGCAACTCCTCCTTTGAAGCCGGTTAAAAACTACTAAATATGCCATCAAACTCACCTTAAAAAGTACCAACACCATAAAATAACACGTGACCCAATAAATAAAGGCACCTGGCACTAAATTACAGACATTTGTCACTAAATGACTTCACACATGGCACGTATAGTGTTATGTGACCCCATGCCATGAAATTCAGGAATCTTTTGTTTTATGCGGGGCCTTTTTATGGGACCCGTTTTTCGGGCCTACGCCCGCCTTTTTGCAACGTAATCCGTTTGTCACGTTTTAGTGATGAGACTGAGAAATTATCGAAATTATCGATAAAATGCTGGTAATCAGGCATGTTTTAAATTACATGCCTACATTCAATTCACGATTTTTTCCTTAGGTATAGACAGAAATTATAGATAAATAAATAATTTATATGGTGCACAGAAAAAAATACCACAACACACAAAAGCACAATAATGAGAAGACACGCGTGCATGATATTTAATTCATATCTGTGAGTAAAAATATTTAAATCGTTCATTATGATTGATCTATGTAGAAACCATGCTTAAAAAAATATTATTAAAAAAAAAACAACTGCCTAAAAAGTGAACTTTAGGTAATTCAAAAAGATGCAAACAAGAAACTTGTTTTAAAAGGATGACTATTAGACTGAATACTATATGCAATCTCATGCAGTCAGAGGCAATAAAAGTCTCTATTGTTAAATTTAAGAATATGCCTCCGACTGCATGCGATTGCTTATAGAATTCAGTTTAATAGTCATCCTTTTAAAACAAGTTTCTTGTTTCCATCTTTTTTAATTACCACGTTTTATTAAGTTATTAAGTTCACTTTTTAGGCAGTCGGGGTTTTTTTTTTAGTTTTTTTATTTGTCTGCCATACACACTTTTTTTTATCGAAAACACATTGTGGCGCTAAAAATTGGGCATTTTCTTTTCAATTTTGATATACCCAGTGTCACTCTCACAATTAAGACGAATCTTAAGGCACCTCTCAAGCCGTTTAGGCTACAGAGCGTGCTAAAGAAATATACATACATACATACACTCGAAAAACATAACCCTCCTTCTGGCGCAGTCGGGTAAAAAGAACTTAAAATGTAAACGCTGCTGTTATAATATGTAGGAGTATAGTATTACTCAGTAATGGGATCAGTGAAGAGGTCAGATATGCAGTCGCGAAATACACAGGTATTACTGCATCCAGTCTAACTACTAAGACAGTTTGCAAAATGCTAGACAGATGACGAACCACATGACTAAATATGAACATAGTTTTAATTGTGTTAACGTTGTAGAGCGAACTGGCTCAGGTCCTAATTCAACAATACATCAAGCCACTTCGTTTTATAACGCTAATTCTGTTGGAAATCATAATTCTACACAAAGAAAATCTATTTTAAAAGTTCGATAAAAACTTGTAAAAATATAATGATGTGTCTTCAAGTGTTCTAAATAGGCTTTTGTGTACAAAACTCATTATATTTAGAAAGCTCAGTGATTTACTTGTGACATTGAAAAATGTTTACGCATTGAAATCCAGCAAAACTTCATTCGAATTTTCTAGTCACAGACATTTTATCGGAATAATATTTCATTTACTTTTTCAACTTCTCGAAAACAAATGTCGAAAGTTTTCGTTGAAAAATATCGATAGTCGATAAGTCACGTCACTAGCTGAAGTTTACGCAAGGGTTTTCTATAGAGGAGCATTTACATACAAATGTCGGGTAGTACTGCAAATGACATAACATTATAGTCTAGAAGACAGCGCTTTGGGATATGCGTCATCTTTTTCCGGTTGCGTGGAGTTTTAAAAGCTTATTACTAGTATTAACAATTGTTTTATTTTTGTTTCAGGTATTTATTGCTGATATCTACGCACCCCAGTAAATATTTAATAGGTAGCTATTTCTTTCTCTATTTATTTACGACGCAACTCGGAGTCGAAAAACTATAATGAATTGCCCATAGTTATGAGCAAAAGATGTTCAGTGCCAAAGTTTTCTAATATACTCCAACAGATGATCGTAATGAACTTAATACCATAAAAAATCACCCTTATCTACCGGATTAGTGATCTATTTATTGTTATTACTGTAACCTTCAATAAACTACACCAAATATTCGGCTGCATGCCATTATTGTCAAAACAAATAACTCCCAAGATACAGCAAACTTCAGCTCCCTGTCTCTTAGCCTAAGAAGAAAACAAGCGGAAAATGTAGGACTATTAACTTAACGTTTTATGTGTGTTATGATTATGATCGATACAATATGAGTTTTGTTTTGTGTTAATAAGGTTCAATTTCTGTTGTTATGTTTTTGACAATGGCTGTCACAAACATTGGGTTACAATGGCCTGGGCATTTATTGATGACAGGTTTAGTAGAATTATGTTCAATTTTTTGGAGCATGTAATGGTGTTTGTTATACGTCGTATGTACTTGCTTTTTGATACTTACACCGTTTGTTAAAAATCATTGTCTACACGCTTTACCTGTCTTTTATTTTATTTCGTACGTACAATCTCGTTTTTTATGTAAACGTGACGAGCTCTAGGAAATTTTTATCGGAAAATCGGATAAATTGATGATATTTCGGGGATTTCGTTCTGAAAATATACGTGTACCTACTCAATTATGGATACTTCTGTCGAGTTAACGATTTCAAAGTAAACACTGTCATTTTATCTATAAGTACATCTATACAGATAAACAAAATTGGAGTGTCTGTTTGTAATACTAAAATAACCGCTTTTAACAAGGTAAAAAAATGTTATTTTGGTATATGTACCAAAAAAACATTATTAACAATTTTTGTCTGTCTGTTTGTTCCGGCTAATCTCTGAAACTTCTGGACCGATTTTGACGGGACTTTCACTTGCAGATAGCTGATGTAATAAGGAGTAACTTTTATTTTAGAAATTTGTTAAATTCCACGCGGAGGAATGACGGATATAATGTAATTTATATAAATTAAATTATCTTATCAGTAACCGATCTGTAAGGTTACAGTTTAGTAATGAAAAACTATATATTTAAAGTATTGTTCATTTAATGCACAGCATAATTTCGGCCTTTGGAAATCAGTTGTCATGGTATGGGCATGTGATACGGAGGAATGAGGAAAATGTCGTGAGGAAAGTTTTGAGTATGAATGTCGATGGCTATAACAGTAGGAGGAGACCAAAGAAACGATGGATGGACTGTGTGAATGATGATATGGTTAGAAAGGGTGTGACTACGGAGATGACGACTAATAGAGGAGTGTGGAACAAAAATACATGTTTCGCCGACCACAAATAAATTGACATAGGGGTGGGAATGACGATGAAATCAGCAAATTTAAGAATGAACCACCTAGCTCTTAGACTACATCGCTCACCGTAGTGTCGTCTGACGTAATACGTCTATAGACGTCAAAGCTTGAGACTGGTAGCAGTCGGCACGAAACTGACGCAGACACTGATAACAGCTGTCGCCGGAGCGTTCGTGATGTTCCTTTAGGGAAACTGGGCAGTGCCAATTCTAATTAGGAGGCTAGAGAGATGAATCTGTGAAATTGTAGTCTTGGATCTAGGAAAATTAAAAGTATGTGAAGGAAAATAAGATTGCATGTGCCACTTACAAATTGTACTTAGTACTTTTCAGCTTGATTAAATAAAAAATGAATTAAATTCATTTTTTTCAGGCATGTTTTTATAAATACACCCATAGTATTATAAAATAAAATTAAAACTAAATTTAAATAAAATTAAAACTAAATTAAAATTAAATTAGATTAAATTAAAATTAAATTTGAAATACTTAGATGTTAAATTAAATGATTATTAATATTATATCCTTTTCGTCAGCTGTTTGAAAATTTTGTGAAGTAAGCTAAGAACCCTATGTTTTTGCACCAAAAATATTAGATCACCTTTCGCATGTCTGTCATGTTCTGGAGTCTTCATCCTCATCATTTACAAGCCCTACTTTATCCATTGTCCTCTCGCTGTGACAGCCTCTGCCAGGTTGCACCCGCGATGGAAAAAATGTCATCCGCCGATTTTGCCGCCTCCCATGAAAAGCAATACTCAAACTCAACTCAAAACTTAAATCATGTATTTCAAATAAACTAATTACAGGCATTTTTGAATTGCCAAAAATATGAAGCTAGTTGCCCATTCCAAAGCTTAGTAGGTACCTATGGTAACGGACGAGCTAGAAACTCCAACGGCCACTCTTTTAAATTAAAATATTGTTACAAAAAATTGGTTACATCTTTCATGTTGAGTTAGTTGTGAGAACGATGTAAAAAGACGCAAACGATGTAAAAAGCGTAATAAAAATAAACAATTCAGGAATTAAAATAAGCCATGACAGCAAAGAGATGACCAGTCCCTACTGACGGTGCCCGTTCACGAATGTGACGTATGGATCAGCACCATTCAACCATTATGAAGGGAACTAGATGATCCACCACACACGCCACCACCAGCGAGACATTTGAGTGAGCACGACATATTCTCAGCCGCCAGGGCACATTCAAGTCAATGAAAGACGCACCCAGTAAATGGTAGCTTTTTAATTGGTACATAATGCTCACACAATAGATAATGGAATAAAGCTTTAATACAACGTGCAACGGAAAAGGTATAAACATGCCAAAGGCACGACTTCGATATTGGAAGGGTTTTTAATCCTATCTCTACATGTTCGGAAGTTTTAAGATATTTTAATACATTGATACCAGAAACCGAACTTTTCAAATTGAAATAAACACATCACTCGGAATAGATTTATCGTGATATTGGCAAGTAACGTGGAAAGTTATTAACCTACGTAGTGCGGTGACACGTTTGTTGTGGTTTAAATTTAAGAAACATGGAAACCGCAAATTTGACATCTATTCATAGAGTATTTTATATCGTTAGTGCTTAAGGATAGCAATAGGGCTTTGTTGTTGTTGTTGTTAAATCCTGTATATCTTGAAATTCACTCACAAACCTAATCACAATCATCACTGGCTCACCCTTTTAAATTAAACTTCAAGAAAAATGTTCCCCACTTATTATGTAAGTAAGGAAGCCCATGCATCAAACGTTATGTGACATTGAGTTAAACTCGGCGCGCTGCATACGAGGTCACGATGAATGGCGCGCTTTACATAAGTGGGAGGGGGCTATGTCGGGAATAGAATCAAATATTCGAGTGTTTGTGTGCGTGAAGAGAAAAATTAAAATATGCCAAGAAAAGTTGGAAGAAAAATGGAGCGATGGTTTTCGTGATGTTATATACCTCGTGTTGTCTGATAAACTATCATCATCATCATCTGCGTAGCCTTTTCCCAACTATGTTGAGGTCAGCTTCCAGTCTAACCGGATCCAGCTGAATACCAGTATTTTACATGGAGCGACTGCCTATCTGACCTCCACAGCCCATTTACTGTGTAATACGTTACCTCTTGGTAAGACTTGTCAGACTTTCGGGCTTCTGACGACCCGTAACAACTGTCAAAGATCCACAAATGACAGCCGGGACCAACGGCTTAACGTGCTTTCCGAGGTACGGAGGGGTCTTGGTATGTAAAGATGGTCACCCATCCACGAACCAACCGCGTCAAGCGTAGCTTAACCTGATCGACCGACCCCGTGCGGCTGTTATTACTTAGCCACAAGCCTTTCTGTCAAATGTAAGTAGTAATATTCTATGAATAGTCCATCCGGGTAGACTAGAAGCCAACCACAACATAATTGGAAAAACGTAGGAAGATCGATTTATTACTTACATTTATACCAACAAAGAAAGTCACTCGACATCCAATTAGAAGCACTTACACGAGAAGACTACACACTGGCAAGTTAGCATAACTCATAGTACCCGGCGATAAATATTGCACATCGACCTTTGGAAAGAGACAATCGGCTAATTTCGGCTTCGTAGAGCGTTATCTCTGTCACACATTACCTATGTGACGTTTTGTCAGTCGTTGTTCAAGTGCGATAGAGTGCGGTCGCGTCCAGTCCAAAATATATATTTAGAGTTGTTAACACCCCCAAATATAAATAATTTAAAGTTGTACTATGGCATCTGTGGCATTGGTGTCTATGGCATTTTATTTTACCCCAACCTAAAGCCATCACTTGTAGAAAAATTGGTGTATTTCATACAAAGAATAAAAATAATGATCAAAAGTAGCAAATCATAATTGTTTTAACAGCTCCTAATAGATACCGGACTGTTTGTATTTCGTGCGACAGAGATAACGCTCTACGAAGCCGAAATTAGCCGATTGTCTCTTTCCAAAGGTCGATGTACAATATTTATCGCCGGGTACCATAAGTGATGCAACATGTGCATTTATTTAACCGTCAAATACTTACCTTTGTGGAGCACTAACGAGTCACTGATACTGCTGTCTAGTTGGACAAGTTGCAATTAAGTATGACAGTCTTTTGGAATTACCTTTTTTTTTTTTTTTGGTGTTAAGTTACATAGGTAGGTATGCTGAGGCTCGTGTTAGATGCGGCGTGCGGCGCTGTCAACGCAACGGTGTTTTTCTTTTTTGGGTGGGATATCATCAAATAACTTCTCCCGCTCTGGGTGGAGCAGGAGGGCGTGTCAGACTTTTACTGACTAAAACCCACCCGTGTTCCTTCAGTAGCCTGTATGCCGGGGGTGGCGGTATCTCTTTCGGACGAACCCGCACCCCTGGTAGGCAACGGCCCTAGCGTCCCTGTCATTTTGTGCTGACATCTCTTTGAGGCGCGCGTGGAACACAACGCGCCGTCGACCTGGGCTTGGCACTTACCGGACAGCGAGCTACCCATTACTCGCCGTCCGCAAGCCCACGCCTACGGTGGCCGGAAATCAGCCTGGGATTCCCGACGCTCAGGGCGTCTCCTGCGCGTCGGTTAGGGCCGGGAGGGCGCATATACCGCCTCTCCAGCCAATCCTCAAAAAGGGGACTTACCACCGCAATCGTGGCGTGGTCAACGCAATGGTCATGCCAGATTCATAGGAGTCATATCGGAAAAAAACAATAACGCTTTATCCGAGCTGGCATAATCAGCATTAACGTTTGCGATAACTAGACCATCAGTTTCTTATTTCAACTTTTTACTAGTCTTTGCCAGCGACTACGCCTGGGTGGAGGTCGAAAATTATCCTACGCGAACGTACTACCGGGATAAAAAATATCTTAAGTGTTAATCCAGTTTATAATCTATCCCTATGCCAAATTTCATACAAATCTGTTCAGCCGTTTTTGCGTGAATGAGTAACAAACATACAAATACATTTATAATATTATACCTATTAGAAGTACAAATCTCTTTATGTAATCTAATAAGGTTTAATTTTACCTCAGATTATAAAACAAAGGCAGATAGACAGCGCGGAACACCTATAGTGAGGTGTGAGGCAAGAAAACTAAATATTAAAGCGTCGCATTGTAACTAACATACAATGCGACTATGCGACGTTTCGTGGGGTACTAACCCGAGTTTTGAATCAGTTTTTGGTTTTTCGCCTCACTCTTGGTGTTCCGCGCGGTTTATCTGCCTTTGTTTTATAATCTGAGCTTACAACATTCATCCTTAATCCAATCCAGAACGTAATAAAGTATCGCCCTTGATTCTTGAATTGTTTAACTGAAAATAAATTACTACGCATTTTCCTCACTATTTTATCGTTTGTAATTGACAGCACTCGCCATTAGTAATTCAATGAGGCTGAAGAAGATTTAGCCTCTGTGTCACAGTTTTCAGATATACACTATTTACAAGATTAATTAAATAATAATAGAGCAGAAATGGAATAGGTATTCAGATCTCAGTACTGAAAAATAGTTGAACAGAAATAGAATAAATATAGGGGTATAGTTATAGGGGTCTCGATGTTGAACAAGAATAGAACAGAATTAGAATAGGTATCAAGGTCTCGACACTGAAAAATAATAAAACATAAATAGAATACATATTAAGGTCTCCATGCTCTCCATGAAGGATAAGCTATGCTTGCAACGGTCTGTTTGTAGATGGGTGACCATCCATTACAAACCGCATCGACGTTATTGCAACCCTGTATACCCATGCAAGTCTAAACCATCAAATATCTCACACACATTAGTAACACTGCATGACATTCAATTTAACTCGGATGCTGTACAGCGGCTGCAAACAGCGGAGTAAGCGTAAAATAGTGCTGCATAGCCGATTAAGCGGACCACAGCGCAATTGTTGCTCTGCATACATATTGTTTCTCGTATGTGCATTAAAGTAATGTTTGAGCTGATGGAGTGTATACTTTGGTCTTTCTAAAGGAGGATCTATTTCTATCTCCACCGCCAAGCAGTGTCGCTATATGGCACATTATAAAGTCAGTCAGTATGACAACTTTTTGTCTATTGTAGTTTTTAAACACCTTGAAATTGGGTTGAGAGGTTAAACTAGGCCGATCATAGAAGCTGCAGAACCTACGCCCATAATAGACGTGTTCTTGATTGAAGACCGAAAGTTGGCAAGCGTAGGGTAGGCTCAAGAATCGGCATGAGTAAGGTAAACGACATAGCCCGTAGAATAGCCAAACATAAGTGACAGTTGCTGACGTTTAGTGACGGTTAGTGACGGTTGCTTGCAGAATAGATGACCGATGAGGCCGAAGGTTCTTGTGGCGACCGCGTACCGGAAGACGTAGAATTGGAAAGCCTCCCTCAAAGTGGATCGATGACTTTGTTAAGGCCGCAGGAATCCGCTGGATCCGAGACACACAGAACCTGTCTAAGTGGCGGTGCTTGAGGGAGACCTAGGTCCAGCAGTGGACGGCTTTCGGCTGACATCATGATGATGATGCGAGTAGCATCACTGTCCTGCTGGAACCATCGAAGCACGCTCACAGGCTGAGTGCAACGATCTTGTAAACTGGAAGACAGTGCCCGAGGATCGAAATAAGCTTATGTGCAGTACTGGTCTGCTAAAAATGGTAATGATAAGATTGGAACCTGTCGTCTATCTAGTTGGGAGAATAGTACCTACACTATAATCATTTTGACCTCTCCCGCGAGTGGGTTCCCGCATTGTCGTTGCGGGGGGGCTCAGTAGCCGTGGTCTCCCAGCCACGGTGAAGCAAAGAGGAACCCAAAGGTGGGTCCGCTCGTCAGGGCTTTTGCCTTCAAGTCGATGACGTAGCGGCCAAAAAGTAGGTTGCGGTGAGGTGGGCCGCGATGTCGAATGGGTGGCATCGCGGCTGAGGGTTACAGGCTGCGGCAGAGGAGGAGTGTCAGTGCTTCTGAGCATCGCTCTTCCCTTCCGTGGCCTGGACGGCGCCGCCACCGTTTGAGGGCAGACGCGGTGAGGCCGCAGGGGAAAAGGAGTGTCGGTATAGCGTTGGCCGCTCTCCCCATCCCCTGCGGCCGAAAAGTGGTAGGCGGGACGGCGCGGTGCGTTCCACGCGCAACATCAGAGATGTCAGCAACAACTGTTGGGGTCCGCAAGGGCCGATGCCTGCCAGGGGTGCGGGTTGTTCGAAAGAGACACCGTCGCCCCTGGCACACAGGCAACTGAGGGAACACGGGTGGGTTTTAGTCAGTAAAAGTCTGACACGCCCTCCTGCTCCACCCGGAGCGGGAGAAGTCATTTGATGATATCCCACCCTCCAAAAAAAAAGTCATTGTGACCTGTCTTTGCTCTTTTGTTTCATGTATGAGAAGACTGCGGCGGCGTTCTGACAGTATGTCAGCAGCGTTAATACTGCAAATCTTCTCCAAATACCAGGATCTCACATTGTACATTAAATCGTAAGTCAAGCAGCGTTGCCAGCTCTCCATACATTACAGTGTCGACACTGCATATTTATGTGAGCCACGTTGCACTGCGCTATATATCTTGTAAGTTCAAACGCCAAGACAATCGCAAATGTAAGTGACTTGGTGCATGCCGAAATATAGGGGCAATAGTTTGGTGCGTGAACGACTAGAGTTTCTGGTGTCGTTGTGGGCAGTGAACATAAGAAAAAACTTGATTGCATCGTTATTTGTTCCAAATACAAATTTTAGTCATTTGACTGGCTGGCAATAACAAATATTTTTTTTGGAATTTCACGATCATTGCTTGCGGTTTCGTTCAAGTACCTACGTGTGTATTCTTTGGCATAATTGTAAGGTAATGGAAACACTTACTTTTTCTGTGTATTCGAAAAGCAGTTGAAAGACTGCTAACAATTCGTCACTTGTTACTCGTCAAGATGTGACAAGAGATAAATGAGCCTGTATTACTTTTTATTCTAATAAGTCTTGTAGGTCATGGCTTCAAAAAACTCTTCAAAGTTAGAAATAAATTCAGTGTAACGCAATTTTGCTCTAATGAAAGTAATATCTTAAGTCTTACATTGGGTTTATAACGACGGTCAAGCTATTTTCCTAGGCAACAAACGCCGCGAGCCCGCACGAAATTCTCCTCTGTATATTCCTAGATATGTACAAAGTAAATGCGATGCACAACTACTCCTGCAAATGAATATCAACTACCAGATGTAGGAGACGTTTTAATGTAATATCTACGTGAATTATTATATTACATTATTCACTTTAGTTTATTGTTTTTGTGACATTTCTACCTTCTTGTGAAGAATTACCTACAGTTGTGTGTTACGTATGGCCTAGAAATGAGGACTTTTGTCTTGAAACTGTTTTGTATGAGCTTTTGAGTAGGTTGGGATGAGCTATTATTTTACAGGCTCGCAATTAAATTATGTAGGTAGTAGACATCATTTTCAGCCGAAAGACGTCCACTGCTGGACATAGGCCTGCCCCAAGCTCCGCCACTTCTACCGGTTCTATGCTTCCCGCATCCAGCGGACTCGAAAAGCAGTAGGGACCTATATAATCGGCAGAGGAGTGATACTACTCGCAGAACTGCAGCGCGTAAGGGATGTTTGCTGAAACGCGCGTCGACTGCTTCTACACTGTTATGCGGAAGCGGTGCGCATCCCTGATTAGTAGGGTGCGGGGCAGCACCAACAGCATCTTATCCATGGTAGCAAGCAAGTTAGATTGTGTGTTCTTGAGCCACTGCTGCAAGCTATCAGCTGGCCCTGTCACCATTATCATCTCAGCCGAAAGACGTCCACTCCTGGACATAGGCCTCCCCCAAAGGGGGCGATTTTGCCGTAATCGCCACGTTTGGTAGGCGGCTTGACGATCGTAGTATGGTGGTAAAATGCATAGAGAACGGTGCTGCCCATTCCCTGTTAAGTCTTAATGGCCTTCTACGACACCCACGGGAAGCAATGGGATGGTGCTATTCTTTTACGTCCGGCACCACACGGAACCGTCCTGTCACCTTGCACTGCAGCAGTAATATCACAAGTTGTTTCTGTGTTATTGTTTTAATAACATATTTTGTACGTTTTTGTTACGAACTCTTTATCTTGCCCTCAGTCTTGTTGCTTGAAATAAAATAAAAAAATACTTAACAACATTCTCTAGTGAAACTGTTGGTCGACTCTTCAGGTGAAAAAAAAAGGTGACCCTCCGTACACATGGTACACTACTTAGACCAGCCTCATAGACAAAGAAAAACTACCCGACCCGACAACCAGACAAAACGTCATGGCGCAGAAAAATTAGGAGAGCCGACCGCACCTAATTTGGAATGGAGCAAAGATGAAGAAGACTTAACAACTTTCACTAATGAAACTGTTGGTCTACTCTTCACGTGACCAGTGAGTTGGCTTATTTTTTGGCCAAAGAATCAGCATTGTCGTACAACGTGGCAATGGTGCCAGCATTTGGGCACATTTCCTGTTGATAATGACAAAGATACTCATAGGGGTTATGATTCTTTTATTTTTTACATACTTGTATATTTATTATTGTTTTAAGACTTAGCTTTTAAATTTTGTAAATATTTATAGTGAAAACCTTATAGCAGAGAGAGCTATTCCCGTATTTTTAACCGACTTCCAAAAAAGGAGGAGGTTATATGTTCCACTGTATGTATTTTTTTGAAATGTATGTTCATCGATTTCTCCCACATTTGAGGACCGATTCTCATTTTTTTTAATTTAAATAGTTTACTCCTGAGGTGGTCCCATTGGCACCAAATCACGATATGATGATGGAATCCCAGGGAAATCGAGGGCAACCCTCAAATCTTATAGGTATTAACAATGTTTTTCATATGTTTTCTAAAGCTATTGAGACATTTGCGTATGGTCATCATCATCTCATGACGCTGAGCTGATGAAGGAAGGTACAACTCTTTAACGGTTAGGAGTTAGGTGCAGATTCGGGCATAACTCCGTCATATATAGACCGGTATGCAAAATTCTTTTTTTAGAAAGGGTCTTCCGAAATTAAAGTTATTTTTCACTTTCTACTGTTTTTTGGAAGTCGCATTTTGTTCGCGTTTTAATCTCATTCTGCTATAAATGATCGTATTAGCATTGATTGTCGCTGAGAAGTACGAGAATTGGATTTCAGATTTTAGCGAAAATGACTTTTGATTCTGATACCTTATGTAGTAATTACGGAAAACATCAACTCCCTTATTACAAAACAAGGTTTTTCTTTAGGTATGGTTTAAACCATCGAGCTTGTTTTTGAAATAAGAACTTAGAACTGAAATAGAATTACAGCTCATTTTTCAAAACTGACAATTTAGCACTGGACTAACTTGTCAGTTTTGTAAAAGGAGCTGTATTTCGATTTCAGTTAGGTTCTAATTTAAAAAACAGGCTCGAAGGTTTAAACCATACCTAAAGAAAAACCTTGTTCTGTAATCATCATCTGCCTAGCCTTTTCCCAACTATGTTGGGGTCGGCTTCCAGTCTAACCGGATGCAGCTGAATACCAGTATTTTACATGGAGCGACTGCCTATCTGACCTCCACAACCCAGTTACTGGGTAATACGATACCCCTTGGTAAGACTGGTTGTCAGACTTTCGGGCTTCTGACGACCCGTAACGACTGTCAAAGATCCACAAATGACAGCCGGGACCAACAGCTTAACGTGCTTTCCGAGGCACGGAGGGGTCTTGGTATGTAAAGATGGTCACCCATCCACGGACCAACCGCGGCAAGCGTAGCTTAACCTGATCGATCGACCCGCGCAGCTATTGTTACTTAGCCACAAGCCCCTCAAAAACCTTGTTCTGTAATAAGGGGGTGAATGTCTAGATAATGTCCTTACTTCCACTGTCAAATCTTCAAAACAACCACGCACAACAACGTTTCACAGCGTTATATAGTCTAAGAGCTCACCTAGAGATCGTTCTTAATGATTATTACGATATCACGTTCGAGTCGACGTGTAATGGCTTAAATTTCGACTTGATGTTCAGGGAGTAAGCAGAAATACACTTCTAATGACACATTATGTGGTGTAGGGGATCGTATCTCGCAGATATTGGAGATAAGAAGGTTATATATTGTGTTTTGCTTTTTGGGTGTTCTGTTGGCTTATTACATGATAAAACTTTTTAGGGACTGATAAAAAGAACCCTCCGAACTAAAACGTCCTACAAGTAAATCGTCCTATGCGCAGTAGAACATAAAAAAAAAAGTTCGGAAGGCGGTGACATATAATTAAATACATATCCAAACTCACCGACTTCCGAACTTAGTTATTGGGGTTGGACAAAGCAAGTTTATTATTTTTTACTTTTCGGTTTTTCGGCGGTTTAATTTTTTTATTAAAAAGTTTTTATTTCATAATTTTTTGTGGCTATAATCTACTAATTACTACATGCTTAATTTTTGTTTACTTTTTGTAATGCACAACTCAGTATTCAAATCTGTGAGTAAACAATCAATCATCCCCTTTTTTCTTACCCTTAGGGTTGGAATTTTTCTTCGAAATTTATATGGGACCAACTTCGGGGTATACCCTTTCCAATAAAAAAGAATTATCAAAATCGGACTACTCTGGAAAAAGTTATGCGTGGTCATACATAAAAAAAAAAATACGCGTCGAATTGAGTAACCTCCGTTTTTTCGTCGGTTAAAAATAAGTTTTTTTTTTTACAAATTGAACGTTCTACTAAATAGTAAGTAAGTAAGTACTCGTTTATTTTACATCAGCGATTGTTTAGTAAGAGATAGGTATGGCTAATACAGATGAGTAAGACCCCTGCCCTTCAAACTAGGAGAATCCTGTATCATGAAGGACAGTGTACGAGTACTTTAGAAGTTAATAGTATTGTCTATTCTTCCGTCGACAAATCGGTGCTCGTGCTAAGCCTGCAGCGGGCTTAGCATGACGCTTTGTATTTCTACGAAGAATAGACAGTGTTTTTTCAATACAAAGTGACATTTCGTTCCTACATTTTTGATATCGCACCGTAGATATCCTTGTACAATCTGTCATTTAGTCTTTCGTTTCTAACGATATTTGTCTAGGTCCTTATAAATGTAGACTATTTCAGAAGAATATTTCTTCCCAAACTGTCAAAATCACACTGATAACAAAACTTTCTAGTCGACGGCCACAAAGTATATACGATTACTCGTATCTACAAAATCATGATTCGTTTAGAACGCATAACTGTGATAATGAACAGAAAAACCTAGCTATCTTATCCTATTGTATATCATTTATTTAATAGTGATGTCTATTCTTCCGTCGACAAATCAGTGCTCGTGCTAAGCCTGCAGATGTATGAACGTAAACGTGGCAAAAGAAATAAGGAAGAATCGTAGCAGTCGACTTTCTGTACTTTCTGTCTTTCCCTATTGGAAGAAAGAAGGCGTGATTAATTTATGTATGTCGTATTTCAAGGCCTTACCGGGTTTGACATAGCTTGGTATGAAAATTCAATAAATCCGCTACATACAACCACAAAATAAATAATCCCTACACTATTCCGTTTACGATATAGGTCATCAAATATTCCTTTAGTACAGCCTCAAAATTAATCGAGCAGAAACACGATAACAACGCGTAGCCAACTCTATAAATTGTAAGCTCTAAACTTCATTCAATTAGTTTAGAAACCCAATATTTTAGTGTAGATGGAAAACAATTAAATTGAATGGAAGATGGAGTGGTTTGTGATTAATTAAACAATTGATTTTTATGAGTTTGATCTATCTATCTTAATAGACTGGATATACTCGTAGTAGAAATACAGGATAAGTTTTTATCCAGTGCGCAAACTTTAACCATGAATTCAGCATAACATTCTAGAGAGCAGAATTTTTTCGTCGGTTATAAAAAAAAACGTCAGCTGTTTCATAGAAAAGTGCAATACCTACGCGGTCAAAATATATGGAACAGCAGATTTTTTTTTTTGTGTAACCGACGCAAAATTTCTATGCTAGCGGGTCTAGAATGATAATTATACTGAATTCATGGTTATAGTTTGCTTTGTTCACAGGAATAAAATCATTTAATTAGGGGCGAGCTTATTGCCATCAACCGGGTACAAATTCATACTTCGAGCTGCTGTTGAAAAAATCCATAATAAAAAACTAGTAAAATGGCGTTAGACACAGATAGCTCGTGAGTGTGTGATAGAAAAGAGATAGCACTTTTCGATTGACGTCGCTCTCGCTCACTCACTTGCTCGCTAAATGGCTCACTAGCTCAGTTAGCTCACTCAGACTCACATGCTCAGTACTTCAGCGAGACACCGATGACCGACCGAAGTCACCGGCTGAACGGCTCATTCGGCACCCTTCGGAATACTTCAGATCGCATCATTCGTTTTTCCAACAGCTCTCTGGCACCATCTTATCATATGACTTAAATCACTGTAAATCTATCTTTATGGTCATTGAAATTAAGTTGAAAATTCGTTGACACATTATAAAAAGGAACCGCAATGTTTATTAACCGGTACAATTCCGGTAATTACAGAAACAATTAAAAAGCCGTTGTGTCTCGCGTGGATCTAGGTTGTACAAAGAGTTAAAAAAATGAGGTAACAGTCGGCGTTGAAGTCACTGAGCTATAGAAGAACCAGTGAGTAACAAAGAGTCTAAACTTCCAAAGAGCTATTGAATATTGAGCGAGCTGAGCCGCCTCCTTCGACGCGCGTGCGGCGTGAGTCAAATGAGCTAACAGTCGGCGTCTGAGTCTCTGAGCTATAAAAGAGCTAGTGAGCTAGCGGAGTGATATAGCTCTTTAGAGTGGAAGGGCTAATCGTTATTTTTCTTTTCAGTGAGCTATTTCGCCCATGTCTAGTCGTAAGCGCTCCTGCTGGGCAAGAGGTCCTAGATTTGATTCCCAAATCGCGGGAAAAGTTTTTGGATCTAGAATTTTTCAGTAGCAGCTCAGGGTCTGAGTTTTTGTGTGGCATTAGGTTCGCGGTTGATGGAATTAGGCTCGCCCCCTGTAGAACTTGGTACACAAACATAACTGGCGACATGTGGGTGTACTAGTTCACCTTTGTCCAACACATAGGAGGAACAAGGCGTGATGTTATGTGTTAAGGTGAATTTAGTCGACATTTTTTCCATACAAACTTCGGGAGTGTATTATTTCACTGTTCGATAGTGTACATTAAAAATTAAACATGTTACGGTTTTGTCTCATTATTGATATTGTCTGTACGGAAACAGAATACTAAAATAAAAAGCCATTAAAAAGTTATGAGGCAATTTAACCCAACTTCGGGCGTGTTTAAGTAAAAACTTAAACACGCCCTTTAGGTTAAATTAGCAAGAAAAACAAATCTTTGTTGAAACAATTGTAAAATCTCCAAAACCAAGTGGGTACTACATTTCAATATTTGAGCTTTGTCGGTAAGACAAAGCTCAAATATTGAAATGTTCAATCAACTTAATTGGTCATTGATTTATGTAGTTGTTTTTTCATAAAACCCGATCTTCCGAAGTCCTTCGTCCTTCTTAATTTTTTACGCGCCTATTTTACTATAAATGATCCTGCATCTCACTCAATAATGTTATGCATGTAGCTCTGTCGGACACGATGCCAGGTTGGTGAATCAGCGTGCTTTTTAGCCAGGCCCACCAGTGAGTTCGAGCCCGCGACTAGATTCCCCTGAAGAACTTAAAGTTGAGGTAATTATCACACATGTGAGACTGCCTTGATTGGTGACTTTGACGCCTAACTTACGACTTCACAAAAAGAGAGGGAGCTTATTTTGGTATGTTTTCATTAGCTTTACTGTCCCATAGCTGGGCAAAGTCCTCTTCCGAGAGCTTCCAGAAACTCTCTTCCAGGAACCAGCCCTCGCGGTACGCATCCTGGCACCCCATTCTGGGCCAGCCATAGCGGTGCCAATTGACTTATTTAATTTATGTTCACGTCGTATAGGATATAAAATAACAATTTAATACACAGTACACGGTCTACGTCAGTAACACTATCCGTTCCCCAAGGATTATCTTACATACAACAAAACCTACTCAAAAATGTATATCATCATTTAGGTGCATCCATTTCCGAGATGCCAACACACATACTCACCACTTTATTAGAAAGATAAGCCAATTTTATTCCTTTGGCTGTAGGTGTAACAATCTACGCCTACACTCTATAAATTGAAATGTCTTCATAATAAAAATATATATCTCTATTAGATGTTTAATTTATGAGAACAGTTTCAAACTAGTTTGAGACGTGGTCGAGTTTAGGCTACGTACAGATTGGGGCTCATTTTTATCGTGATCTATGTATAATGATTGTGTCTCGACGATTAGGTTCAGTCACCAAAAGAAATAAATAAGCAGGGTCGTCAGATATAGTTAGTTTTGTAAGAAGCCGATGGATTTTTTCGAATGTCATTTAATTTAATGAGTGGACTGTTTGATTTATATTAACTAATTTACATTTTATTCGAGAAAATACATCGGTTTTTTACTAAACCTCATTTAACTATCTTCAACGGCTGGTTATTTATCTCTTTTGGCGATGTTACTTGTTTTGGTGCAAGTCTTTCAGATTCGTTTGCTGTCTAGCGAAAGTGAGATTAATACATAATTTAAATAAATTAACTATTATTACTAGCTTTTGCCAGCGGCTTTATCTGCGTGGAACTTTCATCCCCTATTTAACTCCCTAAGGAGTTGAATTTCGAAAAATTCTTCCTTATCCCTTATCTAAATTTTAACGGAACCTCTGTGCGAAATACCAGCTTTCTAGATCCAAGGGTTTGGGCTGGGCGTGGATGAGTCAGTCAGTCAGGACTTTTCTTTTTGTTTATATAGACTAGCTTTTAACAGCGCTTCGCCCGCGCGGAACTTTCATCCCCTATTTAACTCCCTTAGGGGTTGAATTTCTAAAAATCCTTCCTTATTCCTTGTCTACATTATAAAGGGAACCTCTGTGCAAGATTTCAGCTTTTTAGGTCCAAAGGTTTGGGCTGGGCGTTGATGAGTCAGTCAATCAGTCAGTCAGGACTTTTCTTTTTATTTATATAGAATACATAATTTAAATAAATTAACCATTATTACTAGCTTTTGCCAGCGGCTTCGTCTGCGCGGAACTTTCATCCCCTATTTAACTCCCTTAGGAGTTGAATTTCGAAAAATTCTTCCTTATTCCTTGTCTACATTTTAACGGAACCTCTGTGCGAAATACCAGCTTTCTAGGTCCAAGGGTTTGGGCTGGGCGTGGATGAGTCAGTCAGTCAGTCAGGACTTTTCTTTTTATTTATATAGACTAGCTTTTAACAGCGCTTCGCCCGCGCGGAACTTTCATCCCCTATTTAACTCCCTTAGGGGTTGAATTTCTAAAAATCCTTCCTTATTCCTTGTCTACATTATAAAGGGAACCTCTGTGCAAGATTTCAGCTTTTTAGGTCCAAAGGTTTGGGCTGGGCGTTGATGAGTCAGTCAATCAGTCAGTCAGGACTTTTCTTTTTATTTATATAGATTGTATATTCTATTGACGAGCTACTAAATTATATTATAACGCGTACTGCACAGTATGCGTTATAATCAGATTTTAAGTAACAATTTGTCGCATCATCAAAGATTTTTGGGGAATTCTTCCTTTCAGCAAATACTACATACACTGTACTAACACTAATTTCTAAGTCGTGTGTATACTAACCAAATGGACTTTTCTTTTTGTTTACTATCAAAGCGTTTTTCACTCCTCTCATACTTCCGATCGCCGCAATACAAACATGCGATCTGCATCACCCTTTAGTCTCCAATGTGTGTTCGCCCTTAGCTATAAGTTGTATAAGGTTCAATTTCTGTTGTTATGTTTTTGACAATGGCTGGCTTACCAGCCTAACAAACAAACGAACCCGATTAGGAACTTTGTTTTTAATGTCTACGATTTATCTCCTACCACACACATTCTAGTACACCCATACCATTATGATCTACAAATGGTAGGTGGAAGTGGAACTAAAGTTCTGAACTACTACCCTGTTTGCGTTGAAATTCTAATGGATAGGTACTTAAGCACATTCAAATTCATGCTGAACTTTACTAGATAGTTCTAGGCTGAATAGAGGGTTTGTGGTCTCATAACACTGTTGTAATGGCGATTAAGGCCATCAAATAGTGTGGCTAGTCTATCTTCGTCTAGTGCCTCGTATATGTTAAATGGTATGTGCTGAGTTGTTATAGGATAGAATAGAAATACTCTTTATAATGCCCTCTATGCCGTAAAGCCTTTTGTTCAGGTATTAAATTCTGCTTACGTTTTTATTACTGTTTGATATTATTTATTATTATTATTTAATTTAGATTTAATTTGTTTTTTTTTTTATTTAGATTGCATTGATTTGATTTAATTTTAATTTAGTTGTAATTTAGTTTATTCTGATTTTAAATGTTACGTGTAACATAGTATAAAATACCTACCGTACCTGTTAACAAAATATGGATTATTGTTGTCCGAAATAAACGTTTTGATTTGATTTTAATGATTACTTACTAGCGGCTTGTCCCGGCTTAACACGGGTGGATATTTTTTTTTTAAACATTTCTAGCAATAAATGAAGCCTATGTTACTCAGGAATAATATATGTAACGGTGAAATAATTTTTGAAATCGGTCCTGTCGTTTTTGAGTTTATTCGTTACAGACATACAAATCTTTCCTCTTTATAATATTAGTGTAGACTAGGTTTTGCCAGCGGCTTCGCTCGCGTGGAAAATTATCCCACGGGAACGTACTTTCGGGATAAAAGCATCCAAAGTGTTATTTTAGGTTACAAACTATGTGTGCCAAATTTCATCCAAATCCGTTTAGACGTTTTAGCGTGATTGAGTAACAAATATCCAAACATCTATACAGGGTGTTTGGCGCCATGGACCGACACAAATTTTTTGGGGGGTTGGCAGGGTCATTTGCGAGGTTTCACCCAAAGACCCCTTGTTCTAAGTTTATATGTTTAGATGATTGGATATTTAGATATATATCTAATTATCGAATCATCTACAATTATAATATTAGTCAGATGTGAAAGTTTTTTTTTTTTTTTTTAAACATACAAACTTTCACATCCGACTAATATTATAATTGTGAAAGTTTGTTTGTTTAGATCAATTTAGTTATTGCATTCTTAAAATGTGAGCTTAGGTGGTAGGTTTACAAAGACCTGACCGTACAGAACCCTGTCGTTCACAGCAAGGTAGAATGCAGAATTTGATGACACTGTAACGGCACTACAAATAAAAATACTTCGCAACAAATATCGAAAAGCACAAAAAGAACAGTGGCGCCATCTACAATGCCACAGGCGAACTATTCTTAGAAATTCTACATCGCGCAATCAGAGTTTACCACAACACTCGAATATATAAAAATATCCCGACATCAACTTTCGGGCAGTTGCCCGGACCAGACACAATACCCGTCTGGTCGGAGGATCCTCCTTTACCATCATAAGTATGAGTGAACTTTACACCCTGTTCCTCATACCTCTATAACACTATTGGACGAACACACAAACGTATTATTTAGGCGCTGGCAGCACAATACTGCCATAGTAAACGATGAAATAGTACGCTCTAGGCATTAGGTGTCATCATATAAATTGTAGCGGATTTTCCATCGAAACATTTGCTGTGGTGTAATCAACAATGCAGGCTTACTAGGTAGTAATGAATGAGAATGTTTAGCGTTATTGGTAATTTTACTAAAAGGTATGTTATACAGGATAAGTTTTTAATCAGTGCGCTAACTGTAACCATGAATTCAGTATATCATTCAGCGCAGAATATTATTGACGGTTATTAAAAAAAAAATCAGCTGTTCCATACATTTTGACCGCGTATATAGGTATTGCACTTGAAACAGCTGATTTATTTTTGTATAATCGACGAAAAATTTCTACGCTAGGGGCTTCTAGAATTATATGCTGATTTCATGGTTACAGTTTGCGCACTGGTAAAAAATGTACCCTGTATATGTTTGGTTTTGTGTTTGACCACGGTCGCTTGGACGTAAAAACACCACGGCAGGATTTTTGCACACTTGATTTTCAACTCTCATTGTTTAACCGAGAATTGAAAATCCATTAAAGTGCATCCCAGCTCGTCGTAAGAACACACTGTTAGATTTTCAACGGTGTGATTTTACTTATCAAGACGTAAAGCCGGTCCCGGCTCGGCTGTCATTCGTGTATCTTTGACAGTCGTTACGGATTGTCAGAAGGCTCAGAAACCCGAAAGTCTGACAACCAGTCTTACCAAGGGTATCGTGTTCAAAGTCAAAGCATTTATTTCAAATAGGCATTTAAAAGGCACTTTTGAACGCCAACATTTACATTAAAATAGAATTGATTCTAGTCGCCCCTTCCAAAATGTAGTTTCGTATGGAGAAGAATGGGTAAGAAACTCCACCGTTACTCTTTTAAAATGTTTAAGTACAATATTTAGCATTCATTTATTTTATAATTATGTGAGAAAACGGTGCACCCAGAATAAAATTACCAAACCAAAATGGGTGAAAAGAATGAAATTGAAGCAATTATAAATTAATTAATTTTATGATAGATACCATGGTGCTCACATACCTATTTACAAAACATTGTAAAAGTAAGTATACGATTTTCCTAGAATATTAACAATAAGTCAGTGTGCGAGTTAAAGAAATCAATGTCAAAAATATAATTAATTATAAAATTAAATTAGCAACCAGTTTGATTTTGTCTAGACTCTAGATTGTCCTATGGAGTCTCATATCTGGGCTGGGTGGAGGTCAGGTAGGCAAACGCTCCATGTAAAACACTGGTATTCAGTTGCATTGGTTAGACTGGAAGCTGACCCCAACATAGTTGGGATAAGGATAAGCAGATGATGATGGAATTAAATATCATGGTCCTCATCGAACGCTTTCCATCAGGCGTGATCGAAGTCAACATGAGGCCCTTTCAACAGCATTTTACGCCTGTAATGTTCCCACTGCTGGGACACAGGCTTTCTTTCTGTGAGAGGGAGTCGGCCGTAATCCACCACGAGGGCCCAGTGCGTATTGGCGGATGACACATGTCTTTGAATTTTTTGTATCAGAACGTCCGATTTACTGACGATGTTTCCCTTCATCGTTTTGTGAGCAGTGGTGATTAAATCATTAAATCATTATTATAGACAAAGTAAAGTACCTGCTTAGGTTCGAACCCATGACCTGCTCCCCCCCGAGTGGGTTCCCGCATTGTCGTTGCGGGGGGGCTCAGTAACCGTGGATGCCGGCCACGGTGAAGCCAAGAGGAACCCAAAGGTGGGGCCGCTCGTCAGGGCTTTTGCCTCAAAGCCGACGACGTAGCGGCCAAAAAGTAGGTTGCGGTGAGGTGCACCGCAACTGAGGTGGGCCGCGATGTCGAATGGGAGGCATCGCGGCTGAGGGTTACGGGCTGCGGTAGAGGAGGAGTGCCGGTGCTTCTGAGCAGCGCTCTTCCCTTCCGTGGCCTGGACGGGGCCGCCACCGTTTGATGGCGGACGCGGTGGGGCCGCAGGGGAAGAGGAGTGTCGGTATAGCGTTAGCCGCTCTCCCTATCCTCTGCGGCCGAAAAGTGGTAGACGATACGGCGCGTTGTGTTCCACACGCGCGCCGTCAAAGATGTCAGCAACCACCGATGGGGTCCGCAAGGGCCGATGCCTGCCAGGGGTGCGGGTTTGTTCGAAAGAGACACCACAGCCCCTGGCATACGGGCTACTGAGGGAACACGGGTGGGTTTTAGTCAGTAAAAGTCTGACACGCCCTCCTGCTCTACTCAGCAGGAGAAGTCATTTGATGATTTCCCACCCAAAAAAAAAAAAAAAAAAAAAAACCCATGACCTGCTCCGTAAGTCGCGGCCGTTACCACTGGGCCATAATTCAGCAATAAAAAAATGACTAATACATTTTAGATCACTTTTAAGCACTCATTTAGGTAACCTACATAACATTTTATTACAAAACCACAAAACTGATTTAATAGTACCTATTTTGTGACTTTTATAATCCAACCTATAAATTGGTTTAATACCTCCTTTGTACATGGGAGGTATAATCTTTTATGGGAAACTTTTCTATAGAATATTGTCGTGTCGATGGTATCATAAATAAGTGGAGTTATTTATGATAACTAAATTTTAAGTTAAGATGTCTCAATATATTGAGTGGGCTATTTAGTGAGCTATTTAGGTTTGTAGGTGGATACTTACAGTCAGTCTCACACATATTACACATGAAGCCAACTGGTGGGGTCCGCAAGGGCCTCTGCTTGCCATAGGGTCGGGTTGTCCGAAAGAGATACCGTCGCCCCAAGCACAGGCAACTGAGGGAACACGGGTGGGTTTTAGTCAGTAAAAGTCTGACACGCCCTCCTGCTCCACCCAGAGCCGGAGAAGTTATTTGATGATAACCAAACCTCGAAAAAATCCGTCATCATCTGTTCAGCCGAAGAATGTCCACTACACTGTATATAAGGTCTTCCAGAAGCACCGCCACTTTGACCGGTTCTGTGCTTCCTGCATCCAGGAGAACTAAGGAAACCGATATAGCCTGAAGAATTGTCAAACTTATGTGGCAGTGGGCAGTGCACATTGCTCGCAGAACAGACGGCAGATGGGGCCGAAAGGTTCTGAAGTGTCGACCGCGTACCGGAAAACGTACAGTTGGAAGGCCTCTCACAAGGTGTCGACGGCGCGTTGTGTTCCACGCGCGCCTCAAAGAGATGTCAGCACAAACCGATGGGGCCCGCAAGGGCCGATGCCTGCCAGGGGTGCGGGTTTGTTCGAAAGACCGCCACCCCTGGCATACAGGCAACTGAGGGAACACGGGTGGGTTTTAGTCAGTAAAAGTCTGACACGCCCTCCTGCTCCACCCAGAGCGGGAGAAGTTATTTGATGATTTCCCAACCAAAAAAAAAAACAAAGAGGCCTCTCACAAGGTGGACCGATGCCCTCGTGATTGTGTGCCTAATTTTAAGCATTACCTTTGAATATATTTTTCTGTTCCTTTCTTCTTGTCTGTTCATATGTGTATGCATAAACCGGACTTAATATTATAAATGTGTCTTTTTTTAATGTTTGTTTGTCACGCAAAGATGGCCGAATGGATTTGGATGAAATTTGGCACACAGATAGTTTATTACCTGGATTAACACAAATGATACTTATACTTACCCGGTAGTACGTTTCCGTGGGATAATTTCCGACCTCCACGGGAGCGAAACCGCTGGCTAAAACTAGTTTTGTATAAAGATAATATCAAATAATGATAATGTCAAATGTGTTAAAAAAAATCTACTGAAATTCGTAATTCCAACACAAGTTTAAGTGTCGCCAAGGTCCCTCTTTCTAATAAAATTTGTATTACAAATAGCTCATTTTAGTTCTCGAAAATAGTCCCAATAGTAAACCATTAATTCTAATTGTCACATAATTCTTGTTTGTCTCAACCACTGAAACTATTTTAATTTAAAATTAATACCAAAAGTACCAAACCGAAATTCCAATCAAAATTCGAAAATGAAGCAATAAAGTAAATATTCGAAATGAACTTAACTATTTCTAAGGGAAAACCGAAATGAACTACTATTTCTAAATTAAACTATTCCATTTATTTGTAGGTGTATTCGGTGAAACATTAATTACATTTTAGATCTGGATACTAACTGTCGTGTAATTAACACGTTTCTAGGACAGCTCATGAAATATGTAGGTATCTACAGACCACGTGGATTTTGTGGCTTTAAAGTAAGCGATAGTAAATGCTCTTGGCATTAAAAACGCTTTGCTTCTGCCCTCGGCTTCGTTCGCGCCAAATTTCGATGTAACGTGATGTTATATAGCTTATAGCTTTCCTCGATAAATTGCTTATCCAATGCAAAAATGTTTTTTCAAATTCGATCGGAAGTTCCGGATATTAACGCGTTCAACCAAAGAAACTCTTAAGCTTTAAAATATTGTTAGTACAGATTTACTATTTCTACGAAGTTTTCATAGAAATTGTTCCGGCAGCGTCGCGTCGAGCCTGTCTGCGGGAGCCTTCAATCGAAAATGCTCTGTGAAACTATCATCATCATCATCAGCCTAGCCTTTTCCCAACTATGTTGGGGTCGGCTTCCAGTCTAACCGGATGCAGCTGAATACCAGTATTTTACATGGAGCGACTGCCTATCTAACCTCCACAACCCAGTGACTGGGTAATACGATACCCCTTGGTAAGACTGGTTGTCAGACTTTCGGGCTTCTGACGACCCGTAACGACTGTCAAAGATCCACAAATGACAGCCGGGACCAACAGCTTAACGTGCTTTCCGAGGCACGGAGGGGAGGGGTCTTGGTATGTAAAGATGGTCACCCATCCACGGACCAACCGCGGCAAGCGTAGCTTAACCTGATCGATCGACCCGCGCAGCTATTGTTACTTAGCCACAAGCCCCTCTGCTCTGTGAAACTATCTAATTAAAAAAAAAATTACCAAATCAAAAAACCCGACTGCCTTAAAGTGAAATTTTATTAGAGATTGAAACAAGAATCTGTTTTTAAAAAGATGACTATTAGACTGAATACTATATTTCATCATATGTTTAACAATAAAGACCTTTATTGCCTCCGACTGCATGAGATTGCAGTCATCCTTTTAAAAACAGATTCTTGTTTCAATCTTTTTTAATTAAATTTCACTAAAAGGCAGTCGGGTTTTTAGATTTTATTTTTTATTTCACTTTCTTAGTTAATATAATTTTTTTTTCCGTTAATGAGACCTATTTATGAAACCCTTTGTTTTGATACCCCACTCAATAGGGTTTGAGAAAAAAAAAAAAAAGAAGACACTAAATGGCGCCAAAAATCGGCCGTTTTTGTTTTTTACAAGTGTCACTCTCACAATTAAGACGAATATAACGGCACCTCTGAAGCTGAAATCGATCTAGCCGCTTAGGCTACAGAGCGTTATAAAGAAATGAACATATATACATACACTCGAAAAACGTAACCCTCCTTCTGGCGCAGTCGGGTAAAAGATATCTTAACATTTTCAGACCAATGAGAAGACGAAATATTTCTATAATAATTTTCATTCAATGTTAACTAGATTATCCAGAAAAAAAAAATACTTGCTAGATGTTTCAATTATACCTATAGGTATATTTGTCAACATATTTAATTTTATATGTTAATTAATGTAAATGGCACTGGGCCGGCCATATTAGCCGTATAACCGATGACCCTTGGGGTAAATGTGTTCTTGACTGAAGACCGCCAATCGGCAAACGGACTCAGGACGCCTTCAGGCTAGGTGGAGCGACGATCTTCGCAGAGAATCGAGCTGAATCGCGTGCAGCTGGAGAGGCCTATGTCCAGCAGTGGACTGCTGTAGGCTTATGATGATGATGAGTTATTGAAATAGAGGTTGTACTGTTTTAATGTACTATAATTAAACAAATAAGTCTAGACAGTTGTATACATCATTGTTTTGACTATTGAGGCCATGGCCTCAAAAGTCAAAACAATAATGTATACAACTATAACATTGGCGAGTTCCATAATGAAAGGACAATTTGGTTCCATTTTGTGGCCTAGGCCAGCCGCTATACAGGCCGCGAGATTATATATTATAAAATTGTAATTCTTATTAGTGAACATTTTCCAAGTAAGTTCTAAGTTACATCGAACAAATAAATAGAAATTGTGCAAATTCTTGGATTTCGCGCGTGAATTTTGGTTTACACATCTCAACACCTACAATTAAACAGCAACACACTTAAATTATCTTGTATGATTTGTGTATTTTCATTGAGTAAATTGCTTTTGATATTATGAAGCTTAAGTAAACACTTAACAGCTATTTTACAGACCATGGTTTAAGCGTTATACGATTCAACGCAGCCATTGCAAGGAGCCTGATGTAAATATTCCGTGCCTTTAATTCAAATAATAATTTATGCTCATGTTCTTTTGCGCGTCCTGGCTATACAGCTTGTACCACAAATGTTTGCAGGGGTGGCCCAGATGAAACGGTGTAAGAAAACATAGTGAGGAAAGCATGTTCTAGAACCGAAACATTCAAAGAAAAGTGTCATCTACTAAACCGCAATGGGCCCGCGTGGTTGACGGCCCACTCTCTCTTACCGAGAGCTTTCTTTTTTAATCGGCCTATGATATTCCCACTGCTGGGGAGCAGTGGGAATATCATAGGCCGATTATGCATGGAACAGAACATGACTTTTTCGTGATTATGATGTTGTTGATACCATGGAGAAAGCAGTTCAGTTTGATGGTCTGAATTACATCCTTATAATTATGACCACGCATTTCTAATAAAGTATAATAAGTATTTAGCTAAAATTACAATCACCCGTGCTGGCTGAATAAATCTTGAATATTTTGTGGCCTTATCAATCACAGCCTTAGAATTATGACCACGCATTTCTAATACAGTTTAATAAGTATTTAACTGAAATTACAATCACCCGTGCTGGCTGAATAAATCTTGAATATTTTGTGGCCTTATCAAACTGTGATGGTATCAACAGTCCACTTGTTACAAAAATAATTATTTTAACTTTTACTACTATAAAAACGTACCGTATTATAATGCCTCGTTATTTTAGGGCCTCTTTAAAACGTTAGTACTTACCTATAAGTATACGGCTATGGCTTTGGCCTTTGGAAGTGTTGGCTCTTGATCCACTATACTAAGGTTTTACATTTACAGAGGCCAGACCTGAGGGCTCAAAATTGTATTAGCAGCAAGCAGTTACATACTAAATAAATTTTATACTCATATAAACACATTTAAGATCCACAAAAATAATTTTCCAAGTAAAAATTAATGCGAACAGTGTACTGTTTGTTCCCATACTAATGAAAAACCATTGTATCACATGGATATATAAGAAAGTAAATCGGGATTTGCTTATATCACGATTTATTTCGGGGCCTCCTTCTACTATAGCACAGGCCTCACATCTTCACACAACTTATTTTTTTGCCAATAATATTTTATCATACAAAGGCCATAAATAATCCTGATCAATTTTGTGGCGGTGAAACCGCGATAGTCCAGGCCACAGCCTTATAGCCACAACAAAATGGCGGCGTTGTACCCTGCGACGCGTGAAAAAGCAATTAAAATAAAATAACTTTCCCTTGTAATTTGTTTGAATTTAACTGGTAATAACTCAAAAGAACAGGAGTATTTACTTTATCCAGGCTTCTGTTTGTTGGCATTAGGAATTATTGGCTTCAGTGGGTAATTTTGGGTAAAAGGTCGGGTTATTTTAACTTACGTTCTGGTTGGTAGCTCGGTAAATCATTGACCTATCGTTGTATACAGTTGAGCTAATTTAACTGGACCTTAGACCTACTTTACTTTTTTTACTTTACCATTCCTAAACGGGATTCACTAGATTGACTCCAGAACCAAGTAGCAAGATGGTGAAGGGCGGGCGTTTCGAAGGCTGTCATAAGCAGGTATAGAGGTATGAGGAACAGGGTGTAAAGTTAGAAAGAAAGAAAAAGTATTTATTGTGACTCGCTCAGGAAGATCACATATTAAAATAAACTAGTACAAAAATTATAAAAAAAAAACAAACAAATTTCTTGAGAGTAAAAACTATTAAAAATAAAACAGAAAGTCCTGCACGAGGCCAAAAGGCTCCTACCTCAGCATAATGCTGCGACATTTAAAAAGTGTCGCAGCGCTGGTATTCTGGTAGGGTCCGAGCGATGTGTGTGAAGTTCTTTCATACTCTATGGGAAAGGGAGGATCCTCCGACCAGACGGGTGTTGTGTCTGGTATACACAACATCCCGACGGTTGATGTCGGGATGTTGTGTATACAGGATAATTTTTAACCAGTGCGTATACTGTAACCATGATTTCAGCATATCACTCTAGATCCCCAGTGCAGAAATTTTTCGTCGGTTATACCAAAATAAATCAGCTGTTTTATAGAAAATTGCAATACCTACGCGGTCAAAATATATGGAACAGCTGATTTTGCTTCAAAAATTTCTGCGATGTGGGTCTAGAATGATATGTTGATTTCATGGTTTCAGTTTGCGTACTCGTTCAAAAAAAAAACTGTTAGCAATTACGTGTGTTTTTTAAATCGTCAATACAGGATTTCACATTGGGTCCTTGGGTCCTGATTGCTCTCGGTAAAAAATGATAAACGAGCGATCTATATAAAAATATAAAATATTAAAAAAAAATCAGCTGTTCCATACATTTTGACCGCGTAGGTATTGCACTTTTCTATGAAACGGCAGATTTTTTTTGTATAACTAACGCAACATTTCTACGCTTGGGGTCTAGAATGATATGCTGATTTCATGTTTACAGTTTGCGCACTGGTTAAAAATGTATCCTGTAAAAGCTTAGATTTTTCTTCATTTTATTTCGAAAGGAGTTTCTGGCTAAATGTCGATGGAAGGTTAAGCTGCGGTTGTCGCGGTCAGTTTGTGGATGGGTATCATATCCAGACCACTCCTTGCCAAAAAAATCAGCGGTTGTGTTTCTATGAAACAGCAGTTTTTTTTTTTTGTATAAACAACGAAAAAATTCTACGCTTATTGGGTCTAAAACGATACCTATGCTAAATTAATGGTCACAGTTGTCGCACTGGTTAGAAATTTACCCAGTATAAGTTGGCCTCTTATTCTATTGAAACTCCGTACTACGCTAGGCCAGCTCAAGAAGTAAGTGTTGCCACTGACCTGTAGCTTACTGTATCTCCTTTAAACAATTTTATTTTGCGTCCCAATTTCAGCTCTTTGATTGAAGGATCAAAGAAGCCTGTTGCACGTGTCTGACTGTTTCAAAAACACGGCACGAATAGTTCCCTCAACTTTTCTTGTACGTGAAGCGAATACAGCCTAGTTCTGGTGAAAATACTGGGCCTTTTGTCTAAAAGCTTCTTCATACAGGCGCGACGTGATACTCGTAGAACAATTTCTACGAAAATTTCATGAAGATTGTTCTACAAGTGTCTCGTCGCGCCTGTTTGAAGAAGACTTAAAGCTAAATATACTACAATTCTGGTTGGAAAAAAGACCGATTCGGAAGGTCTTTTTCGTCGAAAACCAACGTGATTTCTTGAAGAAAATACCTTAGTCACAAAAAATTATAAAATAAAAATCCGCACAATATCTTTAAAAGTAACACACATGCCTTTAAATCCTGCCCACCCCCGAATAACAACTCAACGACCTCATAAACTGGCAAAACAGCGAAATATCCTAAAAAAACAACTTTAATACCGTCCACAAAAGTATAAAATGTATGAAAACCGCCATCTTTATAACCTAAAACGTAAACGGGGCCCCTAAATCAGCTCGTTCGCATATAATATAATCAAAAAGGTCTCGCTCTCATGAATTTTCACCACAAAAAAATATGAATCCCATTCAACACAAGAATTAACAGAATTCCGGACACAATTCCTGGTGGCATAAGACAGGGGAATCCAGAAGTATCGTTGGAGTTACGTAGCTTCGTAAAATGAGGATTGCAAAAAAAAAAAAGTGTAAAAATTAGAAGTGTGTGTCAACATGAATGATCCCTTTTCCCAACTATACTTCATTTGACATAAGATTAGACATTTAAAAACACTTTTTTACAGTCGGTTCAACCGATTTTGCCTTCTATTCCGTAGGAATAAGGATGACATTAAATGCAGAAAAGTGGTTACCATACCAACTGTTTACTCCAGATGCCATTTATCATGATTCCAATGCAATAGAGGTCAAAATCTGTTGAACGGACTGTAAAAAAAGGTTTATTACATTGTCTGTTCTTATTTCAAACGCAGTAGGTATAATATGTATGTTGGGGTCAGCTTCAAATTTAACAGTATGCAGCTGAACTTACATGGAGCGACTGCATATATGTGACCTCCACAACCCAGTTATTGGACACAAAAGTGTTCTTGGTGTTTCTTGTCTGTTTATTTCCAGAGGAACCTACTACGTTTTGGAATGGGCAACTTTATCTTTCTGACTGACCCATCGTCCTTGCTAATTCAAAAGTCCCTGAAATTTTTGTATTTCAAAAGCAATGCCTTTTTATTTTTTTGGGTGGGAAATCATCAAATGACTTCTCCTGCTGAGTAGAGCAGGAGGGCGTGTCAGACTTTTACTGACTAAAACCCACCCGTGTTCCCTCAGTAGCCCGTATGCCAGGGGCTGTGGTATCTCTTTCGAACAAACCCACACCCCTGGCAGGCATCGGCCCTTGCGGACCCCACCAGTGGTTGCTGACATCTTTGACGGCGCGCGTGTGGAACACAACGCGCCGTCCCGTCTACCACTTTTCGGCCGCAGGGGATAGGGAGATCGGCTGACGCTATACCGACACTCCTCTTCCCCTGCGGCCCTACCGCGTCCGCCATCAAACGGTGGCGGCCCCGTCCAGGCCACGGAAGGGAAGAGCGCTGCTCAGAAGCACCCGGCACTCTTCCTCTACCGCAGCCCGTAACCATCAGCCGCGATGCCTCCCATTCGACATCGCGGCCCACCTCAGTTGCGGTGCACCTCACCGCAACCTACTTTTTGGCCGCTACGTCAATGGCTTGAAGGCAAAAGCCCTGACGAGCGGCCCCACCTTTGGGTTCCTCTTGGCTTCACCGTGGCTGGAATCCACGGTTACTGAGCCCCCCCGCAACGACAATGCGGGAACCCACTCGGGGGGGAAAATAAATGCCTTGAGTTTTTGTTTCGAGATTTGGCAAATTAGCTATTACTGCTGCCAATCTGAACATGCAAAACCCTCTTAAAAATACTATAAGTAGATCATCTTTGTAAAGAAAGTAACAAACAAAATACATGCATTTTTGCACTCGCCAATTTCGAGTTTTATAATCTTTAAAAGGTGGGATACGGCTCAGATTGAACTTAAAATAGAAATGGCAATCAGAACCATTAAAAAAATGTCTTTATTTGATTCCCATTTTAAACTTTTTGATAAGCAATTTTGTGCGACCGTCTTCACGAAGCTCCTAAAATAGGTCCACTTATGGAGGCAGTCCGCGATAATTTTATTTTTACTTATTTTGCATACATATAGCAAGTAGGTCAGTGCAGGTTGTATGTTGATTAAAATACGTTTCGCGACCGTTACAAAAACGGTTTTACAGAATTTTAATCTTTGAAATCATCGATACAACCCTAACTTCATAATATAGTCCCATTACATGACTATTTCGTCATAAATCATATTCGGCAAAACACATAGGAATACTTCCACTTAAACTCAACTGGCCTAAAAGGTTTTTCTTCATGTACAGTTCCTTCGAACCATTTTTTGAAATAAGAACATAACAGAAATCGAAACAGGTAGAGTTCTTTTTACAAAACTGTCAACTGGTAGTCCGGTGCTAAGTTGTCACTTTTGTATTAAGAACTTTACCGAATTCGAAATTAAGTTAGAAATACAAAAACTGGCTCAGTAGAATTGCTAGAACTAAAGTTAGATTGCTTTTTGTAATAAGACTTACAAGCTTTCATACTTTTTTATAGTAACTTACACAAAGTTTACCTACCTCATTGATCTGTGTAGCAACCCGGATTGTCTATGGTATCAGAATGGCATAAGCGCGGATTATGCACGTAGTTATTTTAACGAGGAGCCGTGAAGATAAATAACTTGATTTTTTTGTTTACATTCCGATTGAGTAACATTGAAAAATTCGACGAAGATTTTTCCTTCGAAAAAAGATGTCGGAATAATTATAATTACGTGTCTTTCAATGCTCAAAGCAGCCAACTACTACGGTTAATAATAACGGTAAAGTCTATTCAAATCCCTGTTTCCAAATGATTTGATTTTCGTTTAAACGAACATCAACTTTAAAACAGTGTCATAAAGTTTGTTCCAGAATGACTACTACTATTGAAAGATTCTTTACAAATTTTTAAAGTACCTGCACCCTAATTGCGTAACTCACGATTCATCATAATCTGTATCGTTTTGAAACGGATTGTTAAACCATTGCTTCATATGTTCGAAAAATGTGTCTGTTCGACAACATAAATAACGCAATGAATATTGTTTAACTGTGAAGACGAAACCAATTATGATCAATCGTGAGTTACGCAATTAGGGTGCTGGTTTAAAAAATATCGTAGGTATTTGATAACATGTGAAAAACTTAATCGCGAATGGCGTATGCTTACTCGTACTTATTTCTCCCTTTATTTCTTGTGTCGTCATAAGCTATACGAGAATAGCTCGTTTCTTGCTAATAAGACAAACCAATTAAAAAGGTAATGGCAGGAACGCTAACTGAAATTGAAAATACTCCATTACTGCACTTTACAATTTGTCCTCCAACCGCTTTGCTTTGTTATCTAATAAAACTTGGAATTACTTAATAACCGCAGGTTTGTTTAAGTCTACTGCAGAAGTTATTGTAAAGTCGAAGAAATGAATTGTTTATCAAATTGTCGACAAGGTTAAATTGTCCGTATATTCGAATTACAACTGTCATTTTTTGACAGTTGTGAAATCTAACATCGTTGCTAATAGACATTTAGCGAATTACTTCCAAATATCAAACCACTGTCTCAGTTTTATATGCTGGTGGAATTAACATACAAAAGACGTTTTGCCACACCGCATTTCCTATTAATAAAAACACCATCAAACTTATCCCACCGCATATAATCTGTTTCGCGGCACGTCAGCGACATCAAAATGGAGTAAACGCGGGATTATGCACGTCCGCCATTTTAACGGGCTGTTCTAAATTTAAAAGTCTTCATTCTTTATTCAAAAATGTTTCTTTTGTCAGATAATTGGGCGTGACTGTGCTAAATCGGCGCGTCTTAGTCATTTGCCAATAACTTTAAGCCGATTTGGCTTATAGAATGTCGTATAAATCTCTTTAGCAATGTATTTAGCACGGAGGAATCCTTTGAAGGGTATGCCGCTTTTTAGGGGAATAAAATTGGAGTTAAGTTTTAAAACTAGTTTAATTTTTGGGTTTTTTACCAGACTACAGCGAAGCAAAAAAGAAGGTTCACGTCTGTATATTGGTATGTATGTATATGCATGTTCATCTGTTCACATCATAACTTGTAAACTACCTACTTATCATAATTTGACAAATGAGGTACCTATTGTTGGAAACATATTGATCGTGCACTGGTTGAACATGTGATGTAACATTGAATCTCAGATTATAAAATAAAGGCAGATAGACCGCGCGGAACACCAAGAGTGAGGCCAAGAAACTAAATACTAAAGCGTCGCATTTTTATGTAACATAAATATAATGCGACGCTTTAGTTTTTTTTTTTTGTTTAGATTATAATACAAAGGCAGATAGATCGCGCGGAACACCCAAGAGTCATAAAAACAAATTCTAAAGCCTCGCATTATATACAATGCGACGCGGACGGTTTAGTATTTGGTTTTTTGGCTGCACTCTGGTGTTCCGCGCGGTCTATCTGCCTTTGTTTTATAATCTGAGTATTGAATATAGTGCCCTCTAGATGACATACAGTGACAAATTAACAAAAAATATATAACATACGACCCCGGCTTACGAGAATATTTTCTTGTTAGTTTAGAGCGAGCGCGCGCGTGAGCGTGTTTTATTTTTTGAACTATTTTGAAACATCATCATGTGCCTAGCCTTTCCTATGTTGGATTCAGCTTCCTATCTAACCGGCTGTAGCTAAATACCAGTGTCTTAGACGGAGCGGCTCCTTACTGGGTAACTGGCTTGATAGACGTGCTGTCAGACTTTTGGGGTTCTGACTACGACAAAGATTTTTTGTTTTGTGAATGGCATCTTGCAGGTCAAACTAGATGGTTGTCGGCTGCTTAACCGGACTTACCTGTCGGTGCCTCAATATATTAAGAACTCCACATACTCAGCCTATAAACTTTCCTACTGCTGGGACACAGGCCTCCTCTCCGTGAGAGGGAGTGGGCCGTAATCCACCACGAGGGCCCAGTGCGGGTTGGTAGATGTCACATGTCTTCGAATTTTTTGGCTCTAGGACATGCCGGTTTCCTCACGATGTTTTCCTTCACTGTTTTGAGAGTAGTGGTGATTAAATTATTTATACAAAGTAATGCGCCTAGGTTCGAACGCACGACCTACAAACTCGTAAGTCGTGGCCGTTACCACTGGGCCACCACTGCTCTGCTCCTTAAGGCCTCCAACCACTACTTAAAAAGCTAAGCGACTGCACGCTATGGGCACCGCCTGTGGGTACGGACCTCGGCTGAGGGCATCGCTGGGGGAGGGCGGGCAGCAAGGGACGAGTTGGACCGGAATTATTTTGGGACGAATTTAAAACTACAACCTCAGAAGCTCGGGCTGGCTCGAGCAAGAGTCTGGGCACTGATAAAGATCTTCGAATGACAGGCATTAAAGAAAAAAAGCGTCCAAGTGCGAGTCGGACTCGCCCATGAAGGGTTCCGTAGTAGCAAGTAACATAATACGGTTTATGACGTATAAAAAAAACTACTTACTAGATCTCGTTCAAACCAATTTTCGGTGGAAGTTTTCATGGTAATTTACATTTTTTTAATTTTATCATCCTTTTATTTTAGAAGTTACACACATTTTACCACTTTGGAAGTGTCTCTCGGGCAAACTATTTAGTTTAGAAAAAAATGATAACAGAAACCTCAATATCATTTTTGAAGACCTATCCATAGATACCCCACACGTACGGGTTTGATGATTTTTTTTCTTTGAGTTTCAGTTTATTGTAACAGTCAAAATTTATTGTTTTCTTTTTCTATTTTTGTGTGAAAATCTTAATGCGGTTCACAGACTACATCTATGTACTTACCAAGTTTCAACAGCATAGTTCTTATAGTTTCGGAAAAAAGTGGCTGTGACATACGGACGGACAGACAGACAGACATGACGAATCCATAAGGGTTCCGTTTTCTGCCATTTGGCTACGGAACCCTAAAAATATATTTTATGCTACTCTTTATGACGTTTTTTCGTCTAATAAACAGAGATCTTATTATTTTTGTCTCAAATTCAGTCCAGTTCAGCGCCGAAGTATTCTATCAGAGGTATCAAAGTCTTATCATTATTACTTTTTCATCTATCTAGGCGTTTCCACCCGTCTGAGCACATTGATGCTCAAATAATAGATTTAATGTGACAAATATCTGACATCAATTTTCGGTAGGTCTCTGTTTTTGAAGACACTTTTTTTTTTTGTTATAATGTTGGAAAAGTAGTGTTGATTAATTGCAGGGTAAAAGATTATCATCTTCATCATTTCAGCTGAAAGATCTCCACAACTGGATATGTGCTTCTCGCATCCAGCTTCATCAGGTCATCGGTCGACGTTGTTAGAGTAATTCCACCTCTAGTCTCCCAGTACGCGATCGCCACACCAGAACCTTTCGGCCCCATCGGCCATCTGTTCTGCGAGCAATGTGCCCTGCCCACTGCCACTTCAGTTTGGCAATTATTTGTTATAAGTCAGTTACCTTGGTCCTCCTACGGATCTCTTAATTTCCGAAACGATCGCGTAGGGAAACTCCCAGCATAGCCCTCTCCATTGCCCTTTGGGTGACTCTTAGCCTTCCTATGAGGCTCTGGTGTAAAAGATACAAGTACCTAATACAATACAAACCTGTTGGAGTAAAATGTGCAGGGTAAAATAAAATTAGCTAGCGAAACTCGAGTATCGATATCTAAAGACAAAAAAATAAATTTTGATTATTTTAGGATTTATGACTAACAGCAAGTGTTGACTATTCTAAACTCATAATGACACGACCTTTACGGAGTTTCGCTGCCTAATTTAATTTGTTTTTATATATTTGTATTAACTTTAAAATTACAATTGACGTTTTGGTTTCAAAGTATGCACATACATACATAATCAGCCTATAATGTTCCCACTGCTGGGACATAGGCCTCCTCTCTGTGAGAGTGGGCCGTAATCCACCACGCGGTCCCAATGCGGGTTGGTTACTGAAACTAGGCATAGTCTGTATCTATAAATCACACAATATCGAGTAAGTAGGCTACCTCTTCCGCAACTTTTATACCCGTCAGAAAACCACAAATTAAAAAACGAACAATGAAGGGAAAATTAAAAAAAAACCCTGCGGCACCTTTGCAAGTCAAGCCACTCAACAATATAAATTGAAACTATGTATAATTAATGAATAACGTAAAAGTTATGGCCTAGGCTTACTGTAATTATTAATTCAAAGTGTTTTGTAATTAGAAAAACAAATAAAACGGGCGGACGGGGAACTAATCATTGTTCGTGGGTTGGTGTAAGTTAGGAGAGGTTTTCGGGGAGAAGACCGGTCCTTACTGACGGCGCGCGTTCACGAACATGATGTATGGATCAGCACGATTCAGCTTATCCATTTTGAAGGAAGCTAAATGATCCAACACACGCGCCACCGCAGTGAGACACTTGAGTGAGCGTGACATACTATCAAATGCACAGGCACATTCAAGTCTTTTATAGACTTGAATGTGCCTGTGCATTTAACATAAAATGGTATGATGATTTAAAAATACATGTGAAGTAATTAAAAAAAAACAAACGACTATCAAAAAAATATATATTATATTAATTTATATTATACATGCCACGTTAACAACAGTGAATACTTCCTGTGCCAGAACATCATCAAGATACGCAAATTGGATTAAATACGTGTATCGTCGAAGTTAACGCAAAAACTACCTAATTTATTTGGGCCCATTCCTAAGGCATAACCTATCTATAATGCCGGAGATATCGGGGAACATAAATACATACATTCTAGAAAAATAAAACATTCAGACGATTGAGAGCCTCCTCTTTTTATTATTAACACGCTTTTATTAGATTCACCTGTATGTTGGTAAGCATGTTTGTTTGTAACCGACTCCTTTGGACTTGATTTTGACCCACTTTAAACGGTCAGATTTCATTTAAACTTTGTAGACTTATCGAGGACCGATGACAATTCAATAATTAAAAAAAAAAAAAGAAAAAACTGAAAAATCACTCTTTTGTAGTTAGCAGATCTAAAAAATAGAAAATAAATTGAAAGAAAAACACGATTTAAAAACAAATGAAAAGATCAGAAAATTATTTGAAAAAAGCGTGGGGTGCTTTTTGAGGTATTTTATAATCAACTTATACAAGCACCGCACGCTTTTTTGAAATTATTTTTAGTTTGGTTTTTAAAGCGTGTTTTTTCTGTTTCTTAATCTATAATTTTTTTATCACGATTTAAATGGTATTTCACTACACGATAGTCCTACACCCATTTCACATGAATCCAGGTTCATATATTATACGATATTCAAAAATCCGCATTGTAGTTTGTTCTTAGTTCGCCGCCGCTTACACCTTAACCCCTATCAGTGATAAAATGCGGTGATAAAATCAGACCTGTGTTCATTAGGATTTCATTAATAAATCACCGACTCTCCAAGACTAAGTTAAATCATCCAAGTTCTTTGTAAATACTGCATAGTCCATAATTAGTTAATACATGCCCAGGTGGAGTGGTCATCCCACACATAGGGTAATTCTTAGGATGTTCATGGAATTTTGATTTCTAGAAAGCTTCGGCAGGCCTGATGCGCCAAATAGAACGTTATATCTAAACTTATAATATTATAAAGGGAAAAGATTTGATTTTCCGTACGAAAAACTTATATTTTTAACCGACGAAAAAACGGAGGAGGTTACTCAATTCGACGCCTATTTTTTAATTTTTTAAAAAATTATAAAAAAACCAACCCTAAGGGTAGGAAAACAGGGGATAATTGATTGTTTACTCACAGATTTTAATACCAGTTGTGTATTATAAAAAGTAATAAAAAAATTAAGCATGTAGTAGGTAATTAGTAGATTATAGCCACAAACAATTGTAAAATAAAAACTTATTAACAAAAAAAATAAACCGCCGAAAAAACTGAAAAGGAAAAAATTATAAACCTGCTGTGTTTAACCTTAGTAACTAAGTTCGGAAGGCGGTAACATAAAATTATGAAAAAGTTTTTTCTCGTATCGAGAGGGCGAAACTGCAGCCGCAGCCAATGCACAACTAGGTAAGTCTCGGTGCCCCAGAGGTTAAAGTGCCGGAAAAGTTTTATAGGGTGTGTGGGTCCACTAATCCACCGCACCGCATCCTGTAACCTGTAGCAGGAGCTGTATAAACCCCCTGACATTTTTATAGAACCATCTAAGCGCCTTCTGCCTGGCAACGCGTTACTGTCGTCGACTTGAAATCTCGATTTGACTCGAATCTTGGACCCAAGTCGGCCGGAGCAAAGACAATCTCCAAAGATGGGAGTTCACGGACGGCTCAGACCTCAAGTGCGCATGCGGAACCTCCTCACAGAAAATGGCATACTTTATATCCTGCGCCGCATTCCCGTTACTTGAGCATTATGATGATCTTATGACTACATCAGTGAGTGGAGTTTGCGCAGCTGAATTTTAGGCTGAAGATGTTTCAAGTCTTTGCCATCGATACGCTAAGAAGAAAATGCTAAATCGACTTAACTAATTGGAATTAAAGTTTTCGTTTCATCAATGTTATTCACTTTTGTTCTTCCTCCTACAGCATACGTCGTTTGCCGTAATTCCTAGTACTTCAGTCGGTTCTACTTCATCATTAGGTACAACTCAAGGAAAATCTCTTCCATCGCCATTTCACAGCAATACCTATTCAGCCACAGTATTCAATTATCCCAAAGAAAAGCCTTGTCTCATTGGTATGCCAATTATAATATTATTAAAGCCTAGATTAGCACTTATCATTACAATGTTATTAATGTTATTAAAACCGGTCACGTACGACTGCGGCGTTAATGCTTGATTAGATCTTTTATGGGCTTTTAACCTCGTTTTTATATACTAAATTAAGAATAGTCACAATGATCTTTCGCTCCTATTCTTCGTATGTTTTAATTACCATGTTACTGGCGAACTAGTTGGTGGAATGGTAAGAAATCTTTTGGTTATGATTTTGAATGCGATGCGTTTTTAAAAATAATCTTACGTTATGGTAAGTTTTACCACGCATACGTTTATGGCATACCAAAGCAGATAATCAAAATCATACAGCAGTCCACTCAGCACGCCATTCACCTCGATTCTCGGCAACTCTCATTCAGCTGCTACCAACCACCCTGCGAAGATCGTCGCTCCACTTATCTTGAGGGCATCCTACCTTATATTTGCCGATTCGCGGTCGCCAATCAAGAACAAGTCTACCCCAACGGTCATCGGTTTCAAACGTCACAGTTTTGTGAAATCATCAAATAACTTCTCCCGCTCTGGGCAGAGCGGATCGGACTTTTACCAACTAAAACCCATCCGTGGTCCTTCAGTTGCCTCTGTGCCACGGGCCACACATCTCTTTCGAACAATCCGCTCCCTTGGCAGGCATCGGTCTTTGCGGACCCCACCAGTTGGTGCTGATATCTCTTTGAGGCGCGCGTGGAACACAACGCGCCCTCGACCCGGGCTTGATCCTTACCGGACGGCGAGCTACCCACTACTCACCGTCCGGAAGCCTACGCCTACGGTGGTCGGGAATCGGCTTGGGATTCCCGACGTTCAGGGCGTCTCCTGCGGTGACTAGGGTCGTGAAGGGGCATAGATTACCTCTCCCTCACGTGCGCTGCCTCCCTCTTCGCAAGCATTACTGCTTCGCAGAAGGAGGTACCGGCTTCCCATGCACTCTCGCTCCATAATATGGCCTGGGCCGGACGCGAGAGATCGCTGCCGCCGATCGCCTCCACGAGGACACGGCGGTGGTCCGCCCGAGCCGGGCAGACTTCCACCGTATGCTCCACTGTGTCCTCCGTGCTATCTATACAGTGGTAACACCTAGGCGTTACCTCCCGCCTTATCTGAAACAGGAACCTCCTGAAACAAATGTTTTCGGTGAGGACCTGCGTCAGGCGGAAGGTGTGGACGCCGAGGCGCCCCTCAATCCACTCGTCAAAGAGGGGACTTACTGCCGCAATTGTGGCATGCCCAATGTCACCGTAATACCGAAACTCGCAAAATGTAGGACACCAAACCAAATATTTGCAGTCCTTTTCATAGAACACAATGCTTTACAAATTCAAGCGTAAGTGTCCACTTAACTACTCCATATAACAAACCTTACCAACCACAAAGCCTTCAAAAATCCAAAATTCCAAACACAAAAGTGTTACAAAGATCTTCATTACACGCAACTTCATTCCTTTTAGACTTATTTATCAATGTTCGAGTGACAATGGACCCTATTCTGGTGACATATTTGCTCTCAAAGTCCACAATGGCTTGGCCCATTTTTCGGCACGGCTCGCCGATTTTGAACGTCTCGTCGTGACGATAAAGTTGGTATGTGTATGTGATTGCGATGTTTGGATGTTGCATGGTTATGATGAATATTTGCTTGACATTCCATTGGATATTGCTTTGACAATAATCAGTAGGCTAAAGGCTTTGTGGACAGAATCCTTTGAAGTCTTTTTATTATGAGGTATTTTTTTTAGAAATTGGTAAACACGATCTGGTGGAATGTGGTTGATGAATGTTGCGTTGCATTTTTTTTCTTCCTACTATAATATCTAATACATTTAAACGAGCAACTCTTGTATATATAATCTGAATCTCGGAAGCGGCTTCAACGATTTTCATGATATTTAGTATGCAGTAGGTTTCGGGGGCGATAAATCGATCTAGCTAAGTTACATTTTTAGGAAACGTCAAACAAAAAAAAAACAACCCAGCAACGCTCGGTCATCCAGATATTAATATTATAAATGTGAAAGTTTGTGAGGATGAATGGATGTTTGTTACTCTTTCACGCAAAAACTACTGAACGGATTGGGATTTTAGCGTGTGGGCTGGTTAAATTCTTGCCCCATATGCCCAGATGCATTAGCCTGATAGCAGCTAGTGCGGCCTCCTGCTGTATGTACAGGTCCAGGGGAGTTAATTGAAGGGCTATCTCCATGGCTGCTGTTGGGGTGGTTCTCATGCAGCCAGTGGTAGCTGAACAGGCCAGTCGTTGGAAGCGCTGTAGTCTAGTAATGGTGGTCGAGAGTTCGGTCCTCGTCCACCAAACCAGAGCGCCATAAGCCAACATTGGCCTGATCACCGCTTTATATAGCCACAGGGTAATCTTCGGAGAAAGCCCCCATGTTTTTCCTAACATTTTTTTACATTGGTATAGTGCAATTGTGCTTTTATTTAGTTTGTAGTCAAGATGCTTGTTCCAGAGCAGTTTGCTGTCAAGGATCACCCCCAAGTACTTGACTTCGTCTTTGAGTGTTAGTTCTGTGTTGAAGAGTTTTGGAAGCCTATGGGGTCCCAGGGTTCTTTTGTTGGTGAACATTATTAGTTCTGTTTTCGAGGGGTTAACCGATAGTTCGTGTTTCGTGCACCAACTCTCGATTATTTTGAAGGCACTTCTCATGAGATCACACAAGATGCCCTCAAATTTCCCCGAGATTAAAATTGCTATGTCGTCCGCGTATCCCACCGAGTACAGACTGCTGGCGTTGAGCTCTGCGATGAGCTCATTTACGACCAAGTTCCACAGTAGTGGTGACAGCACCCCACCCTGTGGGCAGCATCTACTTACGATACCTCGCGTGGTGGTGTTCACGGTAAATCGAATAGCACGGTATTTTAGCATGTTATTGATCCATTCTATGAGTGTTCGCGCAACACCGTGCGTGGCAAGTGCCTGTTCGATGCTGGCGAAGTTAGTTTTATCGAAAGCACCTTCTATATCAATGAAGGCGCCTAGGGTTGGGGTTTTTGCTTTAAGAGCACTTCCTATGCGTGAAACTACGCTATGGAGTGCTGATTCAGTTGATTTGCCTGCACAGTAGGCGTGTTGATTAGGATGTAAGGGTCTATGTACCGAAATTTGGGACCTAATCTTCCTATCCCCCAGCCTCTCCAGTGTCTTCAGGAAGAACGAGGAGAGGCTTATGGGTCTAAAAGACTTGGGTTGGGTGTAGTCACCCCTGCCCGGCTTCGGTATGAAAATTATTTTTACTTCCCGCCAGTTCAAGGGGATGTAGCGGTGGGCCAGGCAGGCTCGAAATACCTTAAGGAGGTAATCAGCCAGTAGGTCTTGGCTCCACCTGAGCAGAGCTGGGAAAATACCGTCCAGCCCTGCTGCCTTGAAAGGTAAGAAGGTGTTGATTGCCCATGTTATCTTGTCTTTGTCAATTACTTCTAACGCCACCTCCCAATCCAGGCTACTCGTGGCCCTCTCCCTATGTGGTTCCCAGCTTTGCTGGGTGGCAATCTGGCATCCTGGGAAGTGGGTGGTTAGAAGTAGTTCGCTTGTTTCAGCGTCGTTTGTAGTGTAGGTGTTATCTGTTTTTTTCAGGCATCCTATTGAGTGGTCTTTGTCTTGAGCAAGACAGGTTTTAACCCTCATTGCCTGGTTGTTACTTTCGATGTTAGTGCAGAAACGCCTCCAGCTATTCTTTCCTCTTAGGCGTATCAGTTTTTTATAAGTTTTACGAGCTATTGTATAGCAGTCCCAATCTACTGGCGACCGTGTGTTCCTAGCTCTGTTGAACAGTCTTCTCAGCTTGCGTCGGTGCCTTTCCAGCTCAGGACCCCACCAGGAATGGCGAGCTCCCTGCCTAGGTACCGTCAGGAGGCACGACTGCTCATAGCTAGATAGAAGGATGGATGTTATGTTGTTTACATGTTCGTCTAAATTGGTTACCGGTATTTCAGCCGGAAGGGTGGGTAGTCTACCTAGTTCAACCTCGACGAGTTTTATAAACTTGGCTTGGTCGGTATTGCGAGGAACCCTTCTTGGCTGTGGTTTGGTTAGATTGAAGTTAATGGTATAGCGAATCCATCTGTGGTCCGAGCATGATATTTCGTTGGACACATGCCAGTCCTGTATGGAGTTGGAAATACCTATGGTTGCTATAGTTAAGTCAATTATTGTTTGCGATCTCGCGTTTATGAAAGTAGGTTCGGAACCTGTGTTGAGTAAAACAAGGTTATTACTAAGAATAAAATCAAGCATTACCTCACCTCGGTTGTTGGTTTTGACATTACCCCAGAGCGTGTGATGCGCATTGGAGTCTGTCGCGATGATTAGTTCCAGTTTCTCCTTTTCACAGTACTCGACCAATGAGGCGAGCTCTGGCAGAGGCACGTCCTCGTCGCCTGGCAGGTATGCCGAGGCTAGTACAATGTCCGGGAGTTTCTGTTCGGTTCTGAAAAGCCTGATTGCTGTCAGGTCCCTTGAACAGAATTCGTTAATTAAAAGGTTAGGTACATGTTTTGGGACAAAAATGCAGGTGCGCGGATTACTTACGGAGGTGTCTAGCAGCAACTTACCTCCGATGTTACCAAGACCGCATATTTTGCCACCCCTGATCCACGGCTCTTGGATGAGGGCGATGGTGTTCGCTTGTTGTGGTTGTTTTATCTCCAGCACTCTGCGCAAGGTGGCCGACGCAGATTGGCTGTGCTGGAGGTTGGTCTGCAGGATATTAGTCCCGCAAAGGAGAGGAGCAGAGGCTGCTGTCCTCGCCCTCGCTTCTCTCCCCTGCCGGAAAGCAGTCCTCGTCCGATGTTAGACCGGGCGAGGGTGGATCTGCCTTTGATCCTGCTGTTGAGACAACCTCGAGTGCTGCCATGGAAGTTGCCAACTCCACCGCCCCCTCAACGCTCTCCATCGCGGAAGGCGATGGGGAACGTCCAGGTAGCGGCAGACCAAGCTCCCTCCCAGGCGCACTCGAGGCTGTTGTTGATGCCGACGCAGCGGCTGCCTCCCTGGTTCCACCGTCCTCCAGGAAGCGGATGTATAGACTACCCATAAGGTAGTATACCCGCCGCTGCTGGTCCTTTATGGTTTTGACCATGGACTCCGGCACACGAAAGAAGAGACAGGTCCCCGGGGGCTCCTGCCTAACCCTTTCGTGTGTCAGAGTCCAGGTGTTCATTTTCAGGTTTGGGTTCTGCCTCGCCAACATCCTGAGCAGCTGTGTAGTGTCCTCAGTGGTCTCCGGGACATACAGCATACACAATGCCTTTTTAGGAATGTCGGCTTGGGGCCGAACGGTGAGCGTGGTCCCCGGGAGTGGGGACGATATGTTGTTGACGACCCCTTTGAGCCAAGCCAGTGTGAAGTCGTCCTCGCACCAAGTTTTGAGGACGCCTTCGGCGAAATGGGCCCGGCCTCTGAAGTGGATCGCGGTGTTCGTGTCCGTTTGTTCAGGAGCTGCCATCAGCAGAGCCCGGAGCTGGTTCTCTATCGTTTGACGGATCCCCTCCGCTTGCTCCTGCGTCATGTCCGAGAAAGGCTCGGTCATGACGGCGACACACAGCTCGTTCGTTCTGAACGACGCGGCCGCTTCGGCGTAGCTCACCAAAGTTCCGTCAACCATACGGGAGCGGGCAGGCTTGCTCTTCTTGCTAATCCCCGTTGGTGTGACGGAATCTTCGGGACGCGTACGCTTCTGCGCCCGGGTCGGTGGTACCATAGTGGTGTTTTTCTGTTGTTTGCGTCCTCTTGGCCTCGTGCAGCGCTTGCGCTTAGTGCCGGTGGCAGCCTCGCCTTTGGGCGTCTCGGCCGTTACCAACACCGCCTTGTGGGACGTCTTTTTGTTTGGCACTGTTTGCCAGGTTGATCCTCCTGCCATTGGGGCCTTGGCCAGACTCGTCGGGTCCCTCTCAGAGACCGCAGCCGTTAACGCAACCCGTGTTTTGGGCGCATCCACATTTGCAGTACTCCTCGAGTCGCCACGAGCAAGAACTGTCCTTGGCCTTTCGGTCAGGGTAGAGTTCGAGGGCGCATCCATGGACGCAGATGGGGTTGGGGTCGCTCGGGACGCAGCCTGTTGTGGCGCATCCCTTACGGTTGCCTTCCTCATCGCATCCTTGGACGCAGCCGAGCGTTTATGACTAGCGGGTGCATCTTTGGACGCAGCCTTAGGCGGTTTTCGCTTAGGCACATCCTGAGACGCAACCCTTGTGTCGGTTATGGAAGGCGCATCTGAAGACGCGGCCTTTGGTGCGTTGGTTTCTATAAGCGCATCCGACGAACGGGACGCAGCTTGTGGTTTGGTTGGTTCTGTAGAAGTCTCTTTGTCCATGGGTTTGGATGTTAGAGATTCACCGTCGGAGCTCTCCACCCGCCACGGAGCCCTCAGTCGGGGACGTCGCTCGTTCAACGAGCAAACGCCAGAGCTACTCCTTCGGTATAGGATCAACCTAGTAGGAAATTGACGAGCCCGCACGCGACGGAAGATCCCGGGACTGTATACGACACGAGACTATGCCGCAACTCATCCCCAGACCCCACGCCGCGCCGGCTGCCCTCCCCCACTAAGTCGACCCTCGCTTGACATCCCGCTTATGGGATGCCTCAGCCGATTGATCGTGGGTAGCTACCCCACGACCTCCCGTGTAGGAGGAAATCCGGGCCAAAGTAGTGTTTTGTGTGCAACCTGCTCCACTCAACTACCAGGATTCCTTCATCCCTCCGTACGGGTCCCCGCGCACGGCACAAACACGCGGGAGGTCATTGCTGTCCAACATCTGCTCTTGTTCGACGGTGGACACCCAAGGGCATGACCTCGCCACCCCTGAGGTAGATCGCCCGGTAATTTCTGTTACGTCTAATTCGTATGGAATTAGACCAAAAACGGGGCGGCAACCTCGAGAAGGAACATCACCGGACTTGCCTTGAGGATCTACACGACCGTTGCGCTCTCCCTCAAGACCACGCCACCTTACCGCCTCTGAGGGAGGAGGCAAGGTAGGTCTGCGTCTACAAAACCAAGCCAAGCAAGTAAGCAAGCGAAGCGTGTTGTTGGAAGCCAAAACATAAATTTGTAAACGCACAACCCTCCCCTATAATATAAATATATAACCAGTCTTACCATGTAAGGCTGTGGAGGTCAGATAGCCAGTCTCTCCGTGTAAAATACTGGTATTCAGCTGCATCCGGTTAGACTGGAAGCCGACCACAACATGTTGGGAAAAGACTACAAGAACAAAAGCGGTACTACGGCATCGTGGAAACCCGATAAAATAAAGTGAAATCCTAAGAATTTCGAGCTTGTTTAAAAGTCAAACAATTTAACGCTACATAAGATTTTGATCTCCAATTATACCCAAAACAAAATTTCGTAAACCACAACCTAATAATGAAGCCCAAAAATCCAATCTTTTTTTATTCCCTACCCAAGTTCAGTCTATTACACAGCCTGGCATCGAACCTAACACAGATGCTTACTACATGCAAATGAGCTATCCTAGTTAGAAATGTAATATCATTATAATATCGTTTGTATTTGGACCACGTAGGACCTTGGCTTAAGGGGGCCGTAACGTGAAGGTTTGATCAGACGAGCCACAAACATAACAATGGCAAAAAAATGTGCAGTAATACTTACGACACAATCGCGGTCACCAACATTGGCCCAACGACATCGCGGTGACAAACTTGAGATAATTTCTTGGCCTTAATTTAGTTGCGCGACCTTGCTGCTGCCACTACGTCACAAACAATCAATCTTAAGTACTAATAGCTACAGTTTTTTTTTTTGGCTGGGAAATTATCAAATGACTTCTCCCGCTCTGTGTGGAGCAGGAGGGCGTGTCAGACTTTTACTGACTAAAACCCACCCGTGCTCCCTCAGTTGCCCGTGTGCCAGGGGCCACGGGTTCTCTTTCGAACAACCCGCACCCCTGGCAAGCATCGGCCCTTGCGGACCCCTCGGTCACCCTGCGACGGGTCAGCACAGTGGCCTCGCCGCCTACCACTTTTCGGCCGCAGGGGATAGGGAGAGCGGCCAACGCTATACCGACACTCCTCGTCCCCTGCGGCCCCGCCGCGTCCGCCATCAAACGGTGGCAGCCCCTTCCAGGCCACGGAAGGGAAGAGCGCTACTCAAAAGTACCGGCACTCCTCCTCCACCGCAGCCTGTAACCATCAGCCGCGATGCCTCCCATTCGACATCGCGGCCCACCTCAGTTGCGGTGCACCTCACCGCAACCTACTTTTTGGCCGATATACGTCGTCGGCTTTGAGGCAAAAGCCTTGACGAGCGGCCCCACCTTGGAGTTCCTCTTTGCTTCACCGTGGCCGGGAGACCACGGTTACTGAGCCCCCCCGCAACTACAATGACGACAATGCGGGAACCCACTCGGGGGGGACTCGTAGCTACTGTGACAATAATACTATGTAGTTTTTGTTATTTCTAGAACTGTGTACAGTACCTATGTTTCAGAAATACAAATGATTTGATTGGCACACTGACTACGGTTACTGTCTGACGACATTGTTGCTGTTGTTGTATGCTGTGGTAGTGGCACGATTGTTGGTGCGCAATGCCATATGCTAGTGCCGTTAAAGTCTTCGTGCGGTACTTGCAGATGGGCCTCTTATGAGGTGACGACAGCCAGTAAACTGAAACTCAAAGGATTTAAATCAATTAACAATTACTTTTGAATTGTTAAGATCAGTAAGAAAAATGAAGCTTATTGCCCATTTGAAAGCGTAGTAGGTTATTTTGGGGAAGAACGGGCAAGAAACTTCAAGTTAGCGAAAGCTACTTTACAACACTTTTCAAACACAAAGCGAGTGGTTGGCACCGGCCACACTTGGCTTGTGCAGCGAGAAAGTTCTTGAAAAGTTGCTGTCGCTGACCACTAGTGGCGATTTTGAGTTACCCGTTTGCCTCAGTCTTAAACGTTGGGAATATTCGCATTTCTGGTTCTTCTAACGAAGTGTTAGTAGGTAAGGGTTAGTGCTGGGTTCAATTTATGTAATGTTATTGTTATGGTATTGAGGAGCTCGTGGCTCGTGGCTCAGTAATAACACCCAACGGTTCGATCCATTAGCTTAAGATACGGTTATCGGGGTTGGTCCGTTGATGGGTTGATCTATACATTCCGAGACTCCTCCGTGCTTATGGTTTCGGCTGTCATTCGTGGATCTTTGAAAGTCGTTACGGGTATTACCCAGTAACTGGGTCATGGAGGTTAGATGGAATGTCTCTTCATGTGAAATACTGGTATCCAGCTGCATCCGGTTAGACTGGAAGCCGACCCCAAAATAGTTGAAAAAACGCTAGGCAGATTGATTTTATTGATATTGTATTCGGTGTATTGGTTTTCTGTGTTAACGTTATTGTAATGGGCAGTTTTAATTAAGGAGTGTGTTTTGGTGTTAAGGGGAATGCGTTCCATGGGAATGATGATTGTGGGAAATACTTTGGATAAATGTAATGGTATTTGTTTGGGATGGGAATTAGATTTTATCTAGGGATTTTACTGACGAGTATGATAATAATAAATCATTTAATTCAGGCAAGAAAAAACCATAACAAAAATACCTCATTGACTAAAATAGGTACATACCTAATTATTAAAAAAAAAACATATTAGTGGCACTTAACTTTGCACTAGCTTTCCTTTCAGTAATGTTGTGTTCCAACGCAGTCACGTAATGTTCACTGTAGAATTACGTAATTTGTAGCATGCGTTTCGCTCCCTTTCTGTCCTCATCCTATAGTTTTACTCTGTTTTACGGAGATGGAGAATTAGTAATGCGACTGCCGCGATATAAAATTTTTATTAGTACAATGTAAAATGCCGAGCCTGCGGGCCACCTCGCGTTAGGGGGGAGTGAGGTGTTAAACTACCTCCTGACATCATAGAGAGGCGCGCGTGGAACGCAACGTGCCGCCATTTCGGGTCCTAAGGAGTAGGGGGCGACGGATTTCCCCAGATCCATCGCCCCTAGACCTATTTAAGGGGCTGGAAGAGGGCATTGTCTGCCCTCCGCCGACGCCCGGTGCGTCTGCTGCGGATCGAGTTAGCGGAAGCGATCTCCCGCTCCCTTTCCGCAGCCTCCTTTTGCGAAGTTAGTGTTTCGCAGAAGGATACCACCGCGTCCCAGGATTCCTCGCTGCCGACCATCGAGTCGACAACGGCCGGCATCGGCAGGTCACTGCCGACTCCTGAGATGAGGACACGGTGCGGCTCCTCCCAAACCTAAATCAAATGTTAACTGTACTAACTTCTGTACCTTTCTTTTTTGACTACGGTGTAAATCCTCATGGATGTCCTCCGCCCCGGGGAGGGCGGAGGGGTCTGTCAGACTCTTACTGACTAAAACCACCCCGGTGTTCCGTCTCTCACTTACACCGGGGATAACGGGAATTAGTGAAACTTCCGCGATCCCCGGCTAGTGCCGGCCCGCCTCTGCGGGCCACCTCACGTTAGTGGGGGAGTGAGGTGTTAAAATCCCCCCCACATCAAAGAGAGGCGCGCGTGGAACACTACGCGCCGCCATCTCGGGTCCTAAGAAGTAGGGGGCGACGGATTCCCCAGTCCGCCGCCCCTGGACCCATTTAGGGGGGCTGGAATAGGGCGTTGTCCGCCCTCCGCCGACGCCCGGTGCATCTCTGCGGATCGGGTTGGCGGAAGTAATCTCCCGCTACCTCTCCGCAGCATCCTTCTGCGAAATGACTGTTTCGCAGAAACCAACTTCTGTACCTACATCAACTCGTTGGCACGAAAACTTTTAACCCCTTTTTTTTTCATAGACCTTTCTCTGGAGTCGATCGTATTTATTTCTAAAACCAATATCTTACCTTCCTACTAATCCTACTACCTTACTATCCTACTTCCTATCCTACTTGCCCACTAATTTTATTAGCTTGAAAGTTTGTATGTTTGTTACTCAATCACGCAAAAATGACAAGACGGATATGAATGAAATTTAGCACACATGTAGTTCATACCTAACGTGACCATTTTATTCTTTGACTCAAAACGGGACATTGGTTTAGTTATTTAGGTTTAATAAAAGGTAGCCAATTTAAAAAAAAAGCACTTTTTACAAGTTCTGTACCTACGATACTTTTCGCATCTGACATCTGAGGGAGTAGGTATTTATTTGCTTGATAAACGAATATTTCGCTTGTAAGTTAACATTGAACGGACACTTGTGTTTCGGCATCTTAACTTATGATTCCAAAACAAAAGTTTAATTATTTAACAGGAACATCAAACAACAACAAAATAAATATCGAGAAGTGGGCGAACGAAAAATCTGTCAAACAATAGGGTATTTCTAATTTATTAAAAACTATTTTAACCTCTTGAAGATTGGGACGAGATATTTAACAGAAAATAAAAAGTAATTGATTTATATCCATTTTCTCAATTAAAAACGATTATGATAAAATTTATTTTTCGTTGTTTTGAATTTACTGCCAAAAAAACGCTCCTTCAGTTGACATTTTTATCACGTGACCAGACGTGACGTCAGATTTCAGATTTGTGTAAACGGCACTGGTAAAAATAATTTATGTGGCGCAGTTTTAGAAGTATTTGTGCACAGAGGCACCGCACACCAGTAATACCATTTTCCATCTATTAACAAGCTTGTTAATTATAAACTCGACATTCCCTTGTTTTACAACTACTTTAGTTCACACAAAGGTGACGTCACATGTGTTTTTTTTTTGGATGGGAAATCGTCAAATAACTTCTCGCGCTCTGGGTGGAGCAAGAGGGCGTGTCAGACTTTTACTGACTAAAACCCACCCGTGTTCCCAAAGTAGCCTGTGTGCCAGGGGCGGCGGTATCTCTTTCGAACAACCCGCCAAGTGATAAAAATGTCATATTAAGGAGCGTTTTGGCGGTAAATTCAAAACAACGAAAAATGTGTTTGATTTAAATCGTTTTTAATTGAGAAAATGGATTTAAATCAATTTATTTTTCTGTTACATATTTCGTCCCAATCTTCAAATTAAAATACTTTTTAATAAATTGGAAAATACTCTATTAGTCAACAAAGCGCAAGCGATGACGTCTTGGCCACTCTCGGCTATCGTCGTGTCGACCGACGACGCGGTCTCCCTCTTGCACACCGTTCGCGTCCGGCCGGCTCGACTACTCAAATTTTCGCGCGGTTTCAGAAAACGGGACATTTTTGCGTCCCAGAGTCCATTTCGGGGACACCGGGACTCTTTATTATAAAAAGGGACAGTCCCGTTCAAAACGGGACGTCTGGTCACGTTATTCATACCTCAACAAAGTTGAACCTTTTTATCCCGGTAGTACGGTTAGTACCTTCCCGTGGGATCATTTCCAACCTCTACAAGAGCTTAGCCGCGAGCAGTAGGTAGTTCAATTGCCTCGGTGCAGGCTTGCACAGCATGACGCTCTCTATTTCTAATCTACCGTAGAATAGAAATCGCTTGTCTATATTTCACGGTACAAAACTGTCAATTGTCTAAACGGAAATATAATTTTTGTCTACTCTTCCGTCGACAAAACGCTTCTCTACGGTTCTCGTAAAGTAGGTATTGTGGATTGAGGCCAGTGCAATAATTGAAACTCTTCATTACACAAGTAAAACGTAACTTTGTACCTACAAAAAAGACAAACAAACATCCATCTATACTGCAAAGCGATTGCAAATAAAATCGAGCACGTAATCGAGTCCAATTCGAGTTGAATCGAGTTGAATCGACCCGGGTGTTGTTACTGGCGCCATTGTCGGTACTCGGGATAAGAATGCGGCATTCTATACTGCTATCGATTAAGATTAATGAATGGTGAAAGGAAATGTGGGGTCTCGATTGCTGTTGCTAAGATGGCAGGATTTGCTGTTTGTGTTGTTGAATTGAAGAAAGAGTTTTTGTATACTTACATTAGGAGGATTTAATTTAGAATATATTATTTTCATGAGATCTGGTGTATCGTTCTACTCAGTGACTGGGTTGTGGATGTCAGATAGCAGTCGTTCCATGTAAAATACTGGTTATCAGCTGCATTCGGTTAGACTGGAAGCTGACCCCAACATAGGCTACACAGATGATGATTTTCTTGGGATTCGAGTAGGTGCAAATTCTTAGTGTGAATAAGATTCAAAATAAAATAAAATATGATAAAACATTATTGAAAAACACTGTTCCAAGTACGTGTTATTATGAAAAAAGGTTAATAAAAAAAACTATTCTCAGGCTATTTACAAGCACAAACTACCATCTAAAAATAACCCAAACTTTACTGAACCTACATTTATCGTCCAAAGTGTACTTACCCACAACCAGACGTTGAGATCATTATAAGCTGCCAGTTGAAGCAGTACCTACATAATTGCAGTAATTTGAGTGCAATCGATAATTGTTGTGTTGTTGTCGCTGATACGAGATCGCTTTACCCTCCAGGTATTGAAACATTCCAAAACAAGCAGGTATGTGTAGCTAACAATCGTAAATAATTTGAAATTATAAAATAGATATAGAAAATAAACGATTACGTTTTAATCGTCCAAATAACAATACTTAGGTAGGTACTTGCAGATTTTTTTCAGCAGAATATTGACACTCATAAAATCAGTCAAAATCAATTTCCCCTTTCAAGTCACAACACAATAACACAAATACCCCATCACAATGACCCATTTAGAATTCCCCCAACAAAAGCTATAATTAATTGAACACAATTATTTACCATCACGTCAACCCGACGCAACCAATCAGACCGCTATCAAAGCAACGTAAATTTTTAATCAGCCAATAAGCATCGAATGTGCCGTCATTAACGGGAACGCGATTGGTTGAACTGACGGCTTAATTTGCTCAGCTTATTAAAGCATCAATCAGACGTTTTTATGTGAAATCGGTTAATTCTACGTTGCTGCTGTTTGTGGGAAACAATGGAGTTTTATTTGAGAAACATATTACGATTTACTACCACAGCTGCGTACAGTTACAGCAGCCGTAACTGGCCATGGGTCATTTAATAAACATCTCTTTGTCATAGGAGTAACAGACAGTCCGCTGTGCAGGGCCTGCATGGAGGACGACGAGACAGCGGCCCATGTGCTGTTAAACTGCCCGGCGGTTGCTAATTACAGGGCAAAATACTTCGGTAACCCAGGTACCCTACGTGAGATTGTCAGCAACACCAAGGCGTTGCTGGCCTTTCTCGAGGAGCTGGGGTGGATCGAATGACCGATTCTCCCACCCGTACTCAAAATACGCGCTTTGACGTGGAGTTGCGGACAACAGCCCGTTTTACCTATTACCTACGATTTACTAGTGTTCGCTCAGTGGCTAAATAACTATAGCTGCACGGGTCGATCGACCCGGTTAAGCTACGCTTGCCGCGGTTGGTCCGTCGATGGGTGACCATCTTTACATACCAAGATCCCTCCGTGCCTCGGAAAGCACGTTAAGCCGTTGGTCCCGGCTGTCATTTGTGGATCTTTGACAGTCGTTACGGGTCGTCAGAAGCCCGAAAGTCTGACAACCAGTCTTACCAAGGGGTATCGTATTACCCAGTCACTGGGTTGTGGAGGTCAGATAGGCAGTCGCTCCATGTAAAATACTGATACTCAGCTGCATCCGGTTAGACTGGAAGCCGACCCGCGACCCCAACATAGTTGGGAAAAAGTCTAGGCAGATGTTCGACAATAATTCATTGAAATAATAAGTTATTTAAATAATAATCGTTTATTTATAAAAATGAGCACATTTACAAAGTACCTCAACAATTAAAATAGAACACAGTTGTTTATTGCCTGAACTAGGTTGAACCTGTGTTCCAGGCTATGAAGTGCATAAAAACTTAAATAAAAGTAAATTAAAACTAGGTAATAAAACTAATAAAATAGCATGTTAGTCGATCTATTTGCAGACAACAAGTGGATCTTCTGTGTGTGCATAAGCGATGGTTTGCAAATAATTCAGTACCTATAATTTTCTTACAGCTAAAGTAATTTAATTTATAGATACTTAGTTTTCTATTTAACCTATTGTACAGAAATGGCCCTAAGAATGTAAAAGATCTTTCGACAAAGACATGTTTTGAGGTTGCATTAGAAGTGCATATCAAATATTAGCTTTCTGCACACAAAATGAGTCATAAAGAAGAAGCCTCACTTCTTATTAGACGACTGCACGACGCAAAGGATGATAATGTGTTTATCAGCCTATGTAAATGTATTGTATACTCGATTCATTAAAAAAACACTGTGACGTTTATTCACAATTACAACACACAAAAAAAAAACACTCAGACGAAATCAGAACCTCCTCCTTTTTGAAATCGGCTACAAAAATTGCTTCAACAGAAAGTCACTTCACCGAAACAAGATTCATCGAAAAAAAGACAGTGTAAACGTAAACAGATCTGAAGATTCGATATCGATCATTGAGGTCGGCTTCGGCAAGTCTGCAGACTTGTCTGAGGGACATCTCTCAAGATATTTATTTCGACGGATAGCCAGATATAGATCTCTAGAGGGCTTCAGACGTGCTTCTTCGAATTTTGGGAATCAGTAGTTTAAAATAAGTAGATACATCATTTGTTTTTTTTTTTTTGTATCTGGCAGTGGTGCTCATAACAAAAATTCTGTCCATGTCAGAAATACTGAAAACTAGCTTTTGCCCGCGGCTTCACCCGCGAAAAAAAAATCAGCTGTTCCCTACATTTTGATGAGTTATACGAACATAAATGTTAGGAACAGCTGATTTTTTTTCGCGATTTCAGGTTTGGTCCCATAGTAAAAGTTGTTCATAATGATGAGTACAACGACCTCTTAAGATGTTGTTGGTGTTTTTCCAATAAACCTGTTTACAGGTGAACGAGCACACGGATGAGTCGCGCGTTGACGTATTTTGGAAAAGTCTCTTTCTTTCATTAGGAAATTCTAATTCTTTTATCCCTTTCTATTTTTATCGTAAAAATTTGTGCTGTTACGTTCAATGGCTGAAGCGGATCGTACGTTTATCATTTTTTACCGAGAGCAATCAGGACCCAAGGACCCAATGTGAAAACCTGTATTGACGATTTAAAAAACACATACGTAATTGCTGTTTTTTTTTTTTTTGAACCAGTACGCAAACTGAAACCATGAAATCAACATATCATTCTAGACCCCCATCGCAGAAATTTTTCAAGCAAAATCAGCTGTTCCATACATTTTGACCACGTAGGTATTGCACTTTTCTATGAAACAGCTGATTTCTTTTTTCTGCGCTGGGCAGTCTATAATGATATGCTGAATTTATAGATACAGTTTGCGCACTGGTTAAAAAAATATCCTGCATAAAATATCAAGAAATAAGTAATAAAATTAAGTCAACGCGTCACGCCGAAATTGCAAATTAAGGTTTTCGTTGAAAACACCGAACAAATGAGATAGTCAAATGTTAACTGGTGAAATGTGGGTGTTAAATTATATGTACCGCTCTGCCCAACCCTACCGGGAAAAAAGCGTGGCGTTATGTTATTTGAATAAAATCGAAAATGATTTAATCACGTTAGCTGAGAATAAAGGGCAACTTTATTTTGTGTTAAATGTCATATGTGTCACCATTTTTAAACCGAGCCGTATCTCTTATCAGAAAACATAATATACCAGTGCTTATAACTGTATTTTTCTATTGTTACAGAACCCCAACGGATCTTGAAAAGTGAAAAACTCATAAGTGAATTAAAGTGCTAGTGATGTGCCACCCAAAAGTGCTTCATATCGATAGAAACAGCTAATGTTGTACACGATGTCGTTCTCGAGGTCGCACGTGATCTCTGGGGTGCTGTTCACCATTCTTCTCCAGTACTGCGTCGAGAGCCAGCAGGAGAATCTCATTGAGGAAGCATGTAAGTAGATAGAATTTAGTTATTGAAGTAGTTTTAAGGAATGTTCGGGTCTCGTCGCGAGCAACAGTTGCACAGTGTGTTATAGGACCTGAGTTGCGGTCATGTCTCGTTTATGTGTCCATTCGATAGATCTAGCCATGATACAGCGTAGCTAAAAATACCTACAGTATTTTTTTGCTTAGTTATTTAGATATGATTTTTTTAGAGAAAGGGCAATGACCTTAAGAAAATCTTAATTTCAAGATTACTCAAAAAATATAAAACATATAGTTTTTTTTAAAAATTAATAATGATGTTGCAGGATTTTATAAAACTACATGTTAAATTAGAGGGTTGTAGCTTAAATTTTTGAAGAGTAAGGATTTTTTTTCTGAATTTCACATATATTTATTTTTTTATAAAACTATGGCGATGTAGCATTTTTTTTTTACATAAAATAGTCACTACTGTTGGTAATCATATTCTTAAATTTCACAAACTAAACTCACGCGGCAAAGGACATAAATCGTTTCTATGTATTTTAGGAATTTCTATGGAAATAGGGTTGTACGTAATAAAAATTGTGACATTATATTAAATACCTAGTACATTTATCGTATCGTTTGAGGCGAGATACTCGACGAATCGTACAGCGACGAGGGTGATAAGGAGCCGAGATCACTTCCGAAAAAATTATAAATAATAGAATGAAAAATCGTTTTGCCATAATTATTAGCAAAATATGACATAAACTTTCTTTTTATCCCCCGTTTTGCTTTCGCTAGGTTGAGAGAAGCAAAGGCCACTAACAGCCTAATATGAAAAATATAAAATTTTAATAATTTTGTATTTAGAACACAAATGTTAATCTGTTCAGTATTTCTTAACAAATTTAATAACACAATTTAAATATTCAAAAAACATTAACGCCTCTTTGCTGAAATTTTAAAAAACAATCACCGCCGTCTATAGGCATTGAAACAATAAATTTAGATCGGGTCGATCGTCTTTGCATAATTGGTCTCCTAGGATGTTGACAGGTACACCCGGAGAGTGAAGAGTTCCTATATCTGCCACTCGCTGACCAACATGAGGGTTGGCGCCCTCATGTCCCTCTTGCACTAAGTCACTCGGTCGAGGCCCGAGATGACATCCCCCAACAGGATGGGTCAGCTCCTGTTGAGGCGAAGCAGCGCCATAGGTCTTTGCCGGCTCCATGACGCCTCACCCCCGCTTCTCCGGACATCGTGTATGAGTATTGGATTTTAGCATAGCTTAACGAGGGTGGACCCCTTCCCAATACCACACGATGCCCATCATAAAAGAAAAAAAAAAAAACATAAAATGTTACAATCACTTTGTTGACAACCCTAAGAAAATCTTTAAAAATCGATATCTCTGGTACCCAGCCTTTGTGGCGGTTGATTTTTTGTACGAATATACATAAACATGTATACAATATAAATACACTGAAAGAAAATACGACCATGCAAAGTTTCGCCAGAAAAAAAATGATTATGAAATGATATAAAAAATAAAAAAAACTGCTTACAAGAGTTTGATTAATCAGTTATTTATACGTTAATTTGTTCTTTTCGTCATGGTCTATTATACCGCTAATCAGTTTATACTTAAATAATAGATAGAATGGAAGTAATCTCTTTTTTTGGTTTCTATGGACTTTTCTCGATTTTTTTAATTTCTCAAAAACTACTATAGGTAAAGTCACCGGGATTTTTTTAAACGTTATTTCCTAAGAATGTCTTTCTAATAAGCATTGAAAATGGTGATGACCGCAACTCGGCTCCCATAACACACTGTGAGTTGTAATAAAAATAATGCAAGCCAAACATTCGATTTCTAGTACCTACCTACCTACCCTTAATTTTATGCGAAAATGTATTTATAAAAATAATCGGAGCCGAACGGGCGGTATTAATTGACACAACCTTACTAAAGAAACTCCATGCTTACGTGCTGAGGCTACATTGTCGTGATAACGCGAACTGCACTTTGCGCACTCTCTGTTGCACAGTAAGACGTCAAGCGGTGTGCGAGGGAGACGGGCTAGGCATAGTTATTATACTTGGTTCTTACTTAGCCAGAGTCCAAATACTACACAAAAAAGGTTGAGTACCTGCCTATCGTTCAGAAAGACTGAAAATTTGCTTAGAAGCTTACTATAAAATAATAAACAACATCGGCTAAAAATAAATATTTTATATTGTAATAAAAAAGGACAAAGCTTGCGTACTGAGAATGTATATTATATAAAAAAATGAATTAATTTGAATAATACCCTTTGTAGTAAGATTCTCATAAAGAATCAGAGGATCAAAGCTGGGGATTTATGAAGATTTTTATTTACGGCTTATATTTGCGGATTATTTATTAAGATGGCTACCAAGATTTTATTTAATCTGTCACTGATCACTATGCCTCTATATTTTATAGAAAGCTACCTCATTTTGTAATCCAAAGAGTTTAAATTCAAGATTAAGTTAGTTTAATAATTCCGTAATTTTGATTCAAACGATTGAATCAAAATTATGGAATTAATTTTTATTCGTGGGTCTGAGCACGACTGAACTGTTATATTGTTATACAACATCAAAAATCGTTTATTGAAACTATGCTTGTTAGTAAGCACTTTTGGAACGTCAAAATTACATTAGAAAGTCCCCCAAAACCACTTCCTAGTGCTTAAGCTGGGAAGAAAATTGACACAACAAGGCTCCCCAGTAGCACAGCTGTCTGTAAAGTTAGAAGAACTTGATTCTTTACAGTAGGTAGTAAGTAATTTCATGTTTCGTAATGTTCATTTTATTTACCAAAGTTAAAATTATTTGCCATGTGTCTGCTAGCACACAGCGAGACGTCGAGCGGTGTGCGAGAGAGAGCGCACTAATCCACGGCTACATTCTCGCGATAACACGTACTTATACTTCGCACGCTCAGGTGTACAGACGCCAGCAGGCCAAGATATCCTAAACTGTCAAATTTTCCCAATTGAACATGAACCTTATTCCATTGTAATAAAGTTGAAAAACTATCAAAGAAATTTGACAGATTGGGGTAGCTTGATGTGCTGGCCTCTGGACAACGAGACGTCGAGCGGTGTGCGAGAGAGTTTTAGTTCACGTTATCGCGACAATGTAGCCGTAGCATAACAAGAGATTGGCGAAGTGTCGATATAATTGGACGGCACGGTTGGCGCAGTGGTTAGGCGATTGACTGCTGTGCTGCGTGTCGCGGGTTCGATTCCCACACGGAACAGGTATTTGTATGACCTACAATTAGTTGTTCCGGGTCTGGCTGTTTGTGTATGTGAGTTTAAATGTTTGTAAACGCACCCACAATACAGGAAAAAAACCTAGTGTGGGGCAAGGTTTTAAAAAAACAAAAAGAATTAACGAATCACCTCTTGGCTTCGAGAAATAAAGGCGCCATGTAATACAATACCAAACTAATTCTTACTAAGAAGAGGTGGGCAATACATAGTAAGCCTTTTAATATACCGGACTTTTCCTTACTTAATACTGTTTCATTAATTCCATAAGATTAATAGGGGAAATGTTTATTTATTCCATTACGGATTTACGGGGGTTCCATGGGTAAACGTAAGGGTACACTGGTTTTTGAAAGTAGGTCACCGGTACCTAATCCTATTAGCGCCTTTTTGAAGCATTTGTTTTTTTTAAGTCAGAAAAATATTTTAGGACTATATTTTCCTATCTTTCCCGTTGATCTCGTGGTTGAATGTGAGACTGCTGAGCGAGGGGTCCTGGGTTCGATACCCAGGTCGGGCTGTGTTATTAGGTTTTCCATTAGGAATTTCTTAATAAAAGAGGTTGGAGGTTGATGGTGTTTTCGCGTCTCGGAAAGCACGTTAAACCTTTGGCCCCACGCCTAATGTCTCCTCGGTCGTGTCGAATTGCGTGCCGTCCCATCGGACTACGAAAGTAAGGGAAGGCAAGTCACATAGAACCTGTAAGTAAATAAAGCTGAGTCCACAGAACCCTGAATCAGGAGCACTCGTAGGGCTTCTTCAGTCAATATTTGCGAACGATTGTTATCTGTAATAGGACGGGATTTGTATCTAGCATGATGGGACGTGCTCTGGGAGTTTGCTAACCCTGTCTGTGGTGACAGTTGATAGTTAACCTCTATTTTTTGGAAGAGTATAAATGCTAAAGAATTTTATTGGTTTAGTAAACAATTGTCTTGTCTGGAGATTTTTTGCTATGTGAAGAATATTTTTAAGTTTTTTTTTCCTATTGAGATTTCTCAAGGCGTTTTTATTACGAACGACATGTACCTATTAAGGTCCTTATGCATGAATGTCTGATTGATTCTAGAACACCCAGACAAAAAATTGATCGTCAGTAATGAAACAAAAAATCGGCTGTTTCATAAAAAAACTGCAATACACGGTCAAAATTTATCGAATGGTCGATGTGTCTACCACACTGTATAAATATCGATGTATTTTGTTTAAGTATAGGTACCTAAGCAAATATTGTAACTAGATTTTCGCCTAATTATACAATTAATGAATTTACATCCTTTATACTGATTTTAAAAGTTGGTATTTGACAATAAAACGTAATAATATGTTTATAAATGGTAACTAAAGAAATTCACAAGTTCTTAAAAATAATTCAAAATATTAAGAAGCATATTTGGAAAGATTCTAAGTTCTAGAGCAATAATTAGAATAGAATAGAATAAACTTTATTTCCAAATTTACAATTTATACAGAGGCGATAGGTTAGTACTATGCCAATATTGTTTTTTTTTTTTAATTGCGTAAATCACTGATTGTTACCTACCTCCGGCAACCAAGCTAAGATTAAACTTGTGTTATGGGTGTCAGGGCTCTCTCTATTAATAAAATTATATATATACATAAAATTGACAAACCTATATAGACCAATATTTTTATAACCCAGAAATATTAATACAATAAAGAAATTTACGACCTATAAAAACGAGAAGCGACACATGTTCAATTAAATTCACTAAACCAATCCCACTAATTACATTTAGACCCTCATTACACCATAAAATGGATAATTAACGCGGCACACATCCAAAATTAAACTTTAACTTCGGCTACTTAAGGTTGAGAACGGCAAAAAAATAATCAACTTCCACAGCCGAACGAAATTCAACATTAACGAGCAAGCGATAAGGTTTATTTTTGCTAAAAGTTCATCACCCGCATAGTCCTTCCTAATTACGTGTCTGAACGAATTTTGACATAATCATGTTAAAGCCCAATTTGCTGTTGATGTTTGTGATGGCAACAGAATGTAATTAAAATGGAGAATCTGCCCGTTTTTCATTGCAATGAATCTCCATTAATTTTTGGGAATTTATTTCATTAGAATCTATGGTGCGGAATTTTCTTTCCTGTCATAAAATGTATGCCATGGAAAAATTATGAAACAAATAGAATTATTTGGGCAACAGCATCATCTGGCTAGTCTATTCCGAACTATAGGGTCGGCTTCCACTCTAACCGCACGCAGCAAAATTTTTGTATTTCACATGAAGTGACTGCGTATCTTACCTCTACAACCCAAATAATGGGTAATACGATACCTCTTGGTAAGACTAGTAGTAAGACTTTCGGGCTTTTGACGACCTTTAACGAACTATCAAAGTAAGTAAGTAATCGTTTATTTGACAAAAGACTTAGCCTAGGTAACATCAGAGATTGTTTAATATCTAAGAGATAGGTATGGCTAATACAGATGAGTAAGACCCCTGCCCTTCAAACTAGGAGAATCCTGTATCTTGAAGGACAGTGTACTTTAAAAAGGAATGACACATTTTTAGAAAATATTACATAATTGCATAACAAAACTGATGATCACATACTCGTACATATATTTGTTGAATGGGCTTAAAAATAATAATAGTGAGGAGTGATTATGTGTGCGTGTGTGTGTGTGTGTGTGTGTGTGTGTGTGTGTGTGTGGGCGTGCGTGCGTGCGTGCGTGCGTGCGTGCGTGCGTGCGTGCGTGCGTGCGTGCGTGTGTGTGTGTGTGTGTGTGTTGGTGTCTGTGTGTGTGTGTGCGTGTGTGTGTGGAATGAGTGTAGGTGTGGAGTGAGACTGATCCGTTGTTGATCGTGTGTGGGTGTGGTATTTATTACAAATTTACATGCAAAAATAACTGTCAAGGAAATGAAAAATTATTAATATATTGTTTTTTGAATGGATGAGTTCTTCTGTATCAAAGAACCAAGAATGACAGCCGAGATCAACGATATCCGATGAATGAATGATTATTTCAGGAAAAAGTAATTCCATGGGATTAAAATTACCAAGGGATAATCATCCCTTAGTAATAATTAATTAATTGTAAATCATTATAATCATAAGGATTATAATTCTGTAATGCCATATTGGTTTCGGTCGCGACTCATATTTTAATCAACATACCTAAATAGTCAAATTATAAAACAAAGGCAGATAGACCGCGCGGAACACCAAGAGTGAGGCCAAAAAACCAAATACTCGTACTAAAGCGTCGCCTTGTATGTGACATACAATACGACGCTTCGTGGCTTACTAACTCGAGTTTTGAATCAGTATTTGGTTTTTTGGCTTCATTCTTGGTGTTCCACTCAGTCTATCTGCCTTTGTTTTATAATCTGAGCCTACATAACGCTAATTAAAACAACAAATTCTCTCACAACTTCGTCGAATTAATTAAATCATCGATTCCACATCCATTACAAAGAAATAATTCGTAAATAAATAATATTTCACTGTCAATATGATTTTATTTGAACGTATTCAAAAGAAATTCTCGGAAATATGCGAAAAGTTTGAAACAAGTCAAAAGTGGATAAAATGTAAAACGACTTCAAGAGATTTACAGTTAGCGACTTTTTTGGCTTTCAACAGTAGCTATAAATTTTTAAATTGGCCATTTCAATAATGGATGGACTTTTGCTAGCTGGGAAGCGGAATTGATGCACTTAAATCGTTTTCCAAAAGCCAGCTAAGCCCAGCTTGTTTGTAAATTGGAATGGACTGAAAAACTTAGTTTAGACCAGGGATGCACAGACTTATTGAGACCATAGGCCACTTGGACAAATGGTAAACTAATGGCGGGCCACCAGCACAACTATAAAACATAAAAATAGCCCCAGATTCATATTTATATTATTTTATAAACCTTAGCAATATATTTCCTTCAAATTTACGAGAGAATATTTTTGCTGGCGGGCCACTGGCATATTGCCGGAGGCCGCGGTCTGTGCATCCCTGGTTTAGACTATCTCTTTTTGTTTTTGTCAAAGAAAACATATCTTCCTGTCATTGCCTTATCTTCGATGACAAAATATGCATATGAATGACCAGAGAATCACTAAGGCGACTTAGCCAGTGTGATAGATGAATACCGTTTCAAAGATTACTAAAATGTAGTTTTATTTGATTAAAAACTCCATATAATATATAGTTGGATTTAAAATAACATGAGACAGTCCCCCAAAACGCCCCACCACAAAATACAGAGAGTACAGAAGGCAATCTACATACAAAGTGCGCTCGAGCAACGCACACATAGACACCGCTCACGGACACGATATCTCGGACCGTTTGGGACCAGTGCGAGCGCGAGTGTCAGCCCCTGAGACACGCGTCTGTGAAATGCAAAAACGGAGCAACAAAAAAAGTTACTATAACTGTTCAGTGGACGGTTGTTTAAATACTGTGAATTGTCTTTTTTTAAGCTACCAGTTGTTGAGTTGACCAGAGAGGTGAGTACCTAGGTATTTGCTCGTGTTTCGATGGTTCGTTTTAGCGTAACACAGAATACCTAGTTAGTTGTGGGTAAGCGAAAATGACTTTGTGGCCTTGTAGTATTTTTACAATTTATATTAGGTATTTATTGTAGTACTTATAAGCTAAAAAATACGCTCATCTTCCTCATTATAAATAGTTAAGATAGAACTGCTCGGCGAGCCGGCCGGGCCAGCCGCCGCCGATCATAACTATTAGAGTTGAGATTAATTGTGATCATGGCAAAGACCTAATACGAGTGCCACTACCACGATAGTTTTTTGTGCATAAGCCAAAGTTGACAACCCTAGCGCGACCGCCGAGCGTAGGTATGAAAATCGAAGTACATACATGTGATTGCCTTCTGTACTCTCTTTATTTTGTGGCCCCACCTTCACCAATTAGCTTTCGGTTGGGAAAAACAGTGGTACAACAAACTCCCCAGCACATCGGTCTGTTCAGTTTGAAAAGAAAGAATAAAATATTTCTGTATAATTATGGGTGTACTACAAGTACATCTCTGTCCAAACGTTCCAGGATTACAATTCTCATAAATATTTTATTTTATTATTATATTTAATGCTTTATTTTTGGTAATAAATGGACTGTCTATTGAGACTAACTTTATCATGATATTTGTATACGTAAAGTGTCTATTGTGTCAGAATAGGATATAAAAACAGTAGTGCCGAGAGCGCCAGAAGTGAAAACTTAAACAATTACGTGTGTATTTTTTACACACGTAATTGTCCAAGGACCCAATGTAAAATCCTTCACATTGGGTCCTTGGGTCCTGATTGCTCTCGTGAAAAAATGATAAACGAGCGATCGACTTCAGCCATCAAAGGTAACAAATAGCACAGCTTTTTACGATAAAAATACAAAGGGAAAGAAAGGGATAAAAGAATTAGAATTTCCTAATGAAAGAAAGGGACTTTTCCAAAAGACATCAACGCGGGACTCATCCGTGTGCTCGTTCATCCATAAATACACCCAATCCAAGTTTATATTATTATTATACAGGATAAGTTTTTATTTAGTGCGCAAACTTGAACCATGAATTCAGCATAGGTATCATTCTAGACACCCAACGCAGAAATTTTTCGTAGGTTTTACACGTTTTACAAAACAAAATCAGCTGTTTCATAGAAAAGTGCAATTTTGCTTTTCGCGGTCAAAATATATGGAACAGCTGATTTTTTTTTTTGTATAACCGACGAAAAATGAATGTGCTGGGGGTCTACAATAATATGCTAAATTCATGGTTACATTTTGCGCACTGGATAAAAACTTAGACTGCATAGCTCATGGAAAGCGTTCGGTGACGATGACGCGAGTTCCATGATTTTTGTTCACTCAAAAAATGCTCAACGCGCCTAAAGAAGTTTTCACTTAAAAAAAGTTTTCATTCAAATGCGTGTTCAAATTTCGAAGCAGCGAAAAATTCGGAGTATTAGTATAATACGTGTATTCCATTTTCAAAACGTTTTCCTGTAGTCCAAAAACTTCAAACATTGAGCCGTTTATTCGCGTCCCCAATTTTGAATTACACCACTAGCGAAGCGGTACGTCACACTCCCAACGTTCGGGTGCTCTCGGCAATTTCCGCTTCTCCGAACTCCGCCGAAATTGAATGATTAAATTACAGTGACCGCACGGCGAGGGCTAAAATGCCCGGGCTTAAGGAATAGGGAGCATGGACGTAAATATATTTGTTTTTCTTATAATTTTGTTTGCTTTAATAAGAGGGACACTCCGAGTAATACTGTGTTCATATATACTGAGTCATTTTTAATGGAATATTTGCAGAGGAGCCATCTTCAAAACAACTTTATTTTTGTGTTGGTGTTGGATTTAAAATCTTTCCGAAATGATTGTCATAGCTGTTCTAGTGACATAGACTGCTCACCCTTAAGATATCATTATCATCTCGGCCTCTGCTGGACATAAGGCGCTGTCCTATTGCCATCGCTCGTGCGATGATGCGATGCGATTTCATCGTGCGATGAAACCGCTCACACGATGAGAACAGAGAGACAAGTGAGAGTTAGTAGATGTCACATGTCTTTGAATTTTTCGTACTAGGAAATGCCGCTTTCCTCTCAACGTTTTCCTTCACCGTTTTGAGGGCAGTGGTGATTAAATAAATTACTCAAAATGCCTGGGTTCGAAACCACGACATAAAACTCGTAGGCCGTAACTCGACCTAGGCCACTACAGCTCTCGTTATGTTTAAGTCTCATGTAATAGGGGCGAGCCTATTGCCGTCAACTAAGAAATTCCTAATGGAACATCTCAAAAACACTTTGCTTGTCCTGGGAATCGATACCAGGACATCATGCTCAACTGTAACGCTTGCGACTATTCCACCAACGAGGCGGTCGAAATTAATTCTCAGACTCTAACAATACCTCTGTGTACCCCGTCACGTATCATAAACCTTCAAGCCCAAAGATAAAAGACCCTCAAACAAAACTTGTGTCTATTTTCGTCAACTCACCACTCCAATATTAATCATCGAATTTTCTATAGACGAGGCACTAATCCTCTTATTCTATCTCCTGAAGATAATGTTGATCCCTTATGACGTACACTCCTCTAATTATGAACAAATATTACGTCATTCGCGATATTATGGAGCAGTTGATCCTTCGGTATTAAGATCTCGGAGAAATTGTTGGAAGAGATGCGAAAAAAAGGCACATAAAAGTTTCAGGGGATTTTGTTGTTGTTGTTAGGTATTTCTACATTAATGTCTATAAATTTCTACTCTATTCTATTCTAGTATGGAGAAAACACAGTTTGCTTTTTAAACCTACTGTTCTATTTCACAATTAAACAAAGACTGATTCTCCACTACATTTTAAAATTACTTGGCTCCCACCGAGACAGTGTTGCCAACTCCTAAAAATGCGAGTCGCTAGACTCAATGTCAAAAGTCGCCAGAAAGTCACTAAAACTGATTCTATCAGGAACAGACTCAGGATTTTGTTCTGGGAGGGGCATAAAAGGCTAGTGGCGTTAATTTAATTATTTAATTATCTATCTCTATCTATACTCTATACTATTGATGAAGAGGAAAGATTTTATTGTTTGTTTGTTTGCATTTAATACGCTCCGAAACTACCTACTGAACAGATTTGAAAAATTCTTTTACTGCTGGGAAGCTACACTATCCCCGGGTGACACAGGCGATATTTTATCTCCGTATTCCCACGGGAATGGGAACTACGCGGGTGAAACCGCGAAGTGCTGCCAGTTTAAATCTCTTGGCACTATGTAATTCTGTGTGGAGTTAACAAAAAAATTATTTATTACAAGCTCTAAAATTGTTTTGATTTGTACTCCAAAAGTCGTCAGATAAGTCGCTAAAACATTTTTGTCGTCAAATCTAATTTTTTGTCGCTAAGATTTAAACGAAACTCGTCACTTCTAGCCACAAAGTCGCTAAATTGGCAACACTGCACCGAGAAATAATTATAATATCATCCGTTATTTCCAAGTGTTGCCAATGTAGAATAATGCATTCAGTTGCCATAAATAGATTGCTTAATGCCTTTGCCATTGAAGTTAAAATTCTGTGACAACACTAATAAATTTCTACTTTGACAGTGTTGCTACAGTAGATATTATAATTCTTTCTTTTTAACAAAGAAATGGCGACACTATTTAATAAAGATTTGTTGATGTTGGAAGTACCTATATTGTTTGATTAGGTAACGTTCGAAGTTTAACTAAAGCGTCAGATCGAAAGGACTCATAGCAGCCATAGCTGCCGCCGTGTTTGTTTTGCTGACAAAATATACTTGACTGGCAACCGAGCGAATATAAAATTAAACCGCCGAAAACCGAAAAGTAAAAAATAAAAAACTTGCTTTGTCCAACCCCAATATCTAAGTTCGGAAGGCGGTGACATATAATAAATACATATCCAAACTCACCGACTTCCGAACTTAGTTATTGGGGTTGGACAAAGCAAGTTTATTATTTTTTTAATTTTCGGTTTTTCGGCGGTTTAATTTTTTATTAAAAGTTTTTTATTTAATATTTTTTTGTGGCTATAATCTATTAATTACTACATGCTTAATTTTTGATTACTTTTTGTAATACACAACTCAGTATTAAAATCTGTGAGTAAACAATCAATCATCCCCTGTTTTCGTACCTTTAGGGTTGGAATTTTACTTCGAAATTTATATGGCACCAACTTCGGGGTATACCCTTTCCAATAAAAAAAGAATTATCAAAATCGGACTACTCTGGAAAAAGTTATGCGTGGTCATACATTAAAAAAAATATACGCGTCGAATTGAGTAACCTCCTCCGTTTTTTCGTCGGTTAAAAAAATGTTTACTAAAAATGCAAAGGTTGCTGATATTCACTTCCTCAAAACGTTTTCTCTTTGAGCCACTTGGAAACGACTTCTTAGAATGTACGAGTAACCTAAAGACACCGGTTTTTGTTCTATATCCTCCTTTTTGTAAAATGGCCGCACCCTCTTAAGGCTGCCTGTCCATTGGAGCGGAGAGGAGCGGAACTGTGCTTATATTAATCAATATAATTTAAACTCTGCTCCGCTCCATACGGATGGAAAATGTTATATTGGTTAATATAGGTACAGCTCCGCTCCTTTCCGCTCTTCTCCATGGCCACTAATAAAACGGCTTTTGCTTACATTGCTCACAAATTTCGATGTAGCCCATCCGAGTAGAACTATTCAGATATTCATCAATGGACGGTTTCGCGCCACGAATTTTATATGGCGTGTCCAATATTGGCCATGGGGAAGCCATTTTGAATTTACATGGGCTTAGCATATTGCTTTTCCGTATGGTTTTGAATAGACTTTTCACCATTATGGAAGAGTATATGGATTGGATGAAAAGCTTTACAGCAACTTATGGTAAAATGGTCCTTACGGAGCGTTTTTTTGTTTTGAAACGAGAGATGAGTCCGATATCCTATCACGTGAAAATCATTGGTGAGACATTTAAGGCTTGTAAACGCGCCAAGGACCTTCAGTATTTGAACGCACTAAATTTGTGGGCGGGGTGATGTAGCCGTGCAGTCTTTAATCGGTCACATTTTTAATTTATTATAACAAAAATAATGCATATTTGTTAAAAGTAACAAAATCGAATCATTTTCCTTTGTATTGCAAAGCAGTAGACATTTTTTTTAACTCTTTAGTTGAAAAATTAAGGAGTAAAATGGTTTCATCTCAACGATTTGGAGGTGATTAGGTGTTTTTTTTTTTTTTCTTATTATTTGATACCCATAGAAAAGTTATGCCTAAACCAAATGACGTATCATATTATGTAGATTACAAAAAAAAAAAATGTAGTTTCTTTGTAAATGCCGACGAAATGTGGTTTCATCTGCATGCTGTTTTCAAGCATTTTTTGCGAGGGCAGCCTTTAAAAGTTAAAATGTTTCACTGATTGGCATCAGTGACAGAAAAGTTTTAAGGAAACATTTGGATTGGTATGGGGCATGTGATGGAGAGGGACGAAACGTATGTGAATAAAAGCAATGTCACCGTATGGTTGTGAACACCGTTAGTTTACAATCTATCTCGCGACATTATAAACTGTCGATAAATTGTGAATTGCAGAAACCATTTACAATTTAACGCACAATTTTTCGATAAATTTATAATCTGTCCTTCAAATTGAAAACTAGTATCAAGACGGATAGAACCTTTTTTTTTGTGTGTGTGGGGAGTCATCAAATAACTTCTCACGCTGTGGGTGGAGCAGGAGGGCGTGTCAGACTTTTACTGACTAAAACCCGCCCGTGTACCCTCAGTATCCTGTATGCCAGCGGCTGCGGTATCTCTTTCGAACAAACCCGCACCCCTGGCAGACATCGGCCCTTGCGGGCCCCATCGTTTTGTGCTGACATCTCTTTGAAGCGCACGTGGAACACAACGCGCCGTCGACTTGGGCTTAGTCCTTACCGGACAGCGAGCTACCCATTAGCCTACGGTGGCCGGAAATCAGCCTGGGATTCCCGACGTTCAGGGCGTCTCCTGCAGCGGTTAGGGCCGTGAGGGCGCATATACTGCCTCTCCTTCACGTGCGCCGCCTCCCTCTTCGCGAGCATTACTGCTTCGCTGAAGGAGGTGATGACTACCCATGCACTCTCGCTCCGTACCATGGCCTGGACCAGGGCCGGACGCGAGAGATAGTACCTTGGAAGTAGGGGTTGGTCGCAGTTCTAACCTAACCTAACATATTCGGTCGGTAAGCAGTTTGGTGCAGTTCACAATTTATCGACAGTTTATATTCTCGCTAGATAGATTATTATAAACTAACGGTGTTCACAATCTCACAGTGACAAATATAAACGTTGATGAATGGAGAGGGAGAGGAAGGCCAAAGAAAAGATGGATGGTTTGTGTGAGAATGTGGTACTACTGAATGGGAAGAATGGAAGACGAAAACGTTTTGCGCCGACCTCAAAAACGTGGGACAAAGACAGGAAGAAGATGACAGACGAAGTAGTAAAAAGAAAAACCATAACTAACATACATTTAAAAAAAAAAAAAAACTGCCACTTAAAACAACAGGCTTCCTTTGAACCCGTAAACCCATGCTCATATGTTAATGGTTGTATGGTGTTCGAGTATTAATGTCTTTTCCCTAGTTTGCACACTCTATGGCGCAATGGGTTTCAAGCTACGAGTAGGTACGATGGTGACCTGACCCCGTTGGCAGTAATTGATTCCTGGTAGAGGCATTTGTGTAGAAACAATTAATTGATTGTTTTAAACCACAGAGTACTTAAACATGGAGTGATAATGCTTCACATTGTTTTTTTAAATTAAAATGTTAGTTTATCAAGAAAATAGTATCTAAAAAAAATAAAAATACGACAGTAGTATTGATGTGAAAAAATATTTTTCAAAAATCAAACTGTTACATACAGGGTGTTTGAGTTTTGTTACACTCCGAATCCTACTTTCCTACTAATATTAAAAATGTGAAAGTTTGTTTAGATGTTTGGATGTTTGTTACTCAATCACGCAGAAACGGCTTCAGGGATTTGAACGAAATTAGGCACACATCGCTCATAACCTGGATTAACACATAGGATACTTTTTCCGCGGTAGTGCCTTCCCGTGGGATAATTTCCGACCGCTACGCGGGGGAAGCTGCTAGCAAAAGCTAGTACATAATATCATAACATCACACCTTGTTTCCTCGAAGGGTAGATCAGAGGTGTGTCTATAGTACATCCACATTTCGCCAATTATGTTTAAGTCCCATGTAATAGGGGCGAGCCTATTGCCATCAATAGGGCACGAATCCAGACTCCGGGCTACTGCTGATAAATTCCAGATAGACACAATAACTCTTTGGCCAAACTGGTATTTGAACCCAAGACCTTATACTGACAAGGCAGATTCAGATTTCATTGCAGACGAAGTATAAATATATATAGTTCGAATTTAAGCGTTTTACAAGGCATTTTTAATAAAAAACAAAGTAATACAAATTGCGCATTTAAATGAACAACTCCACGCTATTAACGAAGAAATATTATATTCAAATTCATAACAGCTGGTTAATTAATGTTTCATAATTGTACCTAAATTATAATACTAGAAACGTGGGTTTATTTGCATGATGTTACAATCAAACTCAATGATTAATAATTGACTATATTGGCGAATTGTCCTCTGGCGGGTATCCAAGGAATTAATCCTATTAACAACTAATTTACGACCATCATACCGCTTAAACCCTTGATGATAGAACTAATTTTTCCCTCAATTTAAAGAAATTGAAAATATGAATCATAAAAAAGGAGGTTTATTGGTTTAGAAACTTATTTGATAAGTACTAGCAGCGCTCCGCGGTTTCACCCGCGTATTTCCCGTTTCCGTGGAAATACGGGGATAAAATATAGCCTATGTCACCCGGGGATAGCGTAGTTCCCCAACAGTGAAAGAATTTTTCAAATCGGTTCAGTAGTTTCGAAGCCTATTCAATTGAAACAAACAAACAAATCTTTCCTCTTTATAATACTCGTATTAGCATAGATTACGTAATGGTATAGATATAATAATTTGGCCTGCGTAAAGACATAGGCTACTTCTCATCCTGGATTGCGGACAAAATCGCGCGCAACAGCTAGTAGACCATAAAATTGGACTTAGTAAAGTTGACTTTAACAATCTCAATACCTCAGTGAAGTTATTTAGTTAATACCATTAACACAAGTTCAGGGCAGTGTTAACCAAATAGTGAGTCTCATAAAAGCAAAGAGGGAAATATCCCCTGTAAGGAAAATCGGTCATGTGGACACTTGACCCAGAAGAGTGCGATTTAAAGCGAGGGTAGGGTGCATTCAATGTTTGTTTTTTCTAGTTTATTTTTAGTACGCGACAACTAGGAAATGAAAGAAATCGAATGCATGTCTATATAAACAACCCTAGTTTTAGTAAACACGGATCTAGTATTTTTATATAAAGAATCTATGTACAAAATTTCAAAACTGTATCATGAAAAATTACAAAGTTATAAGCTTGTTATGTTACCTAGTTGTCGACACTAAAATGTTCACCACGCGGCCCCCAGCGCCACCCGCGCGTCTGGCGTCGTATTGTGCTCATTGATAATAATTAGGCAGTACGTACCTAATCGTACGGCGATTGTACTGTAATTAATTGGTGATAACATTCTCCATCACACTTGCAAAACTTTAAAAATTATTGGAATCGATTCAGCTACTTATTCTGAACAAACTATATTCAGGTTTCACATATACTAAAAATAATGTTGTATAGATGTATTTAGACCTGTAATTTACAAACGTACACTGCAATGTTCAATGTATGTACTGTGAAAAAACAGTTTGAATAAATGCATGTGAAAGTATAAATAGTAATAATAACAAAATACAAAATTATATATTTTTTTCTCCTTTGTTTCCGACTAATTGTTAATTTGATGTTAACCTACATTCATAAATGATCATCATCATTGCTGCCATGAGAAGCCTGGCACTGCCTTACTTTGGCCTAAACCATGTTGAAATAAAATTAATAATTTATTATCTAAGAATCAATGATGCTCCCAACATCACTTTATTCTTTTCAAATGCTTCTTCAATAATAAAAAGCAATGTTTAAAAAAAAATATACACAAAATGCACTTCCTGCCGAATGGGAGCTTGTTAATTTCGAATGCTTTAGCAGAATTTCTGCACTGACCAATAAAATCTTTTCCATATCACAAACGAAATTAAATCGTGAAAATCTTTAAAACTCCAATGAAAATGCGCGACGAATTTAATTCAATTGCTTAGTAAAGATAAAAAGAGCTCTCAAAGTCTTTGTATCAATAAATTAATAGCTTTGGCTCAATGCTCACGAATACCGAATAAAGCAACCGAGAGGTTCGAAAAAAAACTCGAATTCGACATCGAATTTCGACAAAACACGGCTCTTTCGAACCGGTCAAAATACATTATTTTACAGAAACGTCGAATCAATTTGCTACTCAATTTCTATAATTCCGTTCTTTCGACGGAATTGTGGAGTTTCGAAATTTAATTTGGACACAGCCTGTATGTGGAATGAGTGATATTTTTGCGTGAATATAAAAAAAATAGTATTCTTATTTTAAGAGTGGACTATTTCAGTGATAACCATGCTTGGTAGCCTGATGGGCGGAATAAGACTTAGATTTGAATTAGAATCGACTCTTGTCGCTGACTGTACCTACCACTGACCTCCTACATTCTAAGTGGCAGTGTTACGTACAGCGACAAGAGTCGATTATAAGTACATACAGATGATATCACCAATTATCAAAATTGGATAACTTCATAAATGGACTAAGTTTAATCATATTTTCTCTGAAAAACCAAAATCTATCGAATAAAGCAGCTAGGTACTTATCAAAAAATAAAAATAGATAAGGTTAATAAAGAAACAACAAAAAATATTAATCGGTTCAATTTGATTCTTGTTACTTTTTCAAGGTAAGAGCACCAATTCTGTGAACTGTTTGTCTCGAACACTCGACCCAATAGTTTTAAAAATAAACTTGTTCTTTTTTTTTTGGAAAAAAGTTGACACGAACAATACCCATCGATAGAAATGTCCTCTCGTGTGTCAGTCCAACTACGGGCTCACCACAATAGTTAGTGATTTGTTTTTTTTTTTTGTTAAAAAAGAGTAACTTGCGTTCGTTAGTTGCGCCAATTTTAAATGAATTTATTGGTTTTGCATTCGTGCTGTTGTCGTATTGTGTCGATTGTTCTGAAAATAGATTGAGTGTCTTTATATTGTGACTCTAAGTATTTATTTGTTGTATAACATGACAAATCACGCCTGAGCCGAGCAGTGGTGGCCAAGTGGTAACGGTCGCGACTTACGAGTTGTAGGTCGTGAGTTCGAACCCAGCCAGGCGGTTTACTTTGTGTAAATTATTTCATTACCAATGCTCTCAATAAACGGTGAAGGAAAACATCGTGAGGAAACCGGCATGTCCTAGAACCAAAAATTCGCAGACATGTGACATCTACCAACCCGCATTGGGCCCGCGTGGTGGATTAGGGTCGAATCCCTCTCACAGAGAGGAGGCCCGTGTCCCAGCAGTGGGAACGTTATAAGCTAATGATGAATGAAATCACGCCTGTAATCGACGAAGAGTTAGGCAGACGTGTACCTATAGTTCAACCACATTTTACCAGTGAAGTAACTCCCGTGTATTAGGAGCGAGCCTATTGCCATCAACACAAATCAGTACTCCGGGCTACTACTAAGAAATAATCTAATGTAATTTTGTCCTACCTGGGAATCGATAAAATTTTGCTGCTGTAACTAAAACGTGAAAAAAAAACTTAAAAAAAAAAACAACCGACTTCCAAAAAACACTAGAAAGTGAAAAATAACTTTAATTTCGGAAGGCGGTGACAAGAAATTAATATAATACAATATCCAAAGTCACCGCCTTCCGAAATTAAAGTTATTTTTCACTTTCTAGTGTTTATTGGAAGGCGGTTGTATTTTTTTTTTTTGTAAGGCGGTTGTATTTTTTTTTTTGTAAGGCGGTTGTATTTTTTTTTTTAAATTTTGTAGTATGGAGTCAACAACTTATTAATTAATTTTGCCACGCTTTTCTCATGACATGGATGACGATTTCTTTCAACTTTCTTTCTATAATACTATCAACTTCATTATGAACAAAAATTCTACAAGGAAACTTCTAGAAAATATTCATTATTAGATAGAAAAGGCGCGCGTAAAGTATTTTTGCATAACTTGAACTTAGCTGAGCGAACTTTGATTAAACTTATAGTTTCTCTCTAGTTGAGCCAAAAGTTTTAATTGGATTCACAATTTCCACTTAACTTGCCTATTTTTGTCTACTTAAAATGCCAAGGTTTATACTAAGTAAGACGTTAAATAAGTGCTGTTTAGGTATTTTATAATGATAAATATTTAAACTGAGCCTCTAAAGCCTGTTTGACCTTCTAATGATATCATCATCGTCATCATTTCAGTCGAAAGACGTTCACTGCTGGGCATAGGACAAGCACCGCCACTTCAACCGGTTCTATTCTTACCCGCATCCAACGGATTCCTGCGGCCTTCACAAGGTCATCGGGCCACCTTGTGGGAGGCCTTAAAACTCTACGTCTTCCGGGACGCAGTCGCCACTCCAGAACCTTCCGGCCCCATCGGTCATCTGTTCTGCGAGCAATGTGCCCTGCCCACTGCCACTTTAGTTTACCAATTCTTCGGGCTTTGTTGGTTACCTTGGTTTTTTTGCGGATCCCTTCTTATCTCCACTCGCCTCTTTCTCTCTAATTATGTACACTTGTTTTAAATTAATGAAGTCTTTCAATATCTGGCCATTATTCTCAGTTGATCGCAGTAAGTAAGCAAGATGCCCCGATAAACCGGTTAACTTAGAACTGTGACCAACGACGCGCGACATGGACAGGTTTCAGTAACTTGGTCATTTCGTTTTTTTAAGACCACTAGGCTCACAAACAGAAGCGCGATCTTATTAGAGTGCTCATTAAGGACCCCAAAATAGAGTGCGATTCCCAAAAAGAAGCATATTCATCATATTAGAGTTTTCCATAATATTTTTAGGACAGAACAATGCGAATTATTTGAGGTTCGAATAAAATATAAGCGTTTGATAATATTAAAATAATATTTGAAAGTAAGATTCAATTATAATTAGATTCATCTGCCTGTGACGTAAACTGATAAGCCTCCAGTTTTCGTAAATTATCAATTGTTATTATTCATCTAATTTTGCGGCATCATTGGGTTACTAAAGTCTGATGGTTAGATATTCAAATTGGGTCGCAAGCAGCTAATTTGGTGGACAAAATCGAAAAGATAAGTCTAAAAATCAATGGGTAACATGGTGACCCATAAACAAGAAAAACTCTGATTATCTCTTTATGGATATTTCAAAAGAACCGTAAATCCTAATAATCTTGAAAATCGCCAAAGGCAAGGTTGTTTCGGAAAGGTACTTAATTAACTCTTTGGGATAAACCTGTGTAACGCTCGTGTGTCAAAAGCTCATCGACCCGTCGTTAAAATCCAATAAAATAGCACTTTATGAAGTTAATACAATGTTTAATCGAATGACGTAAATGGCACCAAAAAAATAAATCGGCGGAGCTAATAAAAATTTTAACTCGTTAAAGAAAAGTTTTCTATAAATACGAACGCTGGCCAGTAATTGGTGCATTAACCTCATTGTCTGCCGTCTGACAGAGTAACCGCGGTGGTGCACTTAAATTTTTATTTCTGTCTGTTACAATCACAATGTGGATAGACTCAGAAGAATCGTTTATTGTGCGGTGACTGATACAGAGGGTATCGGATGTAAGACAAATTACGTAAAAACCTCAAAAGAGGGCTTTGACAAAATGCCGCATTTGAGCAACACAGTAGGTCAATCGACTTAGCCTATCGCAGTCCACTGCTGGATATAGGCCTCTACTAGGCTTTGCCACAATACCCTGTCCTCCGCCTTCCGCATCCAGTCTGTCCCAGCTTACTCAAGGTCGTCTGTCATCGAGCTGGCCATCCCACGCTATGCTTGCCGATACGCGATCTCCACTCCAGGACTCGTCTACTCCACCGGCAATCGGTCCTTTGACAGACGCGGCCAGCTCACTGCCACGTCAGCCTGCTTACTCCGCAAGCTATGTCGGTAACTTCGGTTCTTTTCCGGATAATTTCATTTCTGATTTTATCCTTCAAAGAAATTCCGAGCATGGCATATCATGATTTTGAATATTATTTGCATGCCCATGAGACAGTAGAATATGGAGTACTACTTTTAAGAAAACATACGCAGAAATAAATGATTTGATTTGATTATAGAAATGAGCACGTTCACAATTCACTATAATCTAATTAATCTACACGTCTGCCAGGGGTGCGGGTTGTTTGAAAGAGATACCGCCGCCCCTGGCACACAGGCAACTGAGGGAACACGGGAGGGTTTTAGTCAGTAAAAGTCTGACACCAGACCTCCTGTTCCACCCAGAGCGGGAGAGGTTATTTGATGATTTCCCAACCAAAAAAAGTTATCGAATCTACACTCTATTTGTTATGTATTATGTCCACGTTCGAACGGACGTAAAAATATCGCGGCGAGATATTTTCATACACTGAATCTTCAAGGCACTTCTTAGCGTAGAGAGTTTATAATCCAACAGGATTGTTTTTTCGATGCCCTGGGATGCTCTCTGTTCAATTGTCAATGTTCAGTACTTACACCGAGAGTCGAAAATCCAGGGTGCGATAAATTCCCGCGCCGTTATTTTTGCGTACGCGTTCTTAGCAGCCATCCATAGATCACGTCATACGTTTAGGGGGGAGGGGATCAATGTGACAAGGGCCAGGGGTGTGTCGAAAGCTTTGTGACGTCAAATGTTAAAACCTAAAATACTAAAACTTTTCTTACCTACTCTTACTTCTAAATATAAAATTGAAAACATGTGACGACACATAGTTTTCAGGGGTTTACAAGTGTGACCACCCGTGACAAAGACGGGGGGGGGGGGTCAAAACGCCATACAATTTGTGTGACGTAATTTATGGATGGCCATTTACCCTACATACCATGCTAACAAAATACTCATTGTCACTATCCGTTCTAACTAGACCTTCTGTATTACCTACAAGTACGGTAAATACCGCTCAAACAGTGGGTAATTCAGTCGAAACGTAGGTAGTTATTTTAGGTTAAAACCAGTCCTTTTTGAACTTTCATTGTGCATTTATTGATAAGTTCCGATTTGGGGAAATGGAGAGAATATTCCCAATGTAAGCCGTCAATGTCTTTCCTGATTAAAACTTGCGATTTTAAGCTGATATTCTTGTATGGGACATTGAAGAAGTTATTTTGGACACGGCTTCTGTTGGATATTTTCCAGGAAAAGTTTGTTAGGGTATCTACTTTCAAATCGGTATCTATTGGAAAGGATTTCTTTAAAAATAAGCATCACATTATTTTTCTATTCTTTTCTTTTTGACTCATCAACATCATCATCATCATTTCAGCCGGAAGACGTCCACTGCTGGACATAGGCCTCCCCCAATTTGGAGGGGCTTTGCAATAATCGTCACGCTTGGCAGGCGGGTTGGCGATCGCAGTATGGTAAAATGTATACATTTTATATCTGAAAACATTGTTATAGCCAATCATTTTTAAAAGAGTAACCGTGGAGTTTCTTGGCGGCTCTTCTCCATAGGAAACAACATTTTGGAACCGTGCACCTAGCTTCTGACGTTTCATAAGTGCCCGTGCAGGTTTATATGAAATAAAAATATTTTGATTTTGACGTTGACTTTTTGTTTATCGTAGTATTATACTAAGACTAATAAATGAAGGGTGTCCGGCCTTTTTACCCAAATGTCCGGCTAAACAGACCGGTCTGTCCGGCTTTTCAGTTTAAAGACCTGGCAACCCTAATCGCATTGGACTCGCGTGGTGGTTTTAGCCCTGTGCCCTAATATAGGTTGCTTAGGTTTCAGTGTGTGTTACGAGGATACATTGTGTTTACTACAACTTATTCCAAAAAAAAAAGTAATTACTATTCTTACATCTGGTGGATCCTAAATCACGTTTTACAATCTACCGTCACAAAATTCGTTACGTACCTACACGAGTACTTTTCGGAACCCCATAAGGGCAAGCACACACCGACCGGAAAGTCGTATATCTGATTTATTACCCACTAACTGAACGCGTAAAAATAGCGTAATATTTTACGCGAATGTGGGCAAGAAACAATAACTCAAACGGGGGAATTATTAAAATGTGGTTTATATGGATTTCCGTGGTCTGGGAATGTGTAAGAAACAGATGATGGGGAACCGTAGAAGGTAAAATGGATAAAAGTTGCTCAAAATGCGAATAAAGTTGGATTCTGCACCCGATTAAAACGCGTTGTAAATACATTGGAATGGTTTTGACGTGCATCCTTAATGCGTTACAGTTTTATTCATAATCCAAGGGTTTTGAAAGAAATCCCTTATACATTGCTTCATATGTTTGAAAAATTCGTCTACTCCACAACGTAAATAGCGAAATGAATGTGAGTGAATTGTCAAAATGAAAAACACTGATTAATTGCCATTTCATGCAATTATCACACAAATCTACACTAAGAGCTCGTTCCCACTTGTCGTGTGACAGATCTGTATATTAATCGGATGTCGGCGCTTCTGTTCCGACTCCCACTTTCGGTTAATAAATCGGTTGTCGGCCACGGTCGAAGCTGGTGCCACTGTTTAACACCAATTTCATCAATTCATCAAAACATCAATTGATAAATTCTTCAGTGTTTGTATTTATTTCCATTATTACGAAAAACCAAACGTGCGTACAATAAAAACACAACAACCGCCATTTGTATGTGCGAAATCGCAGCGACGTACGCACGGGCGGAACAAGGGGGTTGCGGGGAGGGGTTTATCGGCCCCAACACCCGACAAATGTGAACACCGCCATACTTATGAGCGAGCGAGATCTGACACGTTTTTTTTTACGGCCGTAGAGGGCTGGCAAAACACCCGACAATTCTTGTCGCCGCCGACACAAAATCGGTTTCCGACAAGTGTGAATAGCTTCGTGTAAAATGCTCTGCCACCGGAACATCCGATTAAAACGGTGGAGTCTCCGGGCCCGATACCCGACAAGTGGGAACCGGCTGTACTTCCTCTCTGGTTGATTTTAGTGAACTACAGCTCGTGCACTTAGTCGTATACCTACAGAAGGATGGATTTTTGCGACGAGGCAGTAAGGGGACGGAAAAAAAACCGGAAAAGATGCTTTAACCGTTGTTGCAACACGAGAATCTACATAAGAGACTACCATTAACTTTTTTTACAAATTTTGGAAAAATAGTAATTTCAGCAACAAAATGTCCCACGTTTTATTTTTTGACAATCAATGCGTTTCGTATATAGGGATGAAAATACTCTTCTGGCCCAACAGAGGTTTTGTTTTTTGGGTGGGTAATCATCAAATAACTCCCGCTCTGGGTGGAGCAGGAGGGCGTGTCATACTTTTACTGACTAAAACCCACCCGTGTTCCTTCAGTTGCCCGTATGCCAGGGGCGGCGATATCTCTTTCGAACAAGCCCGCACCCCTGGCAGGCATCGGCCCTTGCGGGACCCATCGTTTTGTGCTGACATCTCTTTGAGGCGCGCGTGGAACACAACGCGCCGTCGACCTGGGCTTGGTCCTTACCGGACAGCGAGCTACCCGTTACTCGCCGTCCGCAAGCCCACGCCTACGGTGGCCGGAAATCAGCCTGGGATATTCCCGACGCCCAGGGCGTCTCCTGTGAAGGGATCAAATGAGGTTAGAGTGTTAAAAAAGCCATATATGCTGGTTATGATTTCGGAAGGTTTTCCCATACGAAATTGTTTATAGCAGCGCAAAAACTGACTTTGTTCCCTTGTTATTGCTGATAATACCTTTAATACCATGACTAGCGAACGTTTGATTTATAAACCTCAGCCTATCCCTTTACAGACAATACAGACAAGATAAGATAATCGGCACGGTTGGCGCAAAGGTTACGCGATTGACTGCTGCGCTGCGTGTCGCGGGTTCGATTCCCGCACGGAACAAATATTTGTACGAACTACAAGTAATTGTTCCGGGTCTGGCTGTTTGTGTATGTGAGATTAAATGTTTGTAAACGCACCCACAATACAGGAGAAATTCCTAGTGTGGGGCATATTACAGACATTATTTATGTGATATTAATAAAACAAAATATAATCAAACACGCATTTGATCAAATTCCCTTACGAAATAAATAAAGAGGAAAATATAAAGAAATTCTATACTACAAACTACCGCAAACAAAACGAAGCGTATCTTTTTTTATCTTTTATCCTAGGAAAGTATTGGAAAAGCCGAAATATCTTATATCTTACGTGACATGACTCAAACTGGATATTTCTTTTTGTATCAAAGGATTCAAAATCGTTTTCTTTTCATGTACCTACCTTTATTATAGAAATGAAATGATATGTGCGTGTTGTGACATGTATGATGACGGGTTCTGTCCATGTCATTATTGTTTTAAATTTTAATTTTCATTAATTCAAATGTGTAGGTATTTTGGACTGATTTCCTCAATGACCCAGAACGTGATCAGTACCTACGTCTAAGCTGCGTTTAAGAGCTGCAGTGTCGACATTGCACAATAATACTGACAATGATAGCTCTTGATCGCGATTAAGATCGTGTTTGGTGAAATATCCACTCAGCATTTATTGTTTAATCGATACTGTCCCACTACTGGGCAAAGCCTTCCCCAAACCTTTCCTGGACCTCTCTTCCCGCGCCACCTCCGTGATAAAACAAACAAAATCAGGCGCATAATTTTTACGCAGAATTTCTACGCTAGCTAGTCTAGAATGCTGAATTCATGGTTACAGTTTGCGCACTGGTTAAAATTTTATCCTGTAAAGTAGGGATTCAATTATTCATACAGCCTACAATATTCCCATTGCTGGGACTCAGGCCTCCTCTCTGTGAGAGGTAAAGGACTGTTATCAATCCGGGTTGGTAGATGTCACATGTCTTCGAATTTTTCATTCCAGGACATGCTGGTTTCGTCACGATGTTTTATTTCACCGTTTTTTATAGAGCAGTGGAAACCCTGTGGCAACGGCCTTCTGGTCGTAGTTTCCAACACAGGCGCTTTACTTTGCTCTCAAAATGGTGAATTTATCATTAAGGAACCCTAGAAGCAATGTCTTTAATATACAATTTTTTCTACGAGTATGTCACTGCTAATCTAGCGTTATGAGTACTTGTAGGAATATAACCTTTAATCTTGTTTGAGTTTCTATGTTACGTAGTTATTGCTCCTTAAAAGGGTTATTTGTCTTTTTCTGTGGCTGTCTCCAAGATTAATCATATTTGGGAGTACTTACTACATGGTAGCAAAATTGTTTTACAGATGAGTGCTTTTGAAGACTAGAAAATACTTTGTGATAATATTAGTCTGAGAGCAATGGTGGCCCAGTGGCAACGACCGCGACTTACGAGATGTAGGTGGTAGGTTCGAAGTCAGACGGCGCTTTACTTTGTGTAAATTATTCCATCAGCACTGCTCTCAAAACAGTGAATGAAAACATCGTGAGGAAACCGGCATGTCCTAGAACCAAAAATTCGAAGACATGTGACATCTACCAACCCGAATTGGGCCCGCGTGGTGGATTACGGCCCACCCCTTCTCACAGAGAGGAGGCCTGTGCCCCAGCAGTGAGAACGTTATAGGCCGAACATGTTATGTTAAGTCTGCGGTAGTGTAGTATGGTGGTTGTAAGCATTTTTGGGTTTGAAAATTAAAAGTATGCAAGGTTATGTTAAATTAGCTAGTGTAACATCACAGAAGTGATCGGTATCTATATATTAACCATCATCATCATTTCAGCCGAAATACGTCCACTGCTGGACTTGGCTTGGTACTTTACATATGGGAGAACCAAGGTAACCAATATAGCCCGAAGAATTGTCAAACTAAAGTGGCAGTGGGCAGGGCACATTGGTCGCAGTAAAGATGGCTGATGGGGCCGAAAGGTTCTGGAGTGGCGACCGCGTACTGGAAGACGTCGGTAGGTCTCCCACAATACTGGATTGATGACCTGGTGAAGGCATAGATATAATAAAAAGGATTCATTGTTTTTTTTTTTTTTGAGGTCACCGATTTTATTATACTTGAAATACCTCTGCGTAAGCATTAAGCAAAGTAGGTACCCTATTTTATTGCTTATAGGAAAGCAATAAAATAGGGTACCTACTTTTTATCCCGGTAGATTGTTCCCGTACGATAATTTCTGATGTCCATGCGGGTGAAACCGCGGGAACAGCTAGTGTGTTTTTTTTTTAAATTTCAGTTTTAAAACCGGGTTTCAGTCTATGAAAATTCGACTTCTCAAAAACTAGTGCACACATTCCATTATTTTAGTCCCTAACATTTCAACACTAATAAATGGTACACGATCGGTCTAACTCCTAGGCCCAAAACTTTAATAGATAGCCCTAAAAACTATTCGCCTTAGACTACCCGACATGGTTGTTAAGTCCCGCCTACACCCTATCCCTTTCTAAGGGTTCGTTTAGGGGAGGAACGGGAGAAACGGATACATGATACGTGTCAGATTTTGTATTGTATAGTTTTGGTAAATAGTTTGTTGGAGCTGTTTTGTGTTTGCCCTAAATATTGGAGGATTGAAATTCGTCTTTCAGTTGGTTCTAGTTACAGCTAATTTGGGATAGTTGCAAGGACTACTGTGGAGAATGAGGTCCTGGGCTCGTTTCCCAGGTTGGGCGGTCTTATTGAGTTTTTCCATCTAGAATTATATTTAAATTGTTTGTATTCCTCGTCACTTTGGGGACACCCAAATGGTCATGAGAAAAGCACCGTCAGACAGCACCTATCTGCATTAATGCTGAAATTAACCTTTTTATAAACACGCTTTTATTAGCTTCACCGGTATGTTTGTAAGCATGTTTGTTTGTTTATATCCGATACCTTTGGTTTGATTTTGACCCACTTCAAACAGTCAGATTTCATTTAAACTTCGTAGACGATGAGAATCCAATAAATTCAACAAAAAATAAAACTGAAAAATCACGTTTTTGTAGTTAGCAGAACTAAAAAATAGAAAATAAAAAATTAACAAAAAACTAAAAAACACGCTTTAAAAACCAAATTTAATTAATCAATTAATGTCAAGCACCCCACGCTTTTTAATAGAATTAAATTATTTTCTACTTTTTTAGTTTGGTTTTTAAAGCGTGTTTTTTTTTATTATAATAAGAATTAGGGCAGCCGTGAGGTAGACACTGTTGTAACTAGCAACCCGTATTCTAGTTTTGTGCCCGGTTCTTGGAAATAGACTCGTCCGCTTTCACACAAGACTCATACATTATGTCCGGTTTCGGACTGTACACACTTAAAGGGGTGGTAGTTTAATCTTTTCTATCAATAAAATTATTCTACATGTAGGGTCGGAACCCACACCCCCCTGAATGGCAGCCATTTTTGTGTTTTGTAAAAGTACAGTAACTTTGAAATTTAAAGCCCAACTATCATGAAAAAATATATTTTTCCGTTGCTAAAAGTATTTTTTTAATTATAATTGAGCTTTAAATTTCAAAGTTACTGTACTTTTAGTGTGCTCGCTCCATAAAAGGCGACCAAAACAAAAAAATGGCTGTCATTCAGAGGGGTGTGGGTTCCGAACCTACATGTAGAATAATTTTATTGATAGAACAGAGCAAACTACCACCCCTTTAAGTTTGTACAGTCCGAAACCGGACATATTGTATAAAACTGGCGTAATGGACTTCAGACAGATAAATCTCACGTTTCCTAAGTCACTATTAGATATTCAGACAGAACAAACAAACCTAGAATTCCTAACATTTTCATAATAGAATTTCTTTTAACACACATTTTTCGGCACGTTTTCTATTACATATAAGTAATAGATTTTTAGTAAGTAAAAAGGGCAAAGGGACATTATTTTTCTTATAGGTAAGGAAGGTTACGTGACAAGTTGACAAATGTGAGTTCAAAGGTAGTAATGTGGTCTAGGAATTACTTTTCTATTTGATAAGGAGTATAGGTAAACCTTTATAGAGTACTAAATGGATTCCCTGAGGTCTAGAAGATCAGGTAAAAACCTGAGTGATTTGCGAGGTCTTTGTACTAAAGTTCATTGATCTAACTTCAAGGTTTGTATTAATAAGTAGATAGCTATGTTGTAGAGTTTCTTCTGTCATATTCTGCCTAGCCTTTTCCCAACTATGTTGGGGTCGGCTTCCAATCTAACCGGATGCAGCTGAATACCAGTATTTTACATGGAGCGACTGCCCATCTGACCTCCACAACCCATTTGCTGGGTAACACGATACCTCTTGGAAAGACCGTAACGACTGTCAAAGATCCACTAATGATAGCCGGGACCAACGGCATAACGTGCTTTCCGAGGCTCAGAGAGGTCTTGGTATGTAAAGATGGTCACCCATCCACGGACCAACCGCGGCAAGCGTTGCTTAACCTGATCAATCGACCTACCAGAATACCAGCGCTGCGACACTTTTTAAATGTCGCAGCATTATGCTGAGGTAGGAGCCTTTTGGCCTCGTGCAGGACTTTCTGTTTTATTATTAATTGTTTTTACTCTCAAGTTTGTTTGTTTTTTTTTATATTTTTTGTACTATTTTATTTTATTTTGTGATCTTCCTGTGCGGGTCACAATAAATACTTTTTCTTTCTTTCTGTGTGGCTGTTATTACTTAGCCACAATCTCCAAATAAAGTTTCTTCTGTATCTAAAATATTAATGTGGTGTTTCTGGTTTCCATGATAATATGATGTTTTTTTTTTACTTATCTACGCTGTCCCACTCTTAGTCAAAGGCCTCCCTCCACTCCATCCATCTATCGCGAGCTCGCGCGTCCTCCTTCCAGTTTTCACGGAACCTATCCAACCCGTCACTCCATCATCCTCCGTGGTCTGCTTCGACCCCTCCTCGCTGGATGGATATGATGCGTAACATGATGAATCGGCACTGGGCAGGCCGCATCACGGTCGGTGGCGTGTGTTTTTGAGTGTAGACAGCGAATTCGTAAACAAGAAGCGATCAGGTTAAGCTTCGCTTGCCGCAGTCGGTCCGTGGATGGGTCAGCTTTACAAACTGAGAATCCTTTGAGCCTCGGATAACACTTTAAGTCGTTGGTCTCGGCCATCATTCTTAGATCTTTGAAAGTCGTTACACGTCAGAAGCCCGAAAGTCAGAAAACCAGTCTTACCAAGAGGTATTGTGGTACCCAGCAACTGAGTTGTGGAGGTCAGATGGGCAGTCGCTCCATGTAAAATAATGGTATTCAGCTGCAAACGGTTAGACTGGAAGGCGACCCCAACATGTTGGGAAGAGGCTAGGCAGATTATTATGACAGCGAATCAGTAAACGAAGTATTGGAGGAACACAGGCCACGAACAGGCCGTGTGGTGCCGGACGTAAAATAATAGCACCATCCTATTTCTTCTTCGTGGGTGTCGTAGAAGGCGACTAAGGGACTTACTAGAGAATGGGCAGCAACGTTCTCTATGCATTTTACCACCATACTGCGATCGCCAACCCACCTGCCAAACCCTCTTGGGGGAGGCCTATGTCCAGCAGTGGACGTCTTTCGGCTGAAATGATGATGATGACGAGGCCAGGTAAAATCCTAGCAGGGTTCCCGGTAAAAGATGATCGTAAACAGAATCTTAAGAACCCTCAAAAAAGATCCCAGAAATCGTATTATGATTAATCTGTAGGTAATCATATTTTATGTAATCTGTCGGTAGAAACGACAAATTAATTACATAGTCATTATGATCCTCTAATTACATTCTTAATTACTTACCAATGGCGAGAACTTACAATCTGCTAAGATTGAAGAGATTGAAATTAATTTGCGTTAATTTGAAAACCTGGGCCTTATTTTGACAGCATCAATAAGAAGTATTTTGTTAATGTTCGCTCTATTAATGTCCATCTTTTAAATACCACTATCAGCCTACAATGTTCCCACTACTGGGACACAGGCCTCCTCTTAGTGGGCTGTAATCCACCACGCGGGCCAAGGGCGAATTGGTAGATGTTACATGCTATCGAATTTTTGGTTCTAGGACATGCCGGTTTCGTCACGACGTTTGCCTGTACCGTTTTGGAAATAGCGTTGATGAAATAATTTACACAAAGTAAAGCGCCTGTCTCGGTTCGAACTTACGACCTACATCTCGTAAGTCGCGGCTGTTACCACTGGGCCACCACTGGGCCCGCGTGTTGGATAGCGGCCCACTCCCTCCCACAGGGAAAAGGCTCGTGTCCCAGCAGTGAGAACAGTATATGCTAATTATGCCGCATGATCGCCTGACCCGCGCCGTTGTTGGTTTTGTACTTTTTTGTACACGCAAAACGGCCCAACGGATTTAGATGAAATTTGGCCCACCAATAGTTTATCACCTGAATTAACCGCAGGAGAACCTAGGTAAACCGACACAGCCCGAAGAAATGCCAAACCTATACTCATAGGGTACTTTTTAACCCGGGAATACAGTCTCGTGGGATAATTTCCGAAAACAACTCTGGTGAAGCCGCGGGCGCTCATCATCAGCATCATCATTTCAGCCGAAAGACGTCCACTGCTTGACATAGGCCTCCCCCAGAATGGGGGGTTTTGCCATAATCGCCACGCTTGGCAGGCGGGTTGGCGATCGCAGTATGGTGGTAAAATGCATAGAGAACGCTGCTGCCCATTCTCTAGTAAGTCCCTTAGTCGCCTTCTACGACACCCAGTGGAAGAAATGGGATGGTGCTATTCTTTTACGCCCGGCGACACATACGGGACGCTAGTAAGTAATAAAATCAGTGTAATCATCATCATCATCATCATCATCATCATTTCAGCTGGACTGCTCCACTGCTGGACATTGGCCTACACCAAGCTCCGCTACTTGAGCCGGGTTTGTGGTTCCCGCATCCAGCGGATGCCATCGGCCTTCACACGGTCATCAGTCCACCTTGTAGGAGGCCTTCCAACTCCACGTTTTCTTGCACGCGTCGCCACTCCAGAACCTTTCGGACCCATTTGCCATCTGTTCTGCAAGCAATGTGCCCTGCCCACTGCCACTTCATTTTGGGATTTCTTCGGTGTATGTCGGTTACCTTGGTTCTCCTGCGGATCTCTTCATTCCTGATTCGACCACGTACGGAAACTCCAAGCATAGACCTCTCCATTGCCCTTTGGGTGACATTAAGCCATTAATAAGGCCCATCGGTGTAATAAAACATTCATTTTGTACCCCGCCTTTTAGGTACTTACTCATCCTCTCAACCAAACCCAGACCATTACAAAAAGAGATGAGAATGTTTTATTCGGAGCTAAAAACCTCAAAAGCCCATATAATATTCGGTACCCACTATACATACGAACCATAATTTGGATCCAAATTTAATCCCTTTACCCCGGGTCGGCACACTACTCCGGTTTGAATTCCGCCAATCTAACGTTTTGGGCTCATTTGGGGTCCTATCTTGGTCCTTTGTTGATTTCCTTCGCTTCTTTTTTGTTTACGTGTGCGATATATTTCACAAAACTACACGTATGAATTTAGAAGTCAGAGGCAAAAGCATTATCATCCTATAACGTTTCCACTGTTGGGACACAGGCCGTGAGAGGGAGTACGCCGTAGTCCACCACGTGGGCTCAGTGCGGTTTGAAGGCACCTGTCTTCGATTTTTTTTTTGTTCTATGCCATGCCGGGTTCCTCAAAATTATTTCTTTCATCGGTTTGAGAGCAGTGGTGATGAAATTAAATAGATACACAAAGTAAATAATGCTGGTTTCGAACTCACGACCTACAACTCGAATGTCGGGGCCAATACCACTGTTGCGTTCCAGGACCCTATCTACGTGTGTATGGAAACTGGAAATAATAACTAGGACTGTAGATAAAGACCAGTATAATAATAGCAGTATTCAATATGACAAATAGGTAGGTCGCACGGGTACAGTGCTCGTGTGTCTGTCACCGTATGATTGTGAACACCGTTAGTTTACAATCTATCTCGCGACATTATAAACTGTCGATAAATTGTGAACTGCAAAAAACTTTTTAATAAAAACTAAGTTCGGAAGGCGGTGACATATAATTAAATACGAGTACATATCCAAAGTCACCGACTTCCGAACTTAGTTATTGGGGTTGGACAAAGCTAGTTTATTATTTTTTACTTTTCGGTTTTTCGGCGGTTTAATTTTTTATTAAAAAGTTTTTATTTTATAATTTTTTGTGGCTATAATCTACTAATTACTACATGCTTAATTTTTGATTTAATACACAACTCAGCATTAAAATCTGTGAGTAAACAATCAATCATCCCCTGTTTTCTTACCCTTAGGGTTGGAATTTTTCTTCGAAATTTATATGGGACCAACTTCGAGGTGTACCCTTTCCAATAAAAAAAGAATTATCAAAATCGGACTAGTCTGGAAAAAGTTATGCGTGGTCATACAAAAAAAAAAAAAAAATACGCGTCGAATTGAGTAACCTCCTCGGTCGATCGGTTCAAACACCATTTAAGCACGATTTTTCGATAGTTTAAAATCTATCCGTCAAATTGTGAACTGGTATCAAGACGAATAGTACCTTGCGCTATTGCAAAAAATTCAAGTAACTGCAATTCGGTCGGTAAGCAGTATGGTGCAGTTCACAATTTATCTACAGCTTATAATCTCGCAAGATAGATTATAAACTACCAGTGTTTACAATATTACGGTGACGTATCGAACAGTCGTTCTTCCGGATTGTCCCGATCGGTGCGTCGGCGCCGCCCGTCTTAGTGGCCGCCCCTCCTTCGTCTGCTTCGTACCCCTCCGTCGTCACGGCCGCTTAATACCAAACAACCACTGGGCCACCACTGCTACTGCAGAGTCAGAAAAAACTGACGAAAAATTTAAACGCAGTGGGCTTGAGAATCATGTACTGAACCCCTGGTATCAGGTTTTGCGCCAATGTCCCAGTCACCCTGTATTAGTAGAGATGTCATCAGCACCAACTGGTGAGGTCCGCAAGGGTCGGTGCCTGCCAGGGGTGCGGGTTGTTCAAAAGAGATACCGTGGCCCCTGGCACACAAGCAACTGAAGGAACACGGGTGGGTTTTAGTCAGTAAAAGTCTGACATACCCTCCTGCTCCACCCAGAAAAAAAAACACTGTTATTCATAATGCGATTATGATATTATAACAGCGATAGTGTTACGATCACAAAGGTATCGGAATCGATATTAACATAATTATCCTTATTTCATTGCGGACTTTTTAATAAGCTAATTAAGTTATAAAAACGGTCATTTGATATGGTAATTAGCACAACTATAACATTCATAACCTAACTGGATTTTGTTAGCGGCTTCGCCCTCATGGAGGTCGGAAATTATCCCACGGGAAGGTACTACCGAGATAAAAAGTCCAGGTTATAAACTATCTGTGTGCAAAATTTCATTCAAATCCGTTCAGCGGTTTTTGCGTGATTGAGTAACAAACATCCTGACAGTCAACTTTCACATCTCTACAGTATTAAACAAAGTCGCTTTTCGTGTCTTTACGCTTAGATCTTTTATACTACGCAACGGATTTTATTGCGGTTTTCATCAATAGACAGACAGATTCAAGAGGAATGTTTATATCTGTAATACACCACCTCCACGCGGGCGTAGCCGCTGGTAAAAGCTAATTTATAATACTAGTAGGTTAAGTTTGGAGTGATTGACGAAAGTTTTTAAAGAATAGCTAATTTCACGGACGTATTTAAGGGGGGCGTTTTGGGGGTCCGGACCCCCCCATTTAAAATTATTAATCAGTTAACAATAAAACGTAAAAGACTAAATTTACTACTTTAAAGCTTCAACTTTCTTACTTTTGAATAAATATATATCGCAATACATACATTACATATAAGTTTTTATTTAAAAGCACCTACTTAGAGTAATATTATAGATTACCTACCCGCGACTGTACTTGCGTGTTATAGTCGCAGGCTATTAATTTGTAAATGATAGATTTAATTGGCGTTAGAGCTCTGTTTTTTTTTTACTTAGGGGACCCCCCCCCCCCCCCTTGTCAAAGCTATAGCTACGTCCGTGGCTAATTTAAATACACGTAAGAATAGAATAGAATATAAAACATTTATTCGACACAGACACAACACAACAGCAACAAAAACGTTAAAAAAAGAGAACGTTAAACATAACAAAAAACATTTAGTATCAGTTGTGCTGAGCGTGTCCATACCGAAAGGGTTACCATCTCAGCATTTGCTGGGCGTGAGACACCCAGCGCTGGTTTTCAGTTGGCACCCCGCAGCGACACACGAACGTAGGTAAAAAATAAAAATAAACGTAAACTATTGGCAACGGAAAATAGCCTGTTTTCCCTGAAGGGTTAGACAGGTGTACAGTTTAACCATATTTCGCCAGTCGATAATCAGCCAATAATGTAATTCCTACAGCTGGTACTTAGGCTTATTCTCTGTGGAGGAGAGAGTGGTTCGTAATCCTCCTCAAATCTCCGATTTTTGGTTCTAGGACTCGTATAATCTTTGATTTCGTTCACAGATTTTCCACCGGCTACCTATGTTGGTATATTCAAAGCGAATAGCGTACCACTGTAATGCAATAAGGATTTATCAAAACTGACATTTTAAAGATGTAAAACTGTTTTCTGTGTACTGTCTATTTGCTTCTGTGTTTGTGTTGGAAGGCCTCCCCCACCAATTGAACCGATAACATTGTGAAGGCCGCAGGAATCCGCTGGTTACGGGAAGCATAGAACCGGTCGAAGTGGCGGGGCCCTATGTCCAGATGTGGACGTTTTTCGGCTGAAATGATGATGATGAAAACGGTTTGCTTGTAGGAGACAATATCTGGAATTGCTAATCCGATTTCAATTACTCTTTCACTAATATAAAGCTACAATATTTTGGAGTGCCATAGAAAATGTTTTATAGTAATAAATGGTGTCTTCCACGCGGACGAGTTCGCGTTCAGAAGCATGTCTCTTACACAAAAGAAATGAGCATTGATCATCGAGAGAAAAGATCCATTTACCGTTATACTTATTCAAAGCAATCGCATTAAAAGATCCTAATTACTTCCAAAAGAAAACCCTCATACATTACCATAACGAAAAGCATCTCAAACAATTATAATTCCGAGAAAAAATGAAAAGCAAACACACTTATCACAACCTTTTTCTCATTACAGAAAATTTTCAGAATAGGACCCTTGAAAGGGACGTTTGACCCTTCCGAGTCAATATTAGCAATGCTATGTAAGGGTTAGACCTTGTTTTGTCCAGCCCTTTGATAACAAGGTACCTTCAAGGTATTCTGATAGGAGGCAAATGATTGTGTCTGGTCGTTTGATAAGGGGCTATCTCCCTTATCAGTAAGTCTGTTTAGGCAGGACTGTAATTGGCTGTTGAGCTGTTGATCCTGGCTTGTTTTAGGTATGGGATTTTGTGATTCTTTATTTATTTTCTGTTAATAAGCATATCTAGTTTTAAGAAGGGCCTCTGAATGTCTGACTTAGTTATAATAGCCGTTCTGGTCGATCGATTAGGTTCAGCTACGCTTGCCAGATTTTGTAAGGAAGTCGGGAAGCTTATTTACTTGCTTGTTAAACCGGGAAAATCGACCTTAAGTCTAATTTAAAAGTAATTAAGAAAAACTAAACATTTATCAGACGGGTTGGTAATTTAGTAATAGTCACATTCACATGTGGTCTGGTATAAATACCTATGTTTAAAACTTGGCTGGTACCACATTGAGTATTGAGGTATGAGGAGGTGTAAGTTGATGTTGGGATTGGGACTACCTATGTATTCAAAAAAAAAAAAAAAATCACATAAACCTGCATGGGCACTTATGAAACGTCAGAAGCTAGGTGCACGGTTCCAATTTGTCGCTTCTTATGGAGAAGAGCCGGCAAGAAACTCCGCGGTTACTCTTTTAAAAATAATTGGCTTTTACAATCAAAATTGCGTTTTCAAATTACAGTGATGATAGGTAAGGGAGGACAGTGCAAATCCGTCGCCCCCTATTCTTGGACTCGAGATGGCGGTGCGTAGTGTTCCACGCGCGCCTCTCTTTAATGTAGGGGGGGAGTTTAACACCTCACTCCCCCCCAATCTCGAGGTGACCCGCAGAGGCGGGCCGGCACTAGCTGGGGATCGCGGAAATCTCAGTAATTCCCGTGATCCCCGGTGTAAGTTGTAAGAGACGGAATACCAGGGTGGTTTTAGTCAGTTAGAGTCTGACAGACCCCTCCGCCCTCCCCGGGACGGGGTACATCCATGAAGATTTCCTCCGTCATCAAAAAACAAGGGAGGACAGTGCAGGCCTGTCAATAAGTACTAGGTAGCTAGAGGAATGAAAATAAAGAATAGAAAATCGTCTACAATCAACAATCTGTAAGGCCTACAACGTTCTGTCATTCACAATATGTAAAATAATCTACATAAATGAAATTAACCTGTTTAAACCAAGTGACATGATTTCCATTACAATCAATAATAAATAGTCGATATTAGAATTGATGTATAATGTCAAATAATGACGAGAACATAATGTAAGACATATTGTTAGTTGCCCTGTAAACTTTGCTCGCGCGATGCATAATTTTGTATAGCGTCAGTGTGATGCGTAATTCGCATGTGGCGATGTAGCCACCACAGTACTTTGTTGCAATAATCTTTTTTCAGTCTCTCAGGAGCCACTAGGTAGCTTTTAAGTGCAGTAGTACATTTTCGGCCATCTCTAAGTGAATCCCACAAACGTATGCGAAAAACAACCTGGTAGTCTCGACTCCACTTTCCACTTTCTCTAAGTGATGTTCTGCTTCGTTCTACCCGCAATTTCATGAAACCATACTAAATAGTACGTAATTAAACTAGATGAAACCATATAACTACATGAGTAAATTTATTCAGAGCATTTTACCACTTTTGTATGGGATGCAAATAGCACTGAGCTTGTTAACGAAAGCAAACTTCCAATTTTTAAACCAATTCCGAAAATCAACTGTGAAAATGGCGGTTAGGGAATCTCTAACAAATGTATGTGTGTTTTTAAATGGTTGAAAAGGTTAAGAGAGTTGTTATGTATGTCGCGATTGAAAAGCCTGAAGCTCTGTACAAAATTAGTTAGAATAAGACATGAGTACATTAAGAGGAAGTTTGAGAGTAACAGCGGTAACTGAAAATTTTATCGGAAATTGGTTGTCATGGCATGTGATACGGAGGAATGAGCAAAATTTCGTGAGGAAAGTATTAAATATGTATGTCAATGGCTCTAAGACTTTGGGACGACCAAATAAACGAGAGGACCTTAAGTCTACTATTACAATAGCGTTCTGGAATGGTCTGTCACTGATTTCATCATTGTTGATTTTGACAAATTTGGTAATCTACTAATATAACGGCACTGACGATCAATTGAAAGAAATAGCATTTATTGGTAATCTCGTACATAATGACATATGAATGACTGACTTAGGCGGTAATCGTAAAAAAAATTGACAGTTCCTAAAATAATATGTTAAAATATTATGTAAAAATATATATACGAGTGTGAGTAAATGAAATCTGGCATGACTAAATGTTCAAATTTAGTAGTATTTTTTCGAAAATCTTTTCTACTAACGGGTGTTATTATAATGGCAATACGACAAAGCCATTATAATACAATTCTATTACGAGACCATTGACCGACCAATGATCCACCATTATATTATGAATTTAGCAGATTACGAACTTTTAGCAAAATGACAATGGGATCATGTTGGAAAGACGAACTTATAAAAATAGCAGACTTGGGTCCCTGGACTGTGTGAATGATGATATGGTTAGAAATGCCACCCCTTTCTAACCATATCATCATTCACACCGACTGACTAACAGAGAAATGTGGAAAAAAAGACTTGCTACGCCTACCTCAAATCAATTGGGGTTTTTTTTTTTTTTTTTTTTTTTTTTGGGTGGGAAATCATCAAATGACTTCTCCTGCTGAGTAGAGCAGGAGGGCGTGTCAGACTTTTACTGACTAAAACCCACCCGTGTTCCCTCAGTAGCCCTTATGCCAGGTGCCGTGGTATCTCTTTCGAACAAACCCGCACCCCTGGCAGGCATCGGCCCTTGCGGACCCCACCAGTGGTTGCTGACATCTTTGACGGCGCGCGTGAGGAACACAACGCGCCGTCCCGTCTACCACTTTTCGGCCGCAGAGGATAGGGAGAGCGGCTGACGCTATACCGACACTCCTCTTCCCCTGCGGCCCCACCGCGTCCGCCATCAAACGGTGGCGGCCCCGTCCAGGCCACGGAAGGGAAGAGCGCTGCTCAGAAGCACCGGCACTCCTCCTCTACCGCAGCCTGTAACCCTCAGCCGCGATGCCTCCCATTCGACATCGCGGCCCACCTCAGTTGCGGTGCACCTCACCGCAACCTGCTTTTTGGCCGCTACGTCAATGGCTTGAAGGCAAAAGCCCTGACGAGCGGCCCCACCGTTGGGTTCCTCTTGGCTTCACCGTGGATGGGAGACCACGGTTACTAAGCCCCCCCGCAACGACAATGCGGGAACCCACTCGGGGGGGAAATCAATTGGGGTAAGGGAATTATGATGACGCTGTGTACAAAATAATAATTCTGTAGGCAAGACCAAACTGGACATGTGGTAAAGAGTACGCGCTGGTTTCCATTTTCCCTCGTATCAGCTCGAACAAGTATCTATCTATCTAGCTATAGATTATGCGGTATGGCAGAGAGCCCACTGGCCCAGTGGTAAAGGCCGAGACTTACGAGTATGTATGCATGTCGTAGGTTCGAACGCAGACAGGTGCTTTAGGGACTACTCACACTTATTCAGCTCTGTTCAGCTTTTGTCCATAGAAAACGATTTTGTATAGAGTTTGTTCCGCTTTCCGCGGCTGAACGCATGCGTACGCATCTCATACAATATCGTTGTTTTCTATGGACAAAAGCTGAACTGAGCTGGATAAGTGTGTGTAGTCACTACTTTGAGCAAATTATTTCATCACCACTGCTCTCAAAACGGTGAAGGAAAACATCGTGATAAAACTGCGATGTTCTAGAACCAAAATTTCAAAGACATGTGACATCTAGCACCACTGGGCCCGTGTGATGGATTACGGTCCTCTGCCTCTTACAGAGAGGCCTGTGTCTCAGTAGTGGGGACATTATAGGTTTATTACGAAAACGACATGTGCTCACTATTCTCACCAAGGGATCCTCTCATCTAGACTAACTTATTAATCTATACTAATATTAGAAAGAGGAAAGATTTGATTGTTTGTTTGCATTGAATAGGCTCCGAAACTACTGAACCGTTTTGAAAAATTCTTTCACTGTTGGGAAGCTACACTACCCCCGGGTGACAGGCATCTTTATCCTCGTATTCCCACGGAAACGGGAATTACGCGGGTGAAACTGCGGAGCGCTGCTAGTAAATTATAATAGTAAAGCTAAAGAGCTTGTTTATCCAACAATCGGTTGACTTCAACATCACGGTACGACCCTTAGAAGTAAGCCAAAATTGAAGAACGCGCCGGCGGGCGATGCGTTGCGACGCGGTGGTTCTGGGGGATTATTTAATGTTGAAAGAAGAAATTTCACGCGAACGATGTCGCAGACAGAAGCTGAGCAAGCTAATATAATCCCTTTTGTCCGCCATTTTGTATGTTAACAACAATATCGCAATCCTGCGCTACCATTCAAACCACGTGGGAATCATTCGCATTATTTTACTACCCACATAAATCTTACAACGGACTTCAAGATTGACAAACTTTGCGTTACCGTAACTCACAACTTTATTGTTCTAGTAATAAAGTTGAAAGTTTATTGCGACAACTGCAGTATAAGTTTGCATTTTACAAGGGTACATCCTTGGTTGTGGTACATTTTATTGCTGTATTTACAATGCAAATACGCCATAGAGATGCTTGTCAAATGTTGTCTTTTTAAGGTTTTATTTTAGGATGCTTATCGTGGGAAATCGTGTATTTTTCGTTTTGTTTTTGAAGATACGAGTATCATGCTTCCGTTTTTACCTGGTCTCTGATTTTGGCCTCATATTTTTATTTTACCTACCATCTTTTCCGTTCCGTGTGGTGCCGGACGTAAAAGAATACCACCATCCCATTTCTTCCCGTGGGTATCGTAGAAGGCGACTAAGGGACTTACTAGAGAATGGGCAGCAGCGTTCTCTATGCATTTTACCACCATACTGCGATCGTCAACCTGCCTGCCAAGCGTGGCGATTATGGCAAACCCCCCCCCCCCCCCTTTTGTGGAAGGCTTATGTCCAGCAGTGGACGTCTTTTGGCTAAAGTGATGTGATGACCGGCTTTTTGGTGTTCCTGATTCAGAGAATAAACGAGTTATTATTACCACGCTTGCTCGGAGCGGGTTAGCGATGTCAGCTAATAAGGTTTTTGCGTTAGTCTTTTTCATCCAAACCCCTTCCGCCATTTTTGCGTCAATCCGAAACACACATCCAGATAAACGGACCAAAATTCTCAGCTACTACTTTATTGGGTTTATTATTAGTCTAGCTTTTTTTACCGTGGATGGGTGACCATCTTTCGATATCAAAACCTCCGAGCCTCGGAAAGGACGTTAAGCGGTTGGTCCTGGCTATCATTCGTGGATCTTTGACAGTCGTTACGGGTCGTCAGAAGCCCGAAAGTCTGACAACCAGTCTTACCGAGAGGTATCGTGTTACCCAGCAACTGGGTTGTGAAGGTTAGATGGGCAGTCGCTCCGTGTAAAATACTGGTATTCAGCTGCATCCGGTTAGACTGGAAGCCGACCGCAATATAGTTGGGAAAAGGATAGGTAGATAATGATAATTAAACTAGCTTTTGACCGCGGCCCCGCCCGCGTAGTTGTCTGTTATCGCGTAAAAAACTAGCCTATATCCTTCTCCATATCCCAGGCTATATCTCTGCCTAATTTCATGACGATCGGTTCAGCGGTTTAGGCGTGAAAGCGTAACAGACAGACACACCGAGTTAATTGACTGATTAGTGCAGAAGAGAATGCCTGGCCTAACTTGATAGATTCTTTGTCTCTAATGTAGGTACCGCTATTTTGCAATCTCCCGAATATTTCCTCATTGCACTCACTTCGTTGGTCAATGACCTAATGACCATGTCAATCCTAATGGTCATTCTGATCTTTAAACTTGCCCACAGTACTTATGTCTTTGAGAAATGCCGACGTAGTTAATGCAATCAATTATCAACTTTATGACTTTTAGTACATGATTGATTTTTGTTCAATAAAGTTTCTTTTGATGGGTGACAGTTGATCCGAATTCGATGCTGTTTAAAAAAAGTGATAGGGTACAGTCGGAGACAAAATTCAACTGAATATAATTTACAAAAAAACTTACTTTTTACATGTGTGTGGTGAAATAACAGAAAGAAAGAAAAACTGTTTATTGGACTTGCACAGGAATGTTACAAACTTACTACAGTAAAATACGATAATTAAACACAAAAGAGAAAAAACTAAAACACTACTATGCTACACTACTATTAAAATTAACTTATGATTTATACAACAAAAAAAAAGTTAAAAAAAAAAACCCCTACGAAGCCAAATGGCCACTATCTCAGCATGATGCTGCGACATTTAAAAGTGTCGCAGCACTGGTATTCTGATAGGGCCCGCTGTGATGTCACGGACAGTTATAGAACAAAAAGGAAATAGATATAAATAAGATAAAATGTGTCTATAGTAACTGCAAAATAAAATAAATATGTAACATATATAAATAGTAAAAACATTGTAATCCGCGTGTGTGCACCCTACGTAACATCTATTACTTGTCAAAACAGCCATATGGGTCTATCCATCTCTTGCCGTAATCACTCTCTGAATGGATGACCATTTTTACTTAAATACCGAGACCCATCCTTGCCTCGGAAAGTGCGTTAAGCCGTTGGTTCCATCTGTCATTCGTAGATTTTTGACAGTCGTCAGAAGTCCGAAAACCTGGCAACCAGTCTTACCAAGGGAGATAGTGTTACCCAGTTACTGGGTTGTGGAGGATGACATCCACAACCCAATAACTGGGTAAGTACGTGGTCGAGTATTGTACGTCTGGCGACTGCCGAATCGCTCCACGTACAATGCTCGTCTTCAGCTTCCTGATGGAAAAACACAGTAACACTTTGCCCGACCTAGGTATCAAACACAGGAGCTCAGCAGTCACAATTGCGATCACGAGACTATTCAGCCCTCGGGGAATAAACAGACGTGATGTTAAATTAGTTTTTCGTATCCTAGAAGCTTCTACTATTTGATATTCCCGCTTCGTCGCCCACATAGGATGAAGGGTAGGATTTCAATCAGTGTTCCCAATTTCCTTGTATCCGGATACCCTAAATACGTCTTTCTTTCATCTCGATTCTCAAAAAGCTTTTATCCGTGTATGTATGTACGTTTCCTTCATTTCTCTAAACAATTGTTGATGTGTCTATTATAGAAGCGATTCCTTTTATTTCTGACGTAATATCCTGGGAGTTGGTTAAGTAAAACGGAAGTTATGACGTTATCCGGTTAAAAGAATATGGTTGAGAATTAAAAATAGTTTATTCGGAATCGACAGTTTCGATACGTTTTTAGTAGACTTTAGAAAAAAAATATGTTACTGTTGGCAGCTAGGCGTAAAGGCTTAGACATGTTTTCGTCTCTTTCTTTCACGCTGTGGTCTTTTTTTAGTGCATGACTTCATTTTGAATATGTCCCATAAAAGGCGCCATATTCAATGCAATGTGACGTATAACCAATACCCTATAACCAACCGATGAGACGCTTCCAATGATACCTTAATTGTCAAATTATGAAACGTAGTTTAGAAGTGATAAGAGAACAGAAGAACTTACATACATTCATTTTTGCCGTTCCAAATAATAACGCTTCTTTTTGTTTCGCCATAGTTGGGTAACCCTTCTTATAGATCGCGGCACGTAAGTTGAACCAAAATCAGAAGAAAGAACCGAAGGTAGGAGCGCGTGCATACGTTCCCTCGCACGGGAAAAGAATAGGGTCACCTTCTAGCATAGTGATTGTTGTAACGTGTACTGAAGTTTGGAAATAAATTACAGATCGCGACATGTAAGTTGAAATAAAATCTGCCATTTTGGTTCAACTTACGTGCCGCGATCTGTACCTATTTATTACGTTTTGTTTAGCGATTGAACAGAAACCCCATACCGTGATACGCTTTTCATTGAATGAGACTGTCACTACTAAAGCTTACCGTATAAAATATACGGTTACACAACACACTGCCATTCAATCTGTCCCATATATGGAACGGACCGAAAATGGTACAAAATATATCGGGTTACGAGCAGGGCTGGCAGTGGGGAACGGTCAGGGAGTAATTGTTTCTCTATGGTTGGAATATACTTTAGTAAACTTGAGTTTTCCTGGGTGTGGTTCTAGAACCAAGTATTTTTTGTACGGTCAGGAACAATGAACGATTAAGACTAGGTACACACCATTATAAATTGACACAAAATTTGTAAAAATCTGTATTTTACTAGAATTTTATTTAATAATTATGAGTAGGTACGTAATATCTTTAAAATGAAATAGTTTGCTCAATTATATTTAAGATTTAGTTATTCGTTAATTATCTAAGGAGTATTCATTCATAAAATTTAACAGTCTTAAAATAATAACAAAATAATATGTGCAAGTGTACAAAAAGGAGAGGAAATTATTTGATTATTACCTCATCAAAAAATTCGTCAGCATCGCTGTCAATAAGAGAAGTGCCCAAAAGGCTGGCAGTATTGGCACGTTGTAGTGTATGGCAATAATTAAGATTTAGGGCCCTAAAGTGTTAATCGCTTTTTGCTTACTGTACCACAAAATCATAGATATAAGAATTATATTTCTATGCACAAAACCGTATACTTGAAAAGGATTATCATTAACTAAGAATAAAATGATAAATTACTGATTTACAATTCGATAGAATAATCACATAACGTAACAAAAAGGATGTGGGCCTTGCACAAACGCGCGACGTAAATAATTATGTTTATCCCATAGCATTTTGGTTCAAAATGATGCGGCAAGCAATGTAGCTTAAAACTTAAAAAAAAAACTCAACCCAATTCTAATTCTAATCTCTTTTAAATATGTTCGAATTTACGTTACCTACTAACCTAACTCTTTGTGTCTAGGCCTTTTACCTACACCCCTCAATGTTGATACCACAACACTATCAACCTACATTCCTTTCGAGCAACAACCTGCTTTACATACCAAACTAAAACAACAGCTAACCACTGGACCCCAAGTAATGAAAGAAAACCATAAAATGTTTGTTAACCGTAAAATCCTACAGAGATAAGTAGGCTATACTTCTAACAGTAGAATTTTACGGCTAACATTTGCTAGAACATTATAATTGTCAGAACACAATTGTCATCATCTTTATAGTGTCCCATCTCTATGAAGTTGCATCGTAAAATATTCATGCTAAGAGGGTAGTTACACCAAGTATTATGAATGTCATCGTGATCATATTTTTGTTGTAGTTCTGTTGTTTTTGTACTATGTAGGTAGTAATGTTTTTTTTTTTTTTTGAGGGTGGGATATCATCAAATAACTTCTGCTGCTCTGGGTGGAGCAGGAGGGCGTGTCAGACTTTTACTGACTAAAACCCACCCGTTTTCTTTCAGTTGCTTGTGTGCCAGGGGCAACGGTATCTCTTTCGAACAACCCGCACCCCTGGCAGGCATCGGCCCTTGTGGACCCCACCAATTGGTGGTGACATATCTTTGAGGCGCGCGTGCAACACAACGTCCCGTGAGGTAGTTATGCTTGCATTTCTTTTTTTTTTTCTGGAAATGCATTTTTTTTAATTCGAGTGATTAAATAATAACAGTCGCACAGGTCGATCGATTAGGTTAAGCTACCCTTGCCGCGGTTGGTCCGTGGATGGGTGACCATCTTTACATACCAAGACCCCTCCGTGCCTCGGAAAGAAAGTTAAGCCGTTGGTCCCGGCTGTCATACGTGGATCTTTCACAGTTGTTACGGGTCGTTAGTAGCCTGAAATTCTGACAATCAGTCTTACCAAGGGGTATTGTGTGAATTGTAAAGGTCAAATTGGCAGTCATCATCATCATCATTTTATCCGATAGTCGTCCACTGCTGGACATAGGCCGCCCCCAAACTCCGCCACTTCGACCGGTTCTGTGCTTCCCGTACCCAGCGGACTCCTGCGGCCCTCAATAAGGTCATCGGTACACCTTTACGTCTACCAACTTTACGTCTTCCGGTACGCGGTCGCCACTCCAGAGCCTTCCGGCCCCATCAGCCATCTGTTCTGCGAGCAATGTGCCCTGCTCACTGCCACTTAAGTTTGGCAATTCTTCGGGCTATATCGGTTACCTTAGTTCTCCTACGGATCTCTTCATTCCTGATTCGATCACGTAGGGAAACTCCAAGCATAGCCCTCTCCATTGTATAGGAAGTCGCTCCATGTGAAATACTGATATTCAACTGCATCAGGTTAGTTTGGATGCTTGTGAAAACGCTAGGCCAGCGGTTCTTAACCTTTTTGGCTGGTGATCACAAATATAAATATATTTGAAGTCCGTAACCCTGACTTTTTTTTTTAATTTTCCAGTGATAATAAAATAATAGGACTAAAAGTCCGTGGTTTGCTCAAATTGATGTCATTACGAAATATATAAAAAAACAACATTAATAATATTTTCTTTATTAATATGTATGTTAAACAAGCAAGTGTCAGCATAATTTGGCATTCATAGTAGACAAGCGATTTTTTTTAATCAACAGAGGAAAACATGAATAATGATGGATGGGACTTATACCCTGAGGGATGTCATCACTAATTGTATTAGTGACTACCCTAATGCTGTACTTTTGAGCAAAGAAGATTTATACGCGAAAGTGACCCGCATCTTAGTGCCATGCGTAGTAGATGCGTTCCGGTCCGAATCAAGAATTACATCGATTACGGCGCTAACAATGTCTTAAAAAATTCCCGCGACCCATCCCAATACCGCTTGCAACCCGGAGTTGGGTCGCGACCTGTGGTTAAGAAACGTTGCGCTAGGCAGTTGATGATATGACTAGTAAAAGTGACTCCGATTTCCTATTTACCAAATCAACAATTTCATTTAATTTTAAAGGTTGCCAAAACTAAATCTGTCACCCCTAACATAACACACGTGTCAAAAACAGATGACAATTGACATGAAGTAAGTAGTGTTGTTTGAATTAACGGGATCACGTCACTAGTGATGGGCACTGATTGGATTTATTATCGATACATTTCGTAATCGATGACGTCCGGGCATCATTATCTTGTCAACGGTTCTCGGTAATGTGTTCCGGCTTAAACTAATTTGTAAATATTACATTCTACTGGTTTCTAGACGGTAAGCGGTTTGAATAGGAGTTAAGACAGCTGATGTAGTATTTTTCCTTTTTTGTCGTTGTTATTCAAATCATTCTTATTTTTATATTGTAACATTTCTGCGAGGCACCCTGGTAAGAAACTTTGTATGTGAGTTATTTCATTAAATTTATCTAAAGGAATGATTGCTAGAGACTGCTTTATTTCATAAATGCCAGTCCATTGTTGTGCATAAAAGTTTTTTAATACAAATAAATAATCATGCCGTCAGGAACAATCTAGTTTTTCCTTTTGTCTTGTGCCTGGCCTGTTTGACCTCGCTGGTCCAATGCGTTTTATTTTGCATGTAAACAGACGGATAGCTAGTTTTCCTCGTGTTTTTTTTCCTTGTTTTCCCGTTTATATTTCCAGTTGTAATGCATTTTTCTGGTATCTTGTCGTGTTCTACAAAGAAAACTCGTTCTCATTTCTATTTTATAATAAATCATTAAGAGAAAAAAAAAATAGCCAAAAATGCTCCTTCACATATACGTTAACAATACAAAAGAGGGAACTGACCCGTTATTATCGTTGGTTTACTCATAAACAAATACAAGAATAATATGATAATTATTATGTCATATCTTGACATTGACCAAACCTTTGTTACCCACAAACACAAGACCAAAATTCGCCATGATTCTGTTCACAATTCCCGTTTATCGTAACGCAACTCTCATTTATACAGAAAACAGCCAATATCCAGTAACAACATCGGAAACTAAGTCACCTAACCCACAGCTAATTAATCCTATCGACAATCGATAAATCGATAGTGCACGTCACTATAATCCGTCACCCGTAGCCCGCACACGGATATCGGATTACAAATGCGGACCGACGAACAACACTAGATACTTTATGTTCCTTTCCTTTCGCTCAAACCGTTCCTAGTATAGGTGCGAAAGAGATGGCGAAAAGTAAGGATATCTCGAAAACTACCAAGTGTGAGATTCAGGGAATGCTTTCGGGAGTTAAAAGTTTGCTCGAATTGAGGTCGATGACTTTTTGTAATAAGGATATTTTTGGTTGCAGTTCAGATGTGTCTAATTTACTTTTTGATGAGGGAGAGACAAAGTGATTCGGGTCAATTGATTATGGAGTAATTGTGAAGCTCAATTGAATACGGTGACTCATTTGCCAATAACTCGGTGTGTATTGTAAACCTCCATTATAATGAAGGGGCTCGGCTCACGGATCGCACGTCAAGGTAAAGCAACGCCGAGGTCAGTCTGTGGATGGGGAAGAAAATCCATTATGGGCCATCTATTTATTACGTCACACTTTGAGGGGGTGGGAGGGGTCAACGAATTGTGCCATTGTGTCCACAAGGGCCCGGGGATCAAAAGCTTTGTGACGTCACATGATAAAATTACCATTAAGTGTATTATTTGACTTTATGTTAATTTTATGACAGATTATTTTAAATTTAAATAGTAAAAAATGGAAAAACTGCTTTTTTCATTAAATTATATACTTCTACCTAAATACATAATTGAGAAAATATGTGACGTGTGTGACGTCACGTATAGACATGAGGGGAGGTTTACGAGTGTGACCACCTGTGGCAAGGACGGGGGGTCAAAACACTATGAAATTTGTGTGACTTAATTTATGAATGATCCCTTACTTACATTAAGTATGTGAAGCCAATGGTCCCGGCTGTCATATATATGTAGATCTTAACAGTCGTTACCGGTACAGTCTTACCTAGGGGTATCGTGTTACCGTACAATAGGCAGTCGCTCCATGTAAAATATTGGTATTCAGCTGCATCCAGTTAGACTGAAAGCTGACCCCATCATTGTTGGGAAAAGGCTAGGCAGATGATTATGAAGACAATCAAAATAAAAAATCAAAATACTTCATTTCATATAAACCTGCATGGGCACTCATGAAACGTCAGAAGCTAGGTGCACGGTTCCAACTTGTCGATTCCTATGAGGAAGAGCCGGCAAGAAACTACACGGTTACTCATTTAAAAATAATTGGCTTTTAAAATGTTTTCAAATTACAGTGATAATAGTTATGGGAGGACAGTGCAGGCCTGTCAATAAGTACCAGATACTTAGAGGAATGAAAATACAGAATAGAAAATCGTCTACAAATCTAGTCTGTAAGGCCTACAACGTTCTCTCATTCACAATATGTAAAAGAATCTACATACATAATATGAACCTAAATCAAGCGTATTCTCCAAACCAACAGTATTCATTGTTATAACTTTATTACTAACTAGATTTTGGCAGTGGCTTCACCTACGTTGATGTCGATAAATATCCCACAGGAATTCAGGTTATAAGCCATTATGTGTGCCAAAAATCATCCGAATCTGTTCAGCCGTTTTTGTGCGATTGAGCAACAAACATCTAAACATACTAACTTTCACATTTATATTATTGTTATGTGTTTCTCTTGTTGGAGATTCCAAATAAATAAATACATTTCCAGTGACGTTATTTACTAGTAAATTGGGGACTCTAAATGGCTAGGAAATCCTAGGATTACTGGAACATTCATCAGGGGGCCTACTCTCTAAGCAAGACATCCGTAATCGGTCGAAGTTATGGGCGTTACCTAAACCGTATCACTTACGGACCTATGATTGGTTTGGGGCCCAAACTAAGGATGAATTAATACACGATTTGACAGCTGTCCCTACTCCCTATATCGTTTTACCCGTCCATAAAAGTTAATTAATCAGCTGTAGGAGTTACTTCGAAGTTTCGAACTATTTACGGACGGGCCCGTATTTTCTTTGACGGAGTTAAAAAGTAGGCCTCCTGAATACAAACACCAAAACAAACCATCACTTACAAAGATTCCCATTGTAATTGAAACCATAGCAACGAAACAAAGGAACCAGTATCACCCAATAATACTCCCTTTAGGATTGATTTCCCATCGAGTTTGGGACAAACGGGTCCAATTCTTGTCAATTAATTACCGTTGTCAGCTCGAGGGATGAACGAAGCCTTTTTTTATTTCCGACTTTACTTTTACTTGATGACTGTGGCGTAGTGGCAATCATGATTAAGAGGAGTTTGATTTTATTTTTGAACCGACGAAAAAACGGAGGAGGTTACTCAATTCGACGCGTATTTTTTTTTTAATGTATGACCACGCATAACTTTTTTCAGAGTAGTCCGATTTTGATAACTCTTTTTTTATTGGAAAGGGTATACCTCGAAATTGGTCCCATATAAATTTCGAAGAAAAATTCCAACCCTAAGGGTAAGAAAACAGGGAATGATTGATTGTTACTCACAGATTTTAATACTGAGTTGTGTATTAAATCAAAAATTAAGCATGTAGTAATTAGTAGATTATAGCCACAAAAAATTATAAAATAAAAACTTTTTAATAAAAAAATTAAACCGCCGAAAAACCGAAAGTAAAAAATAATAACCTGGCTTTGTCCAACCTCAATAACCAAGTTCGGAAGTCGGTGACTTTGGATATGTATTTAATGATATGTCACCGCTCTCCGAACTTGGTTATTGGGGTTGGACAAAGCCAGTTTATTATTTTTTACTTTTCGGTTTTTCGGCGGTTTAATTTTTTTATTAAAAAGTTTTATTTTATAGACTAGTATACTACGATACCGGGATAAAAGTATCAGTTCACATAGGATACTTTTATCCCGGTAGTACCTACGTTCCCGTGGAATAATACCTGACTTCTACGCAGGCGAAGTCGGGGGAAAAAACTAGTAGAATATCTAAAACTTCATCATTTCAGCCGAAAGACGTCCACTATTGGACATAGGCCTCCCCCAATTTGGGGGATTTGCCATAATCGCCACGCTTGGCAGGCGGGTTGGCGATCGCAGTATGGTGGTAAAATGCATAGAGCACGCTGCTGCCCATTCGCTAGTAATCTGTAGCAAGTTCCTTAGTCGCCTCCTACGACACCCACGGGAAGAGATGGGATGATGCTATTCTTTACGTCCGGCACCACACGACAACCAAATTACATTTGCCATTTCAGCTGTAACAAAACTGAATTACGAGTAATATCCTGTCAATCGGCCAGGTTAAGCTACGCTTGCCGCGGTTGGTCCGTGGATGGGTGACCATCTTTACATACCACGACCCCTCCGTGCCTCGGAAAACACGTTAAGCCGTTGGTCCCGGCTGTCATTTGTGGATCTTTGACAGTCGTTACGGGTCGTCAGAAGCCTGAAAGTCTGACAACCAGTCTTACCAAGGGGTATCGTATTACTCAGTAACTGGGTTGTGGAGGTCAGATAGGCAGTCGCTCCATGAAAAATACTGGAAGCCGACCCAAACATATTTGGGAAAAGGCTAGGCAGATGATGATCCTGTCAATTGACAATCCGATGACCTTATAAAATTAATTCCCGTTTGGTTTCTGATACATAATTAATTCCCGTTTGGTTTCTGATACATAATTAATTCCCGTTTGGTTTCTGATACATAATTAATTCCCATTTGGTTTCTTATTCATAATTAATTCCCGTTTGGTTTCTGATACATAATTAATTCCCGTTTGGTTTCTGATACATAATTAATTCCCGTTTGGTTTCTTATACATAATTAATTTCCGTTTGGTTTCTGATACATAATTAATTCCCGTTTGGTTTCTGATACATAATTAATTCCCGTTTGGTTTCTGATACATAATTTCCACATTATTTCTTAGAATAATCAAATACCGCTAACAACAAAGTCATTAGTTAATTCCACGTACTTTTCCAACATAAATAAACGCTTGAAGGAACTGTAATTTGCCATCAATTCTACTTAACTTTGTTTGGTGTGGTTTCTTTTGTACTTTAAATAGAATGCCCCCATCATCTTCTGCCTAGCTTTTTACAACTATGTTGAAATTGGCTTCCAGTCTAATGCAGCTGAATACCAGTATTTTACATGGGAGCGACTGCCTATCTGAGATCCACAACCCAGTTACTGGGTAATACGATACTGTTAGACTGGTTTGTCCGACATTCGGGTTTTTGACGACCCGTAACGACTGTCAAAGATCCACGAATCTTAGCCGGGACCAACGGCTTAATGTGCTTTCCGAGGTTAGGAGCGGTCTTGGTTTGTAAAGATGGTGACCCATCCACGGACCAACCGCGGCAAACGTAGCTTAACCTGATCGACTCGTGCGTTTATTATTACTTAGCCACAAGCCTTTTACCACGTGTAACAGATATATTTATTATTAGCTTTTGCCAGCGGCTTCGCCCGCGCGGAACTTTCATCCCCTATTTAACCTCCTCAGGGGTTGAATTTCGAAAAATCCTTCCTTATTCCTTGTCTACATTATAAAGGGAACCTCTGTGCAAAATTTCAGCTTTCTAGGTCCAAGGGTTTGGGCTGGGCGTTGATGAGTCAGTCAGTCAGTCAGGACTTTTCTTTTTATTGAAACAGGTTTATTTTTATCCAGTGCGCAAACTTTAACCATGAATTCAGCATATCATTCTAGACCCCCCAGCGCAGAAATTTTTCGCAGGTAAAAAAAAATTTTTGCTATTCCATACATTTTGACCGCGTAGGTATTGCACTTTTCTATGAAAAAGCTGTTTTTTTTTAATAACTGGCGAAAAATTTCTGCGGTTGGTCTAGAATGCAATCCTGAATTCATGGTTAGAGTTTGCCCACTGGATAAAAACTTATCCTGTATACATCATATATTACAAAAACAAGTATTTACCTAAATAACTTAAGTACATAAAAAATACAAAAAATATATTTCTTCTTTCAATATCACAGCCAATGTTCCGCGAGCATACTCCAATTATTTAAATAATAAGGAAAAGTTTTTCTATTTATCCAAACATTCTGAATTTATTACTGAAGCAAAAGTATCAAGATTATTATATTTTTGCGTACGATGTAAACAGTTTAGAGATCTGTCTGTCGGCCATTTTGTCCGAAACTTGTTAACAGTGGCCTTGTGAGCTGTGGGTACTTTTTTAGGGTACGAAGGAAATTCGCAAAATTATTTTAATCTTATTCCTTGAGATGATTTTTGTTATCTTGTTTGTTTTGATACGTATTATATTTTTTGCAGTTTTTAGCAGTTTTTGTGACATTAAATATTTTATCTGAGAGCTATGTAGACTGCCTAGCCCCTTCGCTAATATGTTGGGGTCGGCTTCTAGTCTATGTTCTGTTATTTGGTATAGTTTCCGCACTTAGTCCTTTAAGTGGACCATTGTGCGTGAGCCATGGCGGCCGTCGGTGGTTATTCCAACCAGCCCACCTCCCTCCAGAAGTTTGCTATATTTCCTGGTCTGTTGAGAACATCCGTGTAAGATCTGAGTGCCCCGAGGGTTTCTGTTCTAATCTGGGCTACGCCTGTGCATTAGAAAAGCACATGCGCGACGGTTTCCTCAGCCTCCATCCAGGCCCTGCACAGGGGGCTGTCCGTTATGCCTTCTAGTCTATTTGGATACAACTGAATAACAGTAATATATACGAAGCCAATGCCTCTCTGACCTCCACAACTCAGGACAATACTCCTGGTAAGAATCGTGGTCAGACTTATGGGTTTCTGACGACCCGTAACGACTGTCATAGATCTACGAATGACAGCCAGGACCAAAGGCTTAGCGTGCTTCTCGAGGTACGGAAGGGTCTTGGAGTCTTGGTATGTAAAGATGGTCACCCATCCACGGACCAACCACGGCAAGCGTAGCTTATCCTAAGATCGACCGTGCAGCTTTGCTCCGGTTAGTAATACTACCGCTAGCACACTCACCTGCGTAGTAGGTACATGTCACATGGGAGTACCATGCGGATCCCTTTTTAACAAATAAAAAGTCATTTATTCAAACTAGGCTGAGAGTCAGCACTTTTTGAACGCCAAAATTACATAAGACAGTCCCCCCAAAACGCCCACCCTTCGACACTTCCTAGTGCTTTAGCTGGGAAGAAGAAGTGGCGCAACAACCTCCCCAGCAGCACAGCTGTCTGTTAAGTTGGAAGAACTTGATTCTATACATAAAGTAATTAACATTCAGCAACATTCAGCTTTTTTTTTTTTTTTTTTTTGGTGGGAAATCATCAAATGACTTCTCCTGCTGAGTAGAGCAGGAGGGCGTGTCAGACTTTTACTGACTAAAACCCACCCGTGTTCCCTCAGTAGCCCGTATGCCAGGGGCCGTGGTATCTCTTTCGAACAAACCCGCACCCCTGGCAGGCATCGGCCCTTGCGGACCCCACCTGTGGTTGCTGACATCTTTGACGGCGCGCGTGTGGAACACAACGCGCCGTCCCGTCTACCACTTTTCGGCCGCAGGGGGATAGGGAGAGCGGCTGACGCTATACCGACACTCCTCTTCCCCTGCGGCCCCACCGCGTCCGCCATCAAACGGTGGCGGCCCCGTCCAGGCCACGGAAGGGAAGAGCGCTGCTCAGAAGCACCGGCACTCCTCCTCTACCGCAGCCCGTAACCCTCAGCCGCGATGCCTCCCATTCGACATCGCGGCCCACCTCAGTTGCGGTGCACCTCACCGCAACCTACTTTTTGGCCGCTACGTCAATGGCTTGAAGGCAAAAGCCCTGAGGAGCGGCCCCACCGTTGGGTTCCTCTTGGCTTCACCGTGGATGGGAGACCACGGTTACTAAGCCCCCCCGCAACGACAATGCGGGAACCCACTCGGGGGGGAGCAACATTCAGCTTCTATAACAAGTTGCCAAAGTCAGTTACAGAACTTAGCGATGGAAAGTTTAAAACGCACATCAAACGTGTCCTTATCAAAAAAGCATATTGTAAGATAAAAGACTACGTTGAAGACAGGGAAGTTTGGCATTAATTCCTTCTGCACATGTGGCTTCCCTGGTACCTCATTAACAGCATAACTATGTGAAAGTCTATTAACTGCTCTCAAATACAATGTTCTTTTTTATTCTTTTTATTTTTACAATGCTGACATATTCTCGTCATTATTTGACATTATACATCAATTTTAATATCAACTATTTTTTAGTGATTGTCATGTTAATCATATCACTACGTTTAATTAGGTTCATTTTATTTATGTAGATTATTTTACATATTGTGAATGGGAGAACGTTGTAGGCCTTACAGACTGTTGATTTCTAGACGATTTTCTATTCTGTATTCGTCTAAGTACCTGGTACTTATTGACAGGCCTGCACTGTCCTCCCATACCTATTATGACTGTAATTAGAAAACATTGTAACCGCCAATTATTTTTAAAAGAGTAACCGTGGAGTTTCTTGCCGGCTCTTCTCCATAGGAAACAACATTTTGGAACCGTGCACCTAGCTTCTGACGTTTCATAAGTGCCCATGCAGGTTTATATGAAATAAAAATATTTTGATTTGATTTGATTTGAAAAAAATTAAAATTTCATTAATAAAAGTTCAAAAAAAAAAAATTGGTTTATACAGTCAAATAAAATAAAAAATTATATCGAGTAACTCATATGACCTGTCAGTAGGTAAGCTAATTCTGGTGAAAGAACACAAAAGTTGTCTTGAATTAATCACAGCGAACAACAATTATTATCGATTAAGTAGTCGTTAATAGAATAGTATGCCTAATACAGAGTAAGAACACAGAAAAATACATCAAAAAGTGTTCTTATAAATATATTGTTGTTACAAATCCAACCAATAGAAAATGCAAATGTAAGCAAGCAAAATTTAATTGTAACCAAATTGACTACCAACATGAAACGTCCGTATGTCGAGATCACAACTGTCGTTCTTTGACAGTTGTGGATCTGCAATTTCAAACAACTGTCAAAAAGGTAAGTCTAAGTTATAGTTTTTTTTTTTATTATTCTGTTTGTTCCATATTGTTTTCTCCTGTTCCGATCCTATTTTTTCCTCAGTACGAAGGATCATGTCTCGCTGTATTGTATTGTTTCAACCCGGCAGACATTGCCAGAATACCGATAACGAAGACCCAAAGAAAAAATACATCAGCCCAAATTTATTAAATAAAATATTTGATAAAAGAAACGAAAAGGCGTTTCTTTTCTTTTAAACAAATTGAATTATTTCAAAAACAAAAAGATTATGTAAACCTTACTTATTGAAATGAAAACAAGAAATTCTAATACAATTTATTGAAGCAGGAAAAATTGTACGGAACCTTTTGTCGGACGTCAAATTTTCATTTAATCTGTTATTTCCATTGAATGAACAAGTGATGAAAGTTTCCGTTGTATTTAGTTTACGCAACGTTGGTTTCGTTTTGAAAAATAACGTTGTTATTGGGAACGGTTACATTATCCTACTAAAATAATTAACTAGATTTGAGCAGTGGTGGCCAAGTGGTAACGGCCGCGACTTACGAGTTGTAGGTCGTGAGTTCGAACCCAGACAGGCGCTTTACTTTGTGTAAATTATTTCAGCACCACTGCTCTCAAAACAGTGAAGGAAAACATCGTGAGGAAACTGGCATGTCCTAGAACCAAAAATTCGAAGACATGTGACATCTACCAACCCGCACTGGGCCCGCGTGGTGGATTACGGCCCAATCCCTCTCACCGAGAGGAGGCCTGTGTCCCAACAGTGGGAACATTATAGGCTGATGATGATGAAATTTGACCAGCGGCTTCGCCCTCGTAGAGGTCGGAAATTATCCCACAGGAACTTACTACCGGGATAAAAAGTATCCTATATGTCAATCCAGGTTATAATCTATCTGTGTGCTTAATTTCATCTAAATCCGTTCGGCCGTTTTTGCGTGATTGAGTATCAAACATCCAAGCATCTAAATATCCATACATACAAACAAAACTTTCACATTTATGATATTAGTAGGATCTGTGTGCCAAATTGGATAAAAATCCGAATCCCTTTTTGAGTGACCTTCATTTCCGCTTTTCATCCCGTTATTCGCACGAAATGGAGACGAAACTGCGGAACGCTGCTAGTATGGTTTAACCCATCAAAAACATAAATTTGAAATGAGAGCCAAGTTCAATATTATGATATAATAATATGCCTTAGTTGTTGACTTTAACGACAAAAGAAGTGAGATCTAAATGGGTGCCAAGTTCAATGGTCAGTCCTGAAATTTATTTATAACTTTCAGGACTGACATGTATCTCGCAAGTCTCAATATATGAACCAATCGTTTTTTAGTTCTGAGGGGGTCAAAAGTGGCTCCAAATGGTTCGTTCTACTAATGTTACACACGGTGCCGCTCGCCAGTTCTGATACTTGAACTTGGCTTGACACGCTACCGCGTCTCCAGATTATTTGGGACACGCACCCGAAATGCGTAAAACACGATTAATTTCAATCATTTGGAAGTAAATCTCAATCCATTGTTCGAAAAATTTGTCCGCTCAACAACGTAAATAACGCAATGAATATTGTAGAACTGTCAAAACATCGAGATTTCTGAGCTTTATCTGATGATTATAATGTTAAAAAAAAAAAAAAAAAAAAAAACCCTCTGCCAAACTTAAATAGTCCGAAAAATCATCGTATTTTAAATCGAACCTAAAATTTTATAAATCAGAAGGTTTAGGTACAAGTAAAACCTTAGATATACCCAATATTAATACAGGCTTTAAAAGTAACATATTTATAGATCTTCGCCAGAAATCACACGGAATAAGTCTGCGAAAAAATCCAATTTTGACGGCTGGGTCGCCTCTGCGGCTTAGCTCCTAAATAGCTTTGGCTCTGTAGATACCAGGTCACAAGTAAGGCACAAATATTTGTCTGGATCGCAGGTAATTGTTCCGAGTCTCGGGAGCTTAGCCACCGTAGCTATGTTGACAACTTAGTGCTGGGAATGCTACGTTTTTGCTTATATTGGATGGAAAGATAATTAATTTACTGTGTTCTGCACTTAATTTTACTAGTGGTCACCTTGTGGTCTTAATTCGACCATAATTCAAATAAAACTTAATGTTTTTATAATGCGTTATACATAGTCACATATAGAGGGTGTAAGAGACACCCTATTGCTATCTTTAAGCACTAAAAATAACAGCTGGTATTTCTATACCAGCTGTTATTTACACTTCACTATACATAGTGTCAGCTCAAAATTAAATACTCTAAGAATTGATACCAAATTTTCGGTTTCCTGTATCTTAAATTGGAATCATAACAAACGTGTCACCGCACTACGTAGGTGAATAACTTTCTACGAGAATTGTCAATATCACGATAAATCTCTTCTGAGTGATGTGTTTATTTCAATTTGAAAAGTTCGGTTTCTGATATCAATGTATTAAAAATTCTGATAACTTGCGAACATGTAGAGATAGGATTAAAAAACCCTTCCAATATCGTTGAAGGGTTGTTGATATCATCCAAAAAAGTCGTGCCCTTGGTATGCATATACACCCTTTCCGTTACACGTTGTATAGTTCGGCTAGGCAATAAAGGTCTTTATTGTTTTAATGCGTTTAAAGCTAAAGTAAAATCCAACCTTTGCGCAAAGGCATACTATTCAATCAACGACTACTTAAACGATAAGAATAGTTGGTCGCTGTGATTAACTCAAGACAATGTTTGTGTTCTTTCACCAGAGTTTCCTTGCCTACTGACAGGTCATATCTTTATTAACTTAATTGTTTGTTTTTATTTGACTGCATAAATTCATTTGAATTTACTTAGTGTTGACATAATCTACTCATTGTTTTTTTTTTTTTTAATAATGAGTTAAATTGCAAGATGTAGCTAGCTAGCGACCTCGATAATTGGTCTATTATATCTAGAACAATTTTAAATTTTTATATTTCGTATCCTACCATTGTATAAAATCAAGTTCTTCTAACATAACAGACAGCTGTGCTGCTGGGGAGTTTGTTGCGCCACTTCTTCTTCCCAGCTAAAGCACTAGGAAGTGTCGAAGGGTGGGCGTTTTTGGGGAACTGTCTTTTGTAATTTTTGACGTTCAAAAAGTGCTGACACCAGCCTAGTTTGAATAAATGACTTTTCATTTTGATTTTTTTTTTTTGAAAAAACGAAGTTGCCTCCGACTGTATGAGATTGCTTATAGTATTCAGTCTAATAGTCATTCTATTTAAACAGATTTTATGTTTCCATATTTTTAGGCAGTCCGTTTTTTTTTTAATTGAAATGATTTGGTTGATGTCAAAAAATAATAAAAAGGCCAGCGGCCATTGTATTAAAAATCTACATACCAAAGTGTACCCAAGCTAAGCATATTTCATAATACGACCCGCCCTCGTAAAAGTAAATAAACCATATATCAAACAATACTCATTTGTATACAAAACAATCATTTTGCATGAGTTGCCCTTTTCTGTTTATTTTCTACATGTAAAAATGTTGGTCTATTTAGCTTTATTCGCTTATAAAATGAGGATATTTCGTAGACTAATATTGCTGGGAACGAACGATATAATTTGCGTATGGTTTTTGGGGTTCAGAAGTAGCTCGCTGTCAGGATTTGTGCAATAAGCTCGCCCCTATTGTAATTAAAACGATTTAAAATAAAAGAGCCTTTAATCCTTAATTACAAAAAATAAAGTTCTCAACAATGTAAGAAAATAAGGTTCATTTTTATTTATATAGATTGTGAATGAGAGAACGTTGTAGGCCTTACAGACTGTAGATTTCTAGACAATTGTCTATTCTTTATTTTCATTCCTCTAAGTACCTGGTACTTATTGACAGGCCTGCACTGTCCTTCCATACCGATTATCACTGTAATTTGAAAACATTGTAAAAGACAATTATTTTTAAAAGAGTAACCGTGGAGTTTCTTGCCGGCTCTTCTCCATAGGAAGCGACAATTTGGAACCGTGCACCTAGCTTCTGACGTTTCATAAGTGCCCACGCAGGTTTATGTGAAATGAAATATTTTGATTTTGAAGGACCCCTCGACGGTTAGACTCCTCCAATAATTTCTAGTTTTGTCGGGTTTTTGTTTTTCCAACCAAATCTCGTCGTATATTCTGCTAGTCCACCTCTTCTTCGCTTTCCGTGTGGGTTTTTGCATCAGTACGCGCCTGATGGCCTGCCCATCTCCTCTTCAGACCTTGAGCGTGTCGCATCTATGACTTTGACGTGTTTTCTTTCTGATTGCTGTGTTTTGTCGCTCCCTGAAACCGTGACCTGCGGGCTTAACATGACGCTTCCTATTTCTACGAAGAATAGACAGCTCTTTACGTACAAAGTGACATTTCCTTTCTCCATCTTTGACATCGCACCATAGAAATCCCTCTACAAACTGTCAGTTTGTCTTTCGTTTCTAACGTTTTTTTCTAGGTCCTTTTGTACATTAAACTGCCCGTATCGGAATTTATTTGTGGTCGGCGTAACATTTCTTTTTCTTCCACACTTCTATCATGATCATCATGTCAGCCGAAAGACGTCCACTACTGGACATAAACCTCCCCCAAAAGGGGGTTTTTGGCATAATCAGCACGCTTGGTAGGCGAGTTGGCGATCGCAGTATGGTGGTAAAATGCATAGAGAACGCCGCTGCCCATTCTCTAGTAAGTCCCATAATCGCCTTCTACGACACCCACGGGAAGAAATGGGATGGTGCTATTCTTTTACGTCCAGCACCATACGGTACCACACACACACTTCTATATTATCCGTCATATCCGCAGTCACACCCTGTCTAACCATGTCACCATTCCCACAGTCCATCTCTCGTTTCTTTGGTATCTCTCTACACTTAAACTTTTGTTGTTATGTTTACTTTGCTAAGTACACAGAAAACTAGAATAGCTACTCAGTATTTCCGAAACACTACCGTAGGTCCATATAATAGTTCAATGTGTAATTGCTATCGCCTTCACGAAACGATATGTAATAGTACACCCACTTTTTCCTCTTACCCACAACACTGTAAAAACTAAAAACTGTGTGTCTTCTAATTAACTTACTTATTTACGAATACCTACCTTCTTCATAAGTAATTCTCATATTTAGTTTTAAGATTACCTTGTATTTCTCATATTAAGTGAATTGTATTCTTTTTGAGAAATAAATGTCTTAAACCGTAAAACCATTGACATTCATACTCAAAACTTTCCTCACGACATTTTCCTCATTCCTCCGTATCACATGCATGACAACCGATTTCCACAAAACTTTTCAGTTATCGGTGCCACTTTCAGGCTTCCTCTTATACAAAGTTAGCTTCCGCCCGCGGCTTCACCCGCTTCGAAGACGGAAATTATCCTGCAGGAACGTTATACTGGGATAAAAGTATCCTCTATGTTAATCTAGTTTATAATCTATCTGTGCGTTAAATTTCATCCAAATCCATTCATTAGTTTTGGCGTGAAAGAGGAACAAACATCCATACATATAAACTTTCGCGTTTATTAGTAAGGATTTTATTATAATACTGGATTACGAAAAATACCTTTTAGTAGGCTTTCCTTTCCTTCTTTGATGTAATGAGTTTTCTAGTCGTTATGTAAATATGTCGTGAATTTGAAGTTATTATCAGATTTTTACTGAATTTAGCTTGATTCATGTTGGATTTAGTTTAGTAGGTTAATCTGAATCCAACATGAATCAAGCTAAATTCAGTAAAAATCTGATAATAACTTCAAATTCACGACATATTTACATAACGACTAGAAAACTCATTACATCAAAGAAGGAAAGGAAAGCCTACTAAAAGGTATTTTTCGTAATCCAGTATTATAATAAAATCCTTACTAATAAACGCGAAAGTTTATATGTATGGATGTTTGTTCCTCTTTCACGCCAAAACTAATGAATGGATTTGGATGAAATTTAACGCACAGATAGATTATAAACTAGATTAACATAGAGGATACTTTTATCCCAGTATAACGTTCCTGCAGGATAATTTCCGTCTTCGAAGCGGGTGAAGCCGCGGGCGGAAGCTAACTTTGTATAAGAGGAAGCCTGAAAGTGGCACCGATAACTGAAAAGTTTTGTGGAAATCGGTTGTCATGCATGTGATACGGAGGAATGAGGAAAATGTCGTGAGGAAAGTTTTGAGTATGAATGTCAATGGTTTTACGGTTTAAGACATTTATTTCTCAAAAAGAATACAATTCACTTAATATGAGAAATACAAGGTAATCTTAAAACTAAATATGAGAATTACTTATGAAGAAGGTAGGTATTCGTAAATAAGTAAGTTAATTAGAAGACACACAGTTTTTAGTTTTTACAGTGTTGTGGGTAAGAGGAAAAAGTGGGTGTACTATTACATATCGTTTCGTGAAGGCGATAGCAATTACACATTGAACTATTATATGGACCTACGGTAGTGTTTCGGAAATACTGAGTAGCTATTCTAGTTTTCTGTGTACTTAGCAAAGTAAACATAACAACAAAAGTTTAAGTGTAGAGAGATACCAAAGAAACGAGAGATGGACTGTGGGAATGGTGACATGGTTAGACAGGGTGTGACTGCGGATATGACGGATAATATAGAAGTGTGTGTGTGGTACCGTATGGTGCTGGACGTAAAAGAATAGCACCATCCCATTTCTTCCCGTGGGTGTCGTAGAAGGCGATTATGGGACTTACTAGAGAATGGGCAGCGGCGTTCTCTATGCATTTTACCACCATACTGCGATCGCCAACTCGCCTACCAAGCGTGCTGATTATGCCAAAAACCCCCTTTTGGGGGAGGTTTATGTCCAGTAGTGGACGTCTTTCGGCTGACATGATGATCATGATAGAAGTGTGGAAGAAAAAGAAATGTTACGCCGACCACAAATAAATTCCGATACGGGCAGTTTAATGTACAAAAGGACCTAGAAAAAAACGTTAGAAACGAAAGACAAACTGACAGTTTGTAGAGGGATTTCTATGGTGCGATGTCAAAGATGGAGAAAGGAAATGTCACTTTGTACGTAAAGAGCTGTCTATTCTTCGTAGAAATAGGAAGCGTCATGTTAAGCCCGCAGGTCACGGTTTCAGGGAGCGACAAAACACAGCAATCAGAAAGAAAACACGTCAAAGTCATAGATGCGACACGCTCAAGGTCTGAAGAGGAGATGGGCAGGCCATCAGGCGCGTACTGATGCAAAAACCCACACGGAAAGCGAAGAAGAGGTGGACTAGCAGAATATACGACGAGATTTGGTTGGAAAAACAAAAACCCGACAAAACTAGAAATTATTGGAGGAGTCTAACCGTCGAGGGGTCCTTCAAAATCAAAATATTTCATTTCACATAAACCTGCGTGGGCACTTATGAAACGTCAGAAGCTAGGTGCACGGTTCCAAATTGTCGCTTCCTATGGAGAAGAGCCGGCAAGAAACTCCACGGTTACTCTTTTAAAAATAATTGTCTTTTACAATGTTTTCAAATTACAGTGATAATCGGTATGGAAGGACAGTGCAGGCCTGTCAATAAGTACCAGGTACTTAGAGGAATGAAAATAAAGAATAGACAATTGTCTAGAAATCTACAGTCTGTAAGGCCTACAACGTTCTCTCATTCACAATCTATATAAATAAAAATGAACCTTATTTTCTTACATTGTTGAGAACTTTATTTTTTGTAATTAAGGATTAAAGGCTCTTTTATTTTAAATCGTTTTAATTACAATAGGGGCGAGCTTATTGCACAAATCCTGACAGCGAGCTACTTCTGAACCCCAAAAACCATACGCAAATTATATCGTTCGTTCCCAGCAATATTAGTCTACGAAATATCCTCATTTTATAAGCGAATAAAGCTAAATAGACCAACATTTTTACATGTAGAAAATAAACAGAAAAGGGCAACTCATGCAAAATGATTGTTTTGTATACAAATGAGTATTGTTTGATATATGGTTTATTTACTTTTACGAGGGCGGGTCGTATTATGAAATATGCTTAGCTTGGGTACACTTTGGTATGTAGATTTTTAATACAATGGCCGCTGGCCTTTTTATTATTTTTTGACATCAACCAAATCATTTCAATTAAAAAAAAAACGGACTGCCTAAAAATATGGAAACATAAAATCTGTTTAAATAGAATGACTATTAGACTGAATACTATAAGCAATCTCATACAGTCGGAGGCAACTTCGTTTTTTCAAAAAAAAAAAATCAAAATGAAAAGTCATTTATTCAAACTAGGCTGGTGTCAGCACTTTTTGAACGTCAAAAATTACAAAAGACAGTTCCCCAAAAACGCCCACCCTTCGACACTTCCTAGTGCTTTAGCTGGGAAGAAGAAGTGGCGCAACAAACTCCCCAGCAGCACAGCTGTCTGTTATGTTAGAAGAACTTGATTTTATACAATGGTAGGATACGAAATATAAAAATTTAAAATTGTTCTAGATATAATAGACCAATTATCGAGGTCGCTAGCTAGCTACATCTTGCAATTTAACTCATTATTAAAAAAAAAAAAAACAATGAGTAGATTATGTCAACACTAAGTAAATTCAAATGAATTTATGCAGTCAAATAAAAACAAACAATTAAGTTAATAAAGATATGACCTGTCAGTAGGCAAGGAAACTCTGGTGAAAGAACACAAACATTGTCTTGAGTTAATCACAGCGACCAACTATTAAAACACAAACAACAAAACTTTTCAGTTATCGGTGCCACTTTCAGGCTTCCTCTTATACAAAGTTAGCTTCCGCCCGCGGCTTCACCCGCTTCGAAGACGGAAATTATCCTGCAGGAACGTTATACTGGGATAAAAGTATCCTCTATGTTAATCTAGTTTATAATCTATCTGTGCGTTAAATTTCATCCAAATCCATTCATTAGTTTTGGCGTGAAAGAGGAACAAACATCCATACATATAAACTTTCGCGTTTATTAGTAAGGATTTTATTATAATACTGGATTACGAAAAATACCTTTTAGTAGGCTTTCCTTTCCTTCTTTGATGTAATGAGTTTTCTAGTCGTTATGTAAATATGTCGTGAATTTGAAGTTATTATCAGATTTTTACTGAATTTAGCTTGATTCATGTTGGATTTAGTTTAGTAGGTTAATCTGAATAAGTAGATGCCTCTTGTCAAAGATAAGAAGTGTATTGTATTTTGTATTGTTGTGCCTCGATTGTGTCTGTATTTTGTTTTGTGTGGTTACAGAAATATTAAACATGGCTTGAGAGAGGGGCTATAGTGGCTAAACGACGTGTTCGTTAAACATAACCTGAGTTTGTATGTTTGCACAAACACTTTTACACGAAAATCATATTTTTAAAACTAGATGAGGTCGGCGTTTCCTATCTGACTACTCTAAGAAGAAAGGCCAAAACAAACTCAGAGGTCACAGTCTCTTTTAAAGTCCAGACATTATATTGGTGAGATCATGTGAAGACTAACTATGTAAATTGATGTCTGAAAGGGTCTTTTGAGGAAAGAGCCTCTTAGATTGAGTGGATCCGTCCAGTCAATGCACGCATTTTTCACTAATCGTACATCAGCTCAACTCAGGACTACCAAAGAAAGAACATTTGGGTAGGCCGCATAAATTACTCAAACTCCCAAGATCATGATTACAACGATGTTAATCGGCCCCCCCGAGTGGGTTCCCGCATTGTCGTTGCGGGGGGGCTCAGTAACCGTGGATTCCGGCCACGGTGAAGCCAAGAGGAATCCAAAGGTGGGGCCGCTCGTCAGGGCTTTTGCCTCAAAGCCGACGATTCAGCGGCCAAAAAGTAGGTTGCGGTGAGGTGCACCGCAACTGAGGTGGGCCGCGATGTCGAATGGGAGGCATCGCGGCTGAGGGTTACGGGCTGCGGTAGAGGAGGAGTGCCGGTGCTTCTGAGCAGCGCTCTTCCCTTCCGTGGCCTGGACGGGGCCGCCACCGTTTGATGGCGGACGCGGTGGGGCCGCAGGGGAAGAGGAGTGTCGGTATAGCGTCAGCCGCTCTCCCTATCCCCTGCGGCCGAAAAGTGGTAGACGGGACGGCGCGTTGTGTTCCACACGCGCGCCGTCAAAGATGTCAGCAACCACCGGTGGGGTCCGCAAGGGCCGATGCCTGCCAGGGGTGCGGGTTTGTTCGAAAGAGATACCACAGCCCCTGGCATACGGGCTACTGAGGGAACACGGGCGGGTTTTAGTTAGTAAAAGTCTGACACGCCCTCCTGCTCTACTCAGCAGGAGAAGTCATTTGATGATTACCCACCCAAAAAAAAAAAAACATGTTAAGTGGGAGATATATGCGTACAGCAGGCTTAGCATGACGTTTTCTATTTCTACTCTACCGTGGAATAGAAATCACTTGTCTACATTTCTCGATATAACACTGTCAACGGTCTACTTGGAAACGTCATTTTTGTCTACTGTTCCGTCGACAAAACGCTTTTCTACGGTTGTCGTGCTAAGCTTGCAGAAGAATCAAATAGGCCGTCTAGCATCTGCTGACGTTTACTACATAAACGGGCCTTATTTCCGTTTTTCAAATGAGGAATGTCAAAAAATGTAGATGGGTCAATGACCGCTATTGCATGCTATACCTACGCGACAAATATTTCTGCGCTTGGGGGCCTAGAATGATATGCTTAATTCTTTGTTACAGTTACCGCACTGGTTAAAAACTTATCCTGTATCTGCCTATTTTCTAAGATGAACATGAAACGCTCCATTTTTCATACGAACACCGGTTCAATCATCGTATGTAGGTTTTAGAGCTACTCGTAATATGTTACAACCAAACTTACCTAAGAACGTCCATTAGGACTTCAGGACACCGAGGTAATTGCGTAAACGCATATTAATAGTACCTAGGTATGGCTTATATTTTGACAGTACAACATCATTAATTGTGTTATTTGTGTTGTTGAGCAAAGGCATCCTTCGGACATATGAAGCAATGAATTAGCAATATCCTCCAAAATTATTTAGATTGTTATAGATAGTGTATACAATTAGGGTTCAGGATATAGTAGCTATGTAAAACAATATATATAAATAAAAAGAAAAGTCCTGATTGACTGACTCACTGACTGACTATCTGACTGACTGACTGACTGTCAGACTGACTGACTCACTCACTGACTGACTGATTGACTGCCTGACTGACTCATCAACGCCCAGCCCAAACCCTTGGACCTAGAAGTTGAAATTTTTCACAGAGGTTCTCTTTATAATATAGACACGGAATAAGGAAAGATTTTTCGAAATTCAACCCCTAAGGGAGTTAAATAGGGGATGAAATTTCTGCGCGGACGAAGCGTCTGACAAAAGCTAGTAGTTAATTAACCCTAAAAAAGGTAGCAATTTTTTTTAAACGAATTTTACTGAAAGCAGCTCCCTAATTGCATAACTCACGATTAATCATAATCGGTTTCAATTTGACAGTTCAACAGTATTAATTGCGTCATTTACCTACGTTGTTGAACAGACGCATTTTTCAAACATACATATGAAGCAATGGTTTAACAATCTGTTTCAATACGAAACAGATTATGATGAATCGTGAGTTTCGCAATTAGGGTGCAGGTCAAAAATACCTGTGTATTTGTGACAAAAACCAGCAAAAATACCTTCCGTGCCCAGCTAATACTGTCATATGTAACTTTTTATTCTAAAATGCCGCCATTTCCTTTCTAAGTGGCTTCCGCTCCTAATCCTGTGAAGTACTCTTAGAATAAAGTGGCTCTCTCGACTTCCCAACCGTCTTCAAAGCCACGGAATACAATTTCTTTCAGGTTTTCTTCCGATCTTGAAACAAGGTAGGTAAAAAATTCAGAAACATTTTTTTGGAAATTAAGTGTAATTATGCAATTAATTGAAGAGCAGTGGTGTCCCAGTTGTATCGGCTCCGACTTAGAAGTTGTAGGTCGTGAGTTCGAACCCAGACAGGCGCTTTACTTTGTGTAAATTATTTCATCACCACTGCTCTCAAAACGATGAAGGAAAACATCGTGAGGAAACCGGCATGTCCCGACCCAAAAATGGTAAGACAGCCCGCACTGGGCTCGCGTGGTGGCTTACGACCCTCTCCCTCTCACCACGAGGAGGCCTGTGTCCCAGCAGTGGGAACATCATAGGCTGTTCATGTAATTAAATGGATATGTAGTCTATTCATGTCCTTTTTTCCAATCGATGATGTTATTTCCACTAGAAAATAATATTAATTTTATAATAGTACGTAGTTAGCTTTTTCTATTCCTGGCGGAAGTCGCAAATCATTCCACGGGAAAGTGTTACCGGGATAAAAGTATATTGTGTATGAATCCACGTTATGAACTATCTGTGTGCTAAATTAAATCCACATTCGTTTCACCGTTTTTAGAGTTCTGTAGCCAAATGGCAAAAAACGGAACCCTTATGGATTCATCATGTCTGTCTGTCTGTCTGTTTGTCCGTCCGTCCGTGTGTCACAGCCACTTCTTTCGGAAACTATAAAACAACCATGCTGTTGAAACTTGGTAAGTAGATGTATTCTGTGAACCGCATTAAGATTTTCACATAAAAATAGAAAAAAAAAACAGTAAATTTTGGGGGTACTTAAAACTGAAACTCAAAAAAAAACATTAAACCCATACGTGTGGGGTATCTATGGATAGGTCTTCAAAAATGATATTGAGGTTTCTAATATCATTTTTTTCTAAACTGAATAGTTTGCGCGAGAGACACTTCCAAAGTGGTAAAATGTGTGTGTCCCCCCTGTAACTTCTAAAACAAGAGATTGATAAAACTAAAAAAAAATAAGATGTACATTACCATGTAAACTTCCACTGAAAATTGGTTTGAACGAGATCTAGTTAGTAGTTTTTTTTTAATACATCATAAATCGTATTATGTTACTTGCTGCTATGGAACCCTTTATGGGCGAGTCGGACTCGCACTTGGCTGCTTTTTTTCGTGATTGAGTGACAAACATCCAAACAGGTAGGTTAAGAAGTATTTGTAGGATAGTAATAGTAGGATTGATATTAGTAGGATTGACTACAGAGTACTATTTAAAAGTAATAAAAATGTATGAAAATTGTAGTGCAAACTGAACTTTGTGTGTTAAATATGTTTTTATATAATCGTATACATATTTTTTTACATGTTTTTACAAATTAAACCGAGAACGCATAGGTTTAAACGGTTTCTTTTCGCAGATATCTTGATGTTAAGAGTTGCTATTCAAATAGCACAAAACATTCAAGCATATAAGTAAAAGTAAAACATTAATTCAAATAACCACAAATACAAGAACACATCAACTCAACTTCAATCCCCCAAGTGGCTTCACTATCAAAAAGCCAAGTCCCCCAAAGTTCCCACTCTATGACGGGAAGTCCCCCAAAAATATATTATGACCGGTCCTTACCAACCATTTCATGGCGAGTGTCTTTCCATGTACAGAGGTCTAAATTGTAAAAAATGTTTGCGACCCCTAATATATCTTTATCACGCTGACTTGTATATACTTAAGGGAGTAATCTTATTTGAGGGTTGGTTACCTCTGGCGTATTATCTTTAAGGCAGAATATTTTGAGGTTACTATCAGGAAGTTTTTTTTTCGAGTCAAGGACAAGGGTAAAAATATTATAATATTCGCCCGAACGGATATCGGAAATTATTGTTCTACCGGGACAAAAAGTAACATGTTATATTATGTTACTCCTTATAACATCAGTGTAAGTCACGTCAAATCAAATTGGATTAGCCGTTTCGGAGATTAGCCGCAACAAACAGAAAGAAGGACAGAAAAAATTAAAAAAAAAAGCTTATTTCTTGTTTTTTTTTAAATGTAAGGTTAACATACATTTAAAAAAAAAAACAAGAAACAAACTTTTTTTTAAATGTATGTTACAAACTTGTTATTTTGAGAAAAAAAAACGAATACAATTTATTTATTTGTACGTATAGCAGATTTGTAGATGAGTTGGGCCTCGTAGGTAGCAACTCTGTCTGTCTGCCTGTTACGCTGTCACGCCTACACCGCTGAACCGATCGTCATGAAATTTGGTAGAGATATAGCCTAGGTTATGGAGAAAGCCATAGGTTACTTTTTTACGCGATAACGGACATACTAGTCGGACAATAGCTAGTTTTTGAACCGACGAAAAAACGGAGGAGGTTACTCAATTCGACGCGTATATATTTTTTTTTTTATGTATGACCACGCATAACTGTTTCCAGAGTAGTCCGATTTTGATAATTCTTTTTTTATTGGAAAGGGTATACCTCGAAGTTGGTCCCATATAAATTTCGAAGAAAAATTCCAACCCTAAGGGTAAGAAAACAGGGGATGATTGATTGTTTACTCACAGATTTTAATACTGAGTTGTGTATTAAATCAAAAATTAAGCATGTAGTAGTTAGAGTAGATTATAGCCACAAAAAATAATAAAATAAAAACTTGTTAATAAAAAAATTAACAGCCGAAAAATCGAAACTAAGTTCGGAAGGCGGTGACATATAATTAAATACATATCCAAAGTCACCGACTTCCGAACTTAGTTATTGGGGTTGGACAAAGCTAGTTTATAATTTTTTACTTTTCGATTTTTCGGCGGTTTAATTTTTTATTAAAAAGTTTTTAAATAATACAATATAACAAATATTGTACCAATATGCAACTGCGCTCTATTTTAATTGTTAAGATACTTTGTAAATATGCCCCTTTTATAAATAAACGATATTAATATTATTATTATTGTCTATTAAGTATTTCTGAATTTCGATACGTCCACAAAAAAAATAACATTGTGCGAGTCGCCTATTTATATAAATAGAAAGAAAAGTCCTGATTGACTGACTAACTGACTCATCAACGCCCAGCTAAAACCCTTAGACCTAGAAAGCTGAAATTTTGCACAGAGGTTCCCTTTATAATGTAGATCTATCTGTAAATATAAAAAGACAAGTCCTGACTGACTGACTGATTGACTGACTCATCAACGCCCAGCCTATAAACCCTTGGACCTAGAAAGCTGAAATTTTGCACAGAGGTTCCCTTTATAATGTAGATCTATCTGTAAATATAAAAAGACAAGTCCTGACTGACTGACTGATTGACTGACTCATCAACGCCCAGCTAAAACCCTTAGACCTAGAAAGCTGAAATTTTGCACAGAGGTTCCCTTTATAATGTAGATCTATCTGTAAATATAAAAAGACAAGTCCTGACTGACTGACTGATTGACTGACTCATCAACGCCCAGCCTATAAACCCTTGGACCTAGAAAGCTGAAATTTTGCACAGAGGCATCCTTTATAATGTAGACAAGGAATAAGGAAGGATTTTTCGAAATTCAACGCCTGAGGTAATTAAATAGGGGATGAAAGTTCAGGCGAAGTCGCTGGCAAAAGCGAGTAGAAAATAATATTGTCCCATTTAAAAGTGATAATTCGCCCTATTCGGGCGAATCGACTAATAAGCCGTTAAAACAATCGAAATTACCTTCCAAAAGCGCAGCACGTTAACGTGTAATAGTTTCTACTAAAAGGCAGTAATTTTATATCTCTATCGAAAATCGGCGCTTCCAATCACCGTCGGCTGTCGGCTCCTAATTAAAGACGTCGGTACAAAGCTGATGTGCTGTTAATTACGTCTGATATTTTAGTTAGAACTGATTTTGGTACAGAATTTACGGAATTTGGGAATTTGATCGCGTTTAGAATTAGTTAATGATTGCGTAGAAGGTAACGTATAGTTCCCGCAGACAGGTGCGACGTGAAGTTTCGACGTCTTTCTGTTAGAATAATTCCAGTGAAGTTTTGATTGAAATTGTTCTACTAAAGTCGCGTCGTGCCTGTCTGCGGGAGCCATAATTTGTATATTTTTAATAAAGTTAGTTGGGTTAAGTTATTCATTTTTTATTTATTAGGAATACCTACCTACCTTTATGCGTCAAATCAGTATGTTATAGCGTAGCAAATTGCCTAAAGTCAGCCGGATGTACCAAGTACAGGCAACCTCAAAAATATGTTAAGTACCTACCTACACAAAAAAAAAACTTGCTTACCAAATTATTTTTTATCGACGTATGTAGGTAAATCTTTTTGAGGCTGACTTGTAAATACAGAATATCGTCTTTCGTGGAGGTTCTTACTATAAACATAAGTATTATCTATATCCTCATGATAAATTCATGCAGATATTAAAACTCAATTCCCATGAATTCTCTACCGAATTGCATTCGGAAACCACACAAAGGCCATACCCTCGGCCATAAAAGCCCTGGTACATAAATCAACACCTACACGAATGACGGTAGGTATAAAAACCTTATTGTTCTATGACCCAACGTTTTTTTTAAAGATAACCTTACATTAGGTAAGGCACACATTATTGGACCGCCCGCAGTGGCTATGCCTTTGTGGTGAGGACACATAAATTTGAACAGAAGGTCAAAGCCACACAACTCTTGAATATTTTCTTATTATTGCTAATAAATAATGCATTTTTGATGTTATTGGTTGGTAAACACGCCGATCGACCAGATTAGCTATTCCCAACCATTCGATATGTTTTCGTACAGAATCGAACATCAATCAATATTATCGTAGGACAGTCTTTTAAACGCTTTCAGACTTATATTAACTCTAAGTCCAGGTTTCCGTACGATGTTTTCTTTCACCAATGTCAGTAAACGTTCTAGATAAACCCGTACAAAGAATTTTGTATGGATACGTTAAATTAACGGTGTTTGTGGGCCATGACTTAAACTCCTTTGCTTCAATGAAACCCATATACAGTATATTATGCATGCCACTGACTGATAGTTAAATTATTCTAAGGTGTAGGTATGTTTTTTTTTACGAGGATGGGAAATCAGGTGTAGGTACTCGTATACTGCAGTTTACTCAATAACCTGTAGAAGTTTATTACAACAATTTTTTTTTAAATCTGGAGTACACACACCGATAATTAATATATTGTATCACAATGACTATTTAATCATCTTAGGTAACATAGTCTTGATTTAATTTAATACTTACAAAGTATGGACACAAATGTCCGAACGAAATGAATAAGTACATTTTATTTATTTAACTTTATTATATTTTAACAATAATATTATACTTAATCTAATTATATTATTTTTAAGCAACGTTTACCAACAGCATATTAAATCGTTTAAAAAATGCATAGTTCATTTAAAGATACCATTTTTTTTATTTAAATATTCAAGGTTTTTTTAAGCGACAAGCTTCCGCCCGCAGCTTCAGCTCCATTCAGGGCCCAAAGTATCCCCACATCAAATTTAATAAAATCGGCACAGCTGTTATCATCTACATACAAACTAATTTTACCTTTTCATAATATTAGTACAGATTTAAAACACTGGTTCTTCTGTCCTTTTCTTTCACATGTTTAAACAAACTACAATAGGGGTAAAGGCTTACATCTGTTCTGTTTTTGTGAACATTATAAATTGGATTACAAAGAGGTTAGTGGTGGATTAATGGGAGTTTGGTTCCGCACACATTTGTTTTCATCCCTTTTTAATAATTTAATAAACTACGGATTTTTGACACGATATTAAAGCTTACTGGACACGTGTAAGTCTTATATGGTGTTTGTTACCTACTAATTTTAAAAGAAAGAAAGTTCTAGAATCAATTTAATTTGCTTGTAAATTTTGACGTTCATTTTTTATTAACAGCCTACTTGAAATAAAGGATGACTTTGCGATCAAGTTCTTTTTTTGGTTGGGAATTCATCAAATAACTTCTCCCGCTCTGGGTGGAGCAGGAGGGCGTGTCAGACTTTTACTGACTAAAACCCACCCGTGTTCCCTCAGTAGCCTGTGTGCCAGGGGCGGCGGTATCTCTTTCGAACAACCTGTACCCCTGGCAGAGCAACCCGCACCCCTGGCAGACTTTGCGATCATCAGCGTAGCCTTTTCGAAACTATGTTGGGGTCGATTTCCAGTCTTACCGGATGTAACTGAATACCAGTATTTTACATGATGCGACTGCCTATCTGACTTCCACAACCCAGTAACGGGGTAATACGATACCCCTTGGTAAAACTGGTTGTCACTTTTGGGCTCTTGACGACCTGTATGGAATTAATGGACGTATATCCAACGGCTTAACGTGTTTTCCGAGGCACGAAGCGGGTCTCAGTATGTAAAGATGGTTACCCATCCACGGACCAACCTCGGCAACCGTAGCTTAACCTGATCGTGTGGCTGTTATTATCCACGGCTATTTAGCCACGACCCCTAAGAATACATAAAATATAAAATCCGTTAAAAAAACATACTTATCTTATTGAAAACACAATCCGTCTTCAAAATAAAATTCTCAAATATTTTTCCGAAATCTTTCCAGACATTCTAACAAGATATGGTCCCGTGGGCCTGTGTCTGGTCTTTCACAAATTTAATTTAGCAAAAGATAGATCACGTGTCTGCAATCGATTGATTCGACTCGAGTTGATTGATTCGATTCTCTTTGATTGATAATACCGATTAATTGTTGTTGTTTTGTGAGTAAAATTATTGGGTATGGAATTTTAATGGGATGATTTTTTATTTATGGCGTTGTTTTTTGTAAAGGGTGATGTTGGTAAACTGTGTCATTGGTTGTTTAAATTTATTCACTAAGCTACTCAATAAAAATGTAAAACTAGCTTTTGCCCGCGACTCCGTTCGGCGTGGATGTTGGTCACCGCGTAAAAAAGTAGCCTATGTCCTTCTATACAGGGTAAGTTTTTATCCAGTGCACAAATTGTAACCATGAATTCAGCATATCATTCTAGAACCCCCAGCGCAGAAAATTTTCGCCGGTTGTACAAAAAAAATCAGCTGTTTTATAGAAAAGTGCAATACCTACGCGGTCAAAATGTATGGAACAGCTGATTTTTTTAATGTATCCGGCGAAAAATTTTCTGCGCTAGGTTCGGGTCTAGAATGATATGCTGAATTCATGGTTACAATTTGCGCACTGGATAAAAACTTTTCCTGTATATCTCAGGCTACAAACTCGGCCAAATTTCATGACGATCATTTCAGCGGTTTAGACGTAAAAGCTCCCGCTCCACCCAGAGCGGGAACAGTTATTTGATGATTTCCCACCCAAAAAAAAAAAACAATCCCGTCTTTTTTTTAATATTTTTTTTTAATTTTTTAATATTTTTTATTAAAAATGTGTAAAACAATTGCCTGTTTTACACATTTCTAATAAAAAATACACTTTAAAGTTAAGAAAGTGGTGAAACTAGAAGAAAGCAAAAAAAAAATTTAAATATCCAGGGGGCCAGGCCCAAATAAATTAGGGCTGAGTAAGTAGTAGATGACCCCACCTATCTACCATTTTCGTATGTTCAACGTTCTGCCAAACACCCTGTATAGGCAATGGTTTATTGCCGTGCTTATTAACAATAGGAAACTTTTCCGGACAAACAATAAATAAATGAGGTTAGAGAGGTGATTCGTCCGTCGCGGTGGAGTCCGTTGAAGCGAGTGCTCGTTGTGCCGAGCCATGTTGCCACCGCGCCGCGCCTCGGCGTGCCGATGATGACGCGTCGGCCACGACGCCTGCGCGTGTAGGTCGCGCGCAAGGTCGTGTGTTGGGTTCGATTCCCAACAGGTATATCAAATTGAAAAAAATGGCCTATTCTTGGCGCTATGTTGTCTTTTTTTATGGATTATATTTTTCAACTTTTATTTTGTAATGGGTTGTAAGGACAAAAAGAGCAACTGCTTTTGACTACAGAGAAAGCCAGTCCCCATAACTATAGTTTACCTTATCAAGGTATACCAAAATGCCTCCATATTTGGCCGGTTTTATTAAAGTACAACTCATTTGCAACTCAATCCATTTCTGAAGATAGTAATCTAGTTTCGGTCAAATGTACATGACCGGTGCTAATTTTAACCCTTTAAACGAAATAGTCCAATACATTTTTCTCATGTCCCCCTATAAATACATTTATCTGAAGCCCCATATAAAGACTTAAAACAGGATTTACAAATAGTGCACCATTACGCACATAATTCATTGCTCCCGTAAAGGTAGAAAAGTGACCAAGGGCGAGTCGGTCTCCCACACTTGTACGGTTCTGTACCACATATTTAACACTAGCTGGGTATCGCGGGGTCACACGAGTAAGTCTCGGCCCCATGGAAATATCGGGATGAAAAGTACCTTATGTCTTAATCTAGGTGATGGTCTATCCATGTGCCAAATTCCATCAAAACCCGTTCAGCTGTTTTAACGTGAAAGCAAACAAACAATGAAATCTTTTCACATTTATTTATTTATTTAATACTTCACGCACAGAAATGTACAGTGGCAGACTTAATGCCAAAGGCCTTTTATACCAGCCGACCTTTGGGCGATGCAAAGACAAACGTGGTAGGTGCAATAACGTAAGTTTTAAATATTTATTCAAATAAAAGTAAATATACACATAATATTATTATATCTAAAACTAGCTGTTGCCCGCGATTTCGTCTGAGATCCAGGGTGAAAAGTATTACATATCCTTACCTAGGTCATGGTCTATCTGTGTGCCAAATTTCATCTAACTCCGTTCAGCCGTTTCAGCGCAAAAGCGTAACAAATAAACAAAGTTACTTTCGCGTTTATAATATGAGTTTAGTGTTCATATTGTTCACTACTTGTTTCCATTCTTGTATGGGAACCCGTTTAATTTTAAAGTTTATTTAATTTTTACTATTTCAATTCAAAAGATACAGCCGTGTAACAAACAGACAGCGCCCTTTGGATAAGGAACCCTAAAAAATAATTATGGTACACAATGTTGAACTAAATATGGTATAAGGATGACAAATGGTGCCCACTGGGCATTCAGATAAATAAAGGCAATATGACGTCACAATTTTAAATGAGTCCCTGTTCATTTGTTTTATATATGGCAGCGCAAAATGATCAATGTGCAACCAATTGAGATATTTTATCGTTGCTTTATTTTTGTGGTGTGTTGTAAATGTCGTTTACTGTTTTGGCGTATAGCATGTAGCTTCTAAGGAAGTGGATTTAGGGCTCAGATTATAAAACAAAGGCAGATAGATCGCGCGGAACACTAAGAGTGAAGCCAAAAAACCAAACACTAAGTATTTTATGTAACATCCAATGCGACGCTTAAGTATTTTTCTTTTTTTTGGTTTAGATTATAAAACAGGCAGATAGATCGTGCAGAACACCCAGTAACATACAATGCGACGCTTAAGTATTTTTTTATTTTTTTGGTTTAGATTATAAAACAAAGGCAGATAGATCGTGCAGAACACCCAGTAACATACAATGCGACGCTTAAGTATTATTTTTTTTTGGTTTAGATTATAAAACAAAGGCAGATAGATCGTGCAGAACACCCAGTAACATACAATGCGACGCTTAAGTATTTTTTTTTTGGTTTAGATTATAAAACAAAGGCAGATAGATCGTGCAGAACACCCAGTAACATACAATGCGACGCTTAAGTATTTTTTTATTTTTTTGGTTTAGATTATAAAACAAAGGCAGATAGATCGTGCAGAACACCCAGTAACATACAATGCGACGCTTAAGTATTTTTTTTATTTTTTTGGTTTAGATTATAAAACAAAGGCAGATAGATCGCGCAGAACACCCAAGAGTCAAAAAAACAGACACTAAAGCCTCGCATTATATACAATACGACGTTTTAGTATTTGGTTTTTTGGCTTCACTCTGGTGTTCCGCGCAGTCTATCTGCCTTGCAGAAATTTTTCGCCGTTTATGCAAAATAAAATCAGCTGTTTCATAGAAAAGTGCAATACCTACGCGGTCAAAATGTATGGAACAGCTGATTTTTTTTTGTATATCCGGCGAAAAATTTCTGCGCTAGGGGGTCTAGAATGATATGCTGAATTCATTGGTTACAATTTGCGCACTGGATAAAAACTTTTCCTGTATACAGACCCTCAGCCATTTAAAATTTAAGATCAACAACAAAATTACAAGACCTCTTTATATTTTTTCCTTCCGCAATTCCTCTCGCTGTCAACCGCTTCATTAAGATACAGCAGTCATTAATACTTGCAATAAACCCTCACTTGGCCCAAGGGAAATCTCTTCGTCGGATCGCCGACGATTAATCTTTAGTAAGTAGATTCCTTTGATATGATTCCTGCTATGTTCTGCTGCCTGAGAATTTGTTGAGATTAATAATATAACACTTATTTTTTAAAGTGAAGAAATTTTTCTTAATTCGACTTCGTCATCGCCATGCTAATGTAACCACGTCAACTACATGCTAAAGTGACCGCCTCACCGATATGCTAATGTGACCTATGAATCGAGAAATAGTCAAACATACCTACAACGGTCTTTTTAAGAACTATTGTGAAGTAGAATTTGACAATAGTAGCCCGAGTCTGATTTTGTGCGTTGTTGATGGCAATTAGCTCGCTTACATGGGATTTCGTTCCTTGTGGTGCCGAACGTAAAGAATAGCACCAACCCATCTCTCTTCCCGTGGGTATCGTAGAAGGCGACTAAGGGACTTACTAGAGAATGGGCAGCAGCGTTCTCTATGCATTTTACCACCATACTGCGATCGCCAACCCGCCTGCCAAGCGTGGCAAATTAGGAGAGGTCTATTTTCAGTAGTGGACGTCTTTCGGCTGAAATGATGATGATGATGACGTGGGATTAAAACATACATTACTTGCGAAATGTGGGTGTACACCTCTGCCTAAGCTTTCTAGGAATACAGGTAAGTACAACTCGTTACAATTTTCATTTATTTCATCTAACACAAATTTATTTTATTTAAGTATGCATAAACACGTCCCGTTGCAGTATTGTGATAAAGCTGATTTACATCCGTCACCTTACACGTCAGGTCCAGTTGAAAATCAGCGTCAGGCTAGTTGTCTGGCATTTATGATGAACTGGACCTTTTAGAGCAGCCGTGACTCCGTGAGGCACACTTTGACGCACTTTATACTTTTTGTTGGTTTTTTTATTTTTATTATTTTGCTGTATATTGTAGGCGTTTTTAGTCTGTGCTAAATAAATGTATTTTCTTTCTTTCTTCTTCAGGTGTAATGTTATATTATATAGTCAATTGACTTAACAGTCTTTGCGTTATGCTCTACACTGCTCCATCATACCTCATTCTTCACCGCCCCAATGGACATACGGCCTTACACTCTAATATTGATTGCAATCGAAGTTGGCTTACTACGGAACAGGATACCAATGAATGGGGCTTGATTACTGCCTAACTCCCTAACTGAATTGATGAAGTACCTTGAGGCTTAGCTAGAATTATGAGCGTAGACAAACAGGGCTTGATTCCGTACTAATAGTTTTACGTTTTGAAGATTTTCGGTCAGATCGCGCAGATGAAGAAAATCTGAGGATACGTCGTTGATAAAATTATGATATAGTTTCCGATAGTTGTTAGTTTTTAACCGACTTCGCAAAAAGGAGGTTCTCAATTCGGTTGCATTTCTTTTAAATGTTTGTGACCTCAGAATTCTGTCACTTATAAACCGATTTGTAAAATTCTTCCTTTGTTTGAAATCGTATATTTACCGGGTGGACCGCATATCCTTACCAGGTGGTCCCATATAAACCTATATGCTGAGAGCTCCTCAAGCTCTGAGTTGAGGTGCATTACTGATAAATGCGTGCACTGATTGGACAGGTCCACTCATTTCATTTCAGACACCAATCCACATGGTCTTAACATGATCTGACCAAGATTATGTCTGGACTTTAAAAGAGACTGTGACCTCTTTCTTCTCAGAGTAGTCAGATAGGAAACGCCGACCTCATCTAGTTTAAAAAATAATATGATTGACGTGTGATGCCTTGATTACATCGGCTGAACCTACGGTAATAATGGTTTGACTAAGCACGCGATTCTTCGGGTTATGTCGGTAACCGACTTATAGCGTATTCGTTTCTAAATTTTCTGCTGCAGTTAAATCCATCTTCTAATTAAACAACGTGACGTCACAATGTTCACTTGGAACGTACAAAGATGGATAGGAAATGTTCAATTGCAGTGTGAAATTAAATTAGATGGTTCCGTGTGTTTCTTGAATAAACCTTGGTTTTATTCTTTTTGAGTTGAAAGTCTTAATTAAATTGTGAGGTTTTGATTAATTACGGAATGCTGTGTCGTATTTGGTTTAGATATTCTTTTCTTTCTGTGATTGTCGTGAACAATGTTCATGGGAGATTTTATTACAAGTTTATCATCGTTTATTATGTATTTAAATTCATTGTTCTGTTTTTTTTTTAACCGACGAAAACACACGGAGATTACTCAATTCGACGCGTATTTTTTTTGCGTTTTTTTTTTTTTATGTCATACCACGCATATCTTTTTACAGAGTAGTTCGATTTTGATAATTCTTTTTTTAATTGGAAAGGGTATATATACCCCGAAGTTGGTCCCATATAAATTGGGAAAAAAAATTCTAACCCTAAGGGTAGGAAAACAGGGATGATTGAATGTCCAGTCACTGATTGTAATGTAAAACCACGGATAACTGCTTACAGAATAGTCCGATTTTGATCATTCTTGTTTTATTAGATAGGGTATACCTCGAAATTGGTTCCATATTTGGAAAAAAAAACCTACCCTAAGGTTGGGAAAATGGGGGTGATTTATTGTTCACTAACAGATTTTAATGCTAAGTGGTGTATTCAAAAAAGTTATCAAACATTAATCACGTAGTAATTTGTAGATTATAGCCTCAAAAAATTATCAAATAAAAACTTTTTAACAAAAAAATTAAACCGCCGAAAAAAACTGAAGCACGTATTTCAATTGTACGAGTATGTCACCGCTTTCCAAACTTAGTTATTGTATGGTGAACCCGCACATTCATCATTATTACTTGTTATAATTAAGTAGGTTAAGCAACCTCAGCGTTTGCATACGCGCAGTCGTTTACTGTAACTAGCGAGTAAAATAAAGTTAGTGATATTACCACACTCAACACGGGCGGTTTTACTTATCATCCCCGGCTTCATCATTTATCCTTAAGTGTAAAGAAAGTCATCTTACAGTTATTGAGGTTAAACAAAAAAGTTTATTATTTTTTGCTTTTCAGTTTTTTTTCGGCGGTTTAACATTTTTGTTAAAAAGTTTTTAAACAGAAAAATCTGGGTATATTTACTCGTATCCAGCTACATCAGGTTAGACTGGAAGCCGTTGCTAGAATAGTTTAGAAAGGAGCTAGGTAAATGATGTTGATGTTTAGTTAAAGACTGTTTTGTATCTTGATAAAAAAAGTTTTACCTAACAGTTTCTTTTTTTCTAGTTTAAAATGTAAATAAAATCATTTACAAACTTGAAGCATTTTGCTAGTACAGTAATACCCCGCTTTACGCGAGGGATTCGTTCCGGAAAAAATCGCGTTAATATGTTAATAGTCAAAATTCAATACAAAAAAATACGAATCATTTTAATCAATCACTTTAATTCTAAGAACACTTTATGCAATACATACTACTAATTATTTTTTACGGAAAAATACATCTATTGTCTTTTGGGTAGCGTTTTTTTTACGTTATTGTAAAATACGTTCATAACACCCAACACTGTTTTTAATTGCTTGACACACGGTCAAGACACGGTCATCATTATAGTCTGTACTCTGCAATATGTCCAAACCTATATAAATTTTTGAAAGAGCATTTTGTATTCCCCCTGAAGATAAAACTTTCGCGTTATAGTGAAACCGCGCATAACGGGGTCGCGTAAAGCGGGGTATTACTGTGCTCCTATTTATCCTTTTCTATCAATCCATCTGCCTAGTCTTTACCCAACTGTGTTGGGATCGGCTTCCAGTATAACCAGATGCAGCTGAATATCATATTTTACATAAAGCGACTGCCTCAGCCCAGTTACAGGGTAACACAATACCCATTGTTAAGACTGGTTGAAAAACTTCTGGGTTTCTGACTACCCGTAACGAGTGTGGCTTGTGGGAGGCCTTCCCACTGTACGTCTTCCGGTACGCGGTCGCCACTCCAGAACCTTTCGGCCCCATCGGCCATCTGTTCTGCGAGCATTGTGCCCTGCCCACTGCTACTTAAGTTTGGTAGTTCTTCGGGCTATGTCGGTTGCCTTGATTCTCTTGCGGATCTCTTCATTTCTGATTTAATCGCGTAGGGAAACTCCAAGCATAGCCCTCTCCATAGCTCTTTGGGTGACTTTAAGCCTTCTGAAAAGGCCTATTGTGAGCGACCACGTTTCTGTGCATCACTGGCGACCTACACTGGCCAAAGACGTCTTGAGATACTGTGGTATTATATATGCTCTAGTATAGTATGCTTAATTAATCTGTCCTACGACCTAGGCAACGAGTATAGCAAAATAAATAACATTACTTTTACAAAAGTCACCTCAAAGGTTTTTTTCCACACATCCCAGAACGAAATGAATAAATGTCCTTTGACAAATAATTTTACTTATCCTCCCTAATTTAATCTAGGCATCACAGCGTAATATATCCGGGCCAGTAGGAAGTTCTGTGGAATTAACCGTCCCTGCGGTTCTTTTGTTTTAGCCGGGAACAGAGGCCGAAGTTAAATTAATTTAGTTATGTTTTTTTTTTTTTTTTTTTTTTGGGTGGGAAATCATCAAATAACTTCTCCCGCTCTGGGTGGAGCAGGAGGGCGTGTCAGACTTTTACTGACTAAAACCCACCCGTGTTCCTTCAGTAGCCCTTAAGCCAGGGGCTGTGGTGTCTCTTTCGAACAAACCCGCACCCCTGGCAGGCATCGACCCTTGCGGGTCCCATCACTTTTTGTGCTGACATCTCTTTGAGGCGCGCGTGGAACACAACGCGCCGTCGACTTGGGCTTGGTCCTTACCGGACAGCGAGCTACCCATTACTCGCCGTCCGCAAGCCCATGCCTACGGTGGCCGGAAATCGGCCTGGGATTCCCGACGCCCAGGGCGTCTCCGTATCCTGCGGCGGCTGGGGTCGCGAGGGCGCATATGCTGCCTCTCCCTCACGTGCGCCGCCTCCCTCTTCGCGAGCATTACTGCTTCGCTGAAGGAGGTGACGGCTCCCCATGCCCTCTCGCTCCGTACCATGGCTTGGACCAGGGCCGGACGCGAGAGATCGCCGCCGCCGATCGCCTCCACGAGGACACGGCGGTGCTCCGCCCAAGCAGGGCAGACCGCCACCGTGTGCTCCACCGTGTCCTCAGGGCGATCTTCGCAGTGGAAACACCCGGGCGTTTCCTCCCGCCCTATCCGAAACAGGAACCTCCCGAAACAACCGTGTCCGGTGAGGACCTGCGTCAGGCGGAAGGTGAGGACGCCATGCCGCCTCTCAAACCACTCCTCAAAGAGGGGACTTACCGCCGCAATCGTGGCGTGCCCAAATTTAGTTCACATCATGTTCACGCCCTTTATTTTTATGTGGGGTAAGTAGAAATGTCAGCTTAGTAGTGGCAAAGACAAATTTAAAGAGGTCAATATAGAATGACAGGGGTCGACGGCGCGTTGTGTTCCACGCGCGCCTCAAGGACATGTCAGCACTAACCAGTGGGGTCCACAAGGGCCGATGCCTGCCAGGGATGCGGGTTGTTCGAAAGAGATACCGCCGCCCCTAGCACACAGGCAACTGAAGGCACACGGGTGGGTTTTAGTCAGTAAAAGTCTGACACGCCCTCCTGCTCCACTCAGAGCACTGCTATAGAAATCTTATCAATGAGGGCAGTAGGGGGCGGTTAACAGATGTGGTCATCGTGATCACGGGTTTTTTTTTTTCAAACGGTATAGATATGGATTTGTTGGATGGTTCCGTGTGGTGCCGGACGTAAAACAATAGCACCATCCCATTTCTTCCTATGGGTGTCGTAGAAAGCGACTAACGGACTTACCAGAGAATGGGCAGCAGCGTTCTCTATGCATTTTACCACCATACTGCGATCGACAACCCGCCTGCCAAGCGTGGCGATTATGGCAATCCCCTCCCGTTTGCAGGATTCCTATGTCCAGCAGTGGACGTCTTTCGGCTGAAATTATGATGATGATGAGATTTTGATTTCTTCCATAGTATATGATTCTAGACCCGTTCAGCGTTGAAACTTTTCAAATCAGCTGTTCCATACATTTTGACCGAGTAGGTAATGGACTTTACTATGAAAAAGCATATTTTTTTTAGTGACCGACTGCTATTCGTCGTAATCCCGAAAAACCCGTCCGTTTGCCTAGATGTTTGTTTCAGGTTGGCGGAAAAACGGCTGAACGGATTTGGATGAAATTTGGCAGACATACAAAGTTTATAACCTGGATTAACGCACAGGTTACTATTAGTCCAGTGGGATATTTTCCGACCTCAACGCGGACGAAACCGCGGGCAAAAGCTAAAGCTATGATAAAAACCCACTTGCTGGAACCGAAACTATGTTTCTACGAATAATATTACAATCTCCATGTATACATACATATGTATATCCCAGTAACCGTTAAACTAAATATTATAGCGACGCTATCACGTAGCATGTAAAACTTAGAGATTCAAAGTTTTGTTCAAGTCTCTACGAAGAAGGCTGTGGTCTTAGTAACAGCGGTTGCTTCGGTCCCTAGAATTTAGGAAAACATATTGCAAAACACCAAACTTGCCTTCACCAAAGTCTTCCACAAGACGAACCTTTGACCTGGTGTGAAGCCCGCAGGAATCTGCTTGATGCGAGAAGCATAGAACCGTTCGAAGTAGCGGTGCTTGGAAGAGGCCTATGTCGAGCAGTGTAGGTCTTCCGGCTGAAACAAAAACAAAATGTTGATTGCAGAGTGCATTATTTACTTCTTTGTAATAAGTCTTTACCAAATCCCGAAGGCCATGGAAATATCAATAAATATTTCGTAGAAGGGTTGACGAATATCATAAAATCTTAACGGAAACATAACCAAAACAATTCACAAATAAACAATAAAATCAACAAAAATCCTACCATTCACCAATACCGTAAAAATTGTTATACCATATAAAATCGGGTACGCCATCTTATAGAACAACCTTCAGGCGCCTGGAATATAAAATTTTATTAAAATTATAGCAAGAACAATAATAGTAAAACTTCATATGGTTATGTTTGTGTACATAGAGTGGAGAACACAGAAGGACCACGGGTAACCACGTGAGGAGAGAAAAATAAATTGAGTTCGGCTCCTAGTCTAACCTACATGGCTTCTCATCACAACCATTCGATAGGTTGTCAGGAGTTTTTTCCCGTAATGGTGGCAAAATTTTTAGACGTTATGTTTTGACATTTGACAAGTGATGATAACTTGCTGGGCCATAGATCACTGGGGTCCGGCTATGGTGAAGAACCACAGGTAACGAAGCGACAAAGGTATGATTTTCTTTGAATATTTAACTTAAATACGGCAAAATCTTAGGTGCTTCTTCATACCAATGCTACGTGCTTTGAAGGTAACATAATTATGACGCTTTTTCAAATACTGATTTGCCTTCCCCCTTACAGCAACTACGTATATTTTTGTTTAACATTTTAAACTGACAATTTTGTCGGATTTTGGAGCTTTTAGAGGAGTCTTTTGATGGCAATAAATGTTGATGAACAACTATGCGGTTTCTGCTGTATCAAAATGTTTAACGAAGATCTATAATTAGCACATCAAAATAAAATTTTAATAGAAGAAACACTGTCCTGTTGTTGGCAGTAAGTAACATTATAGTTTAGTGGAGACTTTTAAATATCTAAATAATAATAAAAAAAACATCAAACCTACACAACCTGGTGTTGCCAACTCTCGAAGGCTTATGGGCGAAAATAAATCACAACAGTTCGCAACACAAAATGCGTTCATGTGTGTTACGGGACGCAAGAAACAAATGAACACTGCATTATCGCACGATTTCACCGCAAAGGGATTTCTGTGGTTTGAAGTGGAAATCCTTGGAATCTCTGCATTCCTACGATGACGTAATGCACCGCTGTGGTGTCGTCCTTACCTAGGACAGTCCAGAACATGATAACAAAAGGTTTAGCAGATTCACTGGTTGGGTAGAATGAATCTTCTGTTATACTATTGAATCTATGTCATAACTTCATTCATTTATATTTTGTGTAAAATGTCTGGGTTATAAAATTTAAAATGGCGTCGTTCTTTAATTGTCTCTACACTCTACCACAGAGCTATTGCAAAATGTTACGAGTAAAACTTAGGGAATAAAAGGATTGATGCATGTCATAAACAATCTGATATAGCTGGACCGATTTTCACTGGCAGATAGTTGATATTATAAAGAGTAACACAGTTACTTTTTGTCCCAGTTAATTGTCCTCGTAGGATAATTTCCGACGCCCTCGCGGTCGAAGCCGCGGGCAGCTGCTAGCAAAAACATAAGAAAATCAAAAATGAAAAAGTTATTTCATTTAAACTTGCATGGGCACTTATGAAACGTCAGAGGCTAGGTGCACGGTTCCAATTTGTCGCTACCTATGGAGAGAGAGCCGGCAAGAAACTCCACGGTTACTCCTTTTAAGACATTCATATGCCTGGCCCTGAACCATAGTTAGACGAAAGGAGATATGGTAGTTGAAAATTTATCGGAACCCGGTGTCTCCAGTCACTTAGCGACACACTTAAGTAGTGGTGAGGTGCATTGAAATTGTACAACGTTAGTGCACCATGGGAGAGAATAGCCCTTGATGTTGCGGGGCCGTTTCCGGAAAGGGTCTGTGCCAATTAAGTTATGCTGTTTGGATTGTGCAACGCTCCGGCAACGTTTGAAAGGCTGATGGAACTTGTACTAACTAAGTTAATTGGCGATGCCTGTCTGGTCTACTTGGATGGCATCATCATCGTAGGCGTTACGTACGTTTGAAGGCCAGAGTTCCTAAGCCCAAGGAGAAATCTATTTACTGCATAAGAAATCGCCGTACGATTAGGTACCTACTGCCTAATTATTATCAATAAGCACAGTAGGACGCGGGAACCGCGTGGTGACCATGTATGTACATAGGTAAACATAAAAAGCTTATAACTTAGTGATTTTTCATGATACAGTTTTTAAATTTTGTACACAGATTCTTTACATAAAATTACTAGATACTTGTTTCGGGTTTCGCATATACTGAAACTAGGGTTGTATAAATGTGTGCCAAATTTCATACAAATCCGTTCAGTCGATTTTGCATGATTGAGTAACAAATATCCAAACATCTAAACAAACTTTCACATTAAAAAATGAGTCGGATGGCATGAAAGGTATCGCAATGCTGTACAGGACAGCCTTAAGCATTACATCATCGCCAACAATGGCGCCCAGCCTCAAAACAACGGAACTCCTCCCTCCCGTATAACCATTTCCTCTTCTCATTAAGCATGCAGCTAACACGGGTAATTGAGTGCCTAGTTTGTTAAACTATAGTGTTTCAGGATGTTACTATAGTACTAAAAGAGTTATAATGCTATAGTAGTGTTATAGCGAGAGCAACGGAGAATTGTAAATAGGGATAGAATCGCCGCTAAGTCGTCTTCAACGGACTGCTTAGCTAGCGCCGAAAGTTTATTTTTATTTTGATTCTAACGAATTTATAGAGGGTTTAATTCATGAACTGATTATGCCACCCTCATTGCTACAAAAATATTATTCCTTATGATCGAAATCCTATTTTTGCCAATTTATACAAGTGTCTAGCATACTTTCATAAAGGGGATGCAAGAATGCTCGCCACATCTTCCAATATCGTGTGACTTGTTTATCAATGTGATTCTTTCGGTTTCGTTCCTGACGCACACCATCTAGATATGGTAAGTGTCTTCGAGTATACTACACTCTGGGCAATTTTGTGAAGCCACTTTATCGATGAAAAACACAAAGCTGTTCAGTGGAATGTGTCCCGAACTAAGTCAAAGAGCTATCACAATTTCTGGGCTACTCATGTTTATCTGGTCGAACCATGAATCGCCGAGTTGAAAATCGAACAGTAAAACACACTGTTCGATATTCGACGGGCTGAGATGCTCTCTTGGATTCTCTATGTTCGGTCCAATACCGAGAGTTGAAAATCCATTGAGCGAAACATCCTGCCGCGATTTTGTTACGTCCTTGTGGACGTCGAATAAGAGCCGTATGAATACACGTCACGTTAAATGTTTTTTTCAACACATTTGCTCAAAAACTGCATTTACGAAGCCTGTATGCATGGTTCGAAAGTTAAAAATTACGCACTAATACAACGGAACGTGCGGTAAAATAGAGTACCTATTTTATTATAGAGTACCTCAGCTAAGTACCTATTTTACCGCATACCTCGTTGTATGTCACCGTACGTATTCTTTACTGTTTTTTTTTTAATTTCCATAAAATATTATAAGAATTTCGTCCAAGGAGTTTCACATTACGAGAGTAAATAAGCTGACTGATCGAACCTCCTTGGAAGCGCTTTTGCTCAATACGTTTGTCTCACTTTAATAATAAAGAGTAAATGAGATGAAAGATGTAGTTCTAATTTTCACCACGTGCATGTGGCGCCATTTGCAAATTCGCGCCATTTTCATATTAGAAACGTCAAAGATTGTTGCGACTTTCCAACTGATATTTATAAACAAACTCATAATATGAGTTCAAGCGAGGAAATTGATATTAATATGGAATCTACTCCACCTGATATTTTGAATGAGGCGCAAATTGCAGGAAAGGGTCTCTTGCCGCCAAAATCGGAGAGCGCTATTTAATGATGTAGGTATAAGTTTGTTTCATTACATATTGTACTGTTTTCTCGCAAATGTGTTGAAAAACATTGTATGACACACGTGCAGAAATTGGTTTTTACAAACTCGTGACTCGAATTCGTCTACTCGTTTGTAAAAACCAACTTACCGCACTAGTATCATAAATAACTATTACGGACCCCGACCCACCCTTGCCAGTGCTATTACTTCTTTTTGTTTATTCCTTAAGGTAGCGTGATGATAAATAGCCGATAGCCGTCCTCAAGAGCTAGACCATGAAATACAAACATACATACATTTTTTGATCCATCAAGTAGTTCCTGAGATTAGTGCGTGTAAACAAACATTCTAACTCTTCAGCTTTATCATAAGTATAGATAAGTATGAAGGAGGAAAACGTTTTTATTTGGACTTTGAATCTTGAATCTGCATCAGATTGCTTCAAATAATATCTGTCTCTATATGTCTACTGCTGGAGATAATCTCATCATCATCATGACCTGGAGCTTAACTCCCTAAGCACGAAATCTGTAGTTTCGGCCGAAATTACGGGTTTGTCTCCTACTCCGTATCACCCATCACCTGCGGTTATAAGAGTAGTTCGGGGCCCAAACTAGAGAATGAATGGCAACACGATTTGCCAGTTGTCGTTACTCCCGATGTGTTTTTGCCCGTCCGAAAAAGTTATTCAATTGCGAGTTCAGTTTGCTTCAAAGTATCAAACTACTTTCGGCTGAGCCCGTATCTTCATTGACGGAGTTAGAGTAAGGATTGTAATTCTCCATACTTTACTAAGAATCATATCAGTGATTCAGGTCCACTGCCTTCCATTGGTACATTCCAACTATTGGCGTTTTGTAGCTGACATATGGCAAATACTTTACTGTTTTGTGTTTCGTAATTTCAATAACTTACTATTGTATAAAATCAAATTCTTCTAACGTTAAAGACAGTTGTACAGCTGGCGAGTTCGCTGCGCCACTTCTTCTTCCCAGCTAAAGCACTAGGCCGTGGTGAAGGGCGGGAGTTTTGGGGGACTGTCTTATGTAATTTTGACGTTTTGAACGCTAACTCTCAGCCTAGTTTGAATAAATGACTTTTGATTTTGATTAATTCTCGGTCCCAAACTATATTCACGCCTCCATCTTATTTCTACCGTCTTCTCTGCCTACCTCCATTCAGCTTCCCCCCACAACATCACGTTCGCCACAATCCATTACCAAAACTCGAACATTTAGATATCCACGAACGCGGTCCCCAATAATTTCAACTATAATAATATCGAGTTCAAAACTGCTTATCGATATTCGCAATCGAGATTTGCAAACTTCCGATTCCGAATGTTAGTCGAACTAACATGTTATTCCAACTAGTGTTCGCATTAAATTGAAGAGTTATCATAGTATCCTCGGCCTCGTAATTACTTGACCACCCTAAGATTTAGTGTCACTGTAACTAAAAAAAATACTGCGCTACAACATCCTGTTCACCGTCTTCCGTATCCAGTCTGTTCCAGCTACACTTTAAAGGACGTCGCTCGGTTCATCTAGCTGAGGGTTGTCCTATGCTACGCTTGCCGATTTATGAAATATTGCTCTGTGGTTACCATAAACATTGGGTAATTGCAATAAATAATATCTTTGCTCGAAATTATTTAGTATAACGTTTTGAAAACTATCTAAATTATTTTTGAACACCTTAAACAGTTCTAACACCTGATCCAGAGTTATTTAAGTAGTAATTTGTTGTCTAAATGATGATATTCTTCAGAAATATCAGGTGCGTAGTATTCGCAAACCGGCAACCGGCGAGCTTGTATAACTAGATGTTTGAACGTAAATGAAGCAAATTGAGTATAAAACGATCGTAGCAGGTAGCGTACTGCAGGATTAGCTCGAGACAAGACCTTTTTTTTTTTTTTTTTTGGGTGGGAAATCATCAAATAACTTCTCCCGCTCTGGGTGGAGCAGGAGGGCGTGTCAGACTTTTACTGACTAAAACCCACCCGTGTTCCTTCAGTAGCCCTTAAGCCAGGGGCTGTGGTGTCTCTTTCGAACAAACCCGCACCCCTGGCAGGCCCTTGCGGGTCCCATCACTTTTTGTGCTGACATCTCTTTGAGGCGCGCGTGGAACACAACGCGCCGTCGACTTGGGCTTGGTCCTTACCGGACAGCGAGCTACCCATTACTCGCCATCCGCAAGCCCATGCCTACGGTGGCCGGAAATCGGCCTGGGATTCCCGACGCCCAGGGCGTCTCCGTATCCTGCGGCGGCTAGGGTCGCGAGGGCGCATATGCTGCCTCTCCCTCACGTGCGCCGCCTCCCTCTTCGCGAGCATCACTGCTTCGCTGAAGGCGACAAGACCTTATAGAAGCGTTTTGTCGTCGGAAGAGTAAACAAAAATGACGTTTTCGAATGACGATTTCTATTCTACAGTAGAGTAGAAATAGAAAGCGTCATGCTATGCTTGCGGTAGTGTTGCCGTTAGCATGTAAGTCGCTTAGTTTTTAACTTTTGAGCCCTGGCCAACAACCTAAATTTATTAAGGCAAGTCTGGTGAAGCAGCCATCAAAACAGAAAAGAGTTCTGTAGTTTTTGCCACCCCCATGATGGCTTGAGGTTGGCGACGCAAATGTCCTTCAGATCTGGTAGCGTCTTGTGATGGGTCGTTGAGACCCTTAAAATGAGGTTGAGCTACACAGTGACTGATACACAAACGCCGTCTGTTGGGACAGTTCAGCTCAAAGCTGCAATGGCTCTTTCTTCAAAAGGCACTTCCAGAAATTGTCCTGCATTATTAGACTCACATAAAATTCAAATAATATAATGTTTGGATTTTAAAAGAGACCATGACCTCTGAGTTTGTTTCGGCTTTTCTCCTCAGGGAACTGTCAGCTAGGAAATGCTGGCGCCATCTAGTTTTAAAAATATTGACTTACAAAATATTGACGTGTAAAAGTTTCTTATAACATGATCTACTGAGGGGCTTGTGGCTAAATAACAATAGCTGCACGGGTCGATCGGTCAGGTTAAGCTACGCTTGCCGCGGTTTGTCCGTGGATGGGTGACCATCTTACATACCAAGACCCCTCCGTGCCTCGGAAAGCACGTTAAGCCGTTGGTCCCGGCTGTCATTTGTAGATCTTTGACAGTCGTTACGGGTCCTCAGAAGCCCGAAAGTCTGACAACCAGTCTTACCAAGGGGTATCGTATTACCTAGTAACAGGGTTGTGGAGGTCAGATAGGCAGTCGCTCCATGTAAAATACTGGTATTCAGCTGCATCCGGTTAGACTGGAAGCCGACCCCAACATAGTTGGGAAAAGGCTAGGAAGATGATGATGAATATGATCTACTTACATAAATAAATAAACATTTCATTTTATCAAAACTGGTAAACCCATTGCGAGGTCGACTGTCACTAATAAACTGCTGTGTGAACGATATTACATTTGACGCCATTTGTATTAAGTGCGACGATCATTGCAAATGCATGCAGATCAGGACGAGTCCGTCGTGTCCATTTCTGGGTTGATCTGTTTCATTGGGAATGAGCATCATCAGGGTTTATGCAACTGTGTTGGTATCTAGCTTCCAATCTGACTAAATAATAGACTTGATGTGGATGGCAGATAACTTGTAGATACTAGGGAGGGTTGCGTCTAGAAGCGTGACGTTGGCAATCTGGATAGAAATGGCCCAGTATTTGTATTGTATTTTGTTAAGGATTCTTACATCTACGATCATGGGGCGATTCTATTCCGATGATAAAATGAAACAGGCAACCGTTTTGAGAGTGCGAAATCATCAAATAACTTCTCCCGCTCTGGTTGGAGCAGGAGGGCGTGTCACATCCTATTTACTAATCCAGGTTATAATATATTTGTGTGCCAAATTTCATCCAAATCCGTTCAGCCGATGTTCCGTGATTAAGCAACAAACATCCAAACGTCTAAATATGAAAACATACATACTTTCACATTTGTAACATAAGTACGACATTTTTACAAATTATTTGCAATTATAGATACAAATGCTGTGTGTGCAGAATGCACGGCGCGTACGTCGGTAAAGTAATGTACGGTTCCGTATGAGTTAGGCACCTTCAATTGCGGCTTTCAGTTCCTGTAAAGTGCAAGCAACAGGACAGGCTGACACCTCAGACTATAAGTCAACGGCAGATAGACCGCATGGAACACCAAGAGTGAGGCCAAAATACCAAATACGCTTCGTGGCGTTCTAACTCGAGTTTTGAATCACTATTTGGTTTTTTGGCCTCACTCTTGGTGTTCCGCGCGATCTATCTGCCTTTGTATAATCTGAGCTGGACACGATATTAACACACACTCGCGTTATTAGTTCGGTTTCGTTTAGCGCTCTTTCGGCTTATAGATAAAGATATCTTTTTTTAAGTTTCTTTTTTTAATAGTATTTTTTTTAATTTTTATTATTATTTTGCTCGGCACCTTTGGTTTTTATCATTATGTTAAATAGCCATATAACCTTCCTAAAGAATTAGTCTATCGAATGCAAAAATACTTTTTCAAATCCGTCTTATAAGTTCTAGAGATTAGCGCGTTCAAACAAACAAACCCTTAAGCGTTATTATTAGTACACAGGATAAGTTTTTAACCAGTGCGCAAACTGTTATCATGAATTCAGCATCTCGAACAGCTGTTCCACACATTTTGGCCGCGTAGGTCTTGCACTTTTTATGAAACAATTGTTTTTTTTTGTCTAACCGACGAAAAATGTCTGCGTATGGTTACAGTTTGCGCACTGGTTAAAAACTTATCCTGTATACTTAGATTACTTTGATATTAATATGTATCTTAGGAACAGAAGAAATAAGAACACTCTTGCACGGGTCGAACGGCCAGGTTAAGCTACGCTTGCCGCGGTTGGTCTGTGGATGGGTGACCATCTTTACATACCACCTCCCCTCCGTGCCTCGGAAAGCACGTTAACCGTTGGTCCCGACTGTCATTTGTGGATCTTTGACAGTCGTTACGGGTCGTCACCCAAGCAGGACACATAGCTGTATAGCCACCGGACAACAGAATTTTTGAAAACTCATGGCTGTTATGCCGTTTGTACAAGGGCATTATATCCGGCTACACAGCTTCTATAATTCTAAATTTGGCCCCAAATTAACCAGCCCTCAGCATTGTAGTAGCTTGTTAATAGCATTCCAGAGTATTGTAAGAGCATTACATGGGCTGGACAATAGCTTAGACAGCTGTCAAGATGCTACAATCTAGCTCCTTTGATTCTCTTAGACAGCCCAAAGATGTTGTATGGCTTACTAACGGCGATTGTTAAATCTACAAAGAAATAGCAACAAAAGTCTATTTGGACAGCGCAACTGTTATGCCAAACTATAATCTGTAGGCAAATATAATTAATTTCCAATTTAAGGTAAGTAATTTTTCACGTTTATTTGCATCTCTATCGGTAAATTGTACTGCGGGTGCAATTTTACTGTTGATATATTAGGTGATATTATCAAATATTACACGCGCCATCGAAATATGGATATGGATTTTTACAAAAAAATACCATCTTATGAGCATTATCATCTATTTGTAGCTATGAAATAGTGTGTTTTACTTTAATAGCTCTGAAATGTCATAAAAATTTAACAGATTTCAGTTTTTTTTTTTCATATTTAATCGTTTTGTTTACATTAAAATGGCGTCAATTTGTTATCCAGCTATAATTCTAACTAAATTCTCTACAACTTCACTTTGCCGTGCAATGGCCATATTTAATTCTATTAACCAGCTGAGAACTGGACGCTAGCTGCACAATGGTTTTCAGTTATTCTAACGAATGGTGAAAGCAGCGTCTTAGGGTTCTCTAATCTTGATAGAAAACCATTTCGGGCATTTTGTAATCAATTAATAATAGTGTACATATTTTTGTTATAGTGCCTGTAATAGATGCTTTGGCGCTTTAGAGCGTTTTACTTAATGGCACAAATACTAAATTCGCATACTTAATTATCTCTTACTTATGACGTAGTAGGTACAGATGCTAATGTTATTGCTAATTAATTATTTTTGTTTTCAGAAAATAGAAATGTCGTTCAAAAAGAAAGAGAGAAAGAAAAATTATCATACCAAGTGCTTGGGAAAAGGATTGAGATGGCCTATTAAAAACGTCACTTCGAAATTGAATAAACTAGAATATTCAAAGCCTCATACAGATTGGAAAAAAAAATGCAATGCATAATGAAACGGTCATCCATTGCAACTTATAATAATGCATAAAAGAATTAACTGAAATGTTGAATATTTAATAACGTTATCTCATGACGTTACTCAAAAGTGTTTTTTAAAATACTTGGTTCATTAGTTGGTTATTTAAACAGTATTCTGCTTAAATAACCAACTAATGGTTTAACATATAGAATTACCAAAGCCAAATATGGAGTATGTGACTGATAAAATTAAACGCAGTAAATGTATACCATTACTTTTATTTTTATTGACCATTCCTTACCCAACAGCTATTAATAAATAAAAACTTCTGAGTGCCACTGACACGTCTTTATTGTTTTGTAACGGTCAAACAATATTAAAATTTGTCTTCTCATAAAGACGTGGCGCTGAGGGCATGAAAATGTACGTACGTTTTATAAAAGCCCTTGCGGGTGAATCGCAGAAAAAAACATCTAATCATGACTGCTATGATCTTGCTAGTTGATAGAAGGATTCCGTCATTCAATAACTGTTTTATTTTTACTACAAAATCTTCTAGATAAATATCAAGATTCTTCGGTTTTCCGACACCATAATAAACGCCAATGATAAATGGTTGGCTATTTCAAAAACATTACACAAAATCGGCCAATCATTATTCTACACCTATTTAATCGCCGATTAAATAGGTGTGGAAAATTAGTAGTCAAGAACTTAAAATTCACACCGACACCTCGACTTCTGGTGCAAAAATAGTACTGTATTTTTTTTTTCTTTTCTTTTGCTTATATATCGAAAATGGTGTGTCCTATCGCAAAAATAATGAAAATTTCGACGATATAAAACCCGAAACACCTCTAAAACACAACATGTGGGTAATAATTTTTCATATTTTCCACGAAAATAGTGAAAATTCCATATAAATCACGTCGAGGCTGCCGCCCTTGCGCGCCGCTGGCTCTAAAAAAAAATCACGGGGTAGGGCAAACAAGTACCACGTTGCGAAGCCAAAACATACCACGTGCGAGTCGCGATTGTCAAATTCGATTTTAGTTGTGTCAAAATTGTTTTTAAATTTGAAGATATTTTTTTTAGTTAAGATTCTCATAGTCAAAAGTAAGGAATTTGAGTTATAGTTTAATTAGTTTAGTTCGGTGTACAACAGAATTGGCACCAATGCCACTTACTTAAAACTATAGTTAGCGGATTGATTAGTACATTTTGCCAGTATTCACCACCAGATTCGATTAATTTTATGGTAATTTTTCTACCTGTACCTATGTAGAATCGTTCTCGGATCTTTTTGGACAATATCTGGTACGAAAAGATCCGAGAACGATTCATTTCATTCATTCAAAAATCTTTATTTCACTATTATTAGTAATTCCATCAGTGCATCTTGAGCAATATTTCTCTTTATTGCCTATAAAATATAATATTATCTCCCTCATGTCTGGTTTGATTCAAAACTTTCACACCCCCACCACTTCTACTTACAATCATTGTTTTAGAAAGGTCACTGACCGTATCCTTAAATTGTACGGAACTATGATCATTGGTAACAAAATCTATGTGATTAATTCGCGTTACGGGGTTATGACAAAATTGACGTTATCATAGCACTACTCACCTAAGTCTACTCTTCAATAATTCTAGAGGCTGTGAAATAGCTAATATTTACACTATAAGCTTTGGAATTAAAGTGGAGTAATACTACACTAATTTACAGCTCATGCAGTCGTTAAATGCTTTTAGCCAGCTAGTGTCAAGCTCATTGAGGAAGCATTATAATAGAATTATTTTACACCATAAAAGAATACCAATGGCATAATTAAATTCTCTAATACAGTTCAAAGCTTAGAAAGGGTGTTACTTTATCTCGTTAGCCAGCTGTTTACAAGCGTCGGTCTTCTTGACCTACTAGTAGCATTATACGTAGCCAAGCGCTGGACAATGGTTCTTTCAAATTCTACTAAAATGCATTTTGATGTTTTTTTGTCCAATGTACAGCCATTAGTCAGCTGTGCTGTTTAACAGTGTAGAGATCACCCCCCATACAGCCCCAAGAATCGTCTTATCCATTAGTACAGCTACGTAAGAGCCATTGGCTGTTATATAGCTTGTTTATGGATGTAATCTTCGCTAATGTGCTGCTTGGGCAGAAGCCCGAAAATCTGACAACCAGTCTTACCAAGGGGTATCGTATTACCCAGTAACTGGGTTGTGGAGGTCAGAAAGGCAGTCGCTCCATGTAAAATACTGGTATTCAGCTGCATCCGGTTAGACTGGAAGCCGACCCCAACATAGTTGGGAAAAGGCTAGGCAGATGATGAGAAGAAATAAGAACACCCAAAATTTCCCATCAATGAAACAGTTCTATACTTCGGGGCAGATTAAACAAAAATAAAGGAATATTCTAATAATAATGAATTTTATGAGAATTTATTACCCTTAAGTTAATAGTTCAAATTGGATTAGTTAGGGTTGGTTCTATATTGATTTATATGGCGGAAGGGTCGGTGAAGGTCACGGGTTTGGGGATAACTGGCCTTTATTATAATATTCCGTTTGGGAATCGGATTTTGAACAGATTTGTGGGTTTCGGCTTAGAATGGAGTCATCACAATCGTACAATAGAATGGACTATTATATTTTGTTGTGAAGTAAATATAATTTTGCTTGTCACAGGAATGCCACAGAGTGTCTCAGGCACATATGGCATCGACAAATAATGAGATCACGCTTCGCGCTGACGGTGTTTTGTTTTATTCGCTAACATATTTACATTTTATGTAACTTTAATACAGATTATTTATTTATACTGTAACTGCCCGTGACATCACATCGCTCTGGCCCTATCAGAATACCAGCGCTGCGACACTTTTTAAATGTCACAGCATTATGCTGAGGTAAGAGCCTTTTGGCCTCGTGCAGGACTTTCTGTTTTATTTTTAATATGTTTTTACTTCCAAGAAATTTGTTCTTTTAAAAAAAAATAATTACTAAAGTGTGTTTATTTTACGATGTGATCTTCCTGTGCGAGTCACAATAAATACTTTTTCGTTCTTCTTTCTATATAAGTATACATATTAGCATTGGGTCGGTTGTTCATGGGTTTATAAGGTACTAGCAGCGCTCCGCGGTTTCACCCGCGTAGTTCCCGTTCCCGTGGGAATAGGTGGATAACATATAGCCTATGTCACCCGGGGATAATGTAGCTTCCTAATGGAGAAAGATTTTTCTAATCGGTTCAGTAGTTTCGGAGCCCATTCAATGCAAACAAACAATCAAATCGTTCCTCTTCATTATGAGTCATTATGAGTATATAGATATACGTTTTTTAATGTGATTGGTAGCAACCTTCCGTGCCTTGGAAAGCTTTTAAGCCTTTGGCTCCGGTTGTCATTCGTGTATCAGTCAGTAGTCTGAAAGTCTGACAACCAGCCTTACCAAGGGTTTCGCACTACCCAGTAACTGGGTTGTGTAGGTCAGATGCTGCAGCTGCATCCGATTAATCTGGAAGCCGACTGTAACATAGTTGAGAAAGGCTCGGTTTTTGTAAACGATGCAAAATATTAATTCTGTTTCTTTTTTTTTCAGGTAAGTTTTAATCGAGGAAAATCAACAAAATTTACAACAGATAGATTGCTAGTCATCAACAGATAAGTAAACAAATTGATAATTTATATTGTGGTAACAGATAATTCCAAAGCGTTGTCATAAGTCACAATGATGATGATCACTTAAATTTATAAAATAAAATTATAAAATCCCTTCATCAACCAGAAAAGAACTGATAATTTTCAAATGGCCGAACCGATTTTCATCAAACATAGCTACGAGTAAGAACACTTCCGTCTAATTCACCTTTCAAACAAAAGAAAACAAAATCAAAATCGGTCCATCCGTTCGGGAGCTACGATGCTACAGACAGACACACACCAGGACACGTCAAACTTATAACACCCCGTCGTTTTTGCTTCGGGGGTTAATTATATACCTAACTAATGAAAATATTCTGCCAGGGGTGCGGGTTGTTCGAAAGAGATACCACAGCCCCTGGCACACAGGCAACCGAGGGAACACGGGTGAGTTTTATTCAGTAAAAGTCTGACACGCCTTCCTGCTCCACCCAGAGCGGGAGAAGTTATTTGATAATGTCTTGATGGAGTGCGACCGGAACGAGACCGAAAGAACCACGTTGATAAACAAGTCAGACGATGTTGGAAGGTGTAACAGCATTCTTGCGTCCCCTTTATGAAAGGATGCTAGAGGCTTGTATTAATAAGCAAAAATAGGATTTAGATCATAAGAAATAATATTTATGTAGCAATGGGGTAAGTTATATGATGAATTCGCACCCTCAAAAAAAAAGTGCCTTGGTGGGATCGAACCCACAGTACCACTGGAACACCACATACATTTTGCGCCGACCCTAAGTAAATTGTGATGATCGTTATGCAATAGCTCAAACAAAACCACGGTTAGAAACAAGTTTAAAACCCAAACAAGGCACGTTAAATGTCGGTCATTAATCAAGGTATGATTTATATGTGTAGTTAATCTCAAATCATGCCAGATTTATAACAATGTCTTAAATAACTTTACAAATTATGGTTTTATTATAAAACGGTTCTGTTATGTAAATTAGGTTAGATGGTGCATCTTTTGTCTGACTTTTGGTATGTTTAAAAAAAAAAAACATTAACGTCGCACCCTTGGGTTTGCTTTGTGTAATTTCATCACCACAGCTCTCAAAACGGCGAAGAAGAACTTCGTGAAGAAACTGGCATGGATTAGGAACCACAAATTTCGAAGACATGTGACATCTACCAACCCGCACTGGGTCCTCATTGTGGCCCACTCTTTCTCACAGATAGGAGCCAGCGTCCTAGCAGTCGGACATTGTTGGCTGATTAGGTATATGCTATGGAGCATGTCATCTTCTTTTCCATACTTTTCTATGAGTCGTCATCTGCATAGTTACCCCCTTTCGAGCCGTAGCATCTTTAACACAGTCCGTCCATTGTTTTTTGAGTTCGTTTAAGCTATGGAAGGATTTCGTGTGTCTTTTTGAATGATTTTGATTCGTTCTAGAAAAATGGTCATGCTTTTTCACTGTCTGCATAAATTGGAAATATGAGAGATTTTTCAGACAAATGTGGAGAATATTTTAGAAATACAATGTCACGTCTTTTTATACGGTGGGTTTTAGAGGCAATATTTTAGCTTCTGGTTGCAGGTTGAATGCCTGGCTAGAAAATATCAAGAGGGCTTTTCACTTTCTTAGTTAAGCCCGTCTTGAAAATAAAATTGTAGCTTGGTGGGGTGGGTGTGTCTTATTTCCCGTGCACGGGGGCACTGCTGGTTCCGTCTTTCACGGTCGGCCGCCACGTCGTCGCCGCCACAAACTTATCTGAGTTGCCAAAAGTGGCACTAACGAAATCACTGAACGGTTTAAAAAAAAAATTGCATGGGTTTTGGCCACTCTTGCCACTGTCGCTCAGCTGTCAAACAAAAGAGGGTCACTTGAAAAAAATTATAGAAGAATCTAAAATAACTTGATATGAATTGAATCACATCAAAATCAAAGTATCACATTTACTAACAACTATTGTTTGTCATGTTGGTACATATTTAAACATTTTACCACGAAATTGTTTCCTTGAGACGTGATTGCAGCCAACTTAATGAAATTTTCCGGAAGCCACAGGATGCGCGGAAGTACCAACTAAACGAAATTAAATGTTTGTATAACATTTTAGGATCCGGGTAAGTGTTTCAATTACTGAAAAGTGTATTTCCAAGCCGCATTGCTGTTTTCCTGAAAGAGTATGTATATAAGTAAAAACACAATCAAATTTAATTTGTACAGAGGCCAGCACATCAAGCTACCCAAACCTGTCAAATTTATTTGATAGGTTTTCAACTTTATTGCAAAGGAATAAGGTTTATGTTCAATTGGGAAAATTTGACAGATTGGGATAGCTTGACCTGCTGGCGACTGTACATCGATTTCAGAAAGAATTAGGGACAGTCGAGTCCATTAATATAGTGGCATTGAAAATCAAAATCAAAAGTCATTTATTCAAACTAGGCTGAGAGTCAGCACTTTTTGAACGTCAAAATTACATAAGACAGTCCCCCAAAAACGCCCATCCTTCACCACTTCCTAGTGCTTTAGATGGGAAGAAGAAGTGGCGCAACAAACTCCCCAGCATTCAAGATATTGTGAGCGTTGGTTAGCTCAATAAATTCTATAGAACCTATAGATCAGAAATATGTCCTTATGTGAATGGTTCAATAATATATGGGTGTGCATTAGGCAATAATATGAAAAATTATGAGAAAAAGCAGTCACATATTACATCTTGATCACAATGTAATGACGCTTATAGTTGTCACAATATTATGAACTTTTTTGACGTTCATATATTTTTTAAGCCTGAAAGGGCCAATATATTAATGAACTCGACTGTACAGTCGCCAGCAGGTCAAGCTATCCCAAACTGTCAAATTTTCCCAATTGAACATAAACCTTATTCCTTTGTAATAAAGTTGAAAAACTATCAGAGAAATTTGACAGATTGGGGTAGCTTCATGTGCTGGCCTCTGTATATTTCATAAAACACTAGCTTCTGCTCGCAACTTTGTCCGTGTGGAATTTCTTGCTCCCCCGAGTTCGAGTACTTCGTATTCATGACTTATTTTTTATTTTTGCTCGGCTCCTGAGTGTCCTAGCGAGATGTTAGAAAACCTATAGCCATCCTTCGTTGTTGGGCTATCCAATTCTGAACGAATTTTTCAATTCGAACCAGTAGTTTCTGAGATAAGCGCGTTCAACCAAACAAAGTCTTCGTCTTCAGGTTTATAATATTACTAGCTTTTGCCCGCGGTTCTGCCCTCGTAGATGTCGGTTGTCGCGTAAAAAAGTAGCATGTGTCATTCTCCATATGCCAGGCTATATCTCTGCCAAATTTAATGACGATCGGTTCAGCGGTTTACGCGTGTAAGCGTAACAGACAGACAGAGTTACTTTCGTTTTTTTTTAATATTAGTAGGGATAAGTTAATAAGTAAGTATAAGTATACATTCATTTTTATAAAAAAGCCTTACATGGTGCATGTTACCCTTAATGACACCATTGTATGTTAAAAAATGTTGTGATCATTACTTCCCTGCTGAGACCCTTTTTCATATACGTCGTAGGCATACCAATCAATATGGTCACGATTTTTTCTCGTTAGGGCGCGTTCCCACTATGTCGTAACGATTAATTTATCGTTGGACGACTGTCTTCTCTAGCTGTTCCAATTATAACGACTGCTTGTCGTCACTGTGTTGTCGAAATATTTTATCGTTGAACGACTGTCGTATCTAGCTATTCCCATTGGATCGTGATGAGATTTCTATACGGGCGTGAGCGGAGAAGACAACACAAGTAAACGACAGATAGCAATGAAGCAATAACGACACATGACATGCCGTTTTTTTATCGTTTTGCGACTGTCGTGCTATCCGTTCCCATTGACTCGACAATCTGTCGTCACTGCCAAAAAAAGTCGTGGACGACAGTCACTTCTGTCGTTCTATATGTGAACACTTCCGTTTATATACACCACCCACGAGTCCACGACGCACAAAAGGGCAAGATAATCTGTCGTCACGACATAGTAGGAACGGGGCCTTAATCAACTCGTGTAGAACTTATTTCCATTTATTAGTGTTATTGTAATAAATGTTATAACTTATGAATTATTTCAATACGTTTTATGATTATTTTATTATTGAATATCTGTGAGAATATTATACAAATATATTTCGTACGCGTTGCCAATGGAATTTCTGTTTTTCTTACATAATAATCTATATAAATAAAAAGAAAAGTCCTGACTGACTAACTGACTGACTCGTCAACACCTAGCCCAAACCCTTGGACCTATAAAACTGAAATTTTGCACAGAGGTTCCCTTTATAATGTAGACAAGGAATAAGGAACGATTTTTCGTAATTCAAATAATGTAATGGTCATAAATTGATTATTTTCGTTTTTATTATTTTGTTGACATTTGGGGCGTGTGGCTAAGTAATTACAGCCGCACAGGTCGATTTAAGCTATGCTTGCTGCGGTTGGCCCGTGGATGGGTAACCATCTTTACATACCGAGACCCGCTTTGTGCCACAGAAAACACGTTAAACCGTTGGACATACGTCCAATAAGTCGATACAGGTCGTCAAGAGCCCAAAAGTGACAACCAGTTTTACCAAGGGGTATCGTATTACCTTGTTACTGGGTTGTGTAGGTCAGATAGGCAGTCGCATCATGTAAAATACTTGTATTCAGCTGCATCCAGTAAGACTGGAAACCGACCCCAACATGGTTTCTAAAAGGCTATGCTGATGATGATATATCTATATAAATAAAAAGAGAAGTCCTGACTGACTGACTGATTGACTGACTCATCAACGCCCAGCCCAAACCCTTGGACCTAGAAAGCTGAAATTTTGCACAGAGGTTCCCTTTATAGTGTAGACAAGGAATAAGGAAGGATTCTTAGAAATTGAATCCCTAAGGGAGTTAAATAGGGGATGAAACATCCGCGCGGGCGAAGCCGCTGGCAAAAGCTAGTTTTATATATTCTTAGAATTTTGAAATAAGGGAGAAAAACTATGTTTAGTCATTTTAACACCTATACTACTAAACCACAAACATTCTTGTTACTTGAAAAGTCGCTAGAAAAATCTTTAAAAAAAAAAAAGTTCATCGTTTGCCTAGCCTTTTCCCAACTACGTTGGGGTTGGTTTCCAGTCTAACCGAATGCAGCTGAATAGCAGTATTTTACATGGAGAGACTGCCTGTCTGACCTCCACAACCCCATTACTGGGTAACACGATACCCTATGGTAAGACTGGTTATCAGGTATTCGGGCTTCTGACTGCACGTAACGACTGTCAAAAATCTGTGAGTGACAGAAGGGACCAACGGTTTCCGAGGTACGGAAGGAGATTGGTATGAAATCGATTAACGCCCATCAACGGACCGACCTCAGCTAGTGTAACTTAACCATGTTTTTCTCTCACAACTTGCCTTATGAATATTAATAAATTAAAAGATAAATAAACAGGTCTTATCATTAACTTGTGGGTGGCCTAAGTAGTAAGGCCAGTTCTTAGTGTGTTTGTATGTACGAAGTAATCACAGAATCTTCATGGAATATTTTTATAGTCCTTATTTGCACACACTTATGGCTAGTTTTTGCTAGTTAGCATATTGATGAGAAAAATTACTCAATCAATTTTAATAAATTATCTAGTTTCTTGTTGATGAGAAAATTCTTACCTATCTACCTATCATTTTAGGGTTTCCAAAAAGCTCCAACGCAACGTACTTAGCCTCCACTGTTCGTCAGTGGGCTGTATCTAATAAACCTTAATAGGGAGACACTCTCAGATTATAAAACAAGGCAGACAGACCGCGCGAAACACAAAGAGTGAAGCCAAGAACCAAAAACTAAAGCGTCGCATTGTATACAACGTGTTGTTTTGCATTCTCGTCAAATTCAAGGAGGTAACTAGCTAATGATTCTCGTCACGAATCAATAATAAAATAAGTAGGTTTTTTTTCATGTTTTCGGAAATCGGCATTTGGCATTTTTTTTTTCGGACTCGCATGTTAAAACCCGGCCCGTGTGATACCGCACTGTAACACACAGCGATATAGTCGTGCGACACTGCCTACCACATACGGAACGGGGCGATTCTGTTCTTTGAAAGAGGTGTTTTCTGAAATACTGTTAAACTTAAATAACTAAAAAAACAAGTATGTATTCATTAGTGAGCAAGTATCGTAATTTTATTTGATTATAAATGTCTTTCATAACAGCCTCCTGAAATTTGACGAGGATGCAAATCAACACGTTGTATAATGCGAGGCTTTAGTATTTGTTTTTTTTTTACTCTTGGGTGTTCCGCGCGATCTACCTGCCTTTGTTTCATAATCTAAACAAAAAAAAAAACAAATACTAAAGCGTCGCATTGTATGTTACATAAAATGCGATGCTTTAGTATTTGGATCTTTGGCCTCACTCTTGGTGTTCCGCGCGGTCTATCTGCCTTTGTTTTATAATCTGAGCTAATTAGTATAATCAGCCTATAACGTTCCCACTGCTGGGACACAGGCCTCCTCTCTGTGAGAGAGAGTGGGCCGTAATCCACCACGCGGGCCCAGTACGGGTTAGTAGATGTCACATGTCTTTGAATTTTTGGTTCTAGGACATGCCGGTTTCCTCACGATGTTTTCCTTCACCTTTGAGAAAGCAGTGGTGAAGAAATAAATTACTATAAATTGGTATTGGTCGTTGTTGTAGTGGTCGTAAACGCGACTGTTGGGCATTGTCCTCGGTTCAGTTCCCGGGTCAGGCAAAGTGTTATTGGGTTTTTCTATCTAGAATTTCTCGGTAGCAGCCTGGAATCTGGAGTTGTGCCCGGTTGATGGCAATAGGCTCGCCCCTATTATATGGGACTTAAACATAACTGGCGAAATATGGATGTACTATAGATAGATACATCTCTGCCCAACACTTTAGAGAAAATAGGCGTGATGTTATGTACAGCCGCCAGCACATCAAGCTACCCCAATATGTCTTTCTTTGATAGATTTTCAACTTTATCACATACCCATAAGGTTCATGTTCAATTGGAAAAAATGTACAGTTTGGGGTAGATTCATGTGCTGGCGTCTGTACCTGATTCATCAGGGTTTTAATAGTCCCGTAATTATACAAAGCCGTGTAAAATTAGCACTATTTTCTGAGTTTTGCCTTGTAAAACTAATAACTGCCCAGTAAGCAAGGCCACCCACAGGCCAAATCAAAAACCAGTCCATTTTATTTTTCATTAAAACCGTCAAAGCCTTGCTTTTAATTACGCAAGGGTCTTCAATTCTTTTTAATTTTTTCATGGTTCTCTAAATGATCTTATTTTTAGGCAAAAAATTGTATTTACCTTTTTATTAATTGGAGGGTCGAGCATTACATTGTATTTTATTTTTTTGTAATAGTGTTGTGTAATTAAGGTACCAGACGATTTTTTATAGGTTGTAAAATTAGACGTTACAAGGAAATTAGACGTTTTTAGTTTGAAAAAGTTTTTTGAACTCAATTCACAAGTTTTTGTAGACCCCGCATGAGCTAACAGTAGAATTATAAGGGATGATTTCAATACAAAAAACATGGCTTTCCCAGTGTTGCTATGTGTAGCCAATTTTGTCCCACATCCTGATCCACTCCAGCCTGACCAGATCTTAACCGTTGGAAATAGTACCTATTGCATCTTACTACATCAAGTACATGAAGTACTTATCTAAAACCACGTAAAACAAAGATCCCTATAGACTTGACCGAATTAATGATCCGAAGCAAAACTTAACACTTGTTTACAGCCCGTTTGACATAATTATAGAGGGTTAACCCTCTATGGCACTCTGCCAAACTGAGACAAATTGTAAACACATCGAGTTTCTGGTTGTTGGGCCCCTTTCCTTGTAAGATATTACTGGTTTCCTGCTTTTTAAGGCGGAAATTTCTAGAAAACGCTCTAAAAGATTGTTTTTCTAAAACAGTGTATCTCTTTAACCGTAAATAATTTTGAAAGCAAAAAAATATATGATATTTTCAAGTATTTTTTGCATACAGAGATGGAACTCAAAACAGAATTAAACATACTTTAATGCATCAAAAAAATCATCAAAGTCACCTCTTTATTATCTTCAAAACCAGTTTAGCCCTTCAATAACAATTATTATTATAATTAAAAATATACCATAAAATTTTAAATGCCAAACTGCATCCAGTGATAGATTATTTTTATAAAATAGATTTTATACGATTTTATTTACATTTTTACGACAATGCTTGCTCATTTATTATTCGAATTTATTACAACAGATTTTCACCCGTATCGGATTGATGTAACAACTATTATCGCTCATAACGACAATACGACGAGTACATTCAAAATTACAAGGCCTTAAGCAGAAAATTGGTGCGTTTTATAAATTACGTATATTGATATTTATTTTGTATAAATGGGTTGTAAATAACACTTTTCAGAAGGGCGTCCAATGCACTAATTTTATCTTTGAAACAAAGAGATATCATCTTACTGTCCTACAAATATTATAAATGCAAAAGTAACTCTTGCCTGTCTATCTGCTACGCTTTCACGTCTAAACCGCTGAACCGATCGTCATGAAATTTACTAGAGAAATAGTCTGGGATATGGAGAAGGACATGAGTTACGCGATAACGGACATCCACGCGGGTGGAGCCGCGGTCAAAAGCAAGTTATATTATAATTGTGAAAATTTGTGTATGTGTAGATGTTTGAATGTTTGTTACTCAATCACGCAAAAACCGCTGAATGGATTCGGATGAAATTTGATACACAGTTAGTTTATAGCCTGCATTAATAAATAGGGTACGGGTTTTTTTCCCAGTAGTAATTTCCCACGGGATAATTTCTGATCGCCACGCGGGCGAAGCAGCTTGGAAAAGCTAGTGTAAAATGAATAAGATATTTTTAAGCTACAAAATATTTAGTTCTGCGTATTCACCGTTTTCATACAATTTGCATGTAAAGAAAATGTTTCACGTGTTATAAATGTTATAATATTCTAAGTATGTACTAAAAGATATCGTTTATAACAAGGAGTTGGTTTTAATGAGTAGAAAATGTGTTCTTGGTACGGAGTTAATTATATTTTTAATTTATACTGCTTTGCACGCGTGGTGTAGGTTAAGTTATAAGCGGCAGCGATTTTAATGTAATATGGCTGCCTCGTTGGAGTTCTTGGGGTCGATTCCCAGGTCGGGCATAGTGTTATTGGGCTTTTCAATTAGGAGTTTCTTAGTAGCAGCCCAGAGGATATGCGCTTGGTTGATGGCAATAGGCTCGCCCCTATTACAAACGACTTAAACATGAATGGCGAAATAGGGGTGTACTATTAGAAATGCCTCTGCCTTACCCTTTTAGGCGTGATGTGTAACATGTTAATGTTATTTTTAAGAGCAGAGTAATAAGGCGCGAGCCGATAAAACGGCAAGAAATAACGAAATAATATCGCGGGTGGCCGATGCGATGCAATGCGATGTTATACATATAGTTAGGTATATATATATATCATAGGGAGGCTTATATCCAGCAGTGGACGTCTTTCGACTGAAATGATGATGATGATGATGATGAAGTAGTCACACTGGGACAAAGCATAATTTTTGCATGGAAAAAAATTATCACCAGGTTTAAAATTGATGTAGCACCGTCATATTTTAACAAAATCTAAAGCGATCTTTCGACCTGCATTCTCCAACGACGTCTACCCACCAAACCCACGCTTCACAACCCATTTCACCCCGCTTCCTCTCATCCCTTACCCCACTCTAAACATTATTGAATTTACCTACATTTACGTAGGCTCTTAACATTAAAGTAGAGAATAACGTAGCGCAATTTAGTTCCACCAATTACTGAGTTAATTTTGTGAAGAAAGTGCCTTGGGCTTTGAAAGGGTGGAAAGACCTAGGTAGGGAAATATCGTCATCAAAGTATCGATAAACATTAATCGGAGTAAAATTATCGATATTAATTTATCGTTTTTTTTTGTTTCAACCTATTAATTGGTGCACTCTGATCAGATAGAGTGCGTTCAAAAAAGGTTTTTGTATCACTTAAGTTACTCGGATAACAAATGTCGTAGTCTGAAGTCTGAACTCGTATAGCTCTAGGGTAAGTCATTATAAAATGAATTCGCTAAGCGCACGCAGGAAATCTTTAGATTTCTTGTTTTTGTAATAATTAATAAATGGTGTAATAGATTCTCCTGAACTTTTAGAAAAAGTAAAATTCAGTATCCCACGTAGCAGCAGCCGCTTAATTAACCGAAGGACTTTCGCCCTACCTCATAGTCTAACTAATATAGGTAATTTTTCACCCATTTGCCGCATGCTTTCTCTTGCCAACTCCATTCGTGGAGAAATTGATGTCTTTGCTGGTTCTGTAGCCTCAGTTAGAACTAAGCTTAGAGTTTTATTTGTACGATTATTTTCTTTTATATCTTTTTACATTTAACTTATCTTTACGAAACTTTTTCATTTTCTATGGATAAGTTTAAGTTTTTTTTTTTTAGTTTTGCGTATTTTTAACTTTATTCGTAAGTGTTTTATTTAAAATATGCATGCTAGATTCACATCTAGTAGATGTCAATCGAAAGTATTTATGGTAACTCTTATAATGTAATTGTAATTGTGATTGTACATCAGTTTTGTGAATAAAAAAAAAATAAAAAAAAATAAGCAAATGTGAGTAGTGATGTTCCCGGACCCGAATAACGAGTTCTGAGTTCGAACCCAAACAGGAACTTTACTTTGTGTATGTAATTTCATCACCACGGCTCTTGTGCTATTGTGCTTGAGGTCCTTAGTAAGAATGATCCTTGGTTAGGGGAATCCGTTAGGGATTCTTAGTGGCAACCCAGACTCTGTGTGTAAATCCCGGTAAATTGTATTTTATTTAGAAATTTTTATTTTAGTTAGAAACTGCTAGAATTGTATCGATTACTAGCTATGCGTGGATCTCGGAAATTTCCACGGGAACATTCTCAAGCATTCTTGTCCCGGACAAAACGTATGTATGTTACTCGTTATTACGAGTACATCAGCCATATGGCGGTGAAAGTCCCATCAGAATCGGTCCAGCCATTTCAAAGATCAGCCGGAACAGACAGACAGGCGATTTGAAACAAAATAAAAAATGACAACGTAAATACTTTCATATGCATTTATTAAAAAGCTGTTATTTTGAAATTACAAACAGATATTTTATTTATACAATTTAATTATTTCTGTTGTGTAGATAAAGGTCATGTCGATACTTCTTACGTATCGATACTTTTTAGGATCCTGTGTAGGGCTTACCCTTAATTGGGTACTTTTAAGTAGATAAATAAGTTCTGTGTCTAGTTTTTAAAGTAGGCCCAATTATTAATTAATTCGGACACTATGTTTATTGTTATTGTATTAGGTAGCTCCTTTTTTGTCCTATTTTATTGTTCGGTAATTGCTTTGCAATGTTTTTTTTTTTTTTTCGTTAAATCCGGTTTTTCGCTGTTGTAACCTTTTTTATTAGCAATTGAACATTAGTAGATTTTTTTTTTTTATTAAAAGGGGCTGTTCATTGAAATATTGTACTACGTGATAGGTATAAACGAACGCTAAATATGTTCACTCGTGGAGTTGCCTTAATTACATAACTTACTAATTTATTTTTGGAAGGGCTTGTTGCTAAGTAATAGGTAACAGCGGGTCGATCGGTCTGGTTAAGCTACGCTTGCCGCGGTTGTTCCGTTGATGGGTGACCATCTGTAACCAAGACTCCTCCATGTCTCACCAACAACGTAAATAACCCAAAGAATGCTGTTTAACTATCAAAATGTATCTACTGTTCTTGTGTTGCGCAAGACCCCGTAGATGTATGAACGTCATCATCATCATCTTCATCATCATCATCTGTCTAGCCTTTTCCCAACTATGTTGGGGTCGGCTTCCAGTCTAACCGGATGCAGCTGAATACCAGTATTTTACATGGAGCGACAGCCTATCTGACCTCCACAACCCAGTTACTGGGTAATACGATACCCCTTGGTAAGACAGGTTGTCAGACTTACGGGCTTCTGACGACCCGTAACGACTGTCAAAGATCCACAAATGACAGCCGGGACCAACGGCTTAACGTGCTTTCCGAGGCACGGAGGGGTCTTGGTACGTAAAGATGGTCACCCATCCACGGACCAACCGCGGCAAGTGTAGCTTAACTTGGTTGATCGACCCGTGCAGCTATTGAACGTAAACGAAGCAAAAAGATCGCAGTAGATGGGATTCTGCAGTTTGCAGGGTTTTTCGTGAGTCGTCGGATTTCTACCAGTTGTCCTTTGCACTTGGTGCAGACTGCAGACCGGACGCTCTCTATTGACTTGGAAGCATACAACGTGTAACGGTTAGAGTATATACCAGCAGGCTTATGACTCTTTCTATTTCTACGAAGAATAGACAGTGCTTTTTCAATACAAATTTACATTTCGTTCCTCCATTTTTAGCATCGCACCGTAGATATCCTTCCTCGCGCAAATTCGGGAGTGGCGCGAGGAGGCCAAACGCCGGGGCGTTACTCTGCTGCCGCGGGAAATCGCGGCACAGCGGACAGAGCTCCGGCGGGATCTCATGGCGACATGGAGTGTGCGATTGTCGCAACCCAGTGCTGGGCACGCAACGATTGCGGCGGTAAGTCCCCTCTTTGAGGAGTGGCTTGAGAGGCGGCATGGCGTCCTCACCTTCCGCCTGACGCAGGTCCTCACCGGACACGGTTGTTTCGGGAGGTTCCTGTTTCGGATAGGGCAGGAGGAAACGCCCGGGTGTTTTCATTGCGAAGATCGCCCTGAGGACACGGTGGAGCACACGGTGGCAGTCTGCCCGGCTTGGGTGGAGCACCGCCGTGTCCTCGTGATGGCGATCGGCGGCGGCGATCTTTCGCGTCCGGCCCTGGTCCAGGCCATGGTACGGAGCGAGAGGCATGGGTAGCCGTCACCTCCTTCAGCGAAGCAGTGATGCTCGCGAAGAGGGAGGCGGCGCACGTGAGGGAGAGGCAATCTATGCGCCCTCGCGACCCTAGCCGCCGCCGCAGGATACGGAGACGCCCTGGGCGTTGGGAATCCCAGGCAGATTTCCGGCCACCGTAGGCATGAGCTTGCGGACGGCGAGTAATGGGTAGCTCGCTGTCCGGTAAGGACCAATCCCAAGTCGACGGCGCGTTGTGTTCCACGCGCGCCTCAAAGAGATGTCAGCACAAACCGAAGGGGCCCGCAAGGGCCGATGCCTGCCAGGGGTGCGGGTTTGTTCGAAAGATATACCACAGCCCCTGGCATACGGGCTACTGAGGGCACACGGGTGGGTTTTAGTCAGTACAAGTCTGACACGCCCTCCTGCTCCACCCAGAGCGGGAGAAGTTATTTCATGACTTCCTACCCAAAAAAAAAACCGTAGATATCCTTCTACAATCTGTTATTTTGTCTTTCGTTTCTAACAATCTGTGATAAATGTAAACTATTTCAGAAGAATATTTCTTCCCAAACTGTCAAAATCACACTACAACAAACTTTCTACTCGACGGCCATAAAGTATATACGATTATCTACAAAATAATGATTCGTTTAGAACGCATAACTGTGATTAATAATAGAAAAACATCGCCATCTTCTCCTATTGTACATCATTTAGTTAACCTGCTGGGGTTGGCAACCTCGTGAGTCGGATGAGTCAAAAATTACAATTTACAAAATTTTAAAGTTTATAAACAGCCACAAAAATTTAAAATACCATACAGATTACAAAACAAGTCACAGTTATTATTAGTTTCATAGTAAAATTGCGTGAAATCGGAGTTTAAACGCAAGGTGACCAACCGAAAAGGGACGTAGCCTAATCTACGCCATTTGCAAATGGCGCTTACGCCATTTTTTTTTTGAAAATTTGGTATCTATTCTTAGAGTATTTTATTTTGAGCTGAAACTATGTATAGTGATCATACCAGTTGTTACCTTTAGTGCTTAAGGATAGCAATAGGGTTTCTGTTACACCCTGTATAGAGTTGTTAATATTTTAATAAACGTATTATAATTTGTTTTAAAAATGGAAGGAAAGCTTATTCGGAAATGCGATGATGCACGAGGGACATGTTTTGACATGTAGACTGACTCCTTGATTAACCCAAGTGTTCAGTAAGATTGCCATAGAATTTCTCATTATGCATATTTTCACAGCAACATCTACTATCTATGAGAATAGTTCGCTATCCATCTTTAAAATTAATATAGGTGCCTCTGACATTTTCAACTCCAATTAATACAGCAATCATAAAAAAAAAACGAATAGACTGCTGCCACTATTTTAATGAAAGCAATTCTCAAGTTCAACCCCCGGAGCCAATCTATTAAGAAAAATAAAAAAAACACGTTTTAATTACCACTTTCGTTTTATCTAGCTTTTTCTCAAGCTTTTGCTGGATTGTCGAAGACCGAGTCATTTAATAGTTTTATTTGATGAGATTTGATTGTGGGGTTTGTGGCTAAGTCATATTAGCCGCTCGGGTCGATCAATCAGGTTAAGCTACGCTTGCCGCGGTTAGTCCGTGGATGGGTGACCATCTTAACATAACAAGACCCCTCCGTGCCTCGGAAAGCACGTTAAGCCGTTGGTCCCGGCTGTCATTCGTGGATCTTTGACAGTCGTTACGGGTCGTCAGAAGCCCGAAAGTCAGTCTTACTTAGGGTATCGTATTACCCAGTTACTGGGTTGTGGAAGTCAGATAGGCAGTCGCTCCATGTAAATCTATGGTTTTTAGCTGCATCCGGTTAGACTGGAAGCCGAACCCATCATAGTTGGTAAAAGGCTAGACAGATGATGTTTGATGAGTACTAGTGTAAAATAGATCTTTGTTTAATGAGTGCTAGTGTAAAATAGATCTTTGTTTAATGAGTGCTAGTGTAAAATAGATCTTTGTTTGTGGTATTGTTTTAAATAGAGTTATTTATTGTTTAAGACGGGTTTGTAGCTAAAAATAACAGCCCCACGGGTATATCAAAGGTTTAAGCTAAGCTTGCCGCGGTCGGTTCGTGAATGGGTGACCTTTCATCCGTGCCTCGGAAAGCACGTTAAGCTAAAGTACTACAATGGGATTAACATAAACTAAGAAGGTTGTATTGGTAATTTTTATCATAATCATCATTGTACACTGCTGGACATAGGCCTCCCCCAAGCTCCGCCACTTCGACCGGTTCTGTGCTTCGGACTCTTGCGGCTCTCACAAGGTCATCAGTCCGCCTTGGAAGCCTTCCAACTTTACGTCTTCCGGTGCGCGGTCGCCACTCCAGAACTTTTTGGCCCCATCGGCCATCTATTCTGTGAGCAATGTGCCCTGCCCACTGCCACTTAAGTTTGGCAATTCTTCTGGCTATATCGGTTACCTTGGTTCTCCTGTGGATCTCTTCATTCCTGATTCGATCACGCAGAGAAACTCCAACCATAGCCCTCTCCATTGTCCTTTGGATGACTTTAAGCCTTCGTATGAGGCCTACTGTGAGCGACCACGTTTCGGTTCCATATGTCATCACTGGCAAGACGCACTGATGAAAGACTTTCATCTTGAGACATAGCAGTATGTGGGACGAGAAGATATTGCGAAGCTTCCCGAACGCTGCCCAGCCGAATCGGATTCGACGATTGACCTCTTTCTCGAAGTTGGACTTACCTAACTGGACAGTCTGTCCTAGATGAACGTACTCTTCGGTGATTTTAATGATTATAGGGAATCCTGTACAGCCTATATGGCTCATTTGCGAATCATATTTTATCATCATACAATCTGCTCACTGATATGCAAATTCCAAAAAAAAAAAACAGAAGAAAATCATCGAGTTGTCTGGGAACACACATTTAAAAAGAAGATTCTAGAACCTACTTCTTTTTTTGAAGTCGGTAAAAAAATTACACAAGAACCTTGAAACCTTGACCCGTGCAATATTGGTGACCTCTCCCTAGTAATAACTAGATTTAAAACACTGTTGTACTCAAGTAATAAATTACATCACAATATTCCCTTTCAAAATAAAGGCAAATTCAAAGTTAGGTCGTAGGACGAAAAATGACTGAGTTGAATAATACTAAAAATAGCCGCGATTCGTGTGTGGGCTCTTTTATTTGACCACAAAATGTACAGCAAACCATTTTATTATTCAACGTAAGCTCTAAACAGGTCTCAAGCGCAAATAAATGTCATACACGACAATGATATCAGCTGGGTGTTTCTGATGTGAATTAAACACACACACGACATAATAAATGGCTAATAATTAGTCTAGAATGCTTGCACTTTTGTAGACCGGCACCCTAATTGCGTAACTGACAATTAATCATAATCTGAAAACCATTGCTTCATATGTCCGAAAAATGTATCTGCTCAACAACGTAAATAACACAATGAATATTGTTGAACTGTCAAATTGAAACGGATTATGAATAATCGTGAGTTACGAAATTAGGGTGCTAGTACTTGTAAATTACACTGATGCTGATTATTCATTAAAACCAATTGGCACAACCAGCAAGAAATAAATGATTGATCAAGATACCTCTCTTGATCAATCATTTATTTCTTGCTGGTTGAGTTTGGTATTTACTAATAAAAATCGTGTGTCAATTATTTTCTACTAGCTTTTGCCCGTGTGACCAAATGACCAGCTCGCGCAAAATGAACGATTTTAACCACCATCTTAAATTGACCGTATTTCCAAATTACAGCTGTAATTCTGTGACAATTGTATGAGAACGCTATAATAAGGCAAACTGACGTAGGGTGTCATAAACATTACATTTTTTTTTTTTTTTTTTTTTGAGAGCGGTGTATATGCCGAAATGGTCCTATTTCAATTTCATTTATATCTGATGATGAGCTTCGGAGACAGACAACGGAACTCTTCGAAAAATGACAGAGCATATCAACCGCGATTGCTGCTATCGCATAAATATGCATTATTTGACACCAAGGATGATGAAATTTCGAATTGGTGTGGGGTAGTTAACTCCGTGGTTACTATAACTAAAAAATGAAAACGAAAAAAGTATAAAAAAAAAAGAAAAAAACAACTGACTTCCGAAAAAACACTACAAAGTGGAAAATAACTTTAATTTCGGAAGACGGTGACAATTTTTTGTAATACATATCCAATGACAACGACTGCCTAAATTAAAGTAATTTTTGTAGTGTTTTTCCGAAAGTCGGTTGTATTTTATTTTTTTTAAAGTTTGCTATATTGTTTGTATTCCAACATTTTGTTATTCCTTACTGTTTGTATTTCCTGTGCGTGACTCAAATAAAATGTTGTTCTTTCTTTCCTTTTTATGGAAATACCTGCCCGACCCAGGAATCTAATCCAAGACCCCATTGCTCAGCCAGCAGTAGCGCTTGCGACCAACGAGGCAGTTTTAATTTTTTTCTTAAATATAAACAGGTCTTTTCTTTCAAACCGGCCACTATACTAACTTTTATTTGTTTTAATAACAATCTTATTCACTTTAACGTTTTATATTTTACTTTATAGCGGCAACAAGCAGTAAAGTTTTGTTAAAAGGCCTCCCACGGCATAAGGCTTGTTACAGACTTACGACTTACGATTATGCGTGGGGATTGTCTTACGTAATATAAGTTTAGTAGGTCGTCTGGTGAAGCGGGCTTATATTTTAGTAACATTATTTTGTTCAGTAACCTACTGAGTGTTTTGTTATTTATTATTTTAATCTGTTTTCTCTTGTTTTTGTTTTCTTTTGCATGTAAAGTTGTTTATTATGAGTACTAACTGTTGTTTTGGAGTTGGATGTGCGTTCCGTTTTTTTTTTTAACGTTTTAGTTATTTTACTACAGTTATATTTTACAACTTGATGCCGTTGCTCGAGCCCAGTCTCCTGTCCCTCGCAAACTCTCTGCGATCCATGCTCTCTTGGACATGTTACAAAGCGAACAATAAATATTAACAATGTTATGACGAGAAAAGTTATGACCTTTTGTATGTTTGTTTGTTACGCTTTCAAGCTAAGTCGGCTAAATGGATTTACATGAAATTTGGCACATGGGGTAGACTATATAACTCTAAGTATTCTTGTTTTTTCACCACAATAAGCACTGTAGACATTGTTACCCTAACGTACCTACATGATATGGTTTAGTTCACTGTCGGAGACTGTTGCCTAAGGCTTGTGTTTCAGGTCACCAGTACCCTAATTGCGTAACTCACGATTAATCATAATCTGTTTAGTTTTGAAACAAATTATTAAACCATTGCTTTATATGTTCGAAAAATCTGTCTGCTCAGCAACGTAAATAACGCAATGAATATTGTTGAACTGTCAAAGTGCTGGTCTCTACTCTCTAGCAGTTAGATACATTTCGGAAATTGGATACTTTTTATCTTGTAACATCTTTATTTAAAACAGTGTCCTTGGAGTATCCCTCCTGTTCTTCTCCTTAGAAATTTACGTTTATTAATCGGCAACTAGATTCAACTTACTAACTGAGCGATTCTAAACGGTTAAAAAATGTCTGTAAATAGTTGAACTGAAATAAATACTTAGAGTTTGAGTGTTGATATTCCCATGGGATCGAGACCTATGCGGGTGAAACCGCAAGACGCAGCTAGTGTTAAATTAATAAATTAATTATTATTTTCTCTGAATAGCAACACATTTGCAGGTATTCCTTATTGCTTATAATTTACTAAATTCAAGTCTAAAAAAACAATGGTATAAATAAATTAAATAGCAGAATTTCTGCTGCTATTTGCAGCCGTGCCACTGACTAAAAAAACCACTACAATAACAAAGTGTTGTGACGTTTTTCCGTCTCGAATTAAAATAGATGTCACACCGGTTTCATAATTAAATCCGGAGAACTGTAACAAAAAACAACAAAACAATTAATAAAAATAAACAATTTAAACACCATGAATAACTATGTTAATTCTAAAACGGAGTCGTCACGTTTATAATAAAACATTACCCATTTAAAATTAAAATGTCTTCCCACCGACTAAATTTACAACCACTAAAATGGTTAACGACACACAACATTCGTAAGTTTGTGAGCGGCCTAAAGTGGCTTAGGCCCGTTGTACACACACGTTTTTTCTGCCGTGAAAAACGACAATTTAGTCGCCATGTGCAAGCACGGTTGTCACTACTGAAACTTGTTAACAGACACGGTGGCACTACGGCAGTTTCGCCGTAAGCGTCGATGGTTTGCCGTTTTATATTATGTTATACGCAAGCTCACAAGAAGGGATTGTGGCTAAGTAACAATAGTTGCACGGTTCGATCGATCCATCGGTGACAATCTCTACATACTAAGACCCTTCCGTGCCTCGGAAACGTTGGTCCCGGCTATCATTCGTGGATTTTGACATTCGTTACGGGTCGTCAGAAGCCCGAAAATCTGACAATTAGTCTTATCAAGGGGTATTGTCTTACCTAGTTACTAGCTTGAAATAAAAAATCAAAATCAAAATATTTTATTTCATATAAACCTGCCCATCACTTATGAAACGTCAGAAGCTAGATGCACGGTTCCAAATTGTCGCTTCCTATGGAGAAGGGCCGGCAAGAAAGTCCACGGTTACTCTTTTAAAAATAATTGGCTTTAACAATTTTTTCAAATTACAGTGATAATAGGTATGAGAGGACAGTGCAGACCTGTCAATAAGTACCTGGTACTTAGACTAATGAAAATACAGAATACAAAATCGTCTAAAAGTCTAGTCGGTAAGGCGTACAACGTTCTCTCAATCATAATATGTAAAAATAATCTAGATAAATAAAATGAACCTATTTAAACCAACTGACATGATTTCCATGTCAAATCACTAAAAATTAGTCAATATTAAAATTGATCTGTAATGTCAAATAATGACGAGAATATCTCAGACATTGTAAAAATAAAAAGAATAAAAAAGAAAATTTTAATTTGGGAGTTAATAGACTTTCACATAGTTATGCTGTTAATGAGGTACCAGGGAAGCCACATGTGCAGAAGGAATTAATGCCAAACTTCCCTGTCTTCTTGTGGAGGTCAGATAGGCAGTCGCTCCATGTAAAATACTGGTCGATCCCAGCATAGTTGGTAAGATGCTAAACAGGTGATAATGACACGGTTATTCTACGGTGCGGCTAGCGCACGGTACCATAAAGAAATAGTGCCGTGTGCAAAGGCCCTAAGTGGCTTATGCAAATAGAACGTTTTTTATTGAAAATTAAGGAGGATAAAGTAGGCCCTATTGACTCATTAGGGCAGAATCGAAATTTTATCGATTCTCCGACTGAGTTTAGGGAAATGAGATGTCAAAGCTTCCCGGTTCAATCGAAATGCTTTTGTTTTTTTTTTCCTTTTATGTCCAAATGAATAAAACATTGATTTTAAATGTTGGATTTATTGAGAGTGAAATGTTTGAAGCTTGAATCTCTTGGCTTTTGTTACGTAGGTAATAATAGCATTTCATTTATTTCATAGGTACTGATACCTACCAGTAGTGTTGGCATTTTTGGCGATTCGTAAATCTTGAATGAAATCAACGCCCACCCCAAACCCTTGGACCTAGAAAGCTGCAATTTTGCACAGAGGTTCCCTTTATAATGTAGACAAGGAATAAGGAAGGATTTTTCGAAATTCAACCCCTAGGGATGAAATTTCCGAGCGAGCGAAGCCGCTGGCAAAAGCTAGCCCTATTCGTAGTAAATTATACAAACCTAAATTCTTCCTTTAACCATTTAATTTATTTTTTGTCAAACACCATTTAGAGCACAAAATTGCAGAAACTAAAATACAAAGTGCTCAAAACTAACAAAACAGAAAACCTATTAAAACTAAGTTGTAACCACTTGTTTTTACAGGCAGTTGTACAAATTTCAATTTCGCACCGTGTTCCCGTATCGTATCTATGAAACTATGTATCGTATCGTATCTAACTATGTATCGTATCTAACTATGTATCGTATCGTATAACATTTTAATTCAGGCCCCGTGTTTGAAGTAGCAATGGTTCAATACAGTGGTAAATTAAGAACAGAAGTTTCACTTTTAAAGAATTTCATCGTTCTGCATTTCTACAATTTTTTGGAGTGTTGCTGGAGCAAATTATCAATATGTAATTGTAAATAATCTTGTATTTCATAGTAATTTTTGAGCCATCTATTCCGTATGTTGCAACTGCCATGGTTTGTCTCTGTATCACCCCTACATCGACATCTACGCCTCACAGCGCCCACGTGGTAGATTATAGCCCACTCCTCGAAGACAGGAGGCCAGTGTCCCAACAGTGGGAACATTATAGGCCGGAAAACCGATTTACCTACTTTTCGATCGCTGATGAAGCGAGAATCGCGATCATTTGTCACTACTTTGTTCGGAAAATCGTAAGACGCCGAACAAAATTACGAAAACTTTCAATCGCTTCTGTTAGGTTATGGTCTTTTCTTTTTGATTAACTTCGACAAGCATACCTAGCACAGCAAACTTATCTCTTCTCAGGTTCTTCTCACCTTTAATTATTCAAAATGAATCTTCTGCAATTCCCTACTCTACGATCAAACACATTTGCATTTTGCATGCATAGCCGCCGATGTAATCCTATCGAGCGTTGTGTGATATCCAATGAAAAATTGCACATTTATGGGTTTTCATATTAAATGCACGTGGCCAGGTTCAGAACCTGGGTTATTACCTAGGTTGAAGGGTTATCGAGGTGTTAAATATGTTATGAGGTATTTAGCCGTTACTTGTGGAATGGCTGGGAGAATGATTCACTCGAGATTATCTATACTTATATATATAAAAGGAGAATATGACTGACTGATCAATCAACGCACAGCCGAAACTACTAGGACTAGGAACGCGAAATTTTGCACACAGCTTCCTTTTATAATGTAGGGGAGAACTAAGAAGGTGTTTTTGGAAATTCGACCTTTAAGGGGGTGAAAAGGAGGAATTTTGTTTGTATGAAAAATCTTATTCCTCGAGTTAAAAAGCTTGAAAACTGGCAAAAATAGTTATCTAAGTAAATTATAAAGTTGGTAATAAATTGTTTTTCTAAACTACCCCCTACAGGGGGATTGGGGGTGTCAAAATTTGTATGGAAGAAGAATTTTAACGCGCGGTCTGATTAACTCGAAACTCAGTATTTATACCTAAAATGAAGAATAAAGAATACCGTGTATCAGGGTTTTTCGAAAATCTACCCCTAAAGGGGTAAAAAAGGGTAGTCCGTAATATAAATGTGAAAGTTTGTGAAGATGATTGGATCTTTGTTACTCAATCACGCAAAAACGGCTGAACGGATTCGGATGAAATTTGCCACACAGATAGATTATAACCTAGATTAATACACAGGACTTTTTATCCCGGTAGTACATTCCCGCGGGATAATTTCCGACTTCCACGCGGGCAAAGCTGCGGGCGGAAGCTAGTAATATTAAAAAGCTGAAGAGTTGTTTGGTTGAACGCGCTAATCTCAGAAACTACTTTTTCGAGTTGATACATTATTTTAGAGTTGGATAGCCTATTTATCGAGGATAGCTGTAGGCTAAATAACATCACGCTAAGGACCATAGGAAACGAGCAGAAAAAAAAGGTCACGAATAAGAAGTACTCGCACAGCCAGGCCATTCGATGCGTCAGGGTGGGTCGGGATGGGGGGGGGGGCAAGGAATATATGGCAGACGCAGTTTTTTTTTTTTTGGGACAATGCTCAGCTACAATATATAATTTTAAAATAACAAAAGATAATAAGGTGTGAATAACAATATTGCAGCCCACTACATTATCCGCCTGATAAAAAACAAAATATAGGCAATGAGTGTGCTACACTATATTCGTTGTATTAAGACAAGAAAGGTTTGTGGCTAAGTAATAATCAGCTTTTACGGGTCCATAGATCGGGTTAATGTACGCTTGCCGCGGTTGCTCCGTGGATGGGTGACCTTAAGGCGACAATAGATGACAGCGACCTACAGCGATGCACTGCCGCCCGTCGCCCGCAAGAGAACGCGCATCAAGTTTTTCGAAAAACAACCCATGTTGATTTATCAAACACAATTCAAAGAAAAGCCGTATACTAAAATTTGGGTAGTTAAATTGTCTTTTAGATGGTGAAAGTTTCATGGAAATATGCCCGATAGTTTTTGCGTGATTATCGTTTTTGTACTTTACCAATTAATTACATTATGTTATAAAAAAAGAGTTTAAAATATTCACATATAAAATAAAGAAAAAATTTGTCTAGTTTAACATATAATTTTTTCAAATACATAAAACAAGCCGTTTAGACGTGATCTTCAATACAAAGTTTTTAAAAGTCGGCTGTCTGCGCCTTAATGGAACGTCAGAAAGCACGTATAGCCGTTGGTCTCGGCTGTCATTCGTGGATCTCAGTCATGGGTCGTTAGTCAACAGTCAACAGTCGCCAGTCTTACCCAATGGGTACCGTATTACCCAGTGACTGGCTTGGAGGTCAGATAGGCAGTCGCTCCGTGTAAAATACTGGTATTCAGCTGCGTCTGGTTCGACTACAAGTCCACCAACTTAGTAGGGAAAAGTCTAGGCTTCCGAGGCACGGAAAATCGCTGATTAAATAAAGAAAAAAATCCTTTGATTTGCTACGCTATTTGTAGCTAAGACTAAACTAATTTCACATTAAATAGAAGTTATTAATATAGTTTCGGTTAAGAAGTGTAACAAATCAAACTTAAACCTAAGAGAAACAAAGATTATAAGTAGATTTTTACATTTTTTTAATTTAAATTAATAAAAAAGTACAAATAGTTTTATAAAAAAAATTACCGATCTCACTAGAGTCCCTAAGTATCAGGTCACAAACTGGGAGGATATATCGTGAGGAGGGTTCTTAGGTCACACACACTGGGAGGAGGATATGTCGTGAGGAGGATCCGGTATGAGCGCCTTGTTGTCCTCTGGAGCTCGGTTCTAGAATATTTCAGTAAGATGAGCAGTAGAAATAGGAGGGACTCGATAAAACTCCGAAGACCAATAGTAGAGTCGCAGTAGCAGTATTAGTAAAGGCTTTTCAGAAAAATAAATAGTTCTTCCATATATCAAATTACGTCGTTGTCCCTCTTCGTAGTCCCCTCTCGTAGTCGTCCCGCTTTCTGCGCTTCGTCCTCTATTTATACTAGAGTTTCAGCCGTTCCAGAACATTTTTAAATTTTAATATTATATCCTCCAGTGGCCAGACACATGTAACCAGCCAGCACATATTATACAACCATGTGTGTGTAAAGAATTTAAAGATATAATTTAAAATTAAGAAGTAAACAATCATAGTTAATTTATTTATTTATTTATTTATTTGTTAACATAGGTAAATAAAATACAGATCTTATGTTTAATGAACAGAGAGCGCTATGTTATGCCCGGAGGCGTACAAATAGGATTTGGAAATCTAAATGACAATTACAATAATAAAACTATACTAAAAATATTTAAAAAAGAAAACATGCATAATAACTATGGCGATTATTGAATTAAAATAAATTGAAGAATTAAATAATAACTTATGCCATAATTATGTCAGACCTATATGAGGAATTAATAAAATGTCAAAAAAAAAAAAAAAATATAAGAAATAAAATTAAAAAAAAAAGTCTAAGTCAAAATAATTGAATGTCAATATTAATAATTGTAAAGCTAAATCAATTCGTCATTTAAGTATTCGTCAATCGTATAATAACATTTTTCATTTAAAAACAATTTCATTTTTTTCTTAAATTGTGTAAAATTTAATTCTTTTATGGCATCTGGGATTTTATTATAAATGCGTGGAGCCATACCCAGGACACTTTTTTTTACTAATGCAGTATTACATTTATAATTACTCAAAGAATTTTTGTACTGACTACGAATTGGAACATTTCGTACCATTGTAATTTTTTCAAAAAGATTGGGATTTGTTTTAACGAAGACACTAATTTCTAATATGTATATCGCCGGTAGCGTAAGTATTTTTAATGATTTAAAATACGGTGCACAGCTGTCATCTGTTTAAAATTACATCATCATCATCATCATCATCATTATGTCATCTGTTTAATTTTTAAAATACAATATTTCAGCTAATAATATTGATAAAAATAATTTCTAATAATTAAACTAAAAAGTAATTCTTCATAGACTAGTGAGAAACTCTATGGGAAAAAAGAAAAGTAACTGACGGTTTGACAAATCTTGACATACATGTCACAACATAGAAAATTACAAAGATCAAATTTTATTTTATTACAGATATTAAAGAAATAGTTATTGTAACACGCAAATACTATATTTCCTTCCAGAAAATGAGTATGAAGGTACATAGAGAATGCTTAAATTTCAAGGTTAATGTTAACAAAATGTAAGTATAAAGAATCATTACAGAAGGTAAAACAATAATCTTGGAGCTCAAAACTCAATTGCTGACAAAGCTCAAAGCTCAAAACTAAACCCTCCCGCGATGCCTATCCTCATAATAATCCCGTTCAACTTGCGAGCCATTTCAAAATGAAATTCAAAAACGATTGTCTGTACTTATATAAACATTATAAGATGATAAATAATTATATTTATGTACGCTTTGTTCGTCATTTTGTCTCAGCGTGTGACTTTTATGGCACATTGTCGAAGATTGTATCTTTATTTTTGTTAGATTTGATCAAAACGCGGTCAAGTGCGAGTCGCGCTCGTATACGAAGGGTTCCGTACCACCATACAATATTTCATCATTTCAGCCGAAAGATCTCCACAGCTGGACATAAGCCTTCCCTAAGCGCCATCACTCCGACCGGTTCTGTGCTTCTCGCTTCCAGCGGATTCCTGCGGTCTTCACCAGGTCATCGGTATACCTTGTGGGACGCCGTATAACCCCACGTCTTCCAGTTAGCGGTCGCTACTTCAAAACTTTTCAGCCCCATCAGCCTTCTGTCCTGCGTGCAATGTAGACTGTCCACTGCCACTTATGTAAGTTTACAAGTTACAATATTTAACACTACATTATTATGTTTTAATACTTTAGTAAAAACGTTTTTTGATTGGGGACTCACTATAATTTTTAACTCTTGTTGTTGTAGTGACCATTGTAGTTCACATTCTATGAATATTTCAACTGTCTAACTATCTACCTGTTACGGTTCAAAAGATACAGCCCTGACAAAAATAAAACAGCAAAACAATAGTCTTTTATCTAAACTAGGCTGACAGTCAGCACTTTTTGAAGGTCAACACTAGATAACTCGGTCCACCAGAAATGCCCGCCCTTCACCACTTTCTAGTGCTGTAGCTGGGAAGAAGAAGTGGTGCAACAAACTCCACAGCAGCACAGCTGTCTATTCAGTTAAGTTAGATGGACGGACGGACAGCGGCACCCAGCACCCTTTGACTACGGAACCCTAATAAACACCAAGAAATATTTCTTTAAAAGTATTTTTATGATATTTTGACGTTCGTTTTGTTTCGTGTTATATTATATTGTTGTATAGACATATAAATATGTGTTTCGTATTTTATTTCCTATTTCCATTTCTGTGGGTGTGAAGGGGTCATCCGTTATTTCGTCATGAGGTTCTGTAGCAGATTCCACTTTGAAGATACCAAAACCAACTGGTATTAAGACATCATGCTAAGAGTTAAAAAACGCCAAAAATTTCTACTGGGACACAGGCCTACCATCTGTGAGTGGGGCTGTACTGTAATCTACCACGTAGGCCCGGAGCTGGTTGGTAGATGTCACATGTCTTCGAAGTTTCTAGGTTTCAGTTTCCTCACGATCTTTTCCTTCACCGTTTTGAGAGCAGTGGTCTAAAAAGGGTAAGAAAATTTATCAATTTCGCAAACGCAGTTAAATGCAACTTCAACTATGCAATTTCTTGCATCCCTCATTACATATTCGCCACAGCATCTCAGTAACATTCATGAAACTTCTCAAATATTTCAGTATACCAAGACTTGCGTCAACTATGCGGTAGGAGTTACAAGTTTGCACTTTGAAACAATCTGTGGTCTGCATAGTGACGTAATTACTTACATTGTTCAAGAAAACGTGATGGAAGTGATCACAGTGTTGTATTGATTAGATATTGGTATCGTGTTTCCCTGTAACTGGGTTGTGGAAGTCAGATACGCAGTCGCTTTTAGTAAAATACTGGTATTCAGCTTCACGCGGTTTTTTTTTAGTTTGGGAAATCATCAAATAACTTCTCGCTGCTCTGGGTGGAGCAGGAGGGCGTATCAGACTTTTACTGACTAAAACCCACCCATGTTCCTTCAGTAGCCTGTGTGCCAGGTATCTCTTTCGGACAACCCGCACCCCTGGTAGGCATCGGCCCTTGCGGACCCCACGACTTGATGTTGATATCTGTTTGAGGCGCGCGTGGAACACAACGCGCCGTCGACCCGGGGTCGCATGGTCGCAGCAAGGTTATGCGATATCCATGGTTAATTATCTTTTTTCTTATACAAGGTGTAACAGAATTCACGCATGCCCTAAAAGTAGTTTGTTCATAATTTAATCGATTTCGGTCGTTCTTTTTATAGGTATTTTGTTCAAAATTTATGTTTGTTCCATACCTACCGCCGATTTAGCCAAATAATTCAATCTTATTTGAATGCACCAAGGCTCAATTTTAAGTGCATAAAGTAGTGACACGATTTTTTAATAATAACAGTTAGCTTTATAAAAATAAGTTTTGGTCGCGTAGGTGCTTTTAACTCAATACTCAAATTGCGGTGTTGCGTTATGTAATACTAGAGATTGAACATAGAAGGGACCCCATATTAAAAATCCATGTTATAAAAATTTAAAGTTTTCTCAAAGATTTAATGCTGAGGCTCATACGAGTATATCTGTAAGTCTAGACATGACCGACTTGAATCTGCTCCAACAAAGGATTATGCTGGCTTTGTTACTAATATGCTTACTGTCAGGGTTGTCTACTCCAAACATAGTTAAAAAAATAAAAGTTTTTTTTTTTTTTTTTCTTAAGGATTGGTAGGGACCTAACTAAGGACTAAATCTCAAAGACAGGTTCACTGTAGTTTAAATGGATATAATCCGTGTAATTTAATAATTTAATATATATAATCCGTGTATATATACAATATTAAGTTGGTAAACATATGGAGTGCGCGCGTGCCGTCGTCGGAGATCGGTAGTGAAGTAGATCGACGGCCCGCGCCCTGCACGCCGCTCCTCTCGTCGCCGCCGCTGCCAGGCGCCTTTCGCTGTCTCACGACAGCAGCCGAAGATTGCCGAGTGGTCGGATGCGCCCGAACAAGGACTTCTCGAGTTACATACCGCATATCCTAACCGAAGCAATCTGTCGCATGAATGCACATTCGTCTCGTTCATCCTACTTCCTATCTAATATTATAAATGTGAAAGTTTGTATTTTTGATACTCAATGACGCAAAATTGGTTTTTGACGAAGTTTCCGACACATATAGTTTTATAACTTGGATTAACTCGTAGGATACTTTTTCCTTGAGATTTTACTGACAGAATGTGCAGCAGCGTTCTCCATGCATTTTACCACCATACTACGATCGCCAACCCGCCTGCCTAGTGTGGCGATTATGGCAACCCCCCTCCCCGCCTCAAATTGGGGGAGGCCCATGTCCAGCAGTGAACGTCTCTCGGCTAAAATGATGATACTTTTTATCCCGGGATTATGTTCCCGTGGGATAATTTCCGACCTCAATTCGGGCGAACCCCCTGGCAAAAGCATGTAGTATGTCACGAAATTGTTCGGAAAACAATAATAAAAAAACATTAATATTGGCGGCCATTTGCAAAAATGAGAGCATCTTTCTTTTGGCCCACCTTGTATTATTGCGTATATTAGCGAGACAGCTTGTGGTGGGACCCTCTGTCATTGCGACCTCGCGTTTAGGTTCGCCGAACAACATGAACAACAACGCGACGATCACATTGTCGCTTTCTTTAGAACAGGAGGTCACACAAAGAAATAATTGGCTGTTAGCTTTCATTCTACAAGATTCTTTGTCTTTTATTAACTTCCACAAACATTCAAATTCAAAACATAAAAGGTAATAATTACATAAATATTCCGATGTAACATTCTCTGTTTCATTTTTGACGTTTTCTATTTCTGTAACAGTAATTTGACAACCCTATTCTCTTATAACTTCGTTATAAATGTTAAAAGCCTTTGTTCAACCATTATATTGAAAATAATTACACAATCCTTTGAAATGTTCATTATTCATGAAGTAACTAAGTAATATCAAATTTGAAACTGTTTTGAATCTTGTCATTCGAAAAACTGAAAGTCTCAAATGTAAAACCTCAAATTCTCAAACTAAAACACTCAAACTCTGAAACTCAAAATCACAAACTCAAACTCATTGATCGATTGTTGTGAGGCAGCTAAGAAGTCTGAGATTAGACGGGTAATTGCTTAACACACTAACAATAAGAATACGAACTTTATTTTTATTTATACATCCATTTTTTTTTTGGGTTTTGGCTTCGCACGGTTTGTGCATTTAGCCAACATACATACTTCTTTGACATACTTAATTTTATCATTATTTGATATTATATTCCTACAATTCTAATTTCAACTCTTTATTAGTGGTTGTAATTGCATTTGGTTTATTTGTAGTTGTAATTTCAAAATATGTTTTTTATTAATGTTTTTGTAGATATGGATTATTTTATACTTTGTGAATATGAGGAATGGACCTTCAAGACTGTAGATTTGTAGAGTATTTTCTATTTAATTAAGTACCTGGTATTTGTATATAGTTTAGATCATATGGAAGCAACACCTAGTTATATCTAGATGCTGTAACTAGCTATATCTGCTATACGCGACATCTCAGCGGGCCCTATCAGAATACCAGCGCTTGTGACACTAATTTTTTTTTTTATGTCGCGGCGTCATGCTGGGATAGGAGCTTTTTGGTCTCGTACAGGACTCTCTGTTTTTATTTTAATTTCACTTTTTTTTATTAAGTACCTATTTTGTATTTTTTGATTTGTGATATTTGTGCGAGTCACAATAAATACTTTTTCTGTCTTTCTTTCTTTATACATGGGTATTGGAAAAACACCGACAACCTCTTAAGAGGTCATTACACTCTAAAAAAATCAGCTGTTTCCTACATTTTGATGAGTTATACGAACATAAATGTAAGGAAAAGCTGATTTTTTACGCAATTTCAGGTTTGGTCCTAGTAAAAGTCGTTCATAATGATGAGTACAATGACTTCTTAAGAGGTTGTTGGTATTTTTCCAATAACCCTGTAATGGTTAAACTAAGTCCTAGTTCAACCATATAGCAATTTCACATGTATTTGATATGTAGGAGTTTGTGACAAACAAACAAACAAGACACAGGAAGCAAAGCTCTCGAAGTCTTGAATTTGACTTCGAATCCGATTCCAAATAACCAGTGTGTTGGGATAGCTAGTCAGTCAATCGCAATAGACTCACCTCCAGTCATTTGGGACTTGATATGTTCTCCAAGAATTTGCAATCAAAGTCTTCGGGGAACACGATGTGGTTGGCGTTTTGTTTGTAAGTCTGAACTGGTATCTTGTCTTAGGCCACTGCAAACAACTGTGTAGTTCCCTTACCATCATCAGACCAGTTACAAGATATGTTTGGATGTTGGCTCTCAGGTTGGCTTTGTTTATCCGTGATTTGGAGAGAACGTTAAGCATCAGAAGCTCGAAAGTCTTGCCAAGGAATATCGTATTACCCAGTAACTGTGTTGTTGAGGACAGATAGGCAGTCGCTCCATATAACATACTGGTATTCAGCTAGAGCCGGCTAGATTCAAAGCTGACCTCAATATCGTTCCGAAAAGGCTGGGCAGATGATGATAATGTTGGCTATGTTTCTGTCAGATGATCCCTCCTTTACTATGCAGTTGGAGCAAACTTTACACCCTGTTCCACACTTTGAAACAATCTGTGGTCTGGTTCGTGACGTAATTACTTACATTGTTCAAGAAAACGTGATGGAAGTGATCACAGTTTTATGTTTATTAGATATTAGTATCGTGTTTCCCTGTAACTTGGTTGCGGAAGTCAGAAAGCAGTCGCTTATAGTAAAATACAGGTTTTGATCAGCATTCGGTTTTTTTTTTGATAGTGGGAAATCATCAAAAAACTTCTCCCGCTCTGGGTGGAGCAGGGGGCGTGTCAGACTTTTAGGGGTATGAGGAACAGGGTGTAAAGTCCGCTCATACCTATGGTGGTAACGGAGGATCCTCCGACCAGACGGGTATTGTGTCTGGTCCGGGCAACTGCCCGACAGTTGATGTCGGGATTTTTGTATATGTTCGAGTGTCGTGGAAAACTCTGATTGCGCGATGTAGAATTGCTCAGTTAGTTCGCCTGTGGCATTGTAGATGGCGCCACTTTTCTTTTTGTGTTTTTCGGTATTTGTTGCGAAACATTTTTATTTGTAGTGCCGCTACAGACTTTTACTTACTAAAACCCACCCGTGTTCCCTCAGTTGCCTGTGAGCCAGGGGCCACGGTATATCTTTCGAACAACGCGTACCCCTGGCCGGCTTTGGCCGTTGCGTGCCCCACCAGTTGGTGCTGATATCTCTTCGAGGCGCGCGTGGAACACAACGCGCCGTCGACCCGGGCTTGGTCCTTACCGGACAGCGACCTACCCATTACTCGCCGTCGACAGGCCCGCGCCTACGCGGCCCTCCTCATACCTTTACACTTACATCTTTTTCATTCTTCCTCATCACATGCAGTTATCAATCAAAGGAACAATTTAAATACGTAATGCATGATGAGATCAACAATGATATCATCATTCTCCGTACCTTATCCCAATTTATTTGTGGTCGGCTAACATGACGTTTTCTTCCACACTTTTCTATTAGTCGTCATCTCCGTAGTCACACCCTTTCTAACCATATCATCATTCACACAGTCCATCCATCGTTTCTTCGGTCTCCCCCTACTCTTATAGCCAACGACATTCATACTCAAAACTTTCCTCACGACATTTTCCTCTTTCCTCCGTATCACATGCCCATACCAGATCAACAATGATAATTCAGACAAAACGAAAACCTAATCTAGTTCACAATATTCCTATTCTAATCCCTTCATTAAAACCTAACACCACCCCACAATAAACTAAACCAAAATGGCGGGCGATACACACAGAACATTCACACATATCTAAATGTTGCCACCCAGAAATTGTGACCCGAATTCATCCCAGCGAATGGGTAAATATGGCACTATTAACAAAGTCTCTTCATTTCGATGCAGGCAGTTGAGTATAATATACAAGAACTGCAGAAGGTCAATTTGCCACACAGAAAACTGATAGCAAAGTGACATAATTTGGCATACGTATATCATCATCTGCCTAGCTTTTTTCCGACTCTGGTGGGGTTGACTTCCCATATAACCGACCCCAGATGAGTACCAGTATTTTATATGCAGCATCTTCCAATATGACCTCCACAATCCTCGAGTTACTGGGTAATACCATAACCTTTGCTAAGACTGTTTGTCAGACTTCGCGCTTTTGACGACCCAAAACGACGGTCAAAGGTCCACAAACGACAGCTGGGACCTATGGCTTAACGTGCTTTCCGGGGCACGTAGGGGTTTAGGTTTCAAAATCGTCGTTTTATCTAACTTTAGGGCATTCTAACATGATGTTTGACGATTAGCGGTATCCCCTCAAGAACAATTGAGACACAAAAGTTGTAAGAAACCAGAAAAAAATGGAGTTTCTTGCTGAATCGTTTTCTCTGAACCCACTATTATGACTGTTCCACGAAATTCATGACATTTCTTTGTAAAGTAAGTTAAAGATAAACAAAATGACGTACGATTGAAGACTATGCTTGTCCAGCAGAAGACTGCTTCAAGCTGATGTGGAATACAATCATGGCCTCGTAGAATATTTAGTAAGACAGGAGCCAAAAACACCTTTAATTTCGAGAATTATACGAAGTTGTACTTCTACACTTAGCTGTTCAGTGGCAGTTGTGTTAACTTTTGCACTTTATGCTCTCCCAGCGGGTTAGTTATTAAGGTCGGAATACATTATTGGTGATTTCATTAGAAACTGAATTTTAATTCGGTTACTGTTTGAACTGTCCCTATAGTTTTTGTGCGGTTAAAAGTTTGTGAATGTGTTACAGATTTTTGGGGTTATTTGAAATTTAAATGGATGTGTTCCAAGGAGTGACTTTCCTTTGTTTTTCTGTGTCCTTTAAACTTTTTGGAAATAATGAGCCTCCCCAGTGTGTCACTATTAGCCCTGGGTCTAGCAGCCCGGTGTATGAATTTGTGCCCGGTTGATGGCAATAGGGCCGCCCTAATTATACTTATACTTATCTGACGAAATATGGGTCTACTATAGATACACCTCTGTTCATGGCGTGATGTTATATTATATGTAGCCCTCTGGGCCCAATTCTATATGGTTATAATGATTCCCCGCGGAATCTTACTACGTTCAAACTACGTCAATATCGTGATTTTTAGAAACCAATGTTACGGTAAGGAATCGAAATGTCATATTCTGTATGTTCCAAGATAATTTATCGATATTATTAATACGATATTAGCAGATTTCGTGTGTGATTGACGTGGTTACGAGTAAGGAATCGTTAATTGGTCATAGTGAATTCAGCCCTGGTTTGAATTCGAGCCTGGATTAAGGAAAATATGTAAATGATATAGATCTCTGCCTACCTATTCGGGAAATGTAGTGTAGACGTAATGTTTGGTTAACAAAATCGATTACTTTACACCGGTGTTTTCCCTTCCCTGTGGCGTAAAGCCCTTGTTCGCCCCTTGCCTAAAATACCCAATCCCTCTCTTCCAAGTCACTTTCGCCCAATTTCCATCCTTCCTTTCCTATCTAAAGTGCTCGGCCAGCGTGTATAAACAATTCTCCCACTTTATTCACCACAACTCCCTCATTAGCCCATTTCAATCCGGTTTCAGGCCCGGGCACAGTACCATTTCTGCTCTCCTTAAAGTGACTGACGATGTAAGGCGTGGGATGGAAGACACTAAAGTCACAGTCTTAGTGTTAATTGACTTCTCCAATGCTTTTAATACCGTCAGTCACGAACTCCTTTTATCCATTCTTTCCTATCTTATGGTCTCTCCGGAGGTACTGGAATGGTTTGCCTCTTATCTTCAGGAGCGTCAGCAGTCTGTTCGGGCTGGAGACTCTTCATCGAGTTTCTGTGATCTTGCAGCTGGCGTCCCTCAAGGCGGTATATTATCTCCTCTTTTGTTCTCATTTTTATTAATCTCATTATCACCGAGCTTCGGACTGCGTATCATCTTTATGCGGACGATTTGCAGCTTTACTGTCAGGCAAATGTTGACAACATAGCGGATGCGATTGAGGTGCTAAACCGGGATTTAAGTGTGTTTAAGAACTGGTCTGATCGGTTTGGGTTGGTGGTTAACCCTGCCAAGTGTCAGGCTATCATTCTAGGGAGCCCCTACAGTATGAGGAAGTTGAATAGCTTAACTGTGCCACCTGTAATTTTCGACAACTCAGTCATCCCGTTTAGCTCCGATGTTAAAGATCTTGGCCTACATGTTGACACTTGTCTTGACTGGCGGAAGCAGGTCACGACTGTCAGTCAAAAAGTCACCGGAACGTTGCGGTCGCTCTATCGGTTGAAAAACCTTCTTCCATCACACATAAAGGCAATGCTTGTACAATCCCTAATATTTCCCATAATTAACTATGGCGATGTGTGTTACTATGACCTGAATGCAGATCTACTTAATAAACTTGACCGCCTTCTAAATAACTGCATTCGATTCGTTTTCAATCTTCGTAAGTATGATCATGTCTCCGCGCACCGGTTGCTTTTAAAATGGCTACCCATCCGTCAGCGCAGAGAGTTGAGGGCTCTGTCAATGTTGTTTTCCATACTCGACAAACCCACTTCTCCTTCTTATCTGACATCCCAGGTTCAATACTTGTGCGCTGCGCATAGTAAAAACCTTCGTTCCACCAATAATCGTCTTTTACGATGTCCTTCTCACCGCTCTGGTTTCATCCAATCTTCTTTCTTTGTCTAGGCGGTGTTTTTTTGGAATGCGCTCCCTCTGAATATCAGGATGGCAACCAGTCGGTTTTCGTTTATGAAGTAAAGGCACGTGAGCATATTCGTAAGAAGTTGGCTGAATCATCCCAGCGTTGAATAGCTGGATTCGTTTTCTCCTCTACCTATCGTTATTTCTCAAAACAAAGTTGTTTTTTTTTTATATTTATGTATGTATGTATGTATCTATGTATTAGTATGTATTATCTCTCGAGTAACCTATCCCTTATGTTGCACCTGCCATGTTTTCTCTCTGCATCACCCTAAGGTTGACTGGTAGAAAATGCCTCAGGCATTAAGTCCGCCTTTGTACAGTATTTTTTTACTTGTGCATTAAGTTTTAATAAATAAATTACTTTTGTGAGTTTCGTTTATCTTATTTATATTAAATGTAAACCTGAAACTAGGTAAAAAATACAGATTTTAAAATAATTGTATTTAAATAAATACACCGTTCGGTTTTCGTAACGTTCCATGTTAATTATATTTCTTCGCTTCATTCTTCAGATATATTATAACCAGGTAGTCCTTTTAATCTACAAGATAACATGCACACTTTAAGAGATTTATGAAAATCGATATAAGTATCGACTTTTTACAATTAAGTCGTTTCTATACTGACCATAACCACACCACTAGTCAAGCTGTCATTCTTTTTTCGTGCACGATAGCAAGCACACGCGCGCTCACTAGTTATTAAAAATGCCGAAAAAACGGGAATATTCTCAAGAAATTAAAGACTATCGACGTAAAATCAAGAAGTTGGAAGATGAAAGAAGACGTAAACGTCGTAGAATTATGATTGAATCTTCATCGGATTCCGGTATGTATCGTACTTACAACTACCCTCAATTATAAATTATTATATATTGCCATCTAATCTTCGAGGATTATAGGCGCATGGTTTTATTGCGATACCTATTATGTGTAGGATGCTTATGTGCTATTCATCTAGTAGGATTTTTTGCCCGGCGGTTAACCGTGAGTTAACACGAAGGCTATGATTTTTCAAACACATTATAGTGTTTCGCCTGGCGGTCAACCGAGCGTTAACACGATGGCTATACTACGAGTTTATATATATACAGTTAATACAACCTAAATGATGATCCACAATTATGAAACTAATTCTGGCGGTTAACCGTGAGTTAACACAAAGAACAAATATGTGGAATTCAAAGTTACGTCTTATACCTTTCAGACGATAACGAATCTTTATGTTCCGCCCCCGACGCCAACGTAGAAGAAAATCAGACGGCGATTGACGATGCACCTAATTATATTCCTGACGACGCTCCCAGGCCGACCACGGAGGCATCAACTCCTAGCCTGGAAGATAGTCCCTGCCCAGCGCTCGATCCCGAGCTCTTGATGGCACTTGGAGAGGAAACAGACAATACTCCAAAGTTTGGTGATAAAATTCATCATAGCTTAGCTCAGCGATGGGAACCTATCCTCAAGAAGGGATTATCAAAGGAAGCAAAAGATAAGCTATTCAAAGATTATCTTGTGCCTGATAATTGCACTCTGCTCCAAGCACCCAAACTGAATAACGAAGTTTCAGCGGCGATTTCGGAAGCGTCTCGTCATAGAGATAAGAGGAAGGAAACTGAGCAGCAGCAATTGGGTGTTGGAGTCTCAGCCATCAATAAAGCTCTGACCGTCATGCTTACGAGCGACAATAAAATTGAAGCAATAAGGATTATGAGCGACGGATGCCGTATCCTGAGTGATCTCCATTACCAGGAAACACAATCGCGAATTAGTGTCATAAATTATGCACTAGCTAAACCCTTTCTCAACGTCGTTCAGGATTGCGAAAGGGACGAAACTCTATATGGCAACAAATTAGGGGAAAAAATAAAAGCCTCCAAAACTATCGAGAAGCAAGGCATGTCGATCAAAAAAGGTCCAAAAGGTCAAAAAGGTACCTCCGTAATGGAACCAACGACATCCAATTCACGTCCCCAGTATCAATACCGACAACCAGGTGCGTACCAGGGAAACTGGACAGGCCCCTCACGGTTTCTACAGAACAGGGGGGGGCGGAGAGGCCCGAACAGGGCGAACAACACCACGAGCCGTCGGCCTCCACCACAGCAGACGTCGAACTCGGTCGCCGTGAACAAGTCGAGGGCACCTGCGACGCGCCAATAGCTCAGGTACAACACGCTGGTAGAATTTCTCATTTTTATGATTGCTGGCTCAACATAACATCTAATTCTGTAATTTTAAATTGGATACGTAATGGTTTTCCTATACCGTTTGATTCTAAAGTGACACAAACCCATGTACCTTACGTTTCAATATCAGCGAGGGAAAAAGTTGACATGTTTTTAGCTATACAAAAATTGTTAAAATTAGGTGCGGTAAGCCCTTGCACACCTACTAAGGACCAGTTTATTTCAAAAACATTTTTAGCCTTAAAGTCTAATGGTGATAAAAGATTTATTTTAAATTTAAAAAACTTAAATCAATACGTTTCAAAATTACACTTCAAAATGGAAGACTACCGAACGGCATCTAAATTATTACCTATTCATGGCTTTATGGCTACTATAGATTTAAAAGAAGCATATTTCCTCATACCAATTCGTAAACCAGATCGCAAATTTTTGAGATTCCAATTCCAAAATGAGAACTCTAACATCGATACCTACGAGTTCAATTGTATGCCATATGGCCTTTCGGTAGCACCAAGAGCCTTTACTAAAATCATGAAGGAAGTGGTATCCCATTTACGCTATCAAGGCTTTAAAAATGTTGTTTTTCTCGATGATATCCTTTGTATCGGTGATGATTATCAAGAATGCCTCAAAAATGTTAAAGCAACTTTAAATCTTTTAGAATGTCTCGGGTTCGTAGTAAACTATGATAAGAGTTCTCTTGTTCCTAAACAAACCTGTAAATTTCTGGGATTTATGTTCGATTCAGTAAATCAATCAATTTCTTTGCCATCCGACAAAAAACAAAAAATTTTAAACCTTGTTGAGAAATTCTCAGAATCGTCTCAGTTCTCAGTTAGAGAATTTGCTCAGCTAATAGGAGTTTTGATAGCCGCGTGTCCTGCGGTTAAATATGGTTGGTTATATACAAAAAATTTAGAGAGACAAAAATTTCTAGCCTTACAAAAATGTCCTAGCTTTGATAGACAGTTTAAACCTCACCCTATAATTCTAGACGATTTAAATTGGTGGCAAAGGAATGTGGTACATTCTAAAAACACTATCAAAACACTTAACTTCGAATTAGAGGTTTATTCGGATGCTTCACGTACCGGTTGGGGAGCCGTGTGTAATAACGAACGAGCTCATGGAGCTTGGAAAAATTGTGAACTTGAACAACACATCAACTACCTAGAGTTGTTAGCGGTTTTCTTAGCCTTGAAGTATTTCGCAGCAAACAAATCCGATTGTTCGGTTTTACTGCGTGTTGATAACACAACAGCCATCAGCTACGTGAATCGAATGGGTGGGATCCAATTCCCCCATTTGAATAATCTTTCTAGACAAATTTGGCAATGGTGTGAAGAGAGAAACATCTGGTTATTTGCCTCGTACATTAATACCAAGGCAAATTACGAAGCAGACGAAGAATCTCGAAGGCTAAATGTCGATACTGAATGTGAATTATCCGATTTAGCCTTCGAACGAATATCAAAAAGTTTCGGTGAACCCGAAATCGACCTATTTGCCTCTCGGGCCAATACCAAATGTCAGGATTATATGTCATGGAGAAAGGATCCTGACGCTCTTTCCATAGATGCCTTTACAGCAAACTGGAACAATAAGTTCTTTTATGCTTTTCCCCCTTTTCCACTTATTCTTAAGAGTCTTCACAAAATCATACAGGATGGTGCCACTGGTATTCTAGTATTTCCATTTTGGCCATCCCAAGCCTGGTATCCACAATTAATGAAAACAAGAGTTTCTGACATAATTTGGATATACCCTGACGAACATCATATCGTATCATGTTACAGAAATCCCCTTATCCTGGGTGCCACAGTACTCTCAGGCAGGCGTTCACGCTGCGCAGCGTCCCCGAATCAGCCCTGGACCTGATGCTGGCTTCTTTATCAAAAAACACGATGCAGCAATATAACGTGTCGTTCAAATTGTGGTGGCAATATTGTGTAAATAATAATTATCACTTTTTTGATTGCTCTGTTCCGATAATATTACGCTTTTTAAGCGAGCAGTTTAATAAAGGAAGTTCGTACGGAACTCTCAATAGTCACAGATCCGCATTATCCCTTTTATTAGGTGGTAATATTGGATCTGATGACCGAATTAAACGGCTGCTCAAAGGAGCGTTTAAATTAAAACCTAGTTTCCCCAAGTACCGCAGTACATGGGACCCACAGATCGTATTAAATTATGTTTCTAATTTGTACCCCAATAGAACCCTTAGTAGGGAAAAAATAACCAAAAAAGTGGTAATATTATTAGCGTTAAGTACTGCCCAACGCGTTCAAACACTATCGTTGATAAAGCTTGAAAATATAACAATAGGAGCTAATGGTATAAATATAGCTATCAAAGATATTATAAAAACATCCGCGGCAGGGCGTGATCAACCGACCTTATTTCTGCCGTACTTTAGACAAAACCTTAGCATCTGCCCCGCGACTACTCTCGAGGTTTATCTCCACGTCACAGACGAAGACCGACCTGCTACCGTACCCAATCTCTTAATCACTGTGAAGCGCCCCTACAAGGGCGCGACAGCACAGTCAATAAGCAGATGGATAAAGCAGATATTGGCCGAGAGCGGCGTGGACGTGGCGGCGTTCAGCGCGCACAGCACGCGCCACGCCGCCACGTCTGCGGCTGCTGCGGCCGGGGTCTCCGTCGACGTTATAAGGAAAGCCGCGGGGTGGACTAATGCGTCTAAGGTTTTTGCCCAATATTATCATCGTCCAATTATAGATGATAATAACTTTGCTCAAGCGATCTTCCATGATCAAGTTAACTAATATATTTATTATTATGATAGGTAACTAAAAAAAGTGTGTACTTATTAGAAATAAATACATGTTTAGTAATATTCTTATCCTTAACTTTTATATTAATATTGATTAAAACCATCGTATTCTTACAAAATATTTGTTTTTAATTATCAAACGCAAAACTTTTCTCTAAACCTCTACCTGGTTATAATATATCTGAAGAATGAAGCGAAGAAATATAATATATGATCAAACGAACTTCACAAGCGAAGTTCGATCAATATTATATGAGTCGCTTCATTCGAAGATATAGGTTCCCTCCCAACCCAATCCCGGTGATACAGTTTTGCACTTGCCTTAATTATCTCTAAAAGAATGACAGCTTGACTAGTGGTGTGGTTATGGTCAGTATAGAAACGACTTAATTGTAAAAAGTCGATACTTATATCGATTTTCATAAATCTCTTAAAGTGTGCATGTTATCTTGTAGATTAAAAGGACTACCTGGTTATAATATATCTTCGAATGAAGCGACTCATATAATATTGATCGAACTTCGCTTGTGAAGTTCGTTTGATCATATATTATTCCCAGAATTCCGATTTCTGGAACAAAGCTAGAATAACATTCGCAACACGAAGTAAGTAATTATTTCAGGTTAGTGTATTATTTAGGTACTGAAATACTCGTTTCAACAAAAGCTTAAATAGAACAAGTTTTAACACTATTTTTGCACAGTATTTAGAGCACAAGGTTTTCGGACCGTTTTTTAAGAAAAACATTAGTAAATTTTCAAAACTGAAATGTATGGATGATTTTCAATGTAATTTAAGTAAATTACGACGTAAATCAGTGGTAACAAAAGTAGTACTTATAAGCAAAACTTGCTTTCCATTGAAACCGTGTACTTACGCTAAGCCAGCTTGACTACGGATGTGCTGTCGACTGTACTGTATATGATAATTTAAGATACAGTATTTTTTACTTGTGGCAACTGAGTGTACAAACACGCTGTGGATGTTTGCGTGAAGACGAGTACCGTCAGCATACACACACACCTCTGACCTAACCAGCATCTCGGACGGTACCACAAGCTCCTGCGGTTACATACATTCACAGCGTGTTTTCTACACTTGGTAACTACAAGGGCGCGTCGTGAGTCGTGAGATAGAAATACTATATCAGTGACACGGTGGAGAAATAATTTTGTGGAATCAAAAACGTGTTATCATCAGTGCTGTTTTTAACCCCCGACGTAAAAACGACGGGGTGTTATAAGTTTGACGTGTCTGTGTGTGTGTGTGTGTGTGTGTGTGTGTGTGTGTGTGTGTGTGTCTGTCTGAGGCAACGTAGCTCCCGAACGAATGAACCGATTTTGATTTAGTTTCTTTTGTTTGAAAGGTGTATTAGTCGGGAGTGTTCTTAGACATGTTTCATCAAAATCGGTTCAGCCGTTTGAAGATTATCAGCTCTTTTCTGATTGAAAAAGGGATTTTAGCCTCTTCCATGGCTCTGATCAACTCAAAATTTGGGGTTATATTACTTCAATGATATTAGACGAAAAAAATAACTTTGAACTGATGCTGGACCAACACCTGGAATTTCCAGGAAACCCAAGTTATTCACCAACAAACAGCAGAAGTATCGTGTTTGGGCTCATTGAAAAGGTCTCAATGAATAGATTATAGATAAATGGTGATTTAAGGGAGACACTAAGTTTAAAAAGCAAGAAATAAAAATTAAATTAAAAATTTAAAAAACCCCCGACCCAAACAAAAACTCTAAAAAGTAAAAAATAATATTTATAGGCCTTTTAATTTGAACGTGATATTTTGATCAGGGCATTGTCAAGTCGGGGGACGGTCAATGAAAACGCCAAACAGAGGCCTAGCCGTCCCCCGACTTGACAATGCCCTGATCAAAATATTACGTTCAAATTAAAAGGCCTATAAATATTATTTTTTACTTTTTAGAATTTTTGTTTGGATCGGGGGTTTTTTTAATTTTTTTTTTTCTATGTGATAAGCTTTGCTTGCGTTGCAGTGGAAGAAATCTAGGCTGATCATCTATTTAAATAAAAAGAAAAGGCCTGACTGACTGACTCATCAACGCCCAGCCCAAACCCATGGACCTAGAAAGCTGAAATTTTGCACAGAGTTTCCCTTTATAATGTAGACAAGGAATAAGGAAGGATTTTTTGGTTGAAATTCGGGTTGAATTGAATAAGGGCGTTAATTAAAGGATGAATATTCCGCGCGGGCCGAACCGCTGGCAAAAGCTAGTTTAATATAAAATAATAACTAAGGTTTTAAGACTACCTCTTAAAGCATGAGGTACTGGGTTGGATTCCCAGGTCGGGCAAAGTGTTATTGAGTTTTCAATCTGGTTGCATCCCGGAGTCTTGATTTGTGCCCAGTTGATGGTAATAGGGTCGCCCCCTTACATGAGATTCAATCAAAATATTTTATTTCATATAAACCTGCATGGGTACTTATGAAACGTCAGAAGCTAGGTGCACGGTTCCAAATGGTTGTTTCCTATGAAGAAGAGCTGGCAAGAAACTCCACGGTTACTCTTTTAAAAATAATTGGCTTTCAATTTTTTCAAATTACAGTGATAAAATGTATGGACAGTGCAGGCATGTCAATAAGTACCAGGTACTTAGACGAATGAAATACAGAATAGAAAATATACAGAATAGAAAATCGTCTACAAATCTTCAAATCTATTATATATTAAAACACAACCTCTTCTTAACCCTTGGGGGAATTCAGGCGTAATAGTTTATTATTTTTTGTGTACTTAGATTTTTTTTTCATATAAGAGACCCATTTTTTTTTTTTATTTACTAAATGATACTCATTTTTCGCACAAGTTTTAAATATTACAATACTTATCACGTATTTTCTTTTTCAGGTAAGTGTACCAGCACAATATCAACTGAAGCCGTGAAGGTTTATTTGAAAACATAATATATTATAGCTATTTATTACCTTTCTACCCTTTGGAATAATAGGTTTCTATTTAAATAGGTCGTAATAAATGTTCGTGGAAAGTAGAAAGATTTATTTTGTAACATTGATAAGTATTTACGATTTTATATTAGTTCACTTTAAAAAGAGTGGGATTTCATATTTATTTATTTTTTTAGTGCTAAAGAACTTTGTCCTACATTAAGACATTCTCCTGTGTTAAAAAAAAACCCTCTATGTTTGTACGGCATTCAGTATGAATGGTTAATAATAAAAACATGTAGTGTTATTTTTATTTGAGTCACAAAATTCTCATTCATCAAAAAATAAATAAACAAGAGTCATATTTTCAAACTAGGCTGAGGGTCAGCACTTTTTGAACGTCAAAATTACATAGGGCTGTCCCTAAATCCGTTCTAGTGCTAGCTGGTTAGAAGAAGTGGCGCAACTATGTTCTAAGCAGCACAGCATATTTTTGTTGCGTACGGAAATTAAACCCTTTATCGCGAAAAGCTTACCGCACAGCCACTGGGTCAACAAAGCCATTTGTATTTAAAAAGATTTTCTTTGTTATCTATGCCCCTAAAATGGGACTTCAAAGGATCTAATTTGACTCAATCTTGACCGCTAATAATATTGGGTCACGGATCAGCTCCCTATTGGAAACCTCAAATTCGTTATTGTCGTACTATTCGCTTTGACACAGTCGGTTTTAATATATTTCGACTCTTTTATTTATTCGTCGTCTCGGTTATCGACTTTTTGTAATTTTATTGATGCTGGATCGAAATTGGATGGTAACATTTCAAATAGAAGGATGGTATTTTTAAAATTAAATCATTTATTTGATTTGCAAACATGGATGTTCAGTACAAAGATGTTTTATTCTTCCTCTGCCTCTCTATTCATCATGTGCTGTAGATAACTAAATAAAAGTCTCGTCCTCTTCTGCTTAGCCTTTTCCCAACTATGTTGGGGTCAGCTTCCAGTCAAACCTGATGCAGCTGAATACCAGTATTTTACATGGAGCGACTGTCTATCTGACCTCCACAACCCAGTTACTGGGTAATACGATACCCCTTGGTAAGACTGGTTGTCAGACTTTCGGGCTTCTGACGACCCGTAACAACTGTCAAAGATCCACAAATGACAGCCGGGACCAACGGCTTAACATGCTTTCCGAGGCACGGAGGGGTCTTGGTATGTAAAGATGGTCACCCATCCACGGACCAACCGCGGCAAACGTAGCTTAACCTGATCGATCGACCCGCGCAGCTATTGTTACTTAGCCACAAACACCTCTACATCGCTACTAATAACCAACCTCCTCCTTTGTAAACTGCTATAATTTAGACACTAGTTGAAACCATAAATTCCCATAAAAAATTCGGCTTAAATTTCAACTGCTGGCTCAGCTTTAGTTAAAAGTGGTCAAACGACCTATTTAACGGTAACTGCAACAAAAATAGTTTTTAAACCTGAAAATATGTGAGGATACTTAGGCATCTAGCCAAGTGTACAACTAATCAGCACTTGGCTCCGTTTTCACTGTTTAAATCACGGCTAAGTAACAGTAATAAAGTGAAAATACATTGTTCGGGAACTATGTTACCCTATTTTTCGACAAAACAGAAACTTTTTCTTGGCACGTGCGTCTGTTTTAGACCTCAGATTCTGCGGTCGTAACTTGTTGTAAGGAAAATATTAACTTGACGTAATACCCTAAAAACTCTGCGCTTTAGATGATACACACTTTTTTAAGTAATTGACAACACAATGTGTGGTGTTACACGAATGGATAGAATAAAAAATGAGTACATAAGAAGAAGCCTGAAAGTGGCACCGATAAATGAAAAGTTGTGTGGAAATCGGTTGTCATGGTATGGGCATGTGATACGGAGGAATGAGGAAAATGTCGTGAGGAAAGTTTTGAGTATGAATGTCGATGGCTATAAGAGTAGGGGGAGACCAAAGAAACGATGGATGGACTGTGTGAATGATGATATGGTTAGAAAGGGTGTGACTACGGAGATGACGACTAATAGAGAAGTGTGGAAGAAAAAGACATGTTGCGCCGACCCCAAATAAATTGGGATAAGGGCAGGAGAATGAATGAATGACAACACCATGACCGCTTTCCTCTACATATTTTCAGTTGAATAAATACATCATTAAACGAAAAATCTGTAAATGAAACCGTTCCAGAATATTTTAAACAAGCACGGGTTCCGCACAAAAAAATATTTCATGTCACTCTTAATAAAATTTAACATGTAATTTAAGGCTACATAATAATATTTCACTTTTACCTACAGTGAATAATGACACATTTTCAACAACACTGGTAAAAAAAATGAAACTCACACTAAAGCCTCTAAATCAGTAGACGAGGCAAAAGGTGTAAGTACTAGGATCGTAGCAGGTGGCGGTCTATAGTTTCTGCGCATGTCCATGAGAAGAAAGCGTAACTGTGCTATTCTGTAAAACACACTTCGAGGCTCAATCAAGTGACTACATAGAAAAGGAACTTCTTTGGTATGATAAATCATCGCGAATCGAAATATAACAACTCCTTTTTTTCACGTTCCCTAGCAATTATTTTTTTGCTATAGTAAAATCCAAGGCCATTTGTTCAAAATTCAGAGAGTCCTCCAAAACGCCCGCCATTCACCACTTCCTAGTGCTTTAGCTGGGAAGAAGTGGCGCAACAAACTCTCCAGCAGCACAGCTGTCTGTTCAGTGAGAAGAACTTGATTCTATACCGTAGTATGCAGACTAATAAACATTACGAAACACGTTGTGTGTTTCGTAATATCCGTGGTCCGTGGATGGGTTTACCTACCAAGACCTCTCCATGCCAAGTAAAAAGTCCATGGAAAGCAAAGTTGTTGGCCCCGGCTGTCATTCGTGGATCTTTGACAGTTACTGCAGGCTAAAGCCGCGTCCCCACTAGGGCCGCGCGGCTCCGTGAGGCCGAGCCGCTCGGCCGAGCCTCGTGAGTGTGGACGCGAGCGAGGCTTGAGCCGCGCGGCCTAACAGAGCCGCGCGGCTGGCCTCGCGCAACCCGACGGATGTCGGTCTACTTCAAAGAAAGCCGCGCGGCTCTGGGTAGTGGGGACAGGCCGCGCGGCCTGTCTGTGCGCTATTTTGGCAATAATGGGTCCAACTGCATTAAGTAAAATCTAAAATTCAGAAGTTGACATGCGAAAAAGTTTCGAAATCTTCCGTTGCATCTATGTATATTCAAGACTTAGTTGATCTACATCATCTATGATTAAATCTTGTGTTAAATTACTAGCAGTGTAAGTTTTTCTGCTGGTTAAACTAGGTCGCACCCAAAAACGTCGTCGCCGCCGTTTATTTCTTATTGGCGCAGCGGTGCTTATTACTATGAATGCTACTGAAGCTAAAAATATGTCCTCTTATTCATATGTTGTATACATCTCAAAAGAAACTGCCGGTAATATCTCGATATAGGCTGTGGCATCTGCGCAAGGTGGGCCGCGCGGGTCTTTAATGTGGACGCGTGGCTAAAAAACACAAAAGCCTCGCGAGGTCGAGCCGCGGCTCGTAGTGGGGACGCTGGTTTAGCATGACCCTTTCTATTTCTACGAAGAATAGACAGTGCTTTTTCATTACAAAGTGACATTTCGTTCCTCCATTTTTAGCATCGCACCGTAGATATCCTTCTACAATCTGTAATTTTGTCTTTCGTTCCTAACAATCTGTGTCTAGGTCCCTATAAATGTAGACTATTTCAGAAGAATATTTCTTCCCAAACTGTCAAAATCACACTGACAGCAAACTTTCTACTCGACGGCCATACAGCATATACTATTATCTACAAAATCATGATTCGTTTAGAACGTTTATCTGTGATAATTAATAGAAAAACATAGCCATCTTCTCCTATTGTACATCATTTAGCTAATAGTCATGTCTATTCTTCCGTCGACAAATCGGTGCTCGTGCTAAGCCTGCAGTCGTCACACGTACCAAATTCTGCCAACCAGTCTTACTAAGTTATATAGTATTACCCAGTTACTTTGTTGTTTAGGTCAGATATATAAACATTATGAAACACATAGCATTTTATTTCGAAATTGAAACAAATCAGGAAAGTCTGGAATAAGGCTTCTCTATATTTAGTTAATCTATGTCTTTACAAAACATACGTATATACATACTACCTACTATATAAAGTTAATTACTACGTTTGCGGTTTGGCAATGTCGAACATTCTCCATTTTCTCTCATTTGGATACGACATGGTCTCGTGTGGTTTTATTAAGGCGCAGACAGCCGACTTTTAAGGACTTTCTATTGAAGATCACGTCTAAATGGCTTATGTATTTGAAAAAAATATATATGTGAAACTAGACAATTTTTGTCGTCATTTGATATGTGAATATTTTAAATAATATTTTTATAACATAATGTAATTAATTGGTAAAGTAATGTCTATCGCGGACATAAAAACGATAATCACGCAAAAACTATCGGGTGTCTTTTCATAAAACTTTCACCATCTAAAAGACAATTTAATTACCCAAAATTTAGTATACGGTTTTTCTTTGAATTGTGTTTGATAAATCTACATGGGTTGTTTTTGAAAAACTTGATGCGCGTTGAGGCGGGGTCTCTTGCGAGCGACGGGCGGCAGTGCATCGCTGTAGGTAGCTGTCATCTATCGTCGCCTTAAAAGTAGATTTCAAAAAACTTTGATAAAGAAGTTTATAACGAAAAGGAGTCTATTAGAAATTGTGCCTTTGTATTTACATGAGAATAGACAGTCATATGAGAAACGGGGCTTTTGGCTAAGTTATAACAGTCGCACAGGTCGATCGATCAGGTTAAGCTACCCTTGCCGCGGTTGGTCCGTGGATGGGTGACCATCTGTACATACCAAGACCCCTCCGTGCCTCGGAAAGCACGTTAAGCCGTTGGGCCCGCTGTCATTTGCGGGTCGTCAGTAGCCCGAAAGTCTGACAACCAGTCTTACCAAGGAATATCGGTAAGTTACTAGGTTGTGGAGGTCAGATTGGCAGTCACTCTATGCAAATATTGGTATTCAGCTTAAATAACGAAGCAATGTGTACATATAGGGTGTTGTTTTATCTTTCTAAATATGTAAAATGAATGCCTATTTCCCTTGGTCACGGCATCACACTTGAACGGCTGGACCAATTTTGTTAATTCTTTTTTTTTTGTTGTGTTGGTTATTGTCAGGAGAAGGTTCTTATGTAAGAAAAAAATAAGGAAGATGCGCGTAACTTATAGTATGTATAAAATGCGAATTCAATATTCATAGTTAAGACAGGACAACGTCTGTCGGGGTAGCCATCAGTACCAAATAATAAAAAGAAAAATGTTTGGTTTATGGCTGTAATTTTTTTCATTTTCATGCTCTGTTTGTTCTATTAATTTTACTTGTGCCATAGACATTCTAGAATTATTATCGAAACAAAAACTAAGTCCAGCTATTTCTTAAGGGTATTTGTTTAAATATCTACTTCTAAGAAATAGTCTTTGTGAACTATAATGGACTTGTCTGAATCATAATTATTATAAAATTTTCTTCAATTAATTATCACTTGACTTTGACTAGCTTTTAAATTAATTGTATGGGTATATACAGGTTCAATTATTTTTGTAGTAGCTTCTATGTTTAGTGCCAATTAGGTTTTTTTTTTGTTTGGCATCTCGTAGTTGACCTTGAGAGGCCGTAACTACTTAATCGGACTTTCCTATGGAACTTAAAGCCAGGGGTGTAAAGCTACTTAAGCTAAGCGATTACACGCTGAGGGAACCCCCTGTGGGGTACGGGCCTCTGCTCAGGGCTTCACTGGTAAGGGGACAGCAAGTTGGGACAGGCTGGATCAGATCATTATTATTATTATCAATTGGGGAATTTAACTCTCCAGGCTCAGCTGCAGCGCGGGCTGGCACTTCAATGAGCAAGGGTCGGTCGGGGCCAATTTGGTTCCGTCGGTCCGGCTGCCTTTAGTTCCGTGCCTCGGAACGCACATGGCCACGCGTAACTGGGTTGAGGAGGTAAGACAGGCAGTCGCTTCATATAAAATATTCAGCTGCATTCGATAAGACTGGAAGCCGAATCCAACATAGTCGACTAACGGCTTGGCAGATCGATTCTATATGATGTGCCAATTTGGTACACCTAATAGTTTTAGTTAGTTACCTGGCATGGCAATACATAGTCTCGGCGACATTCAATGTCCAAAAGTTGTCAGAAAATTAGGTAAATTGGAGTTATTGTTGACAGATTAAAACTGAGATTAGATAAAGATACGGGATATACCCCTTTTAATAATTAGTAAACTAAGTTAAAACACCATCCTGTGTTTAATCAAACGCTGGCTGTCGACCCTATTAACAAAGCGCTAACTTTGTCGTGAACAAAAGTTTTAATTTAATTATATTAATGTTCAATTTCATCTCTCGTCTCTGTTTGAGAAGTCCAAGCGACGGACTAACTCCGTCCAATAAGAAATCTTACATTATTTAATTTATAATTACATAATGCCTGCGATTTAATCAGAAGCCTGAAAGTCTGACAATCAGACTTACTAAGGAGTATCGTATTACCCAGTATTTTTTTTTCTCACACCTATAGCTTTTTCAACTGAGAGAGTTAACCTTTATTTTAGCTATATTTACGCAACCCACCCATTCTTTTAATTCAGCTCCCTCGGTTTAGATAGTCACCCACATTCCTATGATGTACTAATTATTTTATTTTATTTTTTAATTATGTTTTTACGGTTCATGTTGTTCAGCTAGTTTATTAAATAAATAAATAAATACATTTAAGATTTGCATTTATTTATTTATTAAACTAGCTGTGCCCGCGGCTACGCCTGCATGGACGGCGGAAATTATTACCAGGACAAAAAGTAGCCTATGCTACTCCTTATATTATCAGCTATCCGCCAGTGACAGTCCCGATATTGGTCCAGCCGTTTCGGAGATTAGGCGGAACAAACTGATTGGCAGACGGTAAAAAAGGAAAAAAAAAATTGTCAACAGTTCCGTATATGCTTTCATAACTGCATTTAGTAAAAAGCTTTCTTTTCTTTCATTCTTTCAGATGTATAGATTTGATTGTGACATTCTCCTCATGCCTTCGCATCACATGTCCATAAAATTACAATCCGTAACTCGGTGTGGACGGTTTGATGTCTATAGAAAAAAAATACCTTTAAAATTAAAATACATATTAGAAACCTCTTACAAACAGGATCAATGTCAAAATTACAACAATAATTACACATCTTAAAACCCAATAAAACGCCATAGAACAATACCAAACGGATTTACAGATAAAACCGTAAACCCATGTCTTGAAACCCCATGATTCGTATCCCATAAAATCAGTAGGCCTTATCGCCCGCCATCTTGTAATAAAACGCTGCCAAGTGCGAGTAGGACTCCCCCAGGAAAGGTTCCGTACCTCCGCAACGTACAATGTTTAACCCTAGACATTAGTATGTATTGTTATAATTACGATCGAGAAAAAACGCCGAAATTTGTTGTTTTAGTGGCCATGGCACAAACTGTAATTTGAAGTGACCTACTTACCAATTACCGCTCAAAAACCCTGCCCTGTGAGTCCTGTGCCAGACGGCTGGTCGGTTAGCGGATAATAGAGTCCCGTTGGCACACCTTGATAAATGATTTTATGTCTGTCAGTAGGTGTGTACAAACGCTTTTACACGTCAATCATATTATAAAACTAGATTTTCATGTTATTAAGAATTTTTGAAAAAAAAATTCGTTCTTAATCCGGCTTCTTGGGTACGGAACCCTAAAAACCAGTAGAAACGCGCCATTTGGCCTCTTACCATGATAGGCCTGTCGACGCTAGTTTATGGGGGAATTATAACATAAAACGGTATGGTTTGGACTTAATGGGGGTTCTCGATCGGTAGTCGAATGATCTTGTGGAATTTGTAAAGTGGTGTTTCAAGGTATTTTTATTTAGCGGGTTTAGTGGTTGAGATTGTTTACAATAAGTTGTTATTTTATATAGAGAATAGCCAATAAATAGGGTGACTGGTAATTACAAACGGCATGACTGTATGATTGACATGATTGTACTCATCATTATGAACAACTTTTACTATGGGACCAAACCCGAAATCGCAAAAAAAAAATCATCTGTTCCCTACATTTTGACGAGTTATGCGAACATAAATGTGGGGTACAGCAATTTTTTTTTTTCGCGATTTCAGGTTTGGTCCCATAGTAAAAGTTGTTTATAATGATGAGTATAATCATGTGTTTAAATGTCGATCACTAATTACCAGTCACCCTATACAGGAAAAGTTTTTATCCAGTGCGCAAATTTTAACCATGAATTTAGCATATCATTCTAGACCCCATACCGCAGAAATTTTTCGCCGGTTATACAAAAAAAAAATCAGCTGTCCCATACATTTTGACCAGAGTTTGGCAGAACGTTGAACATACGAAAATGGTGGATAGGTGGGGTCATCTGCTACTTACTCAGCACTAGTTTATTTGACCCTGGGTCCTGGATAAAAAAAAAATGTTGCTTTCTTCTAGTTTCACCAGTTTCTTAACTTTAAAGTGTAATTTTTATTAAAAAGGGTAAAACAGGCAATTTTTTTATCTTTAATGTTGGCAGATTCTTATAAAATTATTGCTTTATTCAGATGTTAGCTAGAAAAAAAGTTATGAGTACTCAAAGTTAGAGAAAGATGTAAAAAATACTTAAATCTTAATTTCAACTTGCATTTGAAAAAAAAATATCCATGGGACCATGGCCAAATAAATAAGGGCTGAGTAAGTAGCAGATGACCCCAGCTATCCACCATTTTCGTATGTTCAACGTTCTGCCAAACACCCTGTATAATGATTTGTGATAAAAATTATAGTGACAAATGATGTCATTCGGAATGCTGCGTCGCCTTAATGGAATTAGTCTAGAACTCTAGACACATCTGCCGTTTGTCAGATGATGAATGGGCCAAACTTATGACCTAGCAGGTCCCGCTTAATGGCAAATGACATCGCAGCAGGCCCAGACGGAGATGGCAGGACAAGGTGGACTCCTTTAGTAAAGATTGGTATTTGACAGCTCTGGACAGAGAGTAAAGGAAAGAGGAAGGAGAGAGAGTATAGGGAGGCCAGCTTTACTAATGGCCAATAATAATAAAAAAAAACAACCAAGCATTGATTTTAAAAAAAAAAAAACTACAAATATTTATATTTATATGACAAACTAGCTGTGCCCGCAACTTCGTCCGCGTGGAACATTTAACAAAAAAGTTGTTGTTCAGTTCGCAGAGTTTTCGATAACTTATAAAAAAAATATTTTGGTAAATGTACCGTGTGTACATCCATTTGCATTTAGTAAAAAGCGGTTATTTTAATATTACAAGCAGACACTCCAATTTTATTTATCTGTGTCTGTGTGTTTGTTTATCTCGAATATGGAATTTGTTAACAGATCTCAATATGAAAAATAAAACGAACATCGAGTATTGTTCTAGGAATATTCATGAAATATATACTCAACAACAAAAAAAATTACAACAATATCTTGTTTATTTTTGAAACACCCCTTGGATACAGCTCCTTTTCATCATCTGCCTAGCCTGTTCCAAACTATGTTGGGGTCGGGTTCCAGTCTAACCGGATGCAGCTGAATACCAGTATTTTACATGGAGCGACTGCCTATCTGACCTCCACACCTAGTTACTGGGTAATACGATACCCCTTGGTAAGACTGGTTGTCAGACTTTCGGGCTTCTGACGAACCGAAACCACTGTCAAAGATCCTCAGATGACAGCCCGGACCAAAGCACCGAGGGGTCTTGGTATGTAAAGATGGTCACCCATCCACGGACTAACCGCGTCAAGCGTAGCTTAACCTGATCGATCGACCCGTTTTGCTGTTTATAACTAAGCCACAAGCCCCCGTGGATACAGTTCCTTTTGTACCTATAAATAAATGTAAAGTTCTGCACAAAATAAAATCAACAAACATCAGGAAAATCCCTAACAATGTCGTAATCCAAGCTTAACACGAACAAAACCCTTAGAAATCGATACCAATAGTTATTCGATAACAGGACCATTAAACGAGACGGGAATATACTACCACGCCCTAACCAACCCTTATTTATTCAAATTACTACCTGTAATCGAGTCCAATTTAAAGGAATTCGAATCGATTTTGAAATATTACCGAGATACGATCGAGTCGATTTTATTGTGTCATTTTGTTGTGTTAATAATATAGTTGTTCGGGTTTAGAGGTGTGATTTATTAGTGTTTATTTTTATTGGTTTAAGCCCCTGTGAGACGAGTTTATTTGTTATGGTAGATTATTGAGTTTGCTGATTTTAAAATTCATTTATAATCGGATCACCATTTAAAAAATAAACTGTCATGGAAACACTCTGTCGTGGAATTATTTGTACGGTAGGTACATAATACGGTCCGGAAGTACCTACGATTTATTTGTTGTAATTATTTATCCATCTTTTCTAATTAATACCTAGTTCAAGATATTAAGACAAAACAAAGAACTTCAATCGAGTCGTCAATAGAAAATAAAATATTATCGATTAGTAAATATTGAATATGGCGATTCCGGCGAGTAAATTCGTACGAATCGACTAATCTAATAAGCCTGCTTGACGCAAGTCGCATCACCCGAAGCCGTGAATGGAGCCTCAGTGTCACACACCTTTATCTACATGCTCAAGTAACTAATACCGTGTACAATCACCTTTATTGAGTGAATAAAGTTGTACCATTTTAAAGATGTGATATATCGATATTCATTTTTACTATAGATAGGGCATCACTAAGAGTGTGAACCATTTATTATCGGCCTTGACTTACGAGTTGTATGTAGGTCGTGAATTCGAATCCAGGCAGGCACTTTGTATATTTAACTTCATCACCACTGGGCCCCAATTTTGTGTCGTTATAATGATTCCCCGCGAATTTTCACTACCTACGTTCAAACTACGTCAATATCGTTTTTTTAACCCCCGACGCAAAAACGACGGGGTGTTATTAGAAATCAATGTAACATTAAGGAATTGAAATGTCATTTTCTGTTTGATCCAAGACAATTTGTCGATATTATTAATACGATATAAGCAGAATTCGTGTGTGATTGACGTCGTTAAGTGGTCATAGTGAATTTAGAACCAAATTTCCAAGACATGTGACATCGGCCAACCCGCACTAGGCCCGCGTGGCGGTTAATGGGTACACTCTCTCTCACAGAGAGGAGGCCTGTGTCCCAGCAGTGGGAACGTTATAGGCTGATTATGTAGGTAATCAGTGTACATAAAAAAACACACAGAAGAACTATGAAGAACCATCAAAAATATTAGGTCTTTACCTATGAAATTGCCGTTCTGCAGTACTGGCCATTTCAAATCAAAATAATTTTTGTTTGGCTAAGAATTCTAATTTCAAATTAATTTTATTTTAAAAACATGGATTTTTTTTTTCTAAAAGTAGTCATTTCTTTATTGATTAGTGTTACATTTTCATCGCATTTCAATCTTTTTCGTCATCATGGATACGTTAAAAATTCGAGTAATTATGGAATATGAGTACCGTCGTGGCAGCAACGCGGCACAAGCGGCACGCAACATCAACGACGTTTACGGAGCTAACACTACAAACCAACGCACCACCTGTTATTGGTTTGCTCGCTTCCGTTCTGGAAATTTCGACCTGAAAAATGAACCTCGCGGTCGTCCGAAGACTTTGGTCGACAATGACGAATTAAAGGCGATTGTGGAAGCTGATGATACACAATCTACGGCTGAATTAGCAGCAGCTTTCGACGTTAGCGTCAAAACAATATTGGTCCATTTGCGTCAAATTGGCAAGGTAAAAAAGCTTGACAAATGGGTGCCCCACGAACTCAATGATCGCCAGCGCGAAGTACGCGTTGAGACGTGCCTTGCACTGCTCAACAGACACACAAATGAAGGAATTTTGAACCGCATTGTTACCTGCGATGAAAAATGGATTCTGTTTGATAACCGTAAGCGCTCAGCAAGATGGTTGGATCCTGGTTCAGCACCTAAACAATGCCCTAAACGAAAACTTACCCCTAGTAAAGTGATGGTCACTGTTTGGTGGTCTAGCGCCGGTGTGATTCATCACAGCTTCTTACCAAACGGGGTGAGCATTACTGCAGATGTGTACTGTGAAGAACTGAACACAATGATGGAGAAGCTGGCGCATCTCCAACCAGCATTGGTCAATCGCTCGTCTCCGCTGCTCCTGCACGACAACGCGCGACCTCATACTGCACAGCAGACGGTCTCCAAGTTGCAAGAACTGGGGTTGGAAGCTCTCCGTCATCCGCCCTACTCACCAGACCTTGCGCCTACAGACTACTACTTTTTCCAGAATTTGGATAACTTCTTGGCGGGAAAAAAATTTAATACCCGAGAGGCAGTACAAAATGCCTTTGAAGAATTTGTTGCCTCCCGTCCAGCTGATTTCTTTAAGAAGGGCATCAATAAACTGCCACTGCGATGGCAAAGATGCATTGATTGCATGGGTGATTACTTCGATTAATACAAATAAAAAATTCATGAAAAAAAATCGTTTAAATTTTTTCATACAAAACGGCAATTTCATAGGTAAAGACCTATTAGATAACTTAAAACAAAAGTACTCTATCAATTTAATTTGAATGTAGCAATTGCAGAGATCGTGATGAAACACGAAATCAGCGATACATACACAAATAAATCTCATTTCAGTCTGTTTGTTCGATTTAATCTGTAGTACAGAGTGCTGGAGGCAGCATGATGCGTTGGAAACTAGCGGACACGTTCCGAAATATAGTGAAGAACGTTTTACTAATAACATTAATAAATACAGGGTTCATTCAGTACAGAGGCCAGCACATCAAGTTACCCCAATCTGTCAAATTTCTTTGATGGTTTTTCAACTTTATAACAAAGGAATAAGGTTTATGTTCAATTGGGAAAATTTGACAGTTTGTGATACGTTGACCTGCTGGCGACTGTACAATATGATTGTGAGCCTTGAAATTTTTCGTCGGTTATTAAGAACAAAATTGGCTCCGCCGCACATTTTGACCACGTAGGTACCTATATCCTTAGCCTTATCAGAAGGCTTCAAGTCACCCAAAGGGCAATGGAGAGGGCTATGTTCGTAGTTTCCCTACGTGATCGAATCAGAAATGAAGAGATCCGCAGGAGAACCAAGGCAACCGACATAGCCCGATGAATTGCCAAACTTAAGTGGCAGTGGGCAGGGCACATTGCTCGCAGAACAGATGGCCGATGGGGCCGAAAGGTTCTGGAGTGGCGACCGCGTACCGGAAGACGTAGATTGGGAAGGCCTCCCACAAGGTGGACCGATGACCTTGTGAAGGCCGCGGGTATCCGCTGGATGTAGGAAGCACAAGACCGGTCGAAGTGGAGGACCCTGGGGGAGGCCTATGTCCAGCAGTGGACGTCTTTTGGGTGTAATGATGAATGATGAGGTACGATAGCTTTTATCTATATAGCAGCAAATCTTATTTTAGTATTCGAAGAAAAAAATCTTCTCTAGGGGGTTTTTTTTTGAGGGTGGGAAATCATCAAATAACTTCTCCCGCTCTAGGTGGAACAGGAAGGCGTGTCAGACCTTTACTGCCTATAACCCACCCGTGTTCCCTCAGTTGCCTGTGTGCCAGGGGCCACGGTTTCTCTTTCAAACAACCCGCACCCCTGGCAGGCTTCAGTCCTTGTCCCCACTAGTTGGTGATGACATCTCTTTGAGAAGCGCGTGAAACAACGCGCTGTCGACCCGGGCTTGATCCTTACGGGACAGCGAGCTACCCATTAGTCGCCGTCCGCAAGCCCGCGCCTACGATGGCCGGGAATCAGCCTGGGATTCCCGACGCCCAGGGCGTGTCTTGCGGAGGCTAGCGCCGTGAGGGCGTATATACTGCCTCCCCCTCACGTGCGCCGCGTCCCTCTTCGCGAGCATCACTGCTTCGCAGGAGGCGATGGCTACCCATGCACTCTCGCTCCGTACCATGGCCTGGACCAGGGCCGGACGCGAAAGATCGCCGCCGCTGATCGCCTCCACAAGAATACGGCGGTGCTCCGCCCAAGCCGGGCAGACCTCCACCGTATGCTCCACCGTGTCCTTAGGGCGATCTTCGCAGTGGAAACACCCGGGCGTTTTCTCCCGCCTTATCCGAAAAAGGAACCTCCCGAAACACCCGTGTCCGGTGAGGAAACGGGTGTTTAGAATCGTATGTTAAATTTTCTGATTACCCGTAAGAACTGTCAAAGATACACGAATGACAACCGGGAACAACGGATTAACATGCTCTCCGAGGCACGGAGAGGTCTTGGTATGTAAAGATGGTCACCTATTCATGAACCAACCACGGAAAGCGTAGCGTAGTTAGTGTACATAGAAAATAATGCTGGAAAGTTTTTGCAATGTGTTGCGTTATGCTTATGACGCGGCCCGCTCTAATCTGCGCTTGTCGGTAATTGTTTTTTCTTTTTTCATTTGCAAAACCGTTTCTGATTGATTGATTGAATCAAAATAAAAATTCTAAGGATTATCTCCGTCACAGTCACCCTAAACTCAATAGCTGCGGGCTACCGATCAAAACCGATTTGTTTATCTATTTGTCGCTTGAAATTGATATTGATGTGATCCCACTACTACACAAGTACCCACATGGTTGCTATGTTGCTAAATATTCAATGGTTTTATTTCTGGAAGTAGGTTTGTACAAATACCTGTACAATTATATTTAAAAACTAGATTAGGTCGAGGTTTCTCATCTGACTACACTGAGAAGAAAGACGGGAACAAACTCTAGAGGTCACAGTCCGTTTTATTAAAGTCCACATGGACTCTACATGATCTGACCCAAACCAGACCCTGTCAGACACCAATCTACATTGATTGGTGTCTGAAATTGAGACTGCCACGTATGAAATTAATGTTTATTTTTAGAATACTGCATTTTCTTAATTTTCTGTGTACCTATTCACAACCATTCGACAGGATATCGTATCGAAAATGACACATTTCGATAACGTGATTTGCCTTGTTCCCGACAGCATACAGCGGGAGAGCGCGATCGTCTATTTTTGATTTTTATTGAAATCAGAAATAATACAAAATTTTAGGGTTTTGGATTAGTGAACAGCGTTTATAGGATTCCTACGATAACATTGATGACGCGTATCGAATGATTGTGAATAGCTATGCTGCAGACGGAGCATGAACAATTTTATCTCTATTCTACCAAGAATAGACAAAGTTCTTTCCATCCAACTTGATATGTTTTCTGGCCGAGCATGTGGCGACCCGTAGACATCTTTCTACAATCTTTCATTTTGTCTATTTGTCCGTCGAGATAACCTGTTTCTATGGTGGTCAGCAACGCGTATTGGTCTCTGATACAACAACGAAGAAATCAAACTAGTCTTAAGCAGGGTTGCCAACTTTTCCAGCCGCCATAACCGGACAACAAATTTAATCTGGTCATAATTGGTCAAACTCGCTAAAAAGAGTTTTATTAATAAAAAAACAGATGCATTAACTTAACAGGTACAAAATATAGGTGTAGGATGAAACGAAACAAAAGCGGGCGTTACACTTTACTGAACGAAATGAACTGATGCCGCACCAATCCGCCCCACACGTCTGCGGCGCCACCCGCGGCCTGCGTGCTGCCTACAACTACCTACGCCGCCGTCGCTAATTCGCCGGCAACGCGTCGCCAGCGAAATAGTAACGTCGCGTTCACAATTTTACCTGACCGGACAAATTGCATCCGGTCGGAAGTTAGCGACCTTACCCCAACAATTCCTTCTAAAAACCAATCGTCCGGTCGAAAACTGGACGGTTGGGAACCCTGGTCTTAAGGTCAGAAAAACTTTGGGCGCCATTAGTCTACACCGCGCCTATTTCCTAAGCTGGTGATACATACTCCTTTAAAAGAATCCTATTTTATTTCTCAATCTTATTTTCTTTCGCACATAAATAATAAATTAGGCTTATCCTTTTTTACTTATTTCCAATCTGTTGGCTGATTTGATTGATTGTCTGTCTGAATCAATCATGTTCTAGGATTATGTGTGCTATTGTCACCCTTAATGCTATTGATCTAGGTTTTGTTTGTTTGTTTGTCACGTGAAATTGATTCATCGAGGTGTTCTGTTATTTGTGTAACAACGTATTGGTTTTGGAAGGTGTGGGATATACAGATAATGTTCCCACTGGTGGGACACAGGTCTCCGCGCAGTCAGAGGAGGGTGAGCTAGGGGGAAAAGGTAAGCTGTAATCAACCACGCGGACCCTGTTGGTGGAAGTCATGTGTCTTCGAATTTTTGGTTCTAAGACATTTTGCTTTCACTTTCCATTTCGCTAAAGCCGGATTCCTCAAGATGTTTTCCATCACCGTTTTGAGAGCAGCGGTGATGAAATTTGGGATCACAATTAGCAATTCTTCGCGCTATGTCCTCCTGCGTATATGACGCAAAAAGAAACAGGTATACAAAAAATAAGAAAAGGTTGAGGGGAACATGCGTCACATCCACGCAAAACGGCTATCGCTCAGCATTATGCTGTGACCTTATGCAAGACAGACCCCGGCGCTGGTTTTCAGCGACAGCCGGCTTTGACGTAATGACGTCGCCCGGTGCATCAAACAATTATTAGGACACTGTACTGGTACAGCGAACTGAAAGAAAAAATGATATGATTTAATGTAAATGTGATAGAACTAAACAGGAATACAATTTTTTTTTTTTATGTAAAAAAATATTAAAAGGAAATAGACATACATGCTACGAGAATATCATCCTCAATAAACATTTTACTCTTATGTAGTGGCAACATTTCGAAGCGTCATTAAAGCATAGTCCTCTCCAATTGGGTGACTTTTGGCCTTCTAAAAAGGCCCATATTGTGAGCGACCACATCTCAGTACCTACCATTTTTATCCAAAAAAAACCCAAGAATAAGAAATCGTAAAAACCGATTATAACACAACGATTCGATAATAATAACACATAATTTAAAACACGCCTGGGGTCTCTTATACCCCATAAGGCAAACATATTTTTTTTCCGAAAAACTTCCCTAATCTGTTCGCACCGTATGTAATAAATGTCTTACTCTGCCCGAGGTTAATTCTGACAATAACCGGGCAATAACCGAAATGCCTGAACACAACGTTGTAAATTGTTGTTTATTAATGTGACTGTGTTGTTGTGTGCATTCGCTAGCAAAAGTGTTGAATTTTTTATTAAATGTTGGTAGTGCTTTTGGTTATAATTAAGCAGCGTTGCCTATTCTATGAATTTTAATTGTATATTGTGCACAATATAAATTAGAAATAATTTTCAACATGAAATTGTGCTAATATTTTTCTGAACGTTAGGTACCTATATCATAGCGTGAAAGTTAAATTAAAACCGCATTTACGTTACGAAACTGTCATTCGTGAATCTTTGACAGTCGTTATACCCATCAGAAGCCCGAAAATCTGACTACCATTCTTATCAAGGTGTATCGTGTTACCCAGTAATTGGGTTGTGTAGGTCAGATAAACACTCATCATCATCATTTCAGCCGAAAGACGTCCACTGCTGGACATAGGCCTACCCCAAGCTCCGCCACTTCGACCGGTTCTGTGCTTCCCGCATCCAGCGGACTCCTGCGGCCCTCACAAGGTCATCGGTCCACCTTGTGGGAGGCCTTCCAACTTTACGTCTTCCGGTACGCGGTCGCCACTCCAGAACCTTTCGGCCCCATCGGCCATCTGTTCTGCGAGCAATGTGCCCTGCCCACTGCCACTTAAGTTTGGCAATTCTTTTGCAAGGTAGACACTCGCTCCATGTAAAATACTGGTATTCAGATGCATCTGGTTAGACTGGAAGCCGACCCCAACATAGTTGGGAAAAAGTATGTAGTTCGCCAAATTTAGTTACTCATTTAAAACCGACAAAAAAAATATCGCAAAAAGAGGAAATACCATAAGCCAGGATTTCATAAAAGCGGAAATTCAAATTTATAGTACACACAGCTACACATCAAGCCATACATTGCCAGCTTACACTGATCTCGCATCGTACGGAAATCGTGTACAATGCGAGATCAGTTTATATTGGAATCGTATAGCTTGATGTGTAGCCGCGTGTACAATAGCGTCAAAAAATGCTTTTGCTAAATATTTTAGTTCCATTCGATAGTTTGAAAGCATATTTTTTAGTTATTTTAGGAAAAAACACTGCACTCGACTGTACATTCCCGTGTGTAGTCATTAAATGAGCGATGGGCCCGTAAACGCCGCGGATGTATCGCGCTGCGATTGTCGTAACGTAACGCGACAAAATAATAAAAAAATCAGTCGCAGCGTTACAACGTGCGATAAAAACGCATGTTGTGACGCTGCGACAAAATAATAAAAAAGCTTGTAACTCCGAAGTAACCAATGATTGAGTTATTTACAATGTTGTTTGGGACCATTTTATTTGTTTGTTGTTTATGATGGGGTAATTTGTATCCCACACCTGTAGCGTTATTGCTGTGTAGCTTTGGGTTATGTTTACCCCGGATTAGCGACGATTAGTTGAACCAAACATTCCTTCTGTTGTGTACGAACTTGCGGAATGGAAGTAAATAATAAAGTTTTGTTTTGTTTGCCTTCACACAAATATCAACACCCCTGTAATCCGTGAACGGTTTGGCAGGGCAGTGCTCATTTCTCCAAGTCCCATGTAATAGGGACGAGCCTATTACCATCAACTGGGCACACGGCAGAACGGTGTCAGATTCCAGGATCATACTGAGAAAAGTCTTCTTCTTCTTGATGGAAAAGCCAATAACACTTTGCTCGACCTGGGTATTGAATCCAGGACATCATGCTGTGCATTAGCGCTTTCGGTCACTATGAAGCAGTCAGATCTTTAAAAGTCACGTTCAAAATTAAAACAAGCAAGAAGCTAGTATTTGGAAATATTCATTTATGTAGATATGAAAATTTCCAAATACCTACCTTCTGCTCTTTGACGTATTTTCGTTCTATTAGTAACAGATTATAGATGATACAGTCTGACTCTGGTCCCGATCGACTAACAACTTGGTTGCCATGGCAACCTTTGGAAATATCAAGTTCAGTTAGCAAGCTCGATCGAGCGTGACTTTAATTGGTGTTCAGAAACTTTATGATATTTGACATTTAGTTTGGGGAACTGTCGAACTTAGGGGCCCCGCTTTTTGCAAATTTTTGGTTGATATTCTCGGAAAAATCCAGTGTTATAAAATTGGTCTTGTTGTTTGAGTCTATGGCCATCATTGGAAAAACATCCAGACTCGGAGCTCTTGTGAAATAAACATAAGATAATTACTTTCATCACAAGAGCAACCCCCATATTTAAATAACCTTCTTATATTCAAACCGAGTAAGTAACCGTGGAGTTTCTTGCCGGCTCTTCTCCATAGGAAGCGACAATTTGGAACCGTGCACCTAGCTTCTGACGTTTCATAAGTGCCCATGCAGGTTTATGTGAAATAAAATATTTTGATTTCAAACTAGCTGTGCCCGCGACTTCGTTCGCGTGAAATTTAACAAATTTCTAAAATAAAAGTACTAGCCTAAGTTCCTTATTACATCAACTATCTGCCAGTAAAAGTTACGTCTAAATCGGTTTAGCCGTTTCAGAGATTAGCCGAAACAAACAGACAGATAGACAAAAACATTAAATAAAATATTTTGGTACGTATACATGTAGCGTGTATACATCGATAGGCATTTAGTAAAATGCGGTTATTTTAATATTACAAACAGACACTCCAATTTTATTTATCTGTATGTATGTATAGATGTATGCCATGGCCTTGGCAGCCGGTCACAGCAAAGACTAGCCATATACGCGGGAGATATTATAGTGCAGACGTGTGTGTACAGAACAGGTGCACTCCTTTTCCCTTTATTTTCATAGTCCGATGGGACGGCAATCCAACACGACAAGACAGAGATCAGGACCTAGAGACAAAACACATTTCTGTTAGCGTTCACGCCAAATGCTACGCCAAAATGTATGGGAACGACATTACCTGCGGAAAGGACACGATGAAATCTTTCCGCAGGTAATGCCATTTTCATACATTTGACTAGGTAATACGATACCCCTTGGTAAGACTGGTTATCAGACATTCTGAACCACATACTCTATTAAAATCAGTTCACACAAAGTTGAACTAACTATATTGGCGACAGTTAGTGAACTAATTAAAGGTGCTGAAAGTTACCGAAATGAATTACTTAACTTTGATATTGGGTTATGGGAAGTTAATGTACCTACGAGAGATTAACGCTGTGGTCGTGTATTCATTAGGTTTTACCAGCGGCCACGCCCGCGTAGAGGTCGAAAATTATCCCACTAGAACTTATTTCCGGGATAAAAAGCATCCTGTATGTTAATCCAGGTTATAATCTATCTGTGTGTCAAATTTGATCCAAATCAGTTCAGCAGTTTTTACGTTATTGAGTAAAAAACATCAAAATGTACAAAATTTCACATTTATAATTAAAATTATTTTGTAATGCGATGCTCTCAAAACAGTAAAGGAAAACATCGTGACTTCGTGAGGAAGCCTAGGATTACGGATTGCCGTCCCATGACAGTGAGGGAAGGGTGAGTTCCCCTGTGTCTGCGCACCACTTGTGCACTATAATTTCTCCCGCGCCGAAGGCGTTGCGTTGCGTTGACTCAACTCCGTTGAGGTTGGCCGCCATGACCGAAATACAGTCTGGAGGACTTATCATCATCGTTTCAGCCGAAAGACGTCCACTGCTGGACATAGGCCTCCCCCAAAGGGGGATTTTGCCATAATCGCCACGCTTGGCAGGCGGGTTAGCGATCGCAGTATGGTGGCAAAATGCATAGAGAACGCTGCTGCCCATTCTCTAGTAAGTCCCTTAGTTGCCTTCTACGACACCCACGGGAGGAAGTGGGATAGTGCTATTCTTTTTACGTCCGGCACTAGCATCCAGAAATTGATGTTGCAATGGATAATTTTTCACGGAATATTCTTATTGTAACCCAAAATTCATCTACATTTTATTTCACGATAATCTTGTTAAATATAATCGTGCTAACACAAAGAGTGGCCCCTCATAAATAATAAGAGTAAAACGGAGGAAAACCAACAACTTATCGCGAATAAATTGTGAAAGCAATTAAAGTAGGACAAGAGGCGAAATTTTCAAAAACAAATTAGTCATTTTAATTAATTTCTTTGAAAATAGAGGGGACAGTTTGGAGATAAATGTTAATTTTTGCGAGAGGGCGCCCATTTATTCATGTTTTTAGAGGTTTTCAGGGTAAATTGCTCATTTCCTTGTTCGAGTGACTTAAGACCACCGGTCCTGTGATGTCTTGGTTTAGGTTACGTTAGGTATGTGCGTGCAATAAAACACTGTTTCCAATATTACTGCGTTAGGCGTGTTGTCGCTACGGCTGGTCGGACAAGACTGCGAGTGCGGTGCATTATATTGCTCCCCCCTCTACTGCGCAACCCCCACCACAGCACGCATAACTTATTAATCATGACAGGTCTGTTAAGTCCAGTCCCATCACTATGTACGGTAAGCCAATCAATCCAAATACTTAGGAGTAATCCTCGACCACAAATTTACCTTCAGGGAGCACATAAAGACGGCTCGTTCTCGCGCCGCTTTCCCTCTCAGTAGGTTCCACTTCGTACCTACTGCAGGCTTATATGAGAATAGAAATCGCTTGTCTACATTTCTCGGTACAAAACTGTCAACTGTCTACACGGAAACGTCATGTTTGTCTACTCTTCTGTCGACAAAACGCTTCTCTACGGATCTCGTACTAAGCCTGTTGACCTGACCACCCGTAGCAAACTGTCCTTTAGGTGCAATTTGCGTATCTACACCGCGATCATATGCTCATGACTTATGCGTGCGTCTGGGTCGTCTTCGCTAACGTTAAGCCCCATTACATCCCAAGGATGCAGACCCTCCAGAACCATTTACCAGGATTTTACATGGAGCGACTGCCTACTTCCACTGTCACAACCCAATTACAGGGTAACACGTTACCCCTTGATAACTTTGGTTTTCAGAGTTTTGGGACTCTGACTACCCATAATGACAGTCAAAGAAATACGAATGGCAGTCGGGACCCGCGGCTAAACGTGGTTTCCGAGCCACAATGCGGGTCTCGAATTCTCGAAACGTAATGGACGGTGCACTCGATCGACCCGTGCGCCTACGACCTTCTCTCCGTCTCACTCTTACACCCATTACTCCCCGTCCAAAAGTGCATCAGGGACGTAGCTATTACACGTTGTTATAATTAAAGAGAAATGTCACGATCAATCAGCGTAAATTGGCTGATCAGATCGAGAGCCCGAGGTAGGGTTGGCAGAAAAAATATTAATATATATTTTTTTCTTTTTAAATATCGAAATATCCTCTACAGCTAATATCTAGGTAACATTTGTGAGTTTGTATGTGGAAGGTAGTCTGAAAGTAACACCAGTAACTGAAAAGTTGTGTGGAAATCTGTTCTCATGGTATAATAGAATAGAATAGAATTAAGATACAAAGGTCAGCCGTATTTCACCATTCGGCATGCAAACAATTACATTATTTATGTAACTTGTACTTACATTTAGAAAACCACAGAACTTGGTGACATGGAGGAATGAGGAAAATGTATTGAGGAAAGTTTTGAGAGTATGTCGATGGCTATAAGAGTAGGGAGAGACCAAAGAAACGATGGAGGAACTGTGTGAATGATGATATGGTTAGAAAGGGTGTGACTACGGAGATGACGACTAATAGGGAAGTGTGGAAGAATAAGACATTTTGCGCCGACCAAAAATATTCTGGGATAAGGACTGGAGATGATTTGTGCGTTTGTGTGTAAAGTATAAGCTTCGGAACTACTGTTCCAATTCTGAAATTTATTTTACTATTGGGAAGCTATAGTGTTGCCGACTGTCATAGGATACATATATTTTATGTTAAAACAACAATTTTCACCCAGATGTTGTTTTCGTCATGGCTCAATGTAGTTGTTTCTCCAATAGATTTCTTCCCGCTAAGGCCTGGTTATTTCGATGCTTCAATCAGTGTTTTAGCATCAATATTGTAGATTATGCAAGCATACAAGTTCTGTTTATAAATGGGCAAATTGAAGGAAATGATATTTAGTCCAATTCGTTTTGAAATGATTTTAGGAAACAGTAAGTTTCTGGCTATTACATTTTCCTATTGTGTTTAAAAAATTATGTTCTGTTTCTTCACTAAATAAAATTCGCCATCCACTGCACACTGTACACCCAATTGGCGTCATACGAAACGGCTGCTGTACGGCTAGCAGAGCAATTGAAGCGTTCTGCTCGTTCAATGATCAGTCAGGTGTGTGTGTTGCAATGTGCCAAATAATTGCCAGTTTGCCACCTATGGCACTCTGGCTGTGGCAATACGAGGCAGGGAATCATGTGTTGGCGTGCCACGTTTATATGCAAAGATTTATATCATTAGATTTGCCTTCACCATGTTTATGTCACGCGAAAAGGGTTGGAATAAAAATTTAAAATATTTCATTTCACTTTTTTTTTAACGGTGTGACATCATCAAATTACTTTTCCCGCTCCCGCGGAGCGGGAGGGCATGTCAAACATGTACTTTATGGTGACTTATGAAACGTCAGAAGCTAGGCGTACGTCTATATTAGCCGTTTCCTATGGGGAAGACCTAGCAAGAAACTCCACGGTTAGTCTTTAAAAAAATTACATAACATAACATCACGCCTTGTTTCCCGGAATGTTTGGGCAGAGGTGTACTACTTATAGTACACCCACAGTTCGCCAGTTATGTTTAGGTAAGTCCTATGTATGATGGAATAACCCAATATCGCTTTGCCCGAGCTGGGCATCGAACCCAAGACCTCATGCTCAGCAGTAGCGCTACAAGCTTCGTCAATTTTTACAAAGTTTTCAAATTACTCTATAATAGGTGGGTATGGGAGCACAGAGACATTGGAAATAAGATAAGACATTTAAACAAACCTTTTTTACAGTCCGTTCAACCGATTTTGACTTATATTCCGTAGGCATAAGGATGGCATTAAAAGCAAAGAAGTGGTTACAATACCAACTGTTTACTGCAGATGCCATTTATCATGCTGCCAACGCAATAGAGGTCTAAATCAGTTGAACGAACTGTAAAACTGTAATTTCAAACGAACCTATAGGTATAAAGGTGTCATGTCAATACTGAGAAGAGTAATGCCACACAATCGTCATTGTGCGTGACAGAGTTGTCAAACCGAAACAGATACGTCACTATCTTTTGACACGGTCGGGCGAATCTAACGATTTCAATCTTTGTTTTCGGCGTAAAATCACCGATTGATGGCGGTAAGCGGGTTAGTGGTGCGGTTTTGATTGACCGTTTAAGGGTTAGAGTTGGTGTTTTGTGGTTTATTGACAGGTCGACAGGTAAAATGATGTGTTGTCTCTAATTAATTCGATGAAATAAATCTAAGACGCAATTTTACAGTTAAAATACTGCATTTCTAAAAAAAAAAAAACAATTTAAGCAAGATCATTTCAATTATGATCCAAAATAATCGCTACTTTTTTTATTAATACGTCTTCAAAAACAAGTAAACAAGTGAAATATCTCAAAGATTGTTTCAGAAGTTACTTAACCGTCTTCAATACTGGGCACGCCACGATTGCGGCGGTAAGTCCCCTCTTTGAGGAGTGGTTTGAGAGGCGGCATGGCGTCCTCACCTTCCGCCTGACGCAGGTCCTCACCGGACACGGTTGTTTCGGGAGGTTCCTGTTTCGGATAGGGCGGGAGGAAACGCCCGGGTGTTTCCACTGCGAAGATCGCCCTGAGGACACGGTGGAGCACACGGTGGCGGTCTGCCCTGCTTGGGCGGAGCACCGCCGTGTCCTCGTGGAGGCGATCGGCGGCGGCGATCTCTCGCGTCCGGCCCTGGTCCAGGCCATGGTACGGAGCGAGAGGGCATGGGGAGCCGTCACCTCCTTCAGCGAAGCAGTGATGCTCGCGAAGAGGGAGGCGGCGCACGTGAGGGAGAGGCAGCATATGCGCCCTCGCGACCCCAGCCGCCGCAGGATACGGAGACGCCCTGGGCGTCGGGAATCCCAGGCCGATTTCCGGCCACCGTAGGCGTGGGCTTGCGGACGGCGAGTAATGGGTAGCTCGCTGTCCGGTAAGGACCAAGCCCAAGTCGACGGCGCGTTGTGTTCCACGCGCGCCTCAAAGAGATGTCAGCACAAAAAGTGATGGGACCCGCAAGGGTCGATGCCTGCCAGGGGTGCGGGTTTGTTCGAAAGAGACACCACAGCCCCTGGCTTAAGGGCTACTGAAGGAACACGGGTGGGTTTTAGTCAGTAAAAGTCTGACACGCCCTCCTGCTCCACCCAGAGCGGGAGAAGTTATTTGATGATTTCCCACCCAAAAAAAAAAAAAAAAAAAAAAAACCGTCTTCAATACAGAATAAGCCCTCAGAAATTCAGATTTTATTATTATTAAAATTATTTAATCGTGACAAAATAGCATAACACGATGATGTATTAAAAAACATTTTCATCATTTACAACACGTTTTCATACTCAAACTGTCGCTATGGATTATTACTTTTAAATCTGGATCGCACCAGTTTACGCTGCTTTATTCACAAGCGATATTGACTCTTGTTTCAATGCAATAAAGTTTTAATTTGAGTGGGTATTGAGAGAGAATTATTAAAAGAAAGGTGAGCGATATTGTAAAATAGTAAAGAATGTTTTTTTTTTAAATAGACTTCATTTTCAATATATTTTAAAAGGTTTTTATTTTTTTATATTTCAACCTTTATGTTTTCATTTTGATAATATGTAATTGGTTTTCGTTTTTAAAAGATACAAAATGTATATGTTAGAACTCTCATTATTTGACAAAATAAAAACTTGATAGCGATTACAAAGTCTTCTATCCATAACAAACAACATTATTATATTTTTACAGTAATTGTCTATACTGGTAAATTGGTACGTTTTGTAAATTTACAAAGAGTAAAATAATATTCTTGGCAACTACGTTCTGGAAATGTTCAGCGTGTATTCTAGAAACTAGACATCTCTTTTACCCCGACAAATCTTTGTAGCTAAACCAAAAATAAACCGAGTATTCGGTCAAAGAATTGTAAATAAATATTTTCTATCGGTAAATTATCTGTAGGACTCCTTAATTTGTATTTATAATAAACTAGGTATTTTTTTCGGGCTTGGCAACTTAAATTGCGAGGTAAATAAAAAAATATATGAAAATAAAATTGTAGGGTGACCAGGGTATTTCCACAATATTAAAGACATTACCGTAACTGTCATTATCGCACAGCCACATGTGTTTGAAGAATGCGGACAATAGTTCAAGATTAGGGTCTCCCTGCTATTTCATTAATATCCTCAATAATAGTCGTTTGGGGTAGTTTTATTTGTTTCTGGTACCTCCCTCAACGTCGTGATGATAAATGTGCTCTATTATTAGACATTATCACCAGCTATTTGTGTTAAGTGTGATTAATTTTCTGTAGTTTCGTTGCGATTTACAGAAACGTTCAAACTAATAAGTTTTGTAGATAAAACGCCATGATTGCAAAAGTACTAAACGGAAACGGTAAAAAGTTGTTTCGCAATAGCAGATAAACTGTTATGAGTTAAAACTACAACAAAGTTGCAAACGTTCTCGTTTCTGTTACTGTTAGAAGTAACTAGTTTGTTCTGATGAAATACTAGAAAAGTTATGTCTACTCGTTTCACTGACTTATATCAGTTTGGCTTTAAAACGGTGGTATATTATCTTTACCTAAAGATTACCACCAAATTGCTCTGCAAAGGCCTTCAAAATACTACAAAATATTGAAAGGAATTAGTAGAAAAGCCACTACAACACCAATCAAAAATATTTTGCCTACGAAAGATACAACGTAATATTAATTTGTAGAAAAACAAATTAAAACCTATTCACTATAATAATCCTTCAAAAACGTTATTTCATTATCAGCGAATTAATGTACACTGTCGCAATAATAATATAATAATGTCATAATATTGTGAAGCCACTAATACGGTGACCACACGTCCGGACTACCGCGGACTTAAATATTAGTGTCCTCGCTGATAATTTATTACTCGGTATTAAATTGACATGTTGTATAAATTTATTCGGACGGATGGATAAAATTTATTGACTTTAATTGAATTTTGGGTAGTTTGGGTATTTTGTAGGGGTTTTAATTTTAAGAACTAGTGGAATATAGTTACATTGACATTTTGTTAAGTAAGGGTCTTATTGAGATGTAGTGACATTATTTATGATGCGCATATTGGACGAGTATTTATGAGACGTGGTAAAAAAGTATTTAGGTATTCACATAAACTGGCGTCTTCTTCCCATGACAGTGCGCAGTAACTACAGAACGCCACTTATACTATTTATTTATTTATTCTTCAGAAATCTTACAGTCTAATATCTAGGTAAATAATGTAGATTTAGTGCTTACAGTTGCCAGTAGGCATCCACAAATTAAAAAAAAAACTTTGTACCTAAAGTTAAAAGAAAAATAAAATACACACAAAAATAAAATGGAATCTTCTTAAACAAATAAACAAAACAAATGATTATTTCTTAATATTTACAAAAAAAAAAAAAAACAAACAAAATTTACTTACAAACTACAATAAAAACAAGAATAAAACAAAATTCGATTACTTACATGTGCTTTAAATTTAAACTAGGAGTAAAGGTAAGTATTACTGTCTTTACTAAACTGTATTACTGTATTACTTATTACTACAATCCATACTCCTTTTGCTTCGTTTAATACTTATTCGATTTTTTTAATTCCCGAAACCTTACCGGTAGTAATCACCTACTCTTTTTTTTTTAATCAGTTTGGCCCGACCTTTGTTCATGGTCATAAGCTAAGAACGTTGTGAGGTTTCGACCTAAATTACAATGGAAGATTGCCTTTCACTAGGACCAAGCCTTTTACTAAAAAACTTTTGCAATATTAAAACCTTAGGTAAGTAATTACACTTTGACAAAGCCATAGTAAAAAATAAAAGTGTGGCACTCGGAGACTGCCGCGGTAAAGCTATTGCATAGCATTTTTTTATCAACTTATGCAATTATAATTGAGTGAGTGTTTTTGAAGTGAAAGTGCATATTTCAAGCATGAATACGTAAGTAAAGTTAATCAACTTTCTATTTATGTATTAGTTATAAGCAGTTTAATATATTTAAGCATATATTTTACGGAAAAAATTCCACGAGGTGAAAAAATGGCCGCCATATAAAATCATAAAATATTTGCGGTGACTTTTCGTGTGCGTATTTTGTATGAAATGGCTAAAATACTGCTAAAACGGTAAGAAAATTTCATAAATATACGATGTTGTTTATTAAAATTCAGATAAAGCAGTCAAAATTGCAATTTTAACATGTCATTCCTCCATTGCTATGCAACAGTCCAACCGGTTGCTACGGTCGGAGTGGGGGGTGTTAGGTTATTTTCGTTACGGAATTTCTGGATTCCGTTTCCAGGCTCAAGGCCCGCGATAGAAGCTATGCAATAGCTTAAAAAAACTTAGCTTACAACGCTATTAGGTAAAGGGGCGCGTGGCCAAAATTTGAACTAAAGACGCCATCTTGTTTTGTCAATAGGTTATTTGACATGCTTCTAAAACTGACTCAACATTATTTAGGGGCGTATAAGGACCGTACAAATAGTATTTATTTTAAGTATTTCGATAAAAAACTGTCACAAAATACACTGATTATTTTAGCTGTCAAAATGCTTGGTACAACAAAATGGCCTCGAATCAGTCCAGTGACGTCACATGTTTGTGTATCATGCCACACAGCAAGCAATGACAGATGGATATTCAAAGACGTGTGTCGTTACAGTAAATTATGCCAATCAAAACTGATTACAAACATATCATCCCAACCTAAAATCAAATACATTTTTGACGTTTCCATAATTTATATCAAATAATGTCACTTTGTATAGGCCCTTAAGGGTACACAAATCGCGGGCTCGAACTCACTGGTGGGCCTGGCTAAAAAGTACGCTGTCTCACCAGGCTTCGAGTCCGACAGAGGCAGCACCCGTGATGAGCAGTTAGACGCTAGTCTACACGCACAACATTATTGAGTGAGCTGCAGGATCAGTTATAGTAACACCGGCGCGTAAAAAATAAAGAAAAGTCCTTCGGAAGATCGGGTTTTCTGAAAAAAACCTCTGCATAAATCAATGACCAATTAAGTTTATTGAACTTTTCGATAATTGAGCTTTGTCGGTACCGACTTAGTTTTGGAGATATTACACATCTTTTATTACTTAAACCTGTCCAAAGTTACGGTAAATTATCAAGAAAAACGAATCTTTGTTGGCTCATAACTTTTTAATGGTTTTTTATTTTAGTATTCTGTTTCCGTACCGACAATACTAATAATGAGACAAAACCATACCATGTTTAGGATTCTATGTACATTGTCAAACAGTGGAGTAAAACCCTCCCGAAGTTTGTATGGAAAAAATGTGCACTTGTTTCGCCTTAAGAGCCAGGACTCAGTGAGTTTGAGGACAATTCTTCAAATCCACCCAGCAATGTCTTGAAATATAAATAGTCACCTAATATAAAAACAGGAAAAGGTAATTATAATTTAAAATAGCCTCATGATATTCCACATGTCCAAGTACTCATTGGTCTGGAAGTGCCCATGTCCAAACAGCAATGATTTCTCACGACGGGAAACTAATAAGACCACAGTAATTTGTTCTGTGGTCATCGTGTGATGTTTCGCAAATAAAATAATGAGAGTGGAGTGAGTATTATTTTATATCTGATAGAGGGGGACGTCGATTCGCATTAGATGTGGACGATGTGGTTATTTTTGGTGAATTGTTTCTACTTGGTGTTGATTTTGCTTGATTCTTAGATGGCAATTAATTCTAAAGCAATTTGAAAGTTCAGTGGTTCGATGAACTACGAAATTAATTATCTTTCCCAGGCTATATAACGCATCAGTTTTCATGTCCTAGACATGCTGTCCTAGAATCATGGAAAATAACTTACAAACATATTGTAAATTGTATCCAGGACATCCACCCAGGGACTAACTGCGGCAAGCTTAACTTATCCTGATCGATTGACTCGTATGGCTGTAATTACTTAGGCACAAGCCCCGGTTTTGAATTACTCCTTTATTTATTTAAAACTGTTTCCATTTAGTAACGAATAATTGCGATTTTAAAACCTTCCAAAGGCATTTCTTTCCGCCTTAGAGTTCATTTTATCCACATGCCTCCCTCCTCATTTTTCGCGACAGTGTTTAACTGCCAGTCTACCCCATCTGTGTTTTACTGCCCCAATATTTTACGCCATGACACGAATCCATGTATCTTTGCTGGATGGCATTGGTATTCCGCCCTCGGGCTTCCAAGGACAACATTTTTAAAGGACGTCTACGTGATCTGACATTTAAGAGGCGTTAAAGGCGTATTTTTTTATTAAATTTCTACTTAGGAGGGTGTTTTATGTTGCCTTTGATGAGGTATTGATCGTATTTATGTTGTTTTTTTGTTATATTTGTTGTGTAATGGAAAAATTATGAGACCTTAGCCCATAGTAATAGAATTAAATTATAAGGGTGTACCCTCAGATTATAAAACAAAGGCAGATAGACCGCGCGGAACACCAAGAGTGAGGCCAAAAAACAAAATACTAAAGCGTCGCATTTTATGTAACATACAATGCGACGCGTTAGTATTTGTGTTTTTTTTTTAGTTTAGATTATAAAACAAAGGCAGATAGATCGCGCGGAATACCAAGAGTGAGGCCAAAAAACCAAATACTAAAGCGTCGCATTTAATGTAACATACAATGCGACGCGTTAGTATTTGTGTTTTTTTTAGTTTAGATTATAAAACAAAGGCAGATAGATCGCGCGGAACACCAAGAGTGAGGCCAAAAAACCAAATACTAAAGCGTCGCATTTTATGTAACATACAATGCGACGCGTTAGTATTTGTGTTTTTTTTAGTTTAGATTATAAAACAAAGGCAGATAGATCGCGCGGAACACCAAGAGTGAGGCCAAAATACCAAATACTAAAGCGTCGCATTTTATGTAACATACAATGCGACGCTTTAGTTTTTTTTTTTGGTTAGATTATAAAACAAAGGCAGATAGATCGCGCGGAACACCAAGAGTGAGGCCAAAATACCAAATACTAAAGCCTCGCATTAGGTATATACAATGCGACGCTTTAGTATTTGGTTTTTGAGTACTTATTCCAAAAATGCTTCGAAAAAAATGTTCACAAACAACCTTTCACTTTGAACTGAAGAATTTAAGACCTTGGTAGGTTTCAGCATATTAACTTAACCGTAGGTCTAGGTACAGTTATTAAATTACACGAGAAGCAATTACACACATTTAAATCATTTCAAAGCTGGTATTTTCGTACTAATATCAAAAGATCTACTAAATTCATTTAATTCGGTTCAGTGCTTACAGAGAGTTAAGCTCAAAGCTAAGTCGGTTGGGCGGATTCAAATTAAAGTAAGTAATGCTCGAATGGATGAAATGGTTGGACAGGCAAATTTTGCTATCGTACCAATTTTTGTCATCATAATTTTACAGGGTACTTTCGGAAACTACTGGGCTGGTTTTGGTATTTGGACAATCTTAGGGAGATACATTGGTAATGATGGCCATAAAACGTAATAGATGTTTATGTATACTGTTTGAAAAATATTATTGGTGTGTTCGGTTCTTCAGAAAAATACGGTGCGTAGTACTCGTAAATGGTGTGCTAGTATGACTAGAAGTGACGTGCGTGTAAGTCCAGAAGTCTAAGAAGTATACCTATATGGATCGTGGCAAGTGGCATCCTATAGTTTCTACTACCGCCATGGGAAGGCGTGAGTTAATGTATGTATGTTTAAAAATCCTCCTCAGGGCGTCTCCGTATCCTGCGGCGGCTAGGGTCGCGAGGGCGCATATGCTGCCTCTCCCTCACGTGCGCCGCCTCCCTCTTCGCGAGCATTACTGCTTCGCTGAAGGAGGTGACGGCTCCCCATGCCCTCTCGCTCCGTACCATGGCCTGGACCAGGGCCGGACGCGAGAGATCGCCGCCGCCAATCGCCTCTACGAGGACACGGCGGTGCTCCGCCCAAGCCGGGCAGACCGCCACCGTGTGCTCCACCGTGTCCTCAGGGCGATCTTCGCAGTGGAAACACCCGGGCGTTTCCTCCCGCCCTATCCGAAACAGGAACCTCCCGAAACAACCGTTTCTGGTGAGGACCTGCGTCAGGCGGAAGGTGAGGACGCCATGCCGCCTCTCAAGCCACTCCTCAAAGAGGGGACTTACCGCCGCAATCGTGGCGTGCCCAACAGCCCTACGGTGCGATGTTAAAATGGAGAAACGAAATGTCACTTTGTTGATTTGATTGAAAAAGCACTGTCTATTCTTCGTAGAAATAGAAAGCGTCATGTTAAGCCTGCTGAGGGGCAATTCTCGTAATTCTTAGAACGTTTACAGTTTGATTTCAATCTAAACCAGTCAAAAACACCTCGAGTCTCCATACATTTTGACAAGTTTTTGATATTTGTTTGTCGCCGAGATGAGACTGCGACTAAATTTTGAACGTTTTTAATTACGAGAATGGGCCTTCAGATTCAACAAAAACTAATTAGTCACCACGCAATTCTTTCCAAAACGTTCAACCCTTGCTAACTACCCTTATTCAACTCAAATTCAAAACAAAATACAGTCCTGATTTTTTCTCCCATAGAATTTCACCCCTTTAACACACAAACCGCGATACACGCCTAAATTAGAAACGAAAGGAATGAACACTCACCCCCTTTCGTACATTAAAATTTAATTATACTCTATTTGCGACGAAACTGTCTTCACGCGATGTATAATGAGATGACTTGCTGGAGTTATTGGGTGCTAAAAATTCTTGTTTTGTGATGCAGTTCTCTGGCTTTTTAATATTTTATGTTTCCTGTGGAAGAACCCTTCCTAGGTCTTCCCCTGGGTATTGAAAAAGTGATTGCGTTTTATTGCGTGAATCCTGGCGTCATTTTTTCTATGCCGACTTCGGGAGTGTTTTACTCCACTGTTCGACAATGTGCATCAAAAATCAAACATGATATGGTTTTGTCTCATTATTAATATTGTCTGTACGGAAACATAATACTAAAATAAAAAGCTATTAAATAGTTATGAGCCAACAAAGTTTCGTTTTTCTTGCTAATTTATCCTAACTTTGGGCGTGTTTAAGTAAGAAAAGAAGTGTTAAATCTCCAAAACCAAGTCGGTACCGACAAAGTTCAATTATCGAACAGTTCAAGCAACTTCATTAGTCATTGATTTATGCAGTGGTTTTGTCATAAAACCCGATCTTCTGAAGGACTTTCCTCAATTTTTACGCGTCTGTTTTACTATAAATGATCCTGCATCTCACTCAATAACGTTGTGCGTGTAGACTAGCGTTTAACTGCTCATCACTGATACTACCTCTGTTGGACACGAAGCCTGGTGAGACAGCGTGCTTTTTAGCCAGGCTCACCAGTGAGTTCGAGTAAGGGGGTGAAACGAAGCATCGCTCTGCACAGTAATAATATGTCATTAAGATTATAGGGTTAAGTATGAGGAACAGGGTGTACAGTTCACTCATCCTCCATGGAAAAGGGAGGATCCTCAGACTAGACTGGTGGGTGTCGTGTCTGGTGGGCAACTGCCCGAAAATTGATGTCGGGGCGTTGTATACAGGATAATTTTTTCATCAGTGCGCAAACTGTAACAATGAATTCAGCATAATTATCATTTTAAACCTATAGCGCAGAAATTTTTCCTTGGTAAAAAATAATAATTCTGTTCCATACATTTTGACCGCGTAGGTATTGCAATTTTCTATGAAACAGCAGTTCTTTTTAGGGTTCCGTACCTCTAAAGGAAAAAACGGAACCCTTATAAGATCACTTTGTTGTCCGTCCGTCCGTCCGTCCGTCTGTCAAGACCGTTTTTCTCAGGAACGCGTGGAGGTATCAAACTGAAATTTCTATATGATACTTAGTTCTACTGTCCCTGGAAGCTGTAGAAAAATCAACCTTCTAAGTCAACGCAATCAAAAGATACAGCCATTTAGGCCGCAAAATTCCGCAAATTTTCGAAACTCGCACGGGAATCAAAACCTACAGGGTACTTCCCGTGAACTTAGAATCTTGAAATTTTGTACGAAGTCACGTCTTATAGTACAGATATAGGAAAAATTACGAAAACCGAAAATTTTTAGTTTCGTCATATAAAAAAAAATATTTTTGACAATTTTGAACTTTTACTTATATACCCACAGGTTTGTACGGAACCCTCGGTGCGCGAGTCCAACTCGCACTTGACCGGTTTTTTTTGTAAAACCGACGAATTTTTTTTCACCGTCTAGAATAATATGCTGAATTCATGATTACACTTTGCGCACTGGTGGTTGTGTTGTCTGTTTGCGCGATACTTGACGTCAGCCTGATTCATAGTTGGCATGTAGTGTTGTAGATGCCACTAACATCAAGCTGTAGTAAGTATCTAAAGTGATGTTTACCTATGGCAATATTTTCTAAGAAGCATGTAAATCGATGCTCATTCCTTCTCTGTATGGAAACAGGCCTTTACTTCTATGGGACAGTATTGAGCTGGTATTATAAGGGTCGCAATCATATTATTATCATTTCAACCAAGCTCCGCCACTTCGACTGGTTCTGTGCTTCCTGCATCCAGCGGATTCCTACGGCCGACTGAATACTTTGTTCTATACCCGACCGGAATGAGACGATTTTTCTGATACCACAGTGACAGTAATACTTATGATATAAACTGCATAATTCAATGTACAGAAATATTAATTACTAGAACCATATCAAAATGATATTCCTCTCGAGTTCTTCGAAGCAGAACTCTCCATTTTCCAAGCAACCAAGCATGATCCTTTAGGATTGAAGAAACCCTACGTTTAACTTTTATTACAGAACTATCAAGCAAACTGTTGAACTTTGGAGTTTTGGAAGTGGAACGGAACTACTGCATATCTAGGATTACTCGTACGAGGAGATCATGGAGTTTCACATCGTCGGTATTAGTAGGTACTTGTGTGGTACTTTCGTTAAAATTGTGACGAAACCGACGTACGAATTTTACGTTTGTAAATTTTCGGAGTAATCTTTAAAGGGTTTTAATCTGTTGAAGACTGTTATGACATTTTCGATTGTACCTATAGGCTATTTGGTGTTCACTTCACTTATAAGTTTACGATACTTGGACCCATCTTTGTTGCTGATTAACTAAATTTTTGGGAAAGCTCTGACACTTTAATAATTATACAAACATACGAATCTACTTGCATTGATCAACTAGGTAACCTACGGTTGCTGCGGTTGGTACGTGGATGGGTGTCCATCTTTACATACCAGGAACCCTCCGTGCCGTTGCAAGCACGTTAAGCCGTTGGTCCCGGCTGTCATTTGTGGATCTTTGACAGTCGTTACGGGTCATCAGAAGCCCGAACGTCAGACAACCAGTCTTATTAAGGGGTATCGTATTATCAAGGAACTTGGTTGTAAAGGTCAGATAGGCAGTCGCTCCATGTAGAATACTAGTATTTAGCTGCATACGGTTAGACTGGAAGCCGACCCCAACAAGTTTGGAAAAACGCTGGGCAGATAATATGATGATTGTACTTTAATAGTTTTTCTCGAGTTTTTTTCTCCTACATATTGCAAATATGTCACTGTTTAGTTCCAATTACGCTGACGTAGCACTGTTGGTTTTTTTTCCGAATGTAGGAACTTTTATCATTTGATGTTAATGTTAGAACAGAGAGCAGTGGTGGCCCAGTGGTAACGGCCGCGACTTACGAGTAGTAAGGTCGTGCGTTCGAACCCAGCCAGGCGCATTACTTTGTGTAAATAATTTCATCACCACTGCTCTCAACCGGTGAAGGAAAACATCGTGAGGAAACCGGCATGTTCTAGAACCAAAAATTCGAAGACATGTGACATCTACCAACCCGCACTGGGCCCGCGTGGTAGATTACGGCCCACTCCCTCTCATGGAGAGGAGGCCTGTGTCCCAGCAGTGGGAACGTTTATAGGCTGAGTATGTAATGGACCCTTAGTTTAACGACTATCAAAATTTTCCAATAACTCCTGAACAGAAAATTCTACAGCAGTTCTTTGACCCGCAATAAACAAGAAAATAAACAAGTGGCAAATAGCAATCGAAATAGCAATAAATAATAATTGCTATCGAAATCATTATTGCTATCTACAATCTTTATTGGTGTCTATAAATACTGTGTGGATTGATCGCAATTACTTTGGCGCCGGGACTGTCTCGGGTCCTGTTAAAATCGTTGTCACACTAGTCCGACATAATTTATTGTTATTGGTTTGATAGACAAACGCGAGGTTTTTGTTTATTTGTGTATGTTTATCTTTTGTTTTTATGTTTGTCATGTGTTGTGATTGTGTTTCTTTTGTTTTATGGTCATGTGTTATTATTAGGTTATTGTTTGAAATAAGGAAGTAGTTCTTTACGTACTGTCACAAACATTTGAGGTCAACCAGTTTGTTATCGTAGTGGCTAAAAAGCAGAGGGTGTAGATCAAATAGCCAGTTATGTGTCCAAATGTGACCGTTTTTCATTGTGACGTGTAGACGTCAATGGACTTTAACCGATAAACTAATGTAAAGAAGCTAATGAAAACTGTTAAGTTACTGGAAATTATACGATCTAGCTAGGAAAATATTTAAATAAAAGACGGAGCATACGAACTTACATGACAGCGTTTTTATTGGAACAGGAAACGGATATATACGTACAGTGACATTTTACACTTATATTTTTAAGACTTGCGCATTCACTAAAAGGGCTGCGTTCATTTTTCTATCATCCCCTCTTGAACGTAGACCCATGCCAGCAAGAAACTGTTGGTGCTTGGGTTTTGCCAGGGCTTTCGTCAAGCAGTCAGCGAGCATCAAACTTGTGGGAGTGTACTCGATGCGAATGTCACCAGACTGGACTTTATCGCGAATGTAGTGGTGACGTACATCAATGTGCTTACTTCGGGCACGATAAGCAGAAGTACCTGAAAGTTTGATTGCACTTTGATTATCACAAAACAGGGTAAGGGTAGTACCTTTGGCAGTAGGCCACAATTCAAGGTGTAACTGTCTCAGCCATAGAGCTTCTTGAGTAGCTGCTGAGATAGCCATGTACTCTGCTTCTGTAGTTGACAGAGCAATGGTCTGCTGCCTCTTAGAGTTCCATGAAATAGCACCATCTTGAAGTATGAAGACATATCCGGTGCAGGACCTTCTATCCTCAGTACATGATGCCCAATCAGAATCAGAGTAACCTGTAATATCTTGATTTATATTAGCCTTGTACAAAATCTGTAGATCCTTGGTCCCCTGCAAGTATCGGAAAATCCTTTTTACAGCAGTCCACTGTTCAAATGTTGGGGTTTTGTTATAACGGCTTAGCATGTTAACAGCATAGCATATATCTGGCCGTGTTCCTTGTGAGATATATAATAAGCAACCTATTGCTTCTTGATAAGGTATATCTCCACATATATTCTCATTACATATTTTCGAAAATCTTATATCACTTTCCATAGGTGTCCCCACAGCTTTGCAATTCTTCATACCAAATCGTTCCAAAGTAGCCTCTATATATTTTGTTTGATCTGTATAAATTCCTTTGTTGTCATATGTAATTCTTAGTCCTATATAATAGTTAGCTTCTCCCAATTCCTTCATATTAAATTTTTCTATTATTTTCTTTTTAAATTTGTTTACAAACTCTATATTATTGTAAAGTAGGAGCAAATCATCGACATAAAGGGTCAAGTATAGTATGTTTCCTTCAGTGTTAATAAAATACACACATGGATCCAGTTGTGATTTTTGAAATCCAATTTCAAATAAATATTTATCCAATTTTTGATTCCATGTTCTACTTGCTTGTTTGAGGCCATAAATACTTTTGTTAAGTTTGCAAACTTGTCCTTTTCCATTCTCATACTGTGGTGGTTGTGTCATATACAACTCTACATCTATATCACCTTGTAGAAATGCTGTAATTGCGTCTAGCTGCTCAATATGTAGTTGATGTTTAGCAGCCATTCCCAGCAGGTATCTGATAGAAGTGAGGCGCACTACAGGGGCAAATACCTCAGTATAATCAATGCCATAAGTTTGTTCATATCCTTTTATTACCAATCTTGCTTTGTATTTAGCAATATTCCCATTTGCATCTAATTTGGTCTTAAATACCCACTTGCATGGAATTGCCTTTTTATCAGGTGGCAGCTCACAGAGAGTCCAAGTATTGTTCTCAATTAATGAATTATACTCACAGTCCATTGCATTTCTCCACTCTTGTGCATTTTCATTGACTAAGGCTTGCTCTACAGTCAGAGGGTCATGTGTTAGAGCATTCTTTGGCTCATTTTGACAAAGATAGGTAGGCATTTTCCCATTCTTCCTTGGTCTCAAATTTCGAGTGATGGTGAGCTGTGGGCTGATGTTGACTGTTTTTTCAGGCACATAATCTTCATCATTAACCTCATCTTCACTTACATGTAAACTGTCATTCTCCTTGATTGTACTTATACTTTCATAGGAACTTGTATCACTACTTGTAGTTTCGTTCATGCCTTCACTGTTTTCTTCATCATGAGAAACCTTTTCAAGAGGCATTAGTACAGATTTCTTTTTTATATTTTCTTCTAAAAATACTACATCTCTACTTCTAACTATTTTTCTTTCTTCTTTATCATATAGTCTATATCCTTTAGATTCTGGGCAGTATCCAACAAATATGAGCTGTTTGGATTTATGGTCCCACTTCAGTCTCTTTTCTTTAGGTATGTGCATCATAGCTGGACAACCAAAAATCCTCATGTGGTTCAAGTTAGGTTTGACACCAGTCCACATTTCATCAGGAGATTTATAATCTATAGATTTGGTTGGTGAGCGATTAACTATATAAGCAGCAGTAGATACTGCCTCTGCCCAAAATTTCTTGGGGAGATCAGCTTCAATGAGCATGCATCTAGCGCGTTCCACAAGTGTTCGGTTCATGCGCTCACTCATCCCATTTTGCTGTGGGCAATATGGCACAGTGAATTGTCGTTTGATACCAGATTCTCTACATAATTTATCAAAAGCTTCATTAACATATTCTTTGCCATTGTCACTACGAAGAGTTTTAATTTTTAATTGTACTTCATTTTCTACAAGTCTTTTAAATTGTTTGAAGTATTCAAGTACTTGAGACTTTGAATGCATGAAGTAAACAAATACTTTTCTTGAATAATCATCAATGAATGTGACATAATATCTAGCACCACCAAGTGACTTTTCTTCCATAGGACCGCATACGTCCGAGTGTATTAACTCCAGAAGACCAGAAGCCCTTGTGCCGACATCTTTGAATGGTTGTCTAGTTTGTTTTCCCTGTAGACAAGTATTGCAAGTCACATTCTCTTGATTCATTACCAAGTCAACTCCGTCAGCAGAATCATTAAGTTTCTGTAAATGCTGATAGTTAAGATGACCCATCCTTTGATGCCACAGATGAGCTGAAGTTAGCAATGCAAATGTGTCATTGTTTATCACATATAAATTGTCTTGTATATATGCTGTCATGACTAGCTTTGAGTTGTGAAATATTCTGCAACATTTCTCATCAAACTTAATTTCACAATTATTCTTGGTGATTTGATGTACAGAAAGTAAATTTACTGCCAAGTCTGGAACATACAAAACATTCTTTACTTGAACTGTACCAATCAATTTCTTGCTCATTGCATCATAGCTCTCTATATTAACCTTGCCACAACCCTGCACTGGTAATACTTTATTGTCTGCAACAATAATATTACTTATTGAAGCAGGTTCAAAATCATACATCCAGCTCTTGTTGTTAGTCATATGCATTGCAGCGCCTGAGTCAAGGTACCAACATTTCTTCTGCAGAACAGGAGACACAGAGAATGCGGCCACAAAACTAGACATTCCATTTGACTTGTCATTAGGTTTGTTTGAGTTGTTACTTTGACCTGAACTTCGGCTTGAGTGACAATTTTTAGCATAATGACCATGCTTGTTGCACTTAAAGCATCGGGGTCCTTTGCCTGAAGGCTTGTAAGCCTTTGTATTATTCTTGTGGTAATGTGAACAAAAAGCCGCTGAATCCTTTTCATCTTTAACATCCTGAAGAATTTTTGTTTTTACTAAATCTGTACTTATAGTCACACCTGAGCTCTCCATAGCCATTATCATGGGTTTATATAATTCAGGTAGCCCTGCAAGCAGGAGCGTACCCAGCCACTCATCATCAACATGAAACCCGATGTTCCTGAGCTTGTGTGCACAAGTAATTATTCTGTTTACATAGTTTTCCACAGACCCACAGCCTTCCAGATCTGTGGTGATTAACTCACGCAATAAACCAACCTTTCTTGTCAATCCCGAGTCATCAAAAGCTTTACGCAGGTTATCCCATACCTCCTTTGAAGATTTAGCTTCCTGAATATGAATATAGTTGATGGGATCTACTAATAATATTATTTTTGTCCTGGCTTTTGTGTCCTCAGTTTTACTGAAGGAGGTTTCTTTGTCATGTTCGATGCATTTCCACAGGTCTTCGTGTTCTAGGTAAGTCTTGACTGCAAAGCCCCACGTGGCATAATTTTCACGTCCTTTCAACTTTTCAATATTAATCAGTTGATTAGATGCCATTATTAATGTTCGTATCCAGCAATTTGCTTGCAATCAAGGATTACGAACCCTAAAAATCAAGAAATATGCGACCGAGTCTGATTGAGGTTAGTTAAAACTTCAAATTACTTTTCGCGTAATATTCTTTAAAAACTGTCCCTAATCCTAAATAATCGGGCGTCTGGGCCCATAACCTAATGAAAACTGTTAAGTTACTGGAAATTATACGATCTAGCTAGGAAAATATTTAAATAAAAGACGGAGCATACGAACTTACATGACAGCGTTTTTATTGGAACAGGAAACGGATATATACGTACAGTGACATTTTACACTTATATTTTTAAGACTTGCGCATTCACTAAAAGGGCTGCGTTCATTTTTCTATCAGAAGCCTTAAAATCCAGAAGGTACAGATGACCAGAGGATCCAAAGGATCCCGAGAAATGACGGGATTTAACCACATCGGAGGTCCCAACTTTTTTGGGTATAGAAAGATGGACAAATCGACAATAATTTCATAATAATTCTATAAAAGTATGTATTTTGTATTTCTTGCAATGGGTGTCGTAGGAGGCGACTAAGGGACTTACTAGAGAATGGGCAGCAGCGTTCTCTATGCATTTTACCACCATACTGCGATCGCCAACCCACCTGCCAAGCGTGGCGATTATGGCAAAACCCCCTTCTGGGGGAGGCTTATGTCCAGCAGTGGACGTCTTTCGGCTGAAATGATGATGATGATGATGTTCTTTTCATTGTATTAAAAAATAAATAATAATTAAAAAAAAAAACAATGAAATTTTCTGAAATCTATTTCATGGGGATATTAATTCTATTTTAATTTCATTATTTCGACACAGGCAACGTGACTCTGTTTATTAATTTTAAGCTCGTAAAGTACCATATACTCAATTTCTTTTTTTTTTACAATGGATTCATTTTGCAATTAATTTTCCTTCATGCTACAGAAGCTAATTTAATAAAGATTTAATGACCAAGCACACACTACTTCATGTACGAGAAGCAAAAAAATCTAGCGCATAAAATTTGTTCTGCATGGTACCTAGTTTTTTTTTTTACTTCCCTCATAAAAAAGTTTTAGTATCATCAAAAAGAGCTTTTTTCTTCCCCTTTTAAAATTAGCTTGAATATAAAATTAATTGGCAACACGGATAGTATCCGGGCTATGTAAAGTAGTAAAAAACAAAAAAATGCTGTAAGTAGGAAGTAATTAATATAAACTAGTGTCTCGGGTATTTCAATAAAGTTGTTTACTGAAAAATAAATAACAGGGAGCTGGGAGCGACAGCAGAATACATAATTGTTTGCTTTGCACTCGAAATTAGGGGAAATTAGAGCAATTTAAATATTTTTTCTTGCTCTCAAAAAACCCAAAAATCCGCCTATCCTTTCCCCAACTATGTCGTGGTCAGCTTCTAGTCTAACCAGATGCAGCTGAATACCAGTATTTTACATGGAGCGTCTGCCTATCTGACCTCTACAACCCAGTTACTGGGTAACACTATATACCCCTTGATAAGACTGCTAGTCAGACTTTCAGGCTTTTGACGACCCGTAACAACTGTCAAAGATGTACGAATGTCAGCCGGTACCAACGGCTTAGCCGATAGCTTAACCGATGCCCGTGGGGCTGGTATTACTTAGCAACGAGACTTTCCTGGTATCTCCTTCAGTATAACTACTAGAAATTACCAAAACATATTTTTTTGCAGTACTAATTCTACCAATCAATCAACCGTCGATTTGTTGCACAACTAGTTGTAAAACGAATCGTTTACAGCAAACAAGATATCCAATTACTGTTGTGCTTATAGACTGAGTAATTGCTGCTGTCTGTACTTTATACCGGATGATACGATTGATGTGACGATGATTATAGTCTTCGAATTTGGGATACACATTTGTTATATTATATGCGATTTATACTGCGTTATTTTATGTAGGTTCTGCAACCCTGAAGGAATTTTCATTAGAAAAAGTGGTAGAACTTTATCATAGGCTTCTGCGCTTCGGGTCGTGTGTTCGATTTCCGTACGCAACAAATATTTGAATGTCCTAAAAATTACAAAGTACTTTGGTGTAGTTGATAAACATATTATAAAGTACATCCAAACACTTTGTAAATAAACTTTGCATCTGAATATTTTGCATATACTATGTTAACTTTAACATCTACCTACAAGTTTTTACAAAAATTAAGTTTAGTGTGTTTTGGTTTACCTACTTTAATTCAACCACTGTTGCACCTTCTTGACTTTATTAATAACAAACATTCTTGTTGCTATTTCATTAATTATGTTGTCACAAGTCTGCTAATTTAAGTATATTCACAGAGAAAGAGGAAATCTGTTCCACCGTAATACAGTTTATACTAGTACGGGGAACAGAGTGAATCAGTTCTGTGCTAACAACCATAATAAGTACTCACAGATACATACCCAACTAAAATGTTACCTACGTGTACTGCTTATTTCTTAATAATTGGTTAAGTGCAAGGTTGTTATATTAATTTGGCAAATAAAGATGTTTAAAAAAAAAAAAGCTCTTTACTCTGTGTAAATTACTTCGTCACCACTGCTCAAAACGGTGAAGGAAAACATGGTGAGGAAATCGGCATGTCCAAGATCCTAAAATTCGAAGACATGTGACGTCTACCAACCCGCACTGGGCCTGCTTACTGGATTATGTGTCTCAGGAGCGCGTGGTGGATTGTAGCCCACACCCTCTCACAGAGAGGAGGTCCCAGCAGTGGGAACGTTATAGGCTGATTATGCTTATAGTAGTTCTGGGTTTAGGTATTTATGCAAATGAGATTTGAGTCTGTAAATCCGCCCAAAATTAGTGACATTTACTTTGCACGTAAACAAACTAGTGCCAAAAAATTTCGGCAAACACGGTTAGATTTTTCACAAATGTCGTTACGATTCATCAGAAGTCTGACAATCAGTCTTACCAAGGAGTATCGTATTACCCAGTTTAGGGTTGTGGAGGCCAGATAGGCAATCGTTCCATGTAAAAACCTGGTATTCAGCTGCATCCGGTTAGACTGGAAGCCGACCCCAAAATGGTTGGGTAAAGGCTAGGCAAGGGTAGGCAGATTGTTGAAACTGTTGACATTGTTTTCTTTGATCGTTCACATAGAAATTTTTAAAATTTGAAACCAGTGATAAACCTTTTGAAACATATTGTACCTACATCGGTTCATATCCAATAGTATCTTTTACCTACAAAGGCACGATTTTGTTAGGCTACATAGCTCCCCAATAACAATATTAGGTTTCAAAAGATTAGGGACTGCTGTATCCGTAGCCGTAACAACCCCAGTATTGGGAATTTCGTTACAGCATGACCTTATTCGGAAAATCCTTTGTGGTAGTGGAAAACGATAGAATATATTGATTGACTAGCTTTTGCCAGCGGTTTCTCCCACGAACGAACATTACTACCGGGATAAAAAGTATCCTATATCTTAATCCAGGTTATAAAATATCTGTATGCTAAATTTCATCTAAATCCGTTCAGCTGGTTCGGCGTGATTCGGTAACAAACATCCAAATAAAAAAACTTATATTGTCAATTAAATAGTCTTAGTAGTAGAGTCTTGAATTTCCCAGTGGTAGCTCGGGGTGTCAATTTGTTCCCAGTTGATGGCAATACGCCCTTATAATTTAGAAAGTGCCTATAATCTAATACGTATTTCTAGAGTTGTCGATTTGACCACAAATAAATTATCATCGTGCGAGGCGCCTATATGTAGAAAATAATATATTATACTAACTGATCCGACATACGTTGTCCTGTCTTAACTATGAATATTGAATTCGCATTTTATTGCATAAGAACCTTCTGGCTATAAGCAACACAACAAAAAAAGAATTAGCAAAATTGGTCCAGCCGTTCACGTGTGATGCCGTGACCAAGAGAAATAGGGATTGATTTTCATATAAGATTTTTTTTAAGTGTCCATTCGCTATGTTCGGACTAGTAAATACATGCGAATTGACTAATAAGCTCAATAATGGCATACTACAAAGCACGCTCAATTATTTCCATTCAAGAATTGCATGCAAGTGTTGTACACACGTGCAATGTTCTTAAAATAAAATGACATACAAAAATTGAACGCAGGTTTTGTCAATCAATAATTAAATGCGGGTTCTGTTGGCACTAAAGCAATTATTGCAAGGCCATTATAATTACATTCAAGTTTTACCTCGTTTAAACACAGTACGTCCTTGTACAATTTTATGATACTGTGTGTTTTCATTGCACAAGTATTGCAGTAGATTGATTGGCTTCTACGCCATGGGTCCAATTTTCGTACCAAACAAATATTTGTAAAGCTTCTACAGACCGGATGGCTGGTACAACCACGCGCAAACTGAAACCATGAAATTCAGCAGCACATAATTCTAGCGTAGAAACTTTTTTTTGGATATCATAACAAAAAATCTGCTGTTTCATAGAAAAGTGCAACGAACCTGCGCGTAAAAAAATTGTGACAGAGTTTTTCCACCCACGAAAAGTTTCAACGCTGCGTTTCATTGCATCTTCAACCAATGCTATGTGTTTTTGTTTTATTTTAATGCAAAACGGTTTTTTATTTCTCACTAACAGCACTGCGCGGTTTCACCCACGTACTTCCCGTTCCCGTGGGCTTACGGGGATAAAATATAGCCTATGTCTCCCGGGAATAGTGTAGCTTCCCTACAGTGAAATAATTTTTTAAATCGGTTCAGTAGTTTCGGAGCCTATTCAATGCAAACAAACAAACAATCAAATCTTTCCTCTTTATAATATTAGTATACTAGCGGCCCGTCCCGGCTTCGTACGGCTGGGATCCCAAAAGGTTTCTAGTAATTAATATAGCCTATGTTATTCAGCCATAATGTAGCATTCTAATGGTGAAAGAATTTTTGAAATCGGTCCAATTGTTTTTGAGTTTATTCTTAAAATTAGTAAGCATAGATTGAAAAGATTCAAAATCATGTAGATACTGAATCCAACTGAATCCATGGTAATAGGTAGTGCATCGATGTCACATCCACCCTGTATAGTTGAGGATGGATGTTGGTTCAATTGAGATTTGTGTTTGCATTCGCACTCACGATACTAGAGAAATTCGTCGAAACAGAAATTCCCGTAAGGGCTTCGTAAAGATGTTTGCTAAAACCACGCTTCGCCAATTTATGGGCAATGTACAATCAGGGATATTGATTGTTTATTGAATGACACACCATGTCTATTTACTGTATGACAGTCATTTCTTACAACTGTCAAAGAATGAAAGCTGTGAATTGAATTAACAGGTAGTTTTAAGTTAGCAGTCAACGAAATAAAATAAATAAATAAAATTAAAATTTCTGCTCATAATAATCAAAATAACAGTTTTTTACTAATTGTATATGAAAGTATTTATGGCGATTGAAACATTTTTTTTAAAATTTCGTCCTTTTGTAGGTATGTCTGTATGTTCCGGCTAATCTCCGAAACGGCTATACAGATTTAAAAGAGACTCACTGGCAGACGGCTGATGTAATAAGCGAGTATGCGTATGCTTTTTAATTCGGTAGCACTGTCTCGTGGGTTAATTGTCTACATCCACGTGGGCGAAGCAACGAGCATAGCTAGTTATAATTAATTATTATTTTATTTGACTTTTCCTAATAGGTTCGACTTGATTATTTTTTTTGGGTGGGAAATCATCAAATAACTTCTCCCACTCTGGGCGGAGCAGGAGGGCGTGTCAGACTTTTACTGACTAAAACCCACCCGTGTTCCCTCAGTAGCTTTTGTGCCAGAGGCGGCGGTATCTCTTTCGAACAACTCTTTAGTCACAAATCCTATCTCGGTATTACTGATGACTATTATTAATATCTAATAGAAATAACTAGAGTTTAATATTTTTCCTGACCACGGGGATCGAATAGAATCGAAGATCCCTTCAATACATAATCTGATCGTTTTTGACCCGACAATGTTTAGGTCAGCAACCAGTCTAACTGGATGCAGCTTACTAGCTGTCAATAATGAGGTCAGGTAGGCAGTAGCAGTACTGCTTATCTGACCTCCATAACCTAGTTATTAGGTAACTGTTCGCGACGATGCGTCACTATATAGTTTAATAGTTTGTTTTTGACATTAATTTAGAATCATAAAGATAATAGTGATAGTTAAACCAATAGACAGTGGTTATAAGTGCCTACTATAAGAAAACCGTAAGTACCACCCTTTCAGACCTCATTTAAGTGGGCTGTATAGCCGTAATTTATAGTCTCAAGTGCGTCCAGGTAACCTAGAACCGAGACCTAGCCCTGGGCGTAACTACCCCTAACATAGTCTAAAGATAAACCCACTTAATTGAGCTCTGAAAGTTGTGTTGCTTTAGCTAAGTAATTTTTAAGATTTGAGTTTTGCTAGCCATCTTTCAGGGCGCGTCACGCCCTGAAAGTCATATGTGTAACGTTCTTAATATTAGATTGTTTTGGGTCTGTAAACCACCCTGAGGTATCTGTAATCAGAATTGAAATAAGTTCAGTAGTTTTCGAGAAAATCAACTTTTAAAATATTTATTGGTAACATTTTTCATAATTTTTCGGGTTTTCTTGAAATAATCTTTCAGTGCGGGAAGATATAGTACATACAGATATCTCAGGGGATGGGAAATTTCAAGGGGAATACAGGGATATATAACATGCCATATGTACAGTAATTTAATAATGTTTTGTATGCTATATTCCATTATATCGATAGACAAAATTTGAATAAATAAAAGTTAAAACAGGAAGCAATTTGCGGCCCTCGTTACGGTAAAGTTTCGAGGCACCTCAGAAAATGTAAATTTAAACCAATTCGTAGTCATCGGCAAGATAATTTTGTTATTTTAAACTTAAATTAATTAACATGTAGTACAAGTAAAAGTTCTAAATTGCTTCCTGAAGATTAAATCAAAATGTGTGTTATTTAATCAGGTAAAGTACCCCTTCACAGAGGTGTCTCAAAAACAACCCCTTCCTAGACGAAAGTCTGGAACCTGTTTCTCTGTCAGTCGTCAAAACGTTGGTAACGTCGTGAAGAACGGAAGATAGTAGCCGCCCCTGAAGATATCTGGAACCTATAGGTGCAGGACGTCAGCGCCGCGTGGACTGGGAGACCTACATACACACCGGGATAAAACCTGGATAGGAATACACCCTCCCTACACACCCTTCGTGTCCAAGCGATCACGCCCGTTCCGGTACATCTGCTGGTCCTTGCGAGCCGGATTTCTTCAGGAGGAACACATGTGGACCCGTTCAGGAGTTATCAAAAATCTGAAGCGTTATTCCTGAAGACTTGTTCCCGTGTACTGAAGGCTTATTCATGAAGAATTATCGGAAACCTGAAGCCTTATTCCTGAAGACTTGTTCCCGAGTACTGAAGGCTTATTCCTGAAGGATTATCTTTGAACTTAGAAGATTTGAGATTGGAGTTCCGTTTGAAGATCCGGTTTCAAGATCCGGATTGGAGTTCCGTTTTGAAGATCCGTTTTGAAGGTTTTGAAGATCCGTATAGAAGATCCGTATTGGAGTTCCGTATTGGAGATCCGTTGAAGATCCGGTTTCAAGATCCGGATTGGAGTTCCGTTTTGAAGATCCGTTTTGAAGATCCGTATAGAAGACCCGGATAAGAGTTTCTTTTTCAAGATCCGGATTGGAGTTCCGTTTTGAAGATTCGTTTGGAAGATCCGGTGCAGATCCAGTTGAGATATCCGGATAGAAGACCCGGATAAGAGTTTCTTTTTCAAGATCCGGATTGGAGTTCCGTTTTGAAGATTCGTTTGGAAGATCCGGTGCAGATCCAGTTGAGATATCCGGATAGAAGACCCGGATAAGAGTTTCTTTTTCAAGATACGGATTGGATTTCCATTTTGAAGATTCGTTTGGAAGATCCGGTGCAGATCCAGTTGAGATATCCGGATAGAAGACCCGGATAAGAGTTTCTTTTTCAAGATCCGGATTGGAGTTCCGTTTTGAAGATTCGTTTGGAAGATCCGGTGCAGATCCAGTTGAGATATCCGGATAGAAGACCCGGATAAGAGTTTCTTTTTCAAGATACGGATTGGATTTCCATTTTGAAGATTCGTTTGGAAGATCCGGTGCAGATCCAGTTGAGATATCCGGATAGAAGACCCGGATAAGAGTTTCTTTTTCAAGATCCGGATTGGATTTCCGTTTTGAAGATTCGTTTGGAAGATCCGGTGCAGATCCAGTTGAGATATCCGGATAGAAGACCCGGATAAGAGTTTCTTTTTCAAGATCCGGATTGGAGTTCCGTTTTGAAGATTCGTTTGGAAGATCCGGTGCAGATCCAGTTGAGATATCCGGATAGAAGACCCGGATAAGAGTTTCTTTTTCAAGATACGGATTGGATTTCCATTTTGAAGATTCGTTTGGAAGATCCGGTGCAGATCCAGTTGAGATATCCGGATAGAAGACCCGGATAAGAGTTTCTTTTTCAAGATCCGTTTTGGAGCTCCGTTTTCAAGATTCGTATTCAAGAACCGCATATCGAATCAACATGCCGGTGACAAGATCGCAAGGCAAGGCCCCTGAAGCCTGGACAGTGGAGGTGAGCAGAGGACGCGGTATTACGGCCATCACTCATGAGCAACCGCCGCGTTCACCATCCACCACTGAAGGAGCCGAACCAGTACAGCAGCCCCCCCTTGCGCCACGGGCTAGTGAAGATTTGCCAAGACGGACGCGGTCTGAAGAAGCGGAACAGCCCTCTACAGCAAAGGAAGGTACTTCAGTCAGAACACTGAAGCATTCCGATAGAACATTGAAGCATTCAAATAGAACACTGCAGTATTCAGATAGAACATTGAAGCCTGCAGACAGAACAGAGAAGACTACAGATAGAAAGTACAGCCGAACCTTGCCGATGACTACCCGGGGTGACGCCCGTACCGAACATAGCAGGCCGCAGTCGACTACAAATAGAACGACGCGGTCAAATAAGAAAATTTCAAGAGCACGTGAAGACCTACTGAAAGTTAGGTTGGAACTCGCTCAATTAGCACTTCAGAGAGCCGAGGAAGAAGATTCCGACGGCTATATGGATGACAGAGACTCAAACGATGAGTACGTGCGCTCCTGGCTTGAAGAGGCACCTGAGCCTGAGCCGGAGAAGAGGGACAACGCCGCCGAGGGGGACAATAGTAATATAGGCCTTGAGCAACCGCCCCCCCCTGTGGACTTCGAAACTATAGTGGACCTCGAAAAGCAAGTACCGTTGTCGAATCCTACAGCGAAGGAAGTGAACCGATTCCCACAGAGGGGAATAGAAGTCAAAGGGGAGGACGCACTCCGCCCATTCATAACGGAGCTGACATCCGCTATAGCGTCGCTAGCCGACAGAAAAACAGAACAGTGGACACCGAGCAACCCCTCGGCGTCGAAGGTCATCATGACCTTACCGAACTTCAATGGGGCCCACACAGAGTGGCTTTCATTTCGTGCCATCTACGAGACAACTCGAAGATATTTCAACGATGTTGAAAACACAGCTAGGCTTAGAAGAAGCCTGCGGGGACGAGCGTTGGAAACAGTGAGCTCGGAACTCATCGGAAATGCCAAACCAGATGACATCATGAGGGAACTTGAGCTGCAGTTCGGCCGTCCAGATTCGATAGCTCAGGCTGAAACAGACAGACTTCGTGGACTACCGCGCTGCGGAGAAGCACCAAAGGACATCTGCAATTTCGCAAGCAGAGTCAGAAGCGGCGTGGTCACTCTGCGCGCACTGAAGAAGGATCACTACCTGATCAACGCTGAGCTGATGCGGTTGTTAACCGAGAAGCTACCGAACTCACTGCGTGTACAGTGGTACAGAACGTACACGGAGAAGTACCAGTCGCTGCCCGACCTTACGCTCTTCAGCGAGTTCATAACAGAGCAAGCTCGTTTCTGCAGTGCATTCGCTCCACCCGAGAACATCGGCGCCACGGAAGCAACAGCGAGCAAGCGTGTCACACAACGGACTCACACAGCGGTAGACAAATCACTCAAGAAATGCCGTATATGTGAGAAAGAGGGACATCAGAATCTTGAATGCAAGAAATTCAAGGAAGGATCCAGTGACAAGCGATGGGAGCTCGCTAAGAAGTTTGGCCTATGTTTCCGGTGCCTGCGAAGTCGTCGTCCAGATCATTCTTGCAAGGCGAAGAAGTGTGGACTTAAAGGGTGTACAGCTACGCACCATCAGCTTCTTCACTACTCCAAGAAGCCTGCTAAAGAAGACGCCGTCAAGAACGAGAAGCCCGCTACTCAAGAGCAGTCGAACAACGTGGAGACAAAAGAAACAGTGGCCAGCTCACGAACAACTTCAAGCCACGCTTACCTCAAAATGGTACCGGTTCGAGTGATTGGACCGGCGGGAGAAGCATCCACTTTCGCACTTCTTGATGATGGATCAACCGTCTCTTTGATCGACGAGGACTTAGCGAAGCAAGTCGGGGCAGAAGGCAAAATTGACCCACTGAAGATAGGCGCGATCGGCGACACCACGATTGAGACTCCAAGTTCGAGGAGAATCACCGTCACTCTTGCGAGCGAGCTGAAGAATAGGGTACCGTTCAGAGCGCGCACCATACCGAAGCTGAACCTCGCTCCGCAGACAGTCAGTGAAGAGGACGTCGCACACTGCAAGCATCTGGATGACCTGAAGCAACAGCTCATATACAACACTGGTACGCCGAAGATACTCATCGGACAGGATAACTGGCACCTATTACTGGCCAGTGAGATCCGCAGAGGTCCGAAGAACCAACCTGTTGCGTCACTCACGACGATGGGCTGGACTCTACACGGCGCACACACCAGGATCTTGGGTCAGCAAGTGCACTACGTCAATAGGCTCACAGCAGGCAATGAAGCAGCGGAAAAAGAAGATATAGACGAGCAGCTTCGTGAATTCTTCGCCCTAGAATCACTGGTCATCAATCCGAGACGGCCAGACTCCGATCCCGAAAAGAAAGCGGAAGATATCTTGAGTCGTCACACTCGTCAGTTGGAGGACGGGCACATAGAAACAGCCATGCTGTGGAAAACCGAAAACATAGAAATGCCCGATAGTTACGGGACGGCCCTGAAGAGGCTCGTCTCAATAGAAAAGAAGCTCGATAGCAAACCGGCTCTTCGAGATAGATACACAGAACAGATGGACTCTCTCATTCAAAAGGGTTACGCAGAAAAGGCGCCCAAGACGAGCACACAAGGTAGAACGTGGTACCTGCCTCATTTCGACGTGTTCAATCCCGCGAAGCCTGAGAAACTCCGCATCGTACATGACGCAGCCGCCAAATCAAAAGGACTGTCACTAAATGACTTCCTTCTCACTGGACCAGACTTGCTACAGTCCCTGCCCGGCGTCATGATGAGGTTCCGAAGACATTGCATAGCCATATCTGGTGACATAGCAGAGATGTTTATGCAAGTGAAGGTGCGAAGTCAGGATAGAGACGCGCTCCGATACCTATGGAGAGGCAATAGAAGAGAAGGAGCGCCCGAAGAATACCGTATGACGTCCATCATATTCGGTGCGGCAAGCTCGCCGTGCACGGCCATTTTCGCGAAGAATTGGAACGCGAAAAGGCATATAGATGAGCATCCAGATGCAGTGGAAGCCATAATTCAGAATCATTACATGGATGATTACCTCGATAGTTACAAGACCGTCGAAGAAGCGACGCACATTGCAACTACGGTGAAGAATATTCACCTACAGGCGAAGTTTGAGCTAAGAAAATGGGTGTCAAACAGCGCGCAATTAATAGAAAATATAGACCCGACACAGATCCGAACTGAAGTCGTCAACATCGGGAATACGGATGACACAGAAAAGATACTCGGCCTGATATGGAGACCGAGCGAAGATACGTTGGGCTTCAACCTAACACTCGCCCGCCTACCTAGAGGCATATTAGAAAAGGAAGCGCCCACGAAGAGAGAGGCGCTGAAGATAGTAATGTCACTGTACGACCCGCTCGGACTCGCTTCCCCAGTAACCATTCGAGCCAAGCAAATATTGCAAGAGGCATGGAGGCGAGGAGTCGATTGGGACCAGCCGCTGGACAACGACCTAGCGACCCAATGGAAGAGTTGGATACAACGTCTACTGCAGCTCGGAAATATCAGCATACCAAGATGCTATCCGGGATACAGCGACGCCGTAGAGACACAGGTCCATGTATTCACCGACGCGAGCGAGATGGCTTACGCGACGGCAGTATATTGGCGAACCACAGCAACAGATGGCCACCAGCGAGTCAGCCTCGCCATGGCAAAGGCGAAGGTAGCCCCACTGAAGCTGCAATCAATACCCCGCCTCGAGCTGCAGGCAGCGGTGATGGGAACCCGCGTAGCCGCAGCTGTTGTACGTGAACACGGCATCAAACCCGCATCGGTGACCTACTGGTCAGATAGCAAGACCGTGTTGACATGGATAAGAAGAGGAGCACGAGTATACAAACCTTTCGTAGCCCATCGTATAGCCGCCATAGAAGAAAATAGCAGAGTTGAAGACTGGCGCTGGGTGCCCACGAAGATGAATATCGCAGACATGGCTACTCGTGATGTACCACACCACTTCAACTCACGGCATGAGTGGTATAGTGGTCCTAACTTCCTGTATGAAGAGTCGTCATCATGGCCATCAGAAAACCCTCCGATAGCGGAGGAGACAGGGGAGGAGAGAACGTTCGCCGCCATCGAAGAAATCGACAGCCGACAGATCACAGAAGCCATTCCAGACCCGACAAAGTTCTCCCGGTGGGAACGACTCCTCCGTGCGACGGCGAGCGTTCTACGCTTCATCTCTCTATGCAAAGCCCCAAAGGAGAAGACGTTCTACAAACGAACCCAAAAGAATAAAGAACAGGATCCTGATTGGCGAAACAAGAAGAAGGCCGTCCCCTTTCTCCCGAAGCAAACCGTGCCGACGCGTAACTCACAAGAGAAGAGGCAAATAATAGAAGCAGAGTTTCTACACGAAGCCGAGAAGCTACTAGTGATGGTCGCGCAGCAGCAGTCTTTCGCTCCAGAACTCACTAGACTGCGAGAGGAAAAGGCATTGGACAAAGACAGTCGACTGCGGCCGCTACAGATAGAAGTGAGGGATGACGTCATACGGATAAAGAGCCGTATCGCAGCTGTAGAACAGATAACGGAAGAAGTAATGCGTCCGCCGATACTACATGGCGACCACCATATTACCCAGCTGTACATAGACTGGACACACCGTAGCTTGCAGCATGGTGGGACAGAGCTCACCATCAACGAGGTACGACAGCATTATTGGGTCGTGAAGATGCGACCAACAACAAAGAAGGTGCTGTCACGATGCCTACAGTGTCGTATTCGCAAGGCGCAACCAACCGTGCCTGCGACCGGCGACCACCCAAGAACGCGCCTGGCACATCACCAGAGGCCGTTCACGTACACAGGGCTAGATTATTTCGGCCCACTGTCTGTCACAGTCGGACGACAGCATCAAAAAAGGTACGTAGCCCTATTCACGTGCCTTACCACCAGAGCCGTCCACCTCGAGATCGCCGCCAGCCTCAGCGCAGACGCCGCCATACTAGCGCTGCGCCGCTTCGCTGCTCGTCGGGGCTGCCCCGCCGAGATACACTCCGACAACGGTACCAACATGCACGGTGCCGACAAGGAGCTCCGAGAGGCCTTCCGAGAGGAGGCCAGTCGCCGAGGCGTCGTGTGGCGCTTCATAACACCATCAGCGCCTTTCATGGGAGGCGCCTGGGAGCGCCTCGTACGCTGCGTAAAGTCCGCGCTGTGCACTGTGCTCCTAGAAAAACATCCGCACGAAGAGGTGTTGTCCACACTGTTGTGTGAGGCAGAGTACACTGTAAACAGCCGACCACTAACACATGTTTCAGTAGATAGCGAAGACGACGAGTCAATCACACCGAACCATTTCTTGCTCGGTGGATCGGCGAGACTACCATCACCCGGCGTGTTCACCGAGCGAGACGTGGACAGCAGGAAGCTCTGGCGACGATCCCAGATACTCGCCGACATGTTCTGGCGTCGCTGGGTCAGGGAGTACCTGCCGGAACTCCAAAACCGGCGGGAGCCGCACACCCGCGGCCCCGAACTGCAGGTGGGCGACCCCATACTCGTTGCAGACGGCCAGCTGCCTCGCAATACATGGCCGCGAGGCCGTATAGTTGCCCTGTTCCCCGGGGCTGACGGAGAAGTCCGGACCGCTGAGGTGCGCACTGCCGGCGGCACCTTGAAGCGTCCGGTGAAGAAACTCGTCCCACTGCCCAAGTAGCCGTGGGGGCGAGCGCCTTGGCGGCGAGCGCCGAGGCATCCAGCGCCTTGGCGGCAAAAGCCTGGGCACCACCTGCGCCTTGGCGGCAAAAGCCTGGGCACCACCTGCGCCTTGGCGGCGAACGCCGAGGCATCCAGCGCCTTGGCGGCGAAAGCCTGGGCACCACCTGCGCCTTGGCGGCAAACGCCGAGGCATCCAGCGCCTTGGCGGCGAACGCTTGGGCATCACCTGCGCCTTGGCGGCAAAACGCCGAGGCATCCAGCGCCTTGGCGGCGAAAGCCTGGGCACCACCTGCGCCTTGGCGGCGAACGCCGAGGCATCCAGCGCCTTGGCGGCGAAAGCCTGGGCATCACCTGCGCCTTGGCGGCAAAACGCCGAGGCATCCAGCGCCTTGGCGGCGAAAGCCTGGGCACCACCTGCGCCTTGGCGGCGAACGCCGAGGCATCCAGCGCCTTGGCGGCGAAAGCCTGGGCATCACCTGCGCCTTGGCGGCAAACGCCGAGGCATCCAGCGCCTTGGCGGCGAACGCCTGGGCATCATCATCAGCGCCTTGGCAGGCGAGCGCCGAGGCATCGAGCGCCGAGACGGCGACCGCCTTGGGGCGAGCGCCTAGGCGGCGGCCGCCTGGGCGACGAGAGCCGGTGGCGAGCGTCGTGGCTACGAGCGTCGTGACGGCGAGCGTCGCAGCGGCGAGCGGCGTGGCAACAGGCGTCGCGGTGGCGAGCGCCGCGACTCCAGTCGTCGCTCACCGTGGCGATGCAGCGCCGCACCAACATCGCTACGAGTCGTCACTGCACTGCACGGCGGGAGAGATGTTCGCGACGATGCGTCACTATATAGTTTAATAGTTTGTTTTTGACATTAATTTAGAATCATAAAGATAATAGTGATAGTTAAACCAATAGACAGTGGTTATAAGTGCCTACTATAAGAAAACCGTAAGTACCACCCTTTCAGACCTCATTTAAGTGGGCTGTATAGCCGTAATTTATAGTCTCAAGTGCGTCCAGGTAACCTAGAACCGAGACCTAGCCCTGGGCGTAACTACCCCTAACATAGTCTAAAGATAAACCCACTTAATTGAGCTCTGAAAGTTGTGTTGCTTTAGCTAAGTAATTTTTAAGATTTGAGTTTTGCTAGCCATCTTTCAGGGCGCGTCACGCCCTGAAAGTCATATGTGTAACGTTCTTAATATTAGATTGTTTTGGGTCTGTAAACCACCCTGAGGTATCTGTAATCAGAATTGAAATAAGTTCAGTAGTTTTCGAGAAAATCAACTTTTAAAATATTTATTGGTAACATTTTTCATAATTTTTCGGGTTTTCTTGAAATAATCTTTCAGTGCGGGAAGATATAGTACATACAGATATCTCAGGGGATGGGAAATTTCAAGGGGAATACAGGGATATATAACATGCCATATGTACAGTAATTTAATAATGTTTTGTATGCTATATTCCATTATATCGATAGACAAAATTTGAATAAATAAAAGTTAAAACAGGAAGCAATTTGCGGCCCTCGTTACGGTAAAGTTTCGAGGCACCTCAGAAAATGTAAATTTAAACCAATTCGTAGTCATCGGCAAGATAATTTTGTTATTTTAAACTTAAATTAATTAACATGTAGTACAAGTAAAAGTTCTAAATTGCTTCCTGAAGATTAAATCAAAATGTGTGTTATTTAATCAGGTAAAGTACCCCTTCACAGAGGTGTCTCAAAAACAACCCCTTCCTAGACGAAAGTCTGGAACCTGTTTCTCTGTCAGTCGTCAAAACGTTGGTAACGTCGTGAAGAACGGAAGATAGTAGCCGCCCCTGAAGATATCTGGAACCTATAGGTGCAGGACGTCAGCGCCGCGTGGACTGGGAGACCTACATACACACCGGGATAAAACCTGGATAGGAATACACCCTCCCTACACACCCTTCGTGTCCAAGCGATCACGCCCGTCCGGTACAGTAACAACAACGATGATATACGTATACTCTAGTTGTAGCAAACTAGGATAAGTAATTCTAGTTCAGTTAAAAGTTTTGTTTGTTCTTGCTCATCTGTTAAAAATATATTAAACTAGCTTCCGCCCGTGGCTTCGCCCGCGTGGAAGTCGGAAATTATCACGCGTGAAAGTACTACCGGGATAAGAAGTATCCAACGTGGTTTCGAGTTAATCAGAGAGCGCGTTAAAATTCTTCCATACAAACTTTGAGACCCCCCAATCCCCATTTAGGGGGTAGTTTAGAAAAACAATAAATAACCAACTTTGTAATTTACTTCAAGGAATAAGATTTTTCATACAAACAAAATCCCCTCTTTCCACCCCCTTACAGGTCGAATTTCCAAAAACCCCTTCTTGGTGCTCCCCTGCATTATAAAAGGAAGCCGTGTACAAAATTTCACGTTCCTAGTCCTAGTAGTTTCGGCTGTGCGTTGATTGGTCAGTCAGTCAGTTTCGCCTTTTATTTAAGTAGATAGAAGATAGATAATCCATTGACTTTTACTACCAAGTTTATCCAGTATTAGTATAAAACAGTGAACGAACAACAGCGAACGTTATCCAGCTTAAAACTCAAAGGAATATAATAGCTTGAGACACAGAGAATGAAGGAATGGAGTGCTTAAAGGTGGAACTACTAGTAAGACAGCCGGGCGTTTATGAAAGTCGGCACATGTTAATATTGCTGAGTATTGTGAGATTTTGTAACTCTGTCACAGCGGGCATGAGACTGCCTATTCTGCGTGCGTTACTCATAACGACGGTATGAGACGATGTAACTACTTCATTGTTTGGCTACAGAGTTGAACAATTTGATATAGAATGATACCCTACATAGATGAACCTATTAGCCAGTGGTTTCGCCTGCGTGGTTGAAAATTTTCCCACGGGAACGTTCAGTATCCATTGCGTTAATTCCCGTTATAAATTATCTGTATACCAAATTTTATCCAAATCCGTTCGGTCGTTTTTACGTGATTGAGTAACAAACATCCAAACTTTCACATTTATAATATTAGTAGGATACTATCTGCGACTGTACTCTAAATGTGTGCGTTAAACATTATAATTGCTTCACATCATTCACAGATTGGCAATAATAACCTCATAAGAAAGCACCGTATTCAAAATTCAGACAAGTTTAAACCTCTTTCCTCCTCATGTATGAGCAAAATTACAATACCTACGGAACAAATTAAGAAACTCAGCACAGATTACGGCAAGATGTCGCATGATTTTCCGCGATCATATTCCGAAAATAACCATAAGCTCAAAAGTTTCTCGCAGAGAACGCCAGGAGTCCCAGCAGTAACATTATAGGTTGATTATACATGGGTTATGAGTACCATGGGTTTATAATGTGAAGCCGGAATCCTAGCAAAGGGGACATTACAGGTTGATGTGTTTTGAGCACTCCATTCCTTAATACTCCATGTTCAAACGTAGCTATGACCTAAATTATCTTCGAAGCATGTTTCTCTCGGCTTCAACGTTTTTAGAGCGTTTTAAATGGATAGATCCACGTGGCGTGACGTAAGACCTGTTTTACGTTATGACGTAAAACGAGGATATTTATGCGCTAAATAATTTTAGAGGAAGGTAGACGAGCTATTTTTATACCTTGAGCAAAAAACAAGCGTTGAGATGCAATGAAATACACTACAGCTTCCACGAGTGATGATGTTTAGAGCTGTTCGTGTACAGACAGCTTAGACAAAGCCAGGGCCTAGACAAAGTGACATTATATCTGCAATAACGATTATGGAAAAACAAAAATGTTTTGGATTTACATTTGCTACCGAAAAGCTTATATGTCAATCCTTTTGAAATTCGTCGTAGAAATATGACTCACTTTGAAAGTGCAGCGAAATGGTAGTGGCCCAGTGCTAAAAGCCACGACTGACGAGTTGTAGGTTGTAGGTTCGAAACCTGACAGGCGCTTTACTTTGTGTAAATTATTTAATCACTACTGCTCTCAATACGGTGAAGGAAAATTTCGTGAAGAAACCAGGATGTCCTAGAACCTACAATTCGAAGACATGTGACATCTACCACACACTTGGCACGCGCACTTGTGTACTTGGCTCGCGTGGTGGTTTTTTTTTTTTTTTTTTAAAAGATTACGGCCCGGTTCCTCTCATCGAGAGGAGGCCAGAGTCCCAAAAGTGGGAACATTATAGCATCCCATCGCCCGACCGTGCTATAACTTCGTACTCACTTAGCGTCTTTGCCGACTTTTGTTTTGTTCTCCTAAATATCGTATCGTGATGTTAAATAGCTTATAGATACAGGATACAATTTTAACCAGTGCGTAAACTGTAACCCTGATTTCACCATAACATTCTAGCTAGATCTACCTAGAGTAGTCATTTTTCGTCGGTTAGACCGCGTAGGTATAGCACTTTAAAAAAAAAAATACGCTAGGGTTTCTAGAATGATATGCTGAATTCATGATTACAGTTTGCGCACTGGTTAAAAACTTATCCTGTGTATATGTTACGCGCAACTTTCAATTTTTTTTATTTCATAAGAACCTTCTCCGGACAATAACAAACACAATAAAAAAGAATTAGCAAAATTGGTCCAGCCGTTCACGTGTGATGCCGTAACTAAGGGAAATAGGGTTTCATTTTTAACCGATTTCAAAAAGAAGGAGGTTATCAATTCGACATGTTTAAATATATATTTTTTTTATGTATGTTCGGGCATAACTCCGTCGTATATAGACGGATTTGCAAAATTATTTTTTTATTCGAAAGGGGTTTGTTCCGAAATGGTCCCATATAAATTTCATATAGATCTGATGATGCGTTTTGAAGACAGACAACGGAACTCTTCAAAACTTTAAAGCAAATCAACCGCGAATGCGGCTATCGCATAAATATGCATTGTTTTGACCCTGAGGATAATGAAATTTCGAATTGGTGTGGCGTAGGTAACTAAAAAGTGAAAAATAAAAACTTTTTTCAAAAGTCGGTTGATATTTTTTTGAAAAAAGTTTTTTATATCTATAGATGAGGTTTTTGAGTACGTAGCTCATACCGATACGAGAGAAGGAATTAATAACCTACATGATTTTCCTTTTACCGCATCCAAGAGATGCTATAGGTGTTATATATTAACGGAAGCGAAGGTAAACCTCTATTTAATAACGTTAAGGTAACTTCATACGAGCCGATACGTCACCGATCACCTAGTCACGATGCTTCGCTATTTTTAGACGACAACCTCACTTTTTTATAAATATCCGAATTGGGTCATAGGCGGTGTGACAGGGTCAACGGGTTATTTAGTTCATTCTTGGCGTTAGAGAGGGCGTCAATTGATATTGTAATCTTTCTCTGTTGTAGAAATATAAATTATTGTCATAGATTTGATAGGTGCTCCATTTTACTGTTGCATCACACATTTATTATTATTATTAAGTCTTTACTGCTGAAACATACTATGTATATAACTACTAGCTTCTGCCCGCGGCTCCTCTCGTGTGGATATCGGTTATCGCGGAAATGTCCTTCTCCATATCCCAGGCTATATCTCTTCCAAATTTCATGAGGATCGGTTCAGCGGTTTAGGTGTGAAAGCGTAACAAACAGACACGAGATACTTTCGCATTTATAATAATAAGTAGTTTATTGATCAGCGTGTCTTATGACGCATCTTCCAGCTGCTTCCATTCCTCTCTGTCTTTAGCTTTTCTTGACCAGTTTCCCTCACCAACGGTACTATTTCATGAGTCCACCATTTTGCCTGTCTGCCTCTTTTTCTTTTTCGATAGCGTGGTTACCATTCTGTTCTAATGTGTCCTGCCCATATCACTTTAACTGTCTTACTATCTTTATTATTATCTTCCACTTTGATTAAGGATATTATTTTCTTCGGCTCTTCTGCATCGTACATTACTCGGTCTCAAAACGGTTAAAGAAAACTGACATGAACTATCACCAATAATTTGAAGACATGTGTCATCCACTACCCCACACTAGGCTCGCGTGGTGGATTACGGCCTCCCTCCCTCAGAGAGGAGGCCTGTGTCCCAGTAGTGGGAACGTTATAGGCTGATTATGCAGTGATGTATTGGAAAATTCTTTCAATAGCGATATTAAAAAGATACGGGTAAGAAACGGCTGCATAAGAAATTATAAATCAGTTAATATCCTCCACTTTACAAACCATACTTTACTAAAGGAACTATAGGCTGAATCCTACCTGCTTGCAACATACTACTTCTGGGTAAACCCCATGACTCCCAGATATTTCGATTCATTGCTCATTTGTTTTGTCTAGCTCATCCCGCCATTTTCTTTTTCAACGAACTACAATGTAACAAAAATAAACAAACCGAAAACAATCTCACTAACACACAGACTGTATTAAATAAAAAACCGGTCAAGTGCGAGTTGGACTCGCGCACCGAGGGTTCCGTACAAACCTGTGGGTATATAAGTAAAAGTTCAAAATTGTCAAAAATATTTTTTTTTTATATGACGAAACTAAAAATTTACGGTTTTCGTAATTTTTCCTATATCTGTACTATAAGACGTGACTTCGTACAAAATTTCAAGATTCTAAGTTCACGGGAAGTACCCTGTAGGTTTTGATTCCCGTGCGAGTTTCGAAAATTTGCGGAAATCTGCGGCCTAAATGGCTGTATCTTTTGATTGCGTTGACTTAGAAGGTTGATTTTTCTACAGCTTCCAGGGACAGTAGAACTAAGTATCATATAGAAATTTCAGTTTGATACCTCCACGCGTTCCTGAGAAAAACGGTCTTGACAGACGGACGGACGGACGGACGGACGGACGGACGGACGGACGGACAACAAAGTGATCTTATAAGGGTTCCGTTTTTTCCTTTAGAGGTACGGAACCCTAAAAACCGTAATCCACACAAAAACCGCGTACAAGGATCATCCCTAGAGACGGTAAATGGTGAAAAAATCCCTTTACGCTCCTTGAAGTAGCGTTTTATCGTTCCCACAGGATCCCCCATAGCTGACACTGCCGTAAATAAACGTAACCGACCATTATTTACAAGAAAATATTTAGTTAAATGTTTTAACGGTATTTCTTCATTAGTTTTACGGTGTTTTGTCGGGCATAAGTCATGGAGTTACGGTGTTTTGTTTATTTTACGGTTAAAGTTTTCGGTTTTTGTCGGTGACTGTTTGTGAATTAAGGCTGGCGTTTATAATTTTATTGTTGTAATGATAGATGTTATTGCTTATCTTCTGGGCTCTGTTTTGTAGTAAGTACGAGTATCTTAAGAGATAGAAGATCAAGGATCTATGTTAGATTTTATTTCGTCTGTGCAACTTATATCGTCCAATTGATCGTGTTATCTTAAGATATATAAATTATTACGTGTCACGTTGTTTGTCGGCGATGGACTCCTAAACTACTTAACGAATTTGAATCTTTGTACACCGTGTGCAGTTTGATCCAACTTGAAAGATAGGATAGCTTACATCTCAATTTATGGTAGGTAGGGTAGGTAGGGTAGGTAGGTAGGGTAGGTAGGGTAGGTAGGTAGGGTAGGTAGGGTAGGTAGGATAGGGTAGGGTAGTGTAGGGTAGCGTAGGTAGGGTAGGTAGGTAGGGTAGGTAGGTAGGGTAGGTAGGATAGGGTAGGGTAGTGTAGGGTAGCGTAGGTAGGGTAGGGTAGGTAGGGTTGATAGGGTAGGTAGGGTAGGTAGGGTAGGTAGGGTAGGTAGGGTAGGTAGGGTAGGTAGGGCAGGTAGGGCAGGTAGGGCAGGTAGGGTTGGTAGGGTAGGTAGGGTAGGTAGGTAGGGTTGGTAGGACAGGTAGGGCAGGTAGGGCAGGTAGGGCAGGTAGGGTATGTTGGGTAGGTAGGGTAGGGATTTTGTATGAATGACTTTTGGACGGACAGGACAACGTCTGCCGGGTCAGCTAGTATATATATCTTTGACTTTGGTATTATCTTTGGACATATTGTGACATTTTTTTATTTGACATTTTTAAACATTTTGTATTTGACTTGTATTATAATTATTTCAATATCAACAATAAAAATTCAATTTCAATTTCCGTAATTATTTTGTATGTCTATTAAGCTGTAAGTAAGTAATAGTATGTAACATTTATAGTGCAAGCATGGCAATTGTTAAATTCCTTTTTAATTTTATATGAGCGACTATGTATCTGACTTCGACAATCCAGACTGGACTGTTGCAGAAAGACTGGTTGTCAAACCCCTTGGCAAGACTGGTTGTCAAACTTTCGGGCTTCTGACGACCCGTAACGACGGTTAAAGATCCATAAATTACAGCTGGGACCACCGGCTTAACCTGCTTTCCGAGGAGGGGTATTGGTATGTCGAATTGGTCACCCATCCACGGACCAACCTCGACAAGCGTAGCTTAACCTGATAGATCGACTCGTGCAGCTGTTGTAACTTGGCCACAAGTGCCCCAAAATCCTCCTCTAGTTAGTTTCCATAACCTAGATATCAAGTGACATCTTAAACCAGATGACTCACCAAGTGTTAACATTTGTTTTAAATATCAACTAAGCCCTGTATTATGGCGCCATTAAGTCAGAACCCGGTTTGAATAACAAGGATTAACTGGATCCGTCCCTGTTCGTTATCAGATAGTGTTATGTTGGTGATTTTAGCTTGATGCCGTAATCTGAGATTAGGGCAACGTTTGTCCTCATAATTATTTTGAGCGGTGGATCTGGCTGTATAAGACTGTGTTGATAAAATTCATATAAGATTGAGTTGTTTCAAAATAATAAAAAAATGTACAATGCCAAGAGTCAGCAGTTTTTGAACATCAAAGTTCCCTGAGGTAGTCTCCCAAAACAAACGTCCTACACCACTTCCTAGTGCTTTAGCTGGAAAGAAGAAGTGGCGCAACAAACTCCCCAAGATTGGGGGGTAATTTTCCCATTACATTATAGAATACTAGTTTCCGCCCGCGGCTTGGCCCGCGAGGAAGTCGGGTAATTATCCCGCGGGAACGTACTACCGGGATAACAATATCCTATGTGTTAGTGTAGATTATAATCTATGTGTGTGCCAAATTTCATCCAAACCCGTTCAGCCGTTTTTGCGTGATTGATTAACAAACATCCAAACATATAAGTAGGATTTATGAAAATCTATATGATCCTAATTAATTTTATAAATGCGAATGTTACTTTTCTTGTTTGTTACGCTTTCACGGTAAAACGGCTGTACGGATTTGGATGAAATTTGGCACACAGAAAGACCATGACCTAGGTTAGGACATAGGCTACTTTTCATCCTGGATCGCAGACGAAGATGCGGGCAACAGCTAGTCAAGCATAGCATAATCAGACTATAATGTCTGCTGAGATACGGGTTCTTCTCTTCGAGAGGGAGTAGGCTATAATCTACCACGCAGGCCCAATGCGTGTTGGAAGATGCCACACGACTTCGAATTTTTGGTTCTAGGACATGACGTCCTCACGACGTTTTCCTTCACCGTTTTCAGTGCAGTGGTGATGAAATAATTTACACAAAATATAGCGCCTGTTAGAGGCCCCTGCCTTCTTTACATCTTCGTCCATTCATCCGCAAACATAACGTTTGTTGGATTGGAATCCAGTGCATCCAGAGTGCGAAGTACTGGGGATATAGCAAGCGCAACGATGCGATGTGGTGGTACAGCAAACAGCCTGTGTTTTCTCGACTGATGATGTGAAGAGTTAGCCGTACTGACCACTTTTCATTTAAAAGAAAGGGTACACAAGTCGCGAGCTCGAACTCACTGGTGGGCCTGGCTAAAAAGCACGCTGTCTCACCAGGCTTCGAGTCCGACAGAGGTAGTATCAGTGATGCGTTATTTTTTTGAAAAGTCCTTCGGAAGATCGGGTTTTCTGAAAAAAAACGCTGCAGAAATCAATGACCAATTAAGTTTATATAACTTTTCGATAATTGAACTTTGTCGGTACCGACTCCGTTTTGGAGATTTTAAACTTCTTTTATTACTTAAACACGTCCAAAGTTACGTTAAATTATCAAGAAAAAGAATCTTTGTTGGCTTATAACTTTATAATGGATTTTTATTTTAGTATTCTGTTTACGTACCGACAATATTAATAATGAGACAAAACCATACCATGTTTAAGTTTTGATGTACACACGGCTACACATCAAGTTAGACACCCTATATATCTATAACTACGCTACCAGCAATACAGAGAATTGTACGAAAGGGACTGCGCATCGTGGCATCGGCCAATCATAGCATTTGTCGCGTTGGCCTACGCAACCACACACACAGATGCACATTTTTTGCCAAAAACTTTAGCTTCAAATATTTCAAATTCTTTTTGCTCGTGTTCAGTGTTTTGTTGCATGCCATGCCAGTCAGTTCCCATTTCCCAAGTATCGTCCGGGCTTCACGTAATTACGCGGCAAAGGCGTCGGTTATTTTTTTGATAGTAGTTTGTTGTATTTCTTGATAACATTATTTGATTGTTGAAAGTTTTTTAATATTCTATTTTTTTATTCTTGTTTGAAGAGTTGGTTATTTTTTTAAATAGTAGTTTGTTGTATTTGATAACAATATTTGATTGTTAAATGTTTTTAATATTCTACATTTTTTTAAAGTAATTTCAGCTGAATGTTTGTTTTTATTCAGCTTAAAGCCATAAATATAATTGATCTTACTCTTGCCTAGCGTGAGGGATTTCTCATACTTAACTATTATTGGCATAGAATAATAAACCATGTCAAGTTTTATTTTTCACGATGATTATGGAGGTTATCACTGTGGAATATATCTCTTATATACCTACCTATTGTGTTGATTAAAATGCTCACATAAATTTCAACTGTGATGTTTTTATGTTCATTGTTGCTTTTCTTTTTTTTTTGGGTGGGAAATCATCAAATAATATTCTACATTTTTTTAAAGTAATTTCAGCTGAATGTTGGTTTTTATTCAGCTTAAAGCCATAAATATAATTGATCTTACTCTTGCCTAGCGTGAGGGATTTCTCATACTTAACTATTATTGGCATAGAATAATAAACCATGTCAAGTTTTATTTTTCACGATGATTATGGAGGTTATCACTGTGGAATATATCTCTTATATACCTACCTATTGTGTTGATTAAAATGCTCACATAAATTTCAACTGTGATGTTTTTATGTTCATTGTTGCTTTTCTTTTTTTTTTGGGTGGGAAATCATCAAATAACTTCTCCCGCTCTGGGTGGAGCAGGAGGGCGTGTGGCGAGACTTTTACTGACTAAAACCCACCCGTGTTCCTTCAGTAGCCCGTATGCCAGGGGCTGTGGTATCTCTTTCGAACAAACCCGCACCCCTGGCAGGCATCGGCCCTTGCGGGCCCCATCATTTTGTGCTGACATTAGTGACATCTCTTTGAGGCGCTCGTGGAACACAACGCGCCGTATGTTCATTGTTGGTTAGATTTTTAATTGTTGTTGGCTCCTGAGGAAGCTTTTAGTATTTTTATAGTATTTTCAGATTGTGATAGTTATTTAATACTATCCTTACAAACGTTTATAATTAATCATTATCTGTTGCTGTCGACGAGGACCGTGGGTAGCTTTGTGAATTTATGTTTTAAATTTCTAATTCTTTTTAAGCTTTCCTCGACTGATTTCGTTCCCTGTCAAGTCATTTCGGAGACACATTTATAATGATCCATGCATTAAGTGACTGTAAGGGGCTATGATATGGCCTAGGTTATTATCTCCCGCCGCTTGCGCGAAACCAGAATACGAAAACCTACACACCCGGCGGAATACTGCTCGAATTTCGTTACCCACAAAAAGGTATCTAGCGAATATCGCTTAAAAGTATCTGAATAGAATAGGCCTCTAGCTAATGTTTTTAGTTAATAAGTTTAATGTGCCACCTAAAAGGTAACGTTGTGATTTAGTTGAAACACTAAAGAGTTCGTTTTTAATATCGAACCTAACTACGAAAAATAAGGCTCGTATTCTTAGTAGGTATAGTGTATCCATGTTGACCCATTTGAAAACAATTTTATACCTTTAAGTATCAAGTAATTTAACACAATTACTTTTCTATTATTATCAGACTCAATGAGTCTGCCTATCATCCAAGGGATTAACCAATCCAAGCTACCCCTAATTTATTCAGTCCTCATCATCATCATCATCATCATCATCATCATCAGCCTATAATGTTCCCACTGTTGGGACACAGACCTCCTTTCGGTGAGAGGGAGTGGGCCGTAATCCACCACGCGGGCCCAGTGCGGGTTGGTAGATGTCACATGTGTTCGAATTTTAGGTTCTAGGACATGCCGGTTTCCTCACGATGTTTTCCTTCACCGTTTTTGAGAGCAGTGGTGATGAAATAATTCACACAAAGTAAAGCGCCTAGCTGGGTTCGAACTCACAACCTACAACTCGTAAGTCGCGGCCGTTACCACTTGGCCACCACTGCTCTCAGTATTCAGTCGTTTTACTGTAAAAGTTAATGAAGCAGATATACTTGCTTGCAAATTTTTTTGCATTTAAATAGATATCAGTAAGGTATTTTCCCTTGGCAATGAGAATTTCCAGCACCCTAATTGCGTAAACTCACGGTCAATCATAATTTGTTACAATTTAACAGTTAAACAATATTCATTGCGTTATTTACGTTGTTGAGCAGACACATTTTTTCGAACATATGAATCAATGCAATTATTGTGCAGGCTTCTAATATCGTCTGTGCAAAATCACGTATATGTATTGAATTTTTGACTGTCGTGAAGAATTTTGATTACAAATCTATCTATCTAAAAATGTATCGCCGAAATGTATGTACGCGCATAACTTCCGAACGACTACACCGAATTGGATAATTCTTTTTTTATGTGTTCCTTATTGTCAGGACAAGGTTTGTATAGCTAATTCCAATTTAATATTCATAGCTAAGACAGGACAACGTCTGTCGGGTCAGCTAGTTGATTTTATAAAATCAATGGTGGCAAAAAAGGGATAAGTAGTAAGTTTGTTTGAAAACCCAACATGAACTAGATTTCCAAATTGCACGCGTGCTAACCGCGTGTAACAGCTAGAAATTCATAATAATATAAATATTAAGTAAGTAGGTATATAAAAATGAATCCCTATTTCCCTTGGTCACGGCATCACACGTGAACGGCTGGACAAATATTTTGTTAATTCTTTTTTTGTTGTGTTTGTTATTGTCAGGAGAATTACAAACACTTTATGGTTCTGATGAAAGAAAAAATAAGAAAGTTGCGCGTAACATAACCATAAAAATATTATACCAATGCGAATTCAATATTCATAGTTAAGACAGGACAACGTCTGTCGGGTCAGCTAGTTGTTAATAAATGCCTAATGGATGTATTGGTGCAAACTCACAGGCGCAGCGCAAATCGAAAAATAAATACCTAACACAAATTATCGTAAATGAACGTAACGAGAGCTTAGCTTGTTTACAAAATAATATACACACCTAGGTATAAAATAGAACGCCGTTTGGTGGTGGTAGCGGCGCGCTCCCGCAGGCGACGTGCGTAAGCGGGACGAAATAAGAAAAACATATCGTACCCTCTCGCACTATTCGCAGCGTTCAACTTCTAATAGTTCAAAGTCCAAACAGTCTAGGTTGATGTGTAGCCGTGTGTACATTGTCAAACAGTGGAGTAAAACCCTCCCGAAGTTTGTATGGAAAAAATGTGGACTTGTTTCACCTCGATTAGAAAGGTGGCTTAGATAATCTTGAGACTTCAAGAATAAGCAGAAAATGCAGAATGATTTCAGACTGTTCTAATTAGTGGGTTTAGCACTGGCTGGATATGAAGAAGACAGTGATAAAATCAAGTGAAATAACCGTTAAAAACTCATATCACTCTATTCAATATATCCACCACCACGGAATACAACCAAAGGCATTTAACAATCTACCATTACACCAAAATCACCCATAACTTTCCCATAATGTCACCATATCTTCCAACGACGCCTCTTATTGATCATAAGAAGATATTTGCATACGAGTCTTGTTCAAACAACCATTATGAAATCCTAGCAAACTTGGGCCACAGTATAGAGAGGGACAGAAGGCAAACTCCGAACAAAAAGCGAAAATAGACGCACGCACACATAGACCATAAATAAATCGTGCATATTTTGCTTATTCTTGTAGCATTATACCTATCTTTGTTGCGCCACTTCTTCTTCCCAGCTAAAGCACTAGGAAGTGTCGAAGGGTGGGCGTTTTTGGGGAACTGTCTTTTGTAATTTTTGACGTTCAAAAAGTGCTGACACCAGCCTAGTTTGAATAAATGACTTTTGTTTTTTTATTTAATTTTTTATATAATTAAAAACTGGTAACAGTCTCCCCCTTGATTTTGTACATGCATCTGTCTAATTAAGAAGTATTGCTGATCTATTGCTTTGTAGGTTCAAAACAATTATCTACTCATCAACGTCAATAACGCAATTAATGATTAAAAACGTATATATTCTCTGTTAGTGTGTTACGAAGTCACAACTCTGCGCCTACAATTAACTTTGTGTTTTTGAAAAAAATACTAGTATTGTAATGACCAAACATAGAGTTCACCTTTTTTATTTACTTGTAGGTAGTATCACGCCGTGTGGTGCCGGACGTAAAAGAATACGACCATCCCATTTCTTCCCGTGGGTGTCGTAGAAGGCGACTAAGGGAGTAACTAGAGAATGGGCAGCAGCGTTCTGTATGCATTTTACCATCATATTGCGATCGCCCACCCGCCTGCCAAGCGTAGCGATAATGGCATAGCCCCCCCTTTTGGGGCAGGCCTATGTCCAGCAGTGGACATTTTTTGGCTGATATGATGATGTTAATATTATCTTTGAAATTGAAATAAAGTTCACTTTGTGCAACAACTAAAAAAAACATAATGAATTTTTCAGTAGTTACGTAGAAGTCATTCTGAAATCAACTTAATTTACGCCAGTATGAAGTTGATATTTCTTTTAGTGGAATTAAAACTAATTTAGAAGCAAGGATTTGAATTATGGAATACGTACGGAGCGGCGATGTCAAAAAAATGCACGTCGGGAGAGCGCTTGCCCTCGCTGTACGTGTAACGTGTCTATATGTGACCCCCCCCGAGTGGGTTCCCGCATTGTCGTTGCGGGGGGGCTTAGTAACCGTGGTCTCCCATCCACGGTGAAGCCAAGAGGAACCCAACGGTGGGGCCGCTCGTCAGGGCTTTTGCCTTCAAGCCATTGACGTAGCGGCCAAAAAGTAGGTTGCGGTGAGGTGCACCGCAACTGAGGTGGGCCGCGATGTCGAATGGGAGGCATCGCGGCTGAGGATTACGGGCTGCGGTAGAGGAGGAGTGCCGGTGCTTCTGAGCAGCGCTCTTCCCTTCCGTGGCCTGGACGGGGCCGCCACCGTTTGATGGCGGACGCGGTGGGGCCGCTGGGGAAGAGGAGTGTCGGTATAGCGTTGGCCGCTCTCCCTATCCTCTGCGGCCGAAAAGTGGTAGACGGGACGGCGCGCTGTGTTCCACACGCGCGCCGTCAAAGATGTCCGCAACCACAGGTGGGGTCCGCAAGGGCCGATGCCTGCCAGGGGTGCGGGTTTGTTCGAAAGAGATACCACGGCCCCTGGCATACGGGCTACTGAGGGAACACGGGTGGGTTTTAGTCAGTAAAAGTCTGACACGCCCTCCTGCTCTACTCAGCAGGAGAAGTCATTTGATGATTTCCCACCCAAAAAAAAAAAACAACCGTTCAAATAATTTCATGACAGAGTGTTTCCATGACAGTTTATTTTTAAAATAGTGATCCGATTATAAATGAATTTTAAAATCAGCAAACTCAATAATCTACCATAACAAATAAACTCGTCTCACAGGTCACACTTAACGTCTTTTAATAGATTATTAGGATTGTTTACCGACTTCCGTGAAATGAGGATGGTTTGCTAGACTACCTATGTGCGTATATGTGTGTGTGTGCGTTGGTTTGGGTGAATGAAGTAGGGGTAGAGACAACTGAAGGTTGAAATGAGGAAATTGCCTTATGTTTGTAGCTAGGTATGTGGATATATCTTCATTAGATTTGTATTAACTGATATTGACAGATGACGACCCATTCATTGATGCAGACTTAATGAAGTTCTTGTAATTTAGTTGGCTATATCCGTTAGATGTCTGTCGATTTGCAATTAACATACTTCAATATTTCATGAATCAACGAGCATTATAGTAATTATCCGTTCAGTTTAAGATATAATTTTGTTTTTAACAATAAGAATACAACCTATGACGAAAATATTAGCCATAGTCTAAAACACTATACTAAAAAAAATATACAAATATCTCCAAATAAAGATAACCTGTGTGGTTAACTTTGGTTTAAAGATCAAAAGAATACATAATTAATTCATTTAAATATGAAAAACTGAACAAAATATCTTAAGTAAACATACGAGTAAGTGGTCGTTGGGATCTATGATTTTAGATTATTATATAAAAATGTTCAATGATTTAATATAGAATCTTTGATCTCTTACGGTAATCCCTACTACTAATAATATAAATGCAAAAGTATCTCTATCTGTTTGTTTGTTACGCTTTCACGCCTAAACCGCCGAATCGATCGTCATGAAATTGGCGGACATATAGCCTGGGATACGGAGAAGGACATAGGCTACTTTTTTACGTGATAACTGACATCCACGCGGGTGGAGCCGCGGGTAAAAACTAGTTTATTATAAAGCTGCGCTCCCTCATACTGGATAATAGTAGTAATGGTACAAGGTTCTAACTGAATGCAGCTCCATACCATCCCTATTCTTGTGTTGTAGTGGTGAGTTTTGTGCTTGAAACTGATTTGTGAGTGTGTTTTGGTTGTTAAACTTTTCTTTATTAGTAGCTTTATCAAATGCGTATCCCGATTCTGTTTTAGCTGTTAATTAGTAACTACTTGCTGTGTCCGTTGCCGTCCCACGGGAATGTGGTACCGGGAGAAAAACGTCAGCTGCCAGTGAAAGACCTGTCTAAATCAGTCCAGCCGTTTCGGAGATAAGCCGGAACTAACAGGCATTTTTTGAAGTGAAAAGTTCTTTAGGCATTTTTTGATGGGAAAAAACAATTGAGCTCGCGACACTGTTACCGACACCACTGATAATACGAACGTATACAACGTTGGACGTACGTTGAACGTTGTTTAATCTGACGATTCAAAAAATACAGACGTAATTGTACAAGTTTTCACTCCTGTCTTTTTTTTGTATTACGTAGTGTATAATAGGTAAGTACTTCGTTTAAATAGCTTTTATTTTGGCAGTACTCACAGACACTTAAAATGTTGTTTTTTTTGCATGTTCGTAGTGTGTATAATTTGTATAGAAGATAGGCGAATACCTTTGTATGGACTTTTCTCGGCGTTCTGTAGTTTCTTCCAATCCTAATGAACGAAAGGGGTGAGTTTATGTATACAAAACAGAATGAAGTATATAAATAACTTAATTTTGCTCCACTTAAAGTAATTTGTGACGCCTTCGTGGGTAATTTAATTAAGATTCCGTGAATTTGGGATTGCCACTTGATTGCCAACGAGTTGTTGTGTGGTCTAAGTTGTAAGTTAAAGCGGTATGAAAGTAAATATAAAGAATATTTATCCAACGTGTCGTTTTGCATCCTCGTCAAATTCAAGGAGTTAAGCTAATGATTCTCGAAACGAATCAAAAACAGCGACATAGTCGTGCGACACTGCCTACCGCATACGGAACGGGGCGATTCTGTTCTTTGAATGAGATGTATTCTGAAACACTGTTAAACTTAAATAACTAAAAAACAAGAATGTATTCATTAGTGAGCAGGTATCATCATTTTATTTGATTTATTTATATCTTTCATAACAGCCTCCTGAAATTTGATGAGGATGCAAAATGACACGTTGTATATGCTTGAGCTAACAATCAGTTCAACAATCAATTTTAAGCAACATACCGAAGTTATACCACGACAGAAAAGAGCTATGTTCCGCAACCTCTTATATCATCCAGCTGGGCATAAAGATATTTATAAGAAAAATGTGTTTAATATGTGTATATTAATTTATAATACCATACCAAATGAATTTAAATTGTTACAAGGAAATGTTTTTAAGACAAAACTGTCTGAGTGGTTACAAAAAAAGTGTTTCTACAGTATTAAGGAATTTTTAGAACATAAAATTATTTGATTAGAGTAGGATTTAATAAATTTGTTGTAAATTATTTAATGAAATTTGTATGTAATAATAATGTCATAATAGTATAATAATAATCTAATAGTATAGTCTGCGTAATAATTAGGTATGACATTTAAAGAAATATTTTGCACGCCTGCTTGCAGGCAGAATACAATGACTTAAGGCTGTAAGATCTTCCCTTGTAAACAATGTATTTTATTGCAAATAAACATTTTGAATTTGAATTTGAATCAACGGAACTAGTAAAAAAGTAGTACAAAACAGAGGGGTAGTTGCGTAAAACACTATCAGTAGCAATCGCTTACATTTTGACAGGTCCACAACATTCATGACGTTGTTTACGTTGCTAAGCAGACAATATTTTCGAACATATGAAGCAATGCATAAGCAATAACCTTCGAAATATTTCAGATTAGTGTGTTACGCAATAAGGTGCGGATGTAGTATGTTTAAAAACGTATGTAAATAGAAAGAAATAGAAAATATATTTACTTTGAAGACAGGGAAGTTTGGCATTAATTCCTTCTGCACATGTGGCTTCCCTGGTACCTCATTAACAGCATAACTATGTGAAAGTCTATTAACTGCTCTCAATGTTCTTTTTTATTCTTTTTATTTTTACAATGCTGACATATTCTCGTCATTATTTGACATTATACTTACATCAATTTTAATATCAACAATTTTTTTAGTGATTGTCATGTTAATCATATCACTATGTTTAATTAGGTTCATTTTATTTATGTAGATTATTTTACATATTGTGAATGGGAGAACGTTGTAGGCCTTACAGACTGTAGATTTGTAGACGATTTTCTCTGTATTCGTATAAGTACCTGGTACTTATTGACAGGCCTGCACTGTCCTCCCATACATTTTATCTTTGTAATTTGAAAACATTGGTAAAGCCAATCATTTTTAAAAGAGTAACCGTGGAGTTTCTTGCCGGCTCTTCTCCATAGGAAACAACATTTTGGAACCGTGCACCTAGCTTCTGACGTTTCATAAGTGCCCATGCAGGTTTATATGAAATAAAAATATTTTGATTTTGACTGTCCAGGTAATACAGTAAGCATACATAGGTTAACATCAAGTTGAGACTACATATTGAGTAGCTTAAATATTACCTACAGCTAATTACATGTAATATTTGCCAGTGAACCTCAAACTAGACAGTTAGGCTGTATCTTGGGGTTCAGGATACGAATTCTAGTCCTAAGCCATCTGTTCTAATTCCTCTTAGAATAGATAGTCGCTGGGGCCGAAATGTTCTGGAGTGGCGACCGCGTAAAGGCAAACGTGGCGTAAGAAGGCCTCCCACAAGGTGAACCGATGACCTTGTGAAGGTCGCAGGAATCCACTGGATGAAGGAAGCACAGATCCGGTCGAAGTTATGGTGCTTTGGTGAGGCCTATGTCCAGCACTGTTCATCTTTCGGCCGAAATGATGATGAAGAATGACATTTCAATCGAAATCATAACGTTTTTTGGGCATGATTCTTAACTTTTATGACATCCAAATCTGTGTTCAAAACTTTTCCGTTAATCCTTAACTTAAACTTTAACGTTATTAGTATAATGCTCAGCGATCGTTAAATAATTATTCCGATCGCTGAATAAAATACATAAAACTCAGCGGCAAACTGCCAACGGAAAGATGAAATTGCAAAAGTTTAGAGACAACGTTATTTTGAATCTAATAATATTCGATCTGGCTTCTCTGCCAGATTTAGCTAAGATATTGATTCTGTGCTTATACGTGCTTATTTTTATTTAGGACAAAGTGACTTTTCAGTTGGTTTACAGTGATTGTTAATACAGGAAATGGAGTGAATGATTGTGGTTACACAACTATGATCATTCACTCCATTTACAACTACACTCTTAAACACACTCCTAGATATATATACACACACACACATGTAGGAGTTGTATATGAGTATAGTTTGTGTGTACTCATCATTCAGAAATCATTCCTCATAACTTCTTCATAACCTGATATTATGAAGAAGACGATTTGTGTATCAGGCTTCTTACGGCCCATCATTTTCTAACTTAAACCACACATCATGTCCTGTTGATTTGATTTACCCCGACCTTTACAGACTCGGGTCTAGACCCTCGGTACACTTTGCAAATTTATTTTTATATCTTCTGTATTTGAAGATTTCACTTGTATACTGTGTAATATTTGATGTGGAATCTAGTAATATGTACGAGTGAAAGATATGCTTATTTCAATACATTTTCGGTACCAAATATTTTGTTCAGGAGTTTACTTTAGAAAGTGATTTCTGCCATTTTTAATAAGGTTTTTTTTTATCCTGATGATGAAATAATTCATACAAAGGAAAGCGCTTCTCTGAGACCTACAACTTTAAGTCGCTTTTTTCGTCTGCCTGTGTGACCGCGTTGATCCAGAACGCGAAAATATCTCGCCGCTTTTTTTTTCATTATTACGTAGTGGGAACTTTGGTTTATTTATACGGACACCGTTAAATAACATTCAAACCTGCCCATAACCTTACCTGTACCTACTTTCAAACCAGTCATCCAGTTTTATATCATTTAACGTCACTTTTATCCAACTTTCAATACCATTCCGGTTCAAACTAGTTTGACGTGTTCGTAACGAGAAGGACCACCCTATCGGCACCTATGGTTGTTGTGTGACTGAGGGTTAGGGTATCAAAAGGACCACCTACATGAGATAATTGTGAGATTAAGTTGTCAACACTGTTTTTGGAGTTAATTTGTCTGAGAATGATGCCCATAGTCAATTAATGATAAGTGCACCACAGCTCCATATTTAGCTGCGGTCTTAACTTTGTGTAAATAATTTCATCACCACTGCTCTCAAAATGGTGAAGGAAAACATCGTGAGAAAACCGAATTTTTTTTGGAGGGTGGGAAATCATCAAATAACTTCTCCCGCTTCGAGTGGAGCAGGAGAGCGTGTCAGACTTTTACTGACTAAAACCCACCCGTGTCCCTTCAGTTGCCTGTGTGCCAGGGGCCACGGTATCTCTTTCGAACATCCCGCACCTATGGCAGGCATCGGCCCTTGCGGACCTCATCAGTTGATGCTGACATCTCATTAAGGCGCGTGTGGAACACAACGCGCCGTCGACCTGGGCTTGGTCAGAACAGCGAGCTACCCATTGCTCGCCGTCCGCAAGCCCGCGTGCACGGTGGCCGGGAATCAGCCTGAGATTTCCGACGCAACCGACATATCTTAGACAGGCATCGGCCCTTACGGACTTCATCAGTTGATGTTGTCATCTCTTTGAGACGCGCGTGGAACACAGCGCGCCGTCGACCTGGGCTTGGTCCTTATCGAACAGGGAGCTACCCATTACTGGCCGTCCGCAAGCCCGTGCCTACGGTGGCCAGGAATCAGCCTGAGATTCCCGTCGCAACCGACATGTCTTAGACCAAAAATTTTAAGACATGTGATATCTACCAACCCGCACTGGGCCCGCGTGGTGAATTGCGGCAGCCCACTCCCTTTCACAGAGAGGAGGCGTCTCTCCCAGCAGTGGGAACATTATATACTGATTTTGAATGTATATACATGTGTAGATGACAGAGCAAGATTGTCATCATAACATGTATATTCATGAAACGATTGCATGTCAATTGTCACAGACATACGTTTTCACTATCTGTATATTTATCTTGATAGTGATCATTGTCGCATACAATCAAACCGGTATGTGTTACTCATGTCATATTAATTTGCTATTAGTTCAGTAATTAGCACCACATTTAGAGAACAATGCTAGTGCTAATGTTTAGTTAAATTGTTGATAGGATAGTTTGACTTTGAATTAGAGTCCAAGAAATGGTTCGAAATGATTGAAGTCTGGACATAAGGTCCTGGGTTCGCTTCCCATGTCAGACAAAGCGAATTTCATCAGGGATTTCAGTTGAAGCCCGGAGTCCTGGATTTGTGCCTGATTGATGGTAATAGACTCGCCCTATTAAATGGGACTTAAAGATAATTGGCGAAAAGTGGTTGTACTACAATAGGCAACTCTGTCATACGGTTTAGGAATTACCTACAAGGAATTTGGGAGTGATGTTGTGATATATGGGTCCTTAATTTTGGTATTTAAAGGCGAAAGTGGAAAATACACGGTCGCGACAAACACAAACCTATTAAAAAAAACCTAGGTTCAGTAGTCATTAACTCATCAGTGACACCACACACAAAAACAATATAATAAAAATGTCAGCTGATAAAAATGGAACCTTTTAATTCAAACTGCTGTCACATAAATAAAATCCCGGAACATCACAACAACTGTGGAAAAACTACACACAAACATTCCTATCGAAAAATTTAACTTAATAAACCCATTTCTATATCTGGGACACAATCAAGACGTATTTCTCACAAAATCCTAGAAAAAATAAACAATAACAAATGCGCGGGAACGCACAAAACGTCTTTGACGTGCGGCCATGTTCTTTTTTACTTTTTTTTTTTTCACCGCCAGGCGTCAATGGCACCTCATTATTATTCCACAAAATAATCGAATAATGGATCGATTTTACGTAGTCGATTATCTCAGTTTCGAGGAACGATCGCTAGATTATACGAGAAATGAACGGGCTCTTTGTCGAGAAGGAATCTGGACCAGAGATTGAGAACACCTGGCGAGGGTCGTTTGTATGTAGTTATTAGTGGTGGGCCAAGGGTGGGTTATCGAATTTTTTGTCGATATAATTGATTTGAACTTTTATCTACCTGAGATTTTTATTTGGTTTCGTTTGTGAATGCTGTTTTTTGGGTTTTAGAAGGTTTGACTTTTATGAAAGTACCGAGGTCACCGAAATATTCTGTGAATATGTTAATTAACATTTTGTATTGTTATTAGATTCATTTATAGATAAAATTTTCATGCGTGAAATTATTATTCATAAGTTATACGTTTTCACGCTAAAAGCTTAGTAATAAAACCCGAAAGCCTGAAATTTTAGTCATTTTAATATATTATATTATTTCCTAACAGAGTTTACGCCCTTAATTATGAATACCGTGTAATTACTACAACCGTCTGTGAAATTATAAAATCTAATATACCTATGTAAGAGTTTGAAACAAAACCATAAATCTTGGTAATATATTCATACCTACGGTTTCTTTTAAGGGTTTTAAATTAAGGCAAAAATGTAATACTTACATGTTAAAAACAAAGCCTGAATGACTTGCGGTTTACAAGCACTCAATGAAATTGCTAGAATTAATTCGAAAAGAACAAAAAAGTCACGTTAAATGATAGGTTACTCAAGCAATTAAGTAGCCTGTAATTATTGTACTTGGTGTAGCTTAAACTCTGTTCATTTACGATAAATTTGACTCGAAATACCTACGATAGAAACAATATTAATGCTTTGTTTAGTGAACTGAATATTTAATTAACGTTCGATGTATTTTATGCCACAGCTGAGACATACTGATTAAAAATAAAATTTTATCGATATCGACACTCCAATTTCTAATTAACACCCACATCCCTACACAATAGACCGTAAGATCGTAAAATTGAACTACAAAGGCATTCCTTCCACGACGCTTAACTCTGAATAGGCAATATGCACAAAATATCGTTGAGAACACCGACTTAGCCATATGGAAGGGGCCTAAACAATACCCCTTAGTTTGGCACACAATACATTTGATGAATGTCATGAGCCCGTTAATATCCGATTTAGGGGGAATTAGATCCGGGTTGGGGGATTTGAGGCTGTAGATTTGTATGTCTTTGTTTTATGGTGTTTTGAGACTGAATAGGCTGTAGGAAATGCACAACGGGATTTTTTTATGGTTGCGCCGTAACTAGAGGTAGATATGTGTGCGCACGGTGACATACAAGCTATACATTTCCAGTATAAGCTGACTTTTCACTGTATGAAAAGCCTGTATAATGCGAGGTCAGCTAAAACTGGAAATGTATATCTATACTAATATTATAAAGAGGAAAGATTTGATTGTTTGTTTGCATTGAATAGGCTCCGAAACTACTAAACCGATTTGAAAAATTATTTCACTGTTGGGAAGCTACACTATCCCCGGGTGACATAGACTATATTTTATCTCCATATTCCCACGGGAACGGGAATTACGCGGGTGAAACCGCGGAGCGCTGCTAGTAGCTTGATATTTATGTCGCCTGCAATTTCATTTCCATAAGACTGCGGGTTAATTATGTAACACAATAACGGACAGTTTGACAGTTCCATAACATTCATTGCGTTATTTACGTTGTCGAGTTGACAAATGTTTTGAACATATGAAGCAATGGACTGGAAATATTCTTCAAAATTATTCTGATTGTGATTGATAGTGTGTTACGCTATCAGGGTGCTGTGTTATTGAATGTGTAGCTACAATAAAGTACCCAAAATGTAAATATTTTTTGTGGCAACGCTTAGAGAGTACCTAGGTACCTATTATGCAAGGAAGATTATCGATAACGAATTCTTGTCGATGTATAAACATTTATGAGATTGACTGTACCAATCTGGCTATGGAATTGCCATTCAAAGTGCTTTCTGAATCTCAAGATACAACAGATATGAGCAACTTCACTTAATTGTTAGAGATGCGGAATTTGAACTGAATTATTATCTGAAATAAGAAAGAAAGAAAAAAAAATGATTTTGATTTTGACTCCTACCGAAGTAAAACTAGAAGTGCACTAGCAATAGACAGAACTGTGTGGGAAAGGGAGAGGGGTCTCTTTGCCGTGGAGTGGGACAATACTTGCTAGTTACATATCTATCTCTATCTCTCTCTCTATTTATATATAGAAATCAATTTTAAGCTGCGAATAATCGTGCTGACACATAAATGCATGTTCACTGAATGAAAAGAAGATTTTGCGTCGCGAAACGACAATTATACCAACTCCCTGTATGAAAATAAATCGACGATTCATAAAGTGCATCTAAATTATGAAACTGAACCACATTTAAGCATTAGTCACCCACTTACAACACTTCAAAACGCAATGCCCCACTTAAAATTGGCACAATAAAATTGAACATTATTGCTCATCTTTGAAACCTCTATATTTAACCATGCCACAATAAGAACACTTGATATTTGTGAACATTTTTTTAGAAATTAATATACATTATTATAATTGGAATAAGGGCTAAGCAAGTTCTGATCCATTCCATTTGAAATAAACACCTTTTTCGGGACAAACATTAATGCATTTAACACTCTTATCCACATACAAACCTGGTATTATAGCAAAACATACCAAACTATTTAATAAGGTATTCAACATAATAACAATATAGACTTCTCGAAAGACAATTTTCTAAATTAGAAGCTCGGGGAGAACTAACTTGGAAAAGTAGTCGAATCCCTCAACATCAAATTTCCATTTCGTTTCGTTTAAAGACCAATACTATTTTCGGTATTGAAAGTTACCGAAAAAGTATTGGTTGAGATACATTTAAAAAACTACACTGATACACAATCATTTGAGGCAAATTAGATACTTTCAATTTGATTAATATTTTTTAAAATCACTTCAAATCTTATTAATATTTTGAAATCATGACACATTGTAAATGTTTTTTTTTAAGACATCGATTTACCAGGCCGATTTCCGGCCACCGTAGGCATGAGCTTGCGGACGGCGAGTAATGGGTAGCTCGCTGTCTGGTAAGGACCAAGCCCAAGTCGACGGCGCGTTGTGTTCCACGCGCGCCTCAAAGAGATGTCAGCACAAAATGATGGGGCCCGCAAGGGCCGATGCCTGCCAGGGGTGCGGGTTTGTTCGAAAGAGATACCACAGCCCCTGACGGGCTACTGAGGGAACACGGGTGGGTTTTAGTCAGTAGAAGTCTGACACGCCCTCCCGCTCCACCCAGAGCGGGAGAAGTTATTTGATGATTTCCCACACAAAAAAAAAGAAAAAAAGAGACATCGATTTAAAAAATCTGTAGCAGACACATAAAATAAATTAAAATGTATTTCAATATTTGAAAAGCTTCACATGAATGCACTCGTAAAGTGCAAAACCCTGTTTAAACATTGTTAGCAAAAAAAGCAATGTAGGTACGCTCAGAATTAACACAATACCAAGCTCCATAACTCATCCATTCGTTCCAAATCTTTGATTTAAAAAAAAAAAACGACTTCACTCAACGTGGGTGATTCGAAAAAAAGAATATATTCAAAATAAGAAGTTTTTGCCTGCCAGCTATTATGTGAAACCGTTGAAAATTACGTTCAAGTTTACCTCCCTTTGTTGGTGGCGTGAACATATTGTTGTTACTGCTTAGCGTGTTATTTTTACGGTTTTTTTAAATTTAGAACTTTGTGTCGTGACGTGGTCGTATCGTAGTAACATATTGTTGAGGGTGACGCGGTAAAAGGTTAATATTTTTAACAAAGATAAATCTGCTACATTAATTGCATCTATACAACCAAGGAATTATGTTATTTGCGAATGGTTTCGCCCGTGTGGAGGTCGGCAATTAAAAATGCTTCGCAACAAAATCCAAGAAACGCAAAAAGAAAAGTGGCGCCATTTACAATGCCACAGGCGAACTATCTGAGAAATTCATCATCATCGCGCAATCAGAGTTTACCACGACACCCAGATAGATACAAAAATCCCGACATCAAATGTCGGGCAGTTGCCCACCAGACACAATACCCGTCTGGTCGGAGGATCCTCTTTTACCGATAGGTATGAGCGAACTTTAAAAACCCCCCGCCCCTAAATAACAAACATCCAAACAAACAACTTTCACATTTGTAATATTAGTAGGACTAGCTTCTGCCTCCGCCTTCGTCCGCGTCAAATTTCTTGCTTCCCCGACCCACCAAGCCGCATGGCTGCCTGCTACTTCGTATTCTTGAGGTTTCTTCATTTTGATCGGCTCCTTAAGGTCCCAGCGTTATATTATATAGTCTATAACCTTCCTCGGTAAATGGGCTATCCAACACTAAAATAACTTTTCAATTCGAACCAGTAGTTCCTGAGATTAGCGCGTTCAACCAAACAAACAAGCTCTTCAGCTTTATAATGTTAAATATAGTATAAATAATATATAATATAATAATATCATATATTAATTAGTATAGATATAGTACCTATAGATAAAGATAGATTATAGGGGTTGTCTAAAATGCATGCATGTATGAATATATCTCAAATGCTTCATATGATGAAATCATTTGTCAGTCAAGCACAGTGACATATATAGCATTAACGATCGTGATTTTAAACGAATATGACTATAAAGTATGAAACTTAGACCCTGTCCACATATACTCACCCTCCTAGAACGTCACTGTAATTTAAAAGTTAAATGCAACACAATAAATAATCCAACACATTTCTCAATGTGCTAATTCATCTGTCAATTTCAAATTATGTATTATTTACATAACAATTTCATTATGACAAATTATTTCCATTCAAAACATTGATGCACAGCACTATTTAACGATACACAATACTATTTCTAACAATATAATCTCACCCACAATTTAAATGTATACAATCTAGCCGCGGGTGACCAAAGGAAGTAATAAATAAGGACATGTAACGAGCGAAAGAGATTTAAATTAAAATAAAATAAAATTAAAACTCATTGTTATAAAGAAGATCGAATACATCACTACGATCGAGATTAACATATTGAGGTTACGTTGTGTAAGGAGTTGTGACGTCACATTGATTCGCTTCGATGACTTAAAATTTAAAAAACCAAGTTTTTTTTTTCATAAAATAATAATGAAGATGTATTTTGCGTTATTGCTGGACATGGTGTATTAAAAGGAAATAAGTTCTTCTACTTTATTTCTGATTTCAACTTGAATTTGTTGTTAATATAATTAGCGGACAGAATTACTTTTGCTGCCAATCTTATGTTAGAGACACGCACACCCATGTTATAGACATGGGTGTGCGTGTTAGTATTATTATGATGCATTCCTAACTAATAATAGGTCTTTACCTATGAAATTGCCGTTTTGTATGAAAAAATTTAAACGAATTTTTTTCATGAATTTTTTATTTGTATTAATCGAAGTAATCACCCATGCAATCAATGCATCTTTGCCATCGCAGTGGCAGTTTATTGATGCCCTTCTTAAAGAAATCAGCTGGACGGGAGGCAACAAATTCTTCAAAGGCATTTTGTACTGCCTCTCGGGTATTAAATTTTTTTCCCGCCAAGAAGTTATCCAAATTCTGGAAAAAGTAGTAGTCTGTAGGCGCAAGGTCTGGTGAGTAGGGCGGATGACGGAGAGCTTCCAACCCCAGTTCTTGCAACTTGGAGACCGTCTGCTGTGCAGTATGAGGTCGCGCGTTGTCGTGCAGGAGCAGCGGAGACGAGCGATTGACCAATGCTGGTTGGAGATGCGCCAGCTTCTCCATCATTGTGTTCAGTTCTTCACAGTACACATCTGCAGTAATGCTCACCCCGTTTGGTAAGAAGCTGTGATGAATCACACCGGCGCTAGACCACCAAACAGTGACCATCACTTTTCTAGGGGTAAGTTTTCGTTTAGGGCATTGTTTAGGTGCTGAACCAGGATCCAACCAACTTGCTGAGCGCTTACGGTTATCAAACAGAATCCATTTTTCATCGCAGGTAACAATGCGGTTCAAAATTCCTTCATTTGTGTGTCTGTTGAGCAGTGCAAGGCACGTCTCGACGCGTACTTCGCGCTGGCGATCATTGAGTTCGTGGGGCACCCATTTGTCAAGCTTTTTTACCTTGCCAATTTGACGCAAATGGACCAATATTGTTTTGACGCTAACGTCGAAAGCTGCTGCTAATTCAGCCGTAGATTGTGTATCATCAGCTTCCACAATCGCCTTTAATTCGTCATTGTCGACCAAAGTCTTCGGACGACCGCGAGGTTCATTTTTCAGGTCGAAATTTCCAGAACGGAAGCGAGCAAACCAATAACAGGTGGTGCGTTGGTTTGTAGTGTTAGCTCCGTAAACGTCGTTGATGTTGCGTGCCGCTTGTGCCGCGTTGCTGCCACGACGGTACTCATATTCCATAATTACTCGAATTTTTAACGTATCCATGATGACGAAAAAGATTGAAATGCGATGAAAATGTAACACTAATCAATAAAGAAATGACTACTTTTAGAAAAAAAAATCCATGTTTTTAAAATAAAATTAATTTGAAATTAGAATTCTTAGCCAAACAAAAATTATTTTGATTTGAAATGGCCAGTACTGCAGAACGGCAATTTCATAGGTAAAGACCTAATATTATAAATGCAGAAGTAAGTTTTTGTTTGCTACGCTTTCACGGTAAAACGGCTGAACGGATTTAGATAAGATTCAGCACACAGATAGACCATAATCTGGATGAGGTCATTGGCTACTTTTCATCGTAGATCGTAGTCAAGTCATGGACAACAGCTAGTTATAAATTATGAAGTGACCATAAAATAATAAATTAGCAGAGAAAAGGAATAAAACTATTTAATTTACAAGGAAAACTGCAACACAAAAACTGTCACCATCCGTCTTCACGCTAGGAAGCAACTTCGCTTCTTTTTACTGCAGTGTGTGATAATTATGTTGTTCTTTTTATAAAGGGAAGTGCAAAAAGATCCAATTTACTGCCCAAGGTATGCGAAAATCAAACAAAATGACTTCTGAAAATGAAACTTGACAAGTGACGATCGACACCGTAACATTCACTATCACAGACCTAATTTTTTGTTAGTTAATCTTAGACGGACAGTAACGAAATGGTTGCAAAGGTTATGGTACGGAACTCCGTGGGTACGGAGCGAGAGTGAATGGATAGACGTCACCTCCTTCTGCGATGCAATGATACTCGCGAAGAGGGAGGCGGCGCAAGTGAGGGAGAGGCAGTATATGCGCCCTCACCTAGCCACCGCAGGAGACGCCCTGGGCATCGGGAATCCCAGTAATAGGTAGCTCGCTGTCTGGTAAGGACCAAGCCCGGGTCAACGGCGACGGCGCGTTGTGTTCCACGCGCGCCTCAAAGAGATGTCAGCACCAACTGGTGAGGTCCGCAAGGGCCGATGCCTGCCAGGGGTGCGGGCTGTTCGAAAGAGATACCGTGGCCCCTGGTACACAGGCAACTGAAGGAACACGGGTAGGTTTTAGTCAGTAAAAGTTTGACACGCCCTCCTCATCAGAAGTTATTTTATGATTTCCCACCCTAAAACAAAAAATGGTAATGGAGTTTGAGGCCTATCATTTTCGTACAAAAAAAGAAACCAGTGGTTGAAATAACGTACAAAATACAAAAACTGGCTTGAAAGATTGGGCTTTTACTATAGTTAGTTTACTAAACTCATTTTGGAATAAGCATAAACAGCATAAATAATGTTCTCACTGCTGGAAAACAGCCCTCCTCTCTGTGAGAGGGAGTGGGCTGTAATCCACCACGCGGGTCCAGTGCGGGTTGGTAGATGTCACATGTCTTCGACTTTTTGGTTCTAAGACATGCTGGTTTCCTGTCAATGTTTTCCTTCACGGTTTTGAGAGCAGGGGTGATGAAATAATTTACACAAAGTAAACTGCCTGTCTGGGTTTGAACCTACGACCTACAACTCCCAAGGCACGGCCGCGTATACGGTAGGTTTATTATGCCCACAATAGATGTCTTTCGATGAGTGACAGTTTGTGAGAATCATCATTTCAGCCGAAAGACGTCTACTGCTGGGCATAGGCCTCCCCCAAGCACCGCCATTTCGACCGGTTCTGTGCTTCTCGCATCCAGCGGTTTCCTGTTGCTGTCACCAGGTCATCGGTCCTTCTTGTGGAAGGCCTTCCAACGCTACATCTTAGCATAACACTTTCTATTTCTACAAAGAATAGACACAGCTCTTTCTATACGAAGTGACATTTCGTTTTCTCCATTTTTAATATCGCACCTTAGAAATCCTTCTACAATCTGTCATTTTGACTTTCGTTTCTGACGATCTTTGTCTAGGTTTTTTTTATATGTAGACTATTTTAGAACAATATTTTTCTCCCCAAACCGTCAAAATCACACTGACAACAAACTTTCTACTCGACGGCCACAAAGTATATACGATAATCTAAAAAATAATGACTCGTTTTAAACGCATAACTGTGATTATTAATAGAAGAACAAAACTATCTTCTTCTATTTCACATCATTAATAGTCATGTCTATTCTTCCGTCGACAAATCGGTGCTCGTGATAAGGTCCGATCACCGATCCACCAGCCTGTTTGTAAGAATAGTTACCGATAAATGTCATTTACATATAGATTGCCAGTATCCATATCCTTTTAAACATAATCGTAAGGTATAAATTAATTACCATCTTACATTACAAGCGTAAATCAAGTAATTAGTTACCTACAGCGTTAATTGATACTTTGAAGCTATGCTAATTATTTAACACCTGCTAAATGCTGTGGAGCGTTGTGCGAACAATTAGCGGTAAACCACTGTAATTGTTGTTAGACATTATACCTACCTTGTGACGTGATAATATTATGTTAATTATTGTTAAAAATTAGGTAGAAATATTTAAAAAATCCGTGGTACCGTGTGGTGCCGGACGTAAAGAATAGAATCATCCCATCTCTTCCCGTGGGTGTCGTAGGAGGCGACTAAGGGACTTACTAGAGAATGGGCAGCAGCGTTCTCTATGCATTTTACTACCATACTGCGATCGCCAACCCGCCTGCCAAGCGTGGCGATTATGGCAAGCCCCCCCAAATTAGGGGAGACCTATGTCCAGCAGTGGATTTCTTCCTGCTGAAATGATGATAAAAAAAAATATCAAGTCAGTACTTGTGGCTAAGTAATAACAACCGCACGGGTCGATCCATTATGTTAAGCTACGCTTGCCGGGGTTGGCCAGTGGATGGGTGACCATCTTTCCATACTGAGACTCCTCCGTGCTTCGACAAGCACTTTAAGCCGTTAGTCCCGGCTGTCATTTGTAGATCTTTGAAAGTCATTACGGGTCGTCAGAAGCCCGAAAGTCTGACAACCAGTCTTACCAAGGGGTTTCGTGTTCCCCAGCGACTGGGTTGTGAAGGTCAGATAGCTAGTCTCTCCATGTAAAATACTGGTATTCAGCAGCATCTGGTTAGACTGGAAGCCAACCCCAGCCTAGTTGGGAAAAGGCTAGGCAGAATTATTGACTTATTTCTTGAAATACCAGGCAGATGTATTTTGGTATAGCTTCATCCAAAATTTGCTTTATCCACTTACATATAAAACTACTGATTATTATAAAAGTTGCAACGCTTACTTCTGATGCCAAGATTGTATGGCTGTATAAGCATAAGTTGGTTTAAGATAATAATACAATAACTAAAAAACAGGTACATTTTGCCAAAAAAAAAGAATGATGTGAAAAGGCATATAAAATTTTCTTAGTCATTTGTGTGGATTCTGTACCTAAAAATATGAAACCATTTTGTATTATAGCACCAGCTTTAGCACATTATATACTAAAATAATAGTAACCAATTAAAAAAACATCATGTAGGCAAGGCACACATATTTCCCAAAAAAAAAGGAAAAAAATATCGGAACACAAAAATGAAATTTAAAATTCGTCGCTGCGTAACCTCGATATGTTTCCTTTACTGATATTCAATCTATGAGAGGGTAGGTAGCAATTAAACATAATACTCTTTTGTTTTATTTTTTCCACCGTTGCTGTTCGACCAGCAAATTGGTTTTCGTGGTAGGAATCCGTAATTGTTCACACATTAACATATGGAATTGTGATCGAAAGATATATTTTATTTATGTTCAGTACATTTAAACAGGTGTCGGATGCAATTAAATAACCGCTGCCTAATTTGCATACAAGAATATTCTGCTGGAATAAAAACATCACGCCGTGTTTCCCCAAAGGGTTGTAGAAGTGTACCTTCACATACATTCCGCCAAACGATCAAAACGGTGTTTTTTTAAAGCAGTGTATTTCTTTAACCGTAAATAACTTTGAAAGCAAAAAATATATACAGGAAAAGTTTTTGTCGAAGAATGAGATGCTGAATTCATGGTTATAATTTGCGCACTGGATAAAAACATCTTAAAGTGATAGATAATACTTTAATGCATCAAAAAATCATCAAAGTCCGTCATCTCTTAATTATCTTTAAAAGCAGTTTATCCCTTCAATAACAATTATAATTAAAAATAAACCATAAAATTTCAAATACCAAACTGCATTCAGTGATGGATTATTAACTAATATCTAATTTTTATACGATTTTATTAGAATAGAATAGAATATTTATTTGCGTAAAACATGGTATACAATGGTCTTAAATACAAATTGAGGCACAAGCATGTTTAGCCAGGATAAAACATAGCATGCAAAATTTTAAAAACAAGTTTAGCAACAATAATCTTTAAAAAAAAAAAAAAACAACATTTTTTTTCTAGAAATTCTTTTAAACTATAAAAACTACACTCCAGTAACCACTTAAGAAATTTAATTTTAAATAATTTTGTATTTAAAGCTTTGAGATGCCTTGGTATTTTATTATAAATGCACACACACATTGCCAAACAGTTAGCATTATATTTAGACAGTCTAGGCAAATCATTTAATACTAAAGTCTGTTTTTTAATCAGGTAGACTAAATTGACACATGCAAATGTCAAATTTACAAATAATGTTGCCAGCTTTTTTGTGCAGTGTTGTACCTACGATACCGGTTTGTTGAATCGTAACTTTTTATCTTTATTAGACGAATTTTATTTTCATTCAAAGTTTTATATTTGAAATTCACGTACGTACACACGGCCGCACGACGTGCTAGAAACTGCCAGGGAAATCTCACCACGCAACGCTATGCGTAATCCGACTATGTTTCGATGCCTTAAAATTAAAAAAAAATAAAAATGGTAAGACGCCATAAGTGTTGTTCCCGTACGCGTTAAAACGGCAATCTTAACCCTTTTCTCTTACAAAACGGCAGAGCTTAAAAAATACAGCAATTATGGAACTTGATACCATACAAACAACTGCTATTATTAAAATAATTATGATAATACGGTGGTTTTAAATAAGTACCTACACATTATTTCAGGATAACTTATTTTAAAAAAACGATACATACCTACTTAATTTTATTAACGCTAAGTTTCGGTTGTGCCACATCACTATTTAAGAATTGCAATAAACTGACAACACTCGTAATGTCAGTTTAGTCTACGAGATTAAAAAACAGACTTTAGTTTATATGGATCTCGTCGGTTCCGAGGATTGACATCATTTGCAGTCTTAAATAGTTGCTTATTTTTCATGACAAACACACATACTTCGTAAATGTAAAGCGACGGTAACGGTAACAAACCAAGTTTTTTAAATATTGGTCGACATGAGTCGTCGGGCTTAAGTCCACAAATTGCTCTCATACACTTTTTTTGAGCGATGAATGCTCTTTGGATTCTATTTGCATTTTAACGACATACGCTTGCTCATTTATTATTCGAATTTATTAAACAGATCTTAACTCTTAACGGAATACCATAAGAACTATAATCGCTCATAACGACACTATTTAAAGTTACCATGGCCTAAGTCCCATTTAATAGGGGGCGAGCCTATAGCTGCAAATCGTATCGACATATACAGGATAAGTTTTTATCCAGTGCGCAAATTCAAACTCAAACTCAAAGCATTTATTTCAAATAAACCAATTACAGGCACTTTTGAATTGTCAAGGACGGTGAGTTAGAAAGATGAAGCTAGTTGCCCATTCCAAAGCGTAGGTACCTATGGAGAAGAACGGGCAAGAAACTCCATGGACACTCTTTTAAAATCAAGATTTTGTTACAAAAAGTTGGTTACATCATTATGTTGAAATTATCAATGTGAGAACGATGTAAAAAGTGCACATTAAAAGCGTCCGTAATTAAAATAAAATAACAATTAAAATAAGCCGTGGGAGCTAAGAGATGACCAGTCCCTACTGGCGGCGCCCGTTCACGGACATGACGTATGCATCAGCACCATTCAGCTCAACCATTTTGAAGGGAACTTAATGATCCAACACACACGCCACCACCAGCGAGACATTTGAGTGAGCATGACATACTCTCAGCTGCCAGGGCACATTCAAGTCAATGAAAGACGTACCCTGTAAATGTTTGCTTTATAGTAGGAACATAGTGCTCACACATATGCTATGCAATTATACAATACAAAAATTTGAATTTATACAATGCAAAGATATCTAGCTTTTACAGTCTTCAGCAGCTCCAACAATGTTTTCAATGTTATCCAATTTAGTTTAAGCTACCTTGTGGAGCAGCACCCTAATTGCGTAACTCACGATTCATCATAATCTGTATCGTTTTGAAACGGATTGTTAAACCATTGCTTCATATGTTCGAAAAATGTGTCTGTTCGACAACATAAATAACGCAATGAATATTGTTTAACTGTGAAGACGAAACCAATTATGATCAATCGTGAGTTACGCAATTAGGGTGCTGGACAAGCAGCGTTTAGCCAAGCATTTTTGTCAGCGATGTAATCCCCCAACTTATAATAAGCATGGCTGCATAGTGTGCGTTTTATACAAGATTTAAATTTCGATTCATTCAGTTCGAGTATGTGGGGAGGTATTTTATTGTAACATTTTAAACAGTACCCCATGAAGGATGAGTCTACTTTAGCCAGTCTGAAGCCTGGTTGAACCAATTGGTGCCTATTTCTCGTTCTAATGGTGTGTCTTTCACCTCGTTTACTGAAAAGATTTAAGTTTTTCCTAACGTACATGATGTTCTCATAGATATATTGACAAGGTACCGTCATGATATTAATAACTTTGAACAGTTCCCTTAGAGAATCCCGCGTACGGAGGCCATATATTGCTCTAATGGCTCTTTTCTGCAGAATAAAAATAGACTCGATATCTGCAGCCCGTCCCCATAGTAAAATACCGTATGAGTTGATACTATGAAAGTAACTGAAATAGACTAGCCTCGCGGTTTCTACATTAGTGAATTGGCAGATTTTTCTTACAGCATATGCTGCTGAACTTAGCCGTCCTGCAAGAGCTGTTAAATGAGGACTCCACTGTAGTTTTGAGTCGAGCGTGATCCCTAGGAAAACAGTTTTATCGACGAATTCTAGTTTCTCTTTATTCAATACTACGTCACAATCAGTACTTTTAACATTTGGTAAAGCAAATCTTATGCATTTAGTTTTTTTCCCATTTAACACTAAATTATTAGCAGTGAACCAATTATGTACCAGCATTAGGGCATTATTTACGTCGTCAAGATTTGATGCACGTCTATTTATTTTAAAAATTAAGGATGTATCGTCAGCAAATAACACCATTTGTGGTTGGTTTTTTAATAAATGGGGTAGATCATTAATATATACTAAAAAGAGGAAAGGACCTAATATTGAGCCTTGTGGAACACCCATTTTTATTTTTAAACCATGTGAATTGACACCATTTATATGAACTTTTTGCTGTCTATCATTTAAATAAGATTTTACTAGACTGAGCGCAAGTTTACCTAGTCCGTAATGCTCAAGTTTTAAAAGCAAGGTTTCGTGATTAACGCAGTCAAATGCCTTGGAGAGGTCACAAAAAATTCCAATGGCATCCTGAGCCTCCTCCCAAGCTGCAAATATGTGTTTTAATAAGGTAACACCGGCGTCAGTCGTACAACGTCCTTTGGTGAAACCATATTGCTGATCGTGTAAGATTTTGTTGGTATTAAAATGATTAAGCATTTGATTGAGCATTATCTTTTCGAACACCTTGCTGAATACCGGCAGCACGGATACTGGTCTATAATTGTTGGCGTCTTTGCTGTCCCCAGATTTGAATAGTGGTAGAACCTTACTATATTTCATTAAATCCGGGAAGACTAATTGATCCACACACAAATTAAATATTAAAGCCAAGTATGGTGCTATGGTCTCGATTATGGATGTACAAACTTTTATAGACATTCCCCATAGATCTTCGGACAATTTGATTTTGATTTGCCGAAAAGATTTTAAAACTATTATAGGGGTTATGTGCTTAAATTGAAATTCAACTGGACAGCTTGGAACGTTCGCTCTTAATAAATCAATTGAGACATCGGGGGACGAATTTAAAGAATCCGTCGTTTTAGATGGTATATTTCCCATAGATCTTCGGACAATTTGATTTTGATTTGCCGAAAAGATTTTAAAACTATTATAGGGGTTATGTGCTTAAATTGAAATTCAACTGGACAGCTTGGAACGTTCGCTCTTAATAAATCAATTGAGACATCGGGGGACGAATTTAAAGAATCCGTCGTTTTAGATGGTATATTAGTAAAGAATTTTACAAATTCTTGAGCTACTTCTATGTTAGAGCTTATGGCACCACGCGAAGTCTCCAATGTATAATCCGTATTTCGTATTTTTTTTTTTTATATTTATTCGTATTACTTTCCAAACTGTTTTTATTTTATTCTCTGCTGTTTGGATCTTGTTGCTAATGTACAAGGCTTTAGCTAACTTACAGGTATTTCTAAAAATTTTGGAATATGTAGCAACATACTTGTTGAAAGTTTCGGTATTAATGTAAGGCTTAAGGCCATACAGCTCGAACAGTCTTTCCCTGCTTATCCTAATACCTCTAGTAGCCCAGTCACTAAATACAAATTGAGGGCAAATATTTTTGGTTTTCTTTTCTAAAGTTTTACTGAATTCAGTGTGCACTACTACAAAGAAATCCTCATATAATTTATTTGCATCGTCCATATTATTAACGCCCAGAACATTTAATTTATTGTATAGGGTACTATTGAATTTATTTAATTTGCCCGTCGTTATTGGTCTAAATTGTATTTGCACTTTTTGCAAAGGTGTTCTAAACTTAAAATTAACCGTTTGTCCACTATGATCAGATGGCAGATAATTTACGATGGCTTTCTCCACATATTCACAATCGCAGAAAATATTATCGATACAAGAGCAGAAGTTGGAGTTACTCTAGTCGGTTCTATAAAAACATTCGATAAATTGAACGATTTAAAAAGGCTTAGTAATCTACTGCTATTTGAATTTTGTTCCAAAATATTGATATTAAAATCACCACATATAATTGTGGCTTTATTACTGGATGCAAGTTTCGCTAGGGTATCTTCCATTATTGACTCAAATAAAGAAAAGTTCTGATAATTAGGAGGTCTGTACACGCACACTACAACATGCATATCTAGCTCAACACAGGACAGTTCAATACAATGTTCCACTGATAAACCAACTATGTCATTACGTTGCTTAGATTTTAAACAATTTTTTAGCAATATAATAGAACCTCCACGCTGCATATATTTACGGTTAAAACAACTGCCCACACTATAGTTTTCATAATTAATTAGCATTTGGTAATAATCCTTTAACCAATGTTCAGTGAAACAAACAATGTCAAACTTTGTTTTTTCTAAAAACAATTCTATTTCTAGTAATTTGGAAGAAATACCTTGAATATTTTGATGAAATAATTTCAAGGCTTTCTGCTGATCTCCTTTTTGATGCTTAATTATTTTAGAGCAAGAAGATACCTTGTTGTTGTTGATAAGAATATTGGTACCTTCTGTTGTCTTACAAACTAGTTTAAAATATTATCCGGAGTTAACCCCAAGACTTCAATGACCTCACCAGGCATTGAGCTCATTGTGAGTGAGGGACATGGAACCTCCTTCGTACAATTTGTAAACAAACTTATAGCATTTGAGCTACATTCGTTCAGGTTCACCACTGATGTGGTGTCAATAACACAAGACTTCGACATACTATTTATGTCTGAGTTTATATAAAAAGCTAATAGCCTTGCTATTATGTGTCTAAAACTAACAGGCAGATACACAGTACCCCTAGTCGAGTTTAAAGTTTCCACAAAACTGTTGGTGTCAAAAAATACAAGCTTGTCACTATAATGACTAACTAAAAAGTGCATATGCTTATTAAGCATATGAATATAATTGTTTTGTCTATTTGTCAATTTTTTAAAATATGGGAAAGCACACAATGTTATTTTACTACAGTTTAACTTTAACAACTCAGTTACATAGTCTGTAATTTCTTCTTTTCTGACCTTAGAACTATTACCTACAAACACAGTAATGTTGGTTTTGGGATTATAATCATTACCTGTTACTGATGCCATTATGCGTTTGTAAGTTGACCCTGGCATACAATAATTTTGAGTGGAGTAAGTCAGATTATTACTAATTAATTTACCTAGACCTCTACCTATACGAAATTCAACTGGAAGCCGATCCCAACATATTTAGTAGGGTAAATGCTAGGCAGATTATTTGTTCCTATTCCCTACACCGGAGGCAAATCGTGTGCGTGAATCGGACATTTTTCGTGAAAACGGAACACCCTCTGGTGACGGCTGATACAGGTTGCTGCAGTCTAATGTCGCCACACTTTATGGAGGCGGAGTTTACGAGAGTTTGTACAACATGACGTGTAAAAATACGATATTAAAGCTTAGCGTCATACACAGAAAAAGTTTTTATCCAGTGCGCAAATTGTAACCATGAATTAAGCATATTTTTCTAGACCCCCAGTGTCGAAAATTTATTCGGTTTTACAAAAAAAAAAAAAAAACAGATGTTCCATACATTTTGACCGCGTAGGTATTGCACTTTTCTATGAAACACTTATTATTATTTTTTTTGTTTAACCAACGAAAAATGTCTACGCTGGGGGTCTAGAATGATATGCTGAATTCATGGTTACAGTTTGCGCACTGGATAAAAACTTATCCTGTATGTAGGTACTCTTGGCTGCTATTGACAAATTCCAGATGTAAAATCCCAACAACACTTTGCTTAATGTATAGCCAATGGTATGCAAAAGTGGGTAGCGAGCATTTAACAGTCTGTCCCTTGTTGCTGTAACCAGCTGTGCCCTAAGCCGAAGTCCGGACCCTACAGGGCGTGCCCTTAGCGAGCAGTCGCTATAGTTTTAAGTTTTTCAGCCCTGGCTGGAATCCTTTATTTACTAAGGCTAACACTACCACAGACAAGTAGAAAAAAAAGACAATCTTTATCAATGACGATTGCGGGTTTACGATTGACGATAGCGGCATGGCGTCCTCACCTTCTGCCTGACGCAGGTCCTCACCGGACACGGCTGTTTCGGGAATTCCTGTTTCGCATAAGGCGGGAGGAAACGCCCGGGTGTTTCCACTGCGATGATCGCCCTGAGGACACGGTGGAGGTCTGCCCGGCTTGGGCGGAGCACCGCTGTGTCCTCGTGGAGGCGATCGGCGGCTGCGATCTCTCTTGTGCGGCCCTGGTCCAGGGCGTGGTACGGCGCGAGAATGCATGGGTAGCCGTCACCTCCTTCTGCGAAGCAGTGATGCTCGCGAAGAGGGAGGCGGCGTACGTGAGGGAGAGGCAGTATATGCGCCCTCACGGCCCTAACCGCCGCAGGAGACGCCCTGGGCGTCTGTAATCCCAGGCTGATTCCCGGCCATCGTAGGCGTGGGCTTGCGGACGGGGAGTAATGGTAGCTCGCTGTCCGGTAAGGACCAAGCCATCAAGCCCAGGACGACGGCGCGTAGTGTTCCACGCGCGCCTCAAAGAGATGTCAGCACAAAATGAAGGGGCAAGGGCCGATGCCTGCCAGGGGTGCGGGTTATTTGAAAGAGATACCGCCGCTCCTGGCACACAGGCTACTGAGGGAACACGGGTGGGTTTTAGTCAGTAAAAGTCTGACAGTCCCTCCTGCTCCACCCAGAGCGGGAGAAGTTATTTGATGATTTTCTACTCAAAAAAAAAAACCACAGAAAAGTCCGGTTAAACAGCCAACAACCTCATAGGCTTGCGAGATGTCATTCACAAAAAAAAAAAAGAGTGTCACTCCGCGAGTGCCGCGCCGACAGAAGTGAAAACTTGAAAAATTACGTGTGTATTTTTTAAAATCGTCATTACAGGATTTCACATTGGGCCCTTGGGTCCTGCTTGGTCTCGGTAAAAAATGATAAACGAGCGATCTATTTCAGCCATTAAAGGTAACAGCACAGATTTTTACGATAAAAATACAAAGGGAAAGAAAGAGATAAAAGAATTAGAATTTCTTGACTTTTCCAAAAGACATCAATGCGCGACTCATCCGTGTGCTCGTTCACCCATATTTACACATTATACATATAGCTCATGGAAAGCGTTCGGTGACGATGACGCGAGTTCCATGATTTTTGTTCACCCAAAAAGTGCCCAACGCGCCAAAAGCAGTTTTCACTTCAAAAACAATCAATCGAGTTTTCAACACAGTTCTTATAAAAGTAACGTTGTCAAAAATACGGGTGAAAAAACCGCCATGTTACAGGCCAAAATTTGCATTTTATTTTACAGAAAAAAAAGTACAGGAAAATTGAATATTTTGCTCATCACTCTTCACTGATCTATGAGCTTAATTAAATTAAAACTGCCCTCCAGAGTGACAATATAAATTTAACCTTTTAACCAGTTTATAAACTTCGTTAAAACGAATTTGATTTAATTACACGAAGGTAGTTTTAACAGGAAATGACGTCACATGCAATCTGCTACATTGCCATACTTTTGGCAAAATGCCAGATGGGCGCTTTAATAAAACTTGCCATGTACCGTCTAGTGAATAAATATGCCAGGCCTTTTTTTTAAGCTGCTGGATTTTGCAGCGAACTTGTCACGTTTTTGCTTGTCGCTTCTTCGGGGATTGTGCCAAAATCTGCTTAGTAACCTAAAGACGGTTCTAAAGCTTTTTACTTTTTAATTAATGATAAATGATTTTATTTCTGTAAGCAGGTTTGTACAAAAACTTTTGCGTCAATCATATTTTTTTTAAACTAGATGAGGTCGGCGTTTCCTATCTGACTACTCTGAGAAGAAAGGCCGAAACAAACTCAGAGGTCACAGTCTCTTTTAAAGTCCAGACATAATCTTGGTCAGATCTTGTGAAATAAAGGGATTTTCTATTTGGTTTTGTCACAGGTCTCCTTCTTCCATATAAAGTATCAGCTATGAACACTGTATGTATTTAGAACCAGCTTTGCCAACCGCTTGTCCCTCGTGGAGGTCGGACATTATCCCTCTAAACCCTACTACCAGGATAAAACGTATTCTATGTGTTAATCCAGGCTATAAACTATCCATGTGCCAAATTTGATCCAAATCCGTTCAGCTGTTTTTGCAAGATTGAGTAACAAACATCCAAACGTCGATAACACCTCTCGACTTTTTTATTATATTTGCCAATAATCTAGATACCTGCTTTAATCTTATTAAGCCAAACACTCAATCAATTGAACCATATAATTTAAAATACATATAATCCCACGAATATTAATAACTAGTAAGATGAGCATGCATTAATCCGATACGGGAGGCTGCGTAAAGATGAGCCGAAGTGATTAGCATGCAAATTGATGTTCATCTCGCTTATATTTCAGTGAGACACAGAATAGGTAGATACAGAAGGCCAGATCCAGACAATGTGTAAAACCGCACATACATGCAGACACGATCGTAACGAAATATGTAAACAAGTGAGTTTTAGGAAATATAACTTTATAACCTACGAATAAATTTCAGATTGCTCCACAGTTAAAATTTCTTAAGTGGCCGTTTCGTAGCATAATCGGCCTATAATGTACCCACTATGAGAACAGGCCTCTTCTCTGTTAGAGGAAGTGGACCATACTCACCACATGGGCCCAGGGCGAATTGGTGAATGACGCATGTCTTCGAAATTTTGGTTACACAAGGTTAAGTGGATTCCTGAGTTACTCACGACCCACAACTCCTTAGTCCGATACCACTCACTGAGGCACCACTGCTCTTCTGCGACCGTTTCATTATACTAGTCATTCTGAAATCAACTTAATTTACACTTCTGTAAAGTCGATAATTGTTTAAGTAGAAACAACTTAAATTGGAAAACAAGGATTCGAAAATGCAATATGCACCACGAGTGCAAGTGTACTCGCGACTGGCATTTGTTTGTAATTGCCGTGTATACGCATCTTGGTGTGTGCGTGCGCCAGTTTTCGCTCGCTGTATTTAGCTGACCTTCTGTAGTTATTTATTTGGTGGTTTTATTCCACTGAGATGAGCGTTGGGCGTAACTCCCAGGGGTGTAAGGGGTTTTTTTTTTTTGGGTGGGAAATCATCAAATAACTTCTCCCGCTCTGGGTGGAGCAGGAGGGCGTGTCAGACTTTTACTGACTAAAACCCACCCGTGTTCCTTCAGTAGCCCGTATGCCTACGGTGGCCGGAAATCGGCCTGGGATTCCCGACGCCCAGGGCGTCTCCGTATCCTGCGGCGGCTAGGGTTGCGAAGGCGCATATGCTGCCTCTCCCTCACGTGCGCCGCCTCCCTCTTCGCGAGCATCACTGCTTCGCTGAAGGAGGTGACGGCTCCCCATGCCCTCTCGCTCCGTACCATGGCCTGGACCAGGGCCGGACGCGAGAGATCGCCGCCGCAGGGGTGTAAGGGTGGATGCAGAAGAGATATGTATCATAGTAACATTAATCTGTCTTTATTTTTTTCCAACTCATAACAAATAAGTACCTAGTTATGTACAGTCGCCAAAAGAGATAAGCAACTATAGGCTCGTCGGACATTATAACATTTTAGTAAGAAACCGATGTATGTTTTCGAATGAAATATCATATCCTATCCGACTTACGATTGATTTACACTCAGTAATTACTTTAACTCACACACTGACTTATTACTTGTTAATGTTCTTGTTGTAAACACAGCTTCACAGAGAACTCATCCCCTACAAAGGCATGTCGCCTTAGTGGAGCTGTGTGTACACTTACTTTTGCAATGTTTGTAAATATGTGAGCACCAAGTATCTATCATAAAATTAATTTACCTGTAATAGCTTCAATTTCATTCTTTTGACCTATTTTGGTTTGGTCATTTTATTCTGGATGCATTGTTTTCACACATAATTATATAATGACTGTATGTTAAATATTGTAGTTAAAAATGTTTAAAAGATTAACAGTGGAATTTCTTGCTCATTCTTCTCCATACGATACTACATTTTGGAGGGGGGAACATTTTTGTTTTACGTACCTATGACCACGCATAACTTTTTACTGAGCAGTCAAATTTTTTCTCTGAATAATTCAAAAGCTGGCCTAAATTAACGTCATCCAAGGATGGTGGAAAGGGGCGGCCTATTCTTTGTCGAAAAACAAAAGAAACTATTAGCAAATTGAACCCATACGTCATCTCTACTAAGTAATCCAATAAATACGCACGTGACCGTATCGTAAGTGTATCGAAGCCCTTACTCGGTACAAATAATTCACATCTCTAATTAATATTTGATTGCTCGTATTTGTACTTGTTAGTTTGTAATAACCTTGTTATCTAATTAATTGTTGTTTCTGCCTCATTGGTTTAGTGGTCGCAAGCGCTACTGTTGAGCATTCAAAATCAAAATATTTTATTTCACATAAACCTGCATGGGCACTTATGAAATGTCAGAAGCTAGGTGCACGGTTCCAAATTCTCGCTTCCTATGGAGAAAAGCCGGCAAGAAACTCCACGGTTACTCTTTGAAAAATAATTGGCTTTTACAATGTTTTCACATTACAGTGATAATAGGTATGGGAGGACAGTGCAGGCCTGTCAATAAATACCAGGTACTTAGAGGAATGAAAATACAGAATAGAAAATCGTCTACAAATCTACCGTCTGTAAGGTCTACATTAGGTCCTGGAAATCGTATTATGTTACTTGCTGCTACGGAACCCTTCATGGGCGAGTCCAACTCGCACTTGGCCGCTTTTTGTTATTGTGAAATTCAATTTAAACAGAATAGGTATACCGTACGTTTCGTTTTTTATACAAAAACATAGCGAAAACGATAAAGGTTTTAATAAAAAATATCCATATGTAGTCGAAATTCGCTTGGATTGTGAATTTTTATTCAGTGCTTTTATTTAAATAAAAGTGAATTAAAGCTAGCCTTTTATTATGTTGAGGTCGGCTTCCAGTCTAACTGGATATAGCTGAATACCAGTATTTAACATGGAGCGACTTCCTTTCTGATCTCCACAACCCAGTTACTGGGTAATACGATACCTCTTGGTGAGATTGGTTGTCAGACTTTCGGGCATCTGACGACCCCTAACCACTGTCAAAGATCCACAAACGACAGATTGAATGTACCTATTGTACGTATTCCCATATTCTATCTATATTATAATCCCGTATTCACATTTTCCAATTTCTTCCCGTGGTTGTCGTAGAAGGCGACTAAGGGACTTACTAGAGAATGGGAAGCAGCGTTCTCTATGCATTTTACCACCATACTGCGATCGCCAACCCGCCTGCCAAGCGTGGCGATTATGGGAGGCCTTTGTCCAGCAGTGAACGTCTTTCGGCTGAAATGATGATGATGATGATGATTGTACGTATGTGTATTTAAAAACGATTGTCAAACAATACTTCAACAACATCTGCCTAGGTTTTACCAATCTAATACAATGTTTAATCGTTTTCAAAAATGGGACCACTAGGCCCTTTTGGCATAATTATCATTGTTTTATGTTTCATTTGAAGTTTTAAGGTTCTATATGTTGTAATGTATGTGTGTTGTGTTGTATGTTGTGTGTTGTTGTTATCATGTTTTCTTTTTTGAATATTTTTTTTCATCTTTTTATATGCACGTGTTTGTGACAAATAAATAGAGCCGGCAAGAAACTCCACGTTTACTGTTTTAAAAATAATTGGCTTTAACAATGTTTTCAAATTACAGTGATAATAGATATGGGAGGACAGTGCAGGCCTGTCAATAAGTAGGTACTTATTGACAGGCCTGCACTACTGCAGTACTACTGGTACTTAGAGGAATGAAAAGATAGAATAGAAAATCGTCTACAAATCTAGTCTGTAAGGCCGTTCTCTCATTCACAATATGTAAAAATAATCTGACATGATTTCCATGACAATCACTAAAAATTTGTCGATATTAAAATTGATGTATAATGTCAAATAATGACGAAAATATGTCAGACATTGCAAAAAATAAAAAGAACAGTGTAATTTGGGATAATGATGGGACTCCCATTTCCGCACGTAGACTCCCATTTGGTTCGTTGTGCGTGGAGATTCTAGCTAACAAAGCCAGCCTAGCTCCGCCCAAAAGCACAGAAGCTTCCTGGGAGCTTCACAGGCTTCGCGGAGCGACCTCACTGTTCCGAGGATTTCTTCACGTTGAGAAGCCACGGCCTCGCATTCCAGAATGACGTGGGCGGCTGATTCCTCGGCGTCAAGGCAGCCCCTGCAAAGCGGGCTGCCTGTGGCGCCTATGTTAAAAAGGTGTTTGTTAAGGGGGTTATGGCCCGTAATTGTTCCTATTATTATTTAAAGGTTATTTTTAAAGTTTTTTTGTTAATCGCGGGTGTACATTTGGTAAGGTCAATTTTGACTGTCTGTTGCCCGTGACCACTGTTGTTATGGAGTTCGGGAGACCTTTCTTGCAAATCCACGCATGAAATTGCGAGAAAAGCAGGCATCATGAATCTTTCACTAAAGAATCCAACATCATGAAAAATGTAATTTACCTACAACAGTTTTTAGTCCAGAAAACGTAATTTACACATTTTAAATCATCCTCTACCAATACATTATGCTACGACAAACGCTACAGGCCAGAAATAACAAAAACGCAATACGCACTTTGTTACCGCGTCGTCGGTATAGCATAATTCGAATTTCGAACATCCAGAATTGTGCCCGAAAGCCATCATTAAAATAATGCCCCTTGCTCACTGGTGTATCATTTTAACCCAATAATTCTTTACGGATCGCAATTTTATCGCGATGAAAATAACAGTGATATGGAACCATGGAACTGTTATTTTTTCACTGTGATTATTGCACATCCATCTGGTAACAGCTTGGGGGAAATTCGATAAATGATTACTATTTTTTTTTATCGTTGATGATCTGAAAAAGATAAACAAAGCGGGCAAGTGACTGTCGGACTCGGGCACGATGGGTTCTGTAGCACCGTACAATTTTTAAAAGTTAACACTACTTTTTTTGTCGGTGGCTCGATAACAGCCGCACGCGGCCATCGATCAGATTAAGCTAGGATCTTTGACAGTAGTTACATGTCATCAGAAACCTGAAAATCTGACAACCAGTCTTACCAACGGGCTTCTAATATTAATACTATTTTTACGCAGTAACTGGGTTGTGGGGGTCAGATAGGCGGTCGCTCCATGTAGAATCAGTATTTTACATACCAGTTAAATACCAGTGTAATAACTGCATCCGGCTAGGCTGGAAGCCGACCGAATTTTAGTAGGAAAAAGACTAAGCAGATAAAAAAAATCTTTAGCAGAAAACGGGGACTTCCCTTTAATATTTTTATATATTCTTTGTTATAGCAGTCATAGTAGTACACAATCTGTGAAAATTTCAAGTATCTACCTTATTACGGTTCAAAAAAGAGCGCTGTGAAAAATGAATGGACGGAAACCGGAGCCTTAGAAATAGTTGGCCCCATTTGCGTACGGAACCCTAAAACGTAAAAAAATAAGTGTTAAGTAATTGCTTGTTCTGCAAGGTTGTAATTCAGGAGTTAAGGTAAATAAGTTATTATTGACAGAGGGCGTTCTCCATCTTGTATCAATGCCTGCAAGCCGCCATCTTTGGGGAAGCTTCCGCCATTTTGTTCGAAATTGGTCTGTCATGATGCGCTACTGTAATCTGGCGGTATCTCTTTAAATCGGTGTTTATTTTACCCCACATTTATCGCCGTTCATCAATTCAAAACGCCGTGGTGATTATTTATTGATAACAGCCAGGAAAATCAGTATCCTGTTGCTGTAGAAACTTAAATATAAGATACAGAATGATAGCAGAACGGGTCGATCGATCAGGTTAAGCAACGCTTGCCGCGGTTGGTCCGTGGATAGGTGACCATCCTTAGATGCCAAGAACCCTCCGTGCCTCGGAAAGTACGTCCAGCCGTTGTCCCGGATGTCATTCGTGGATCTTTGACAGTCGTTACGGGTCGTCAGAAGGCCAAAAGTCTGAGAACCGCCTTACCAAAGGGTGTCGTTTTACCCAGTAACTGGTTTGTGGAGGTCAGATAGGCAGTCTCTTCATGTGACATACTGGTAATTAGCTACATCCAGTTTGACTGGAAGCCGACCCCATTAGAGGACATTATCGGGAAAAGGGTAGGCAGTTTATTAAGTCGGTCAAAACAACAGTGATCTTTAGTTTCTTTGTTAATAAGGTTGCTGATGGCTTGCGTCGTTTTGCTGTCAGAGGTAAAATAACCAGGACAGATATAATTGATTCTAGGCTGTTTTTGTCTACACAACATCACGCCATGTTTCCCTAAAGGGCTAGGCTGAGATGTATCTATAGTAGACCCACATTTCGTCACTTATGTTTAAGTCCCATATAATAGGGGCGAGCGTATCGCCATCAACCGGGCACAATAGGGTATTTTCCGATTTCATAAAAACTGTTTTAATTTGAAGATTGGGACGATATATTTAACAGAAAATTAAAAATAAATTTATTAATACACATTTTCTCAATTAAAAACGATTTAAATCTAATTTATTTTTCGTTGTTTTGAATTTACCGCCAAAACGCTCCTAACGATAACTTTTTATCACGTGACATGTGACGTCAACTTTGTATAAATGGCACCGGTACAAATAATTAGTTTGGCGCCGTTTTAGAAGTATTTGTGCACAGAGGCACCGCACACCAGTAATATAACTTTATATCCATTAAAAATCTTGTTAATTATAAACTCGACATTCACTTATTTACTTACTAACTACTTTAGTTTACACAAAGTTGACGTCACGTGATAAAAAGTCATCGTAAGAAGCGTTTTGGCGGTAAATTCAAAACATCGAAAAATAAATTTGGTTTAAATCGTTTTTAACTGAGAAAATGGATAGAAAGCAATTTATTTTTATTTTTCTGTTAAATATCTCGTTCCAATCTTCAAATTAGAATAGTTTTTGAAAAATTGGAAAATACCCTATTCCGGGGTGCTAATTAGAAATTCCAGAAAGAAAAACCCAATAACACTTTGCCCGGCCTGGGAATCAAACCTAGGACTTTATTCTCAGCAGTAGTTTATTCTCTTTTTTCAAAACTTGACATACATAAGCAAGCTACAATGCTCCCACTGCTGGGACATAGGCCTCTTCTCGATAAGAGGGAGTGGGCCATAATCCACTAAGTGAGCCTGTGTAGGTTGGTAGATGTCACATCTTCGAATTGTTGGTTCTAGGACAGGGATGGCGAACCTTTAAACCTCTACGAGCCATATTCCAACAACAAAAAAAAAAAATCGGATTGACGTGCCAACAAATAACCTTGACTTATTGACCACTAGAAAAAGGCTAAATACTTTCATAACAATAGGTGCCTACTCTTTATTAGCAAACAGAAATAGACTTGACTTGTACAGTCACCAGCAGGTCAAGCTATCCCAAACTGTAAAATTTTCCCAATTGAACATAAACCTTATTCCTTTGGTATAAAGTTGAAAAACTATCAAAGAAATTTGACAGATTGGGGTAGCTTGATGTGCTGGCCGCTGTACCATTATACAGTAATCAGCATCAACCACCTCATTTATGTGAAAGAACAAATTAGTGCAACTTCTGGTGTCTGGTATTAGGTTCATACTCGTATATTACTTTTAGCAGAATGCAAGTTGAACTGGAATCATGCGACATGGGTACGGTTTCTGAAAGTAACGACTCGGGCATAAGAATATGAAATGATTACACTCAGATTACGTTTGTTACTGTGACTTAAGGATACCCTAGTCGTGGGCTCGAACTCACTGTTGGGCCTGGCTAAAAAGCACGCTGTCTTACCAGGCTTCGTGTCCGAGAGAGGTAGTATCAGCGATGAGCAGTTAGACGCCAGTCTACACGCCCAACATTATTGAGAGAGCTGCAGGATCAGTTGTAGTAAAACAGGCGCGTAAAAAATTAAGAAAAGTCCTCCGGAAGATCGGGTTTCTGAAAAAACCACTGCATAAATCAATGACCAATTAAGTTTATAGAACTTATCGATAATTGAGCTTTGTCGGTACCGACTTAGTTTTGGAGATTTTACACTTCTTTTATTACTTAAACATGTCCAAAGTTACGTTAAATTAGCAAGAAAAACGAATCTTTGTTGGCTCATAACTTTTTAATGGCTTTTTATTTTAGTATTCACTTTCCTTACCGACAATACTAATAATGAGACAAAACCATACCATTTTTAAGTTTTGATGTACATTGTCAAACAGTGGAGTAAAACCCTCCCGAAGTTTGTATGAAAAAAATGTGGACTTGTTTCACGCCGTGCCCAAATTATTTTGTTGCGTGCCATTGGTTCGCCATCCCTGTTCTAGGACATGCCGGTTGTATAACGATGTTTTCCCTCACAATTTTGAGAGCAGTGGTGATGAAATAATTTACATAAAGTAAAGCGCCTGTCTGGGTTCGAACCAACGACCTACAACTCGTAAGTCGCGGCTGTTTCCAATGGGCCACTACTGTTATAAACTTGACATGTTGGCTTTCAAATATCTAAACCACCTTTCTTTTGTTACAGCATCAATTGAGTCCCTGCACGCGCCGACAGGGGGCGGTGTAGAGCTACCTTGTGACGTTACTCCCGCACTGCCTGACGACCGCATGGGCCTGGTCATCTGGTACAAGCAGGGGCACGAGTCGCCTATTTATACGTGAGTACCTATATTTTTCTGAAATGCTACGAAAAGCTTTGAAAGAGATACAGAATCAAAGGAAATAAACAAAAGAAAGAATACATCGTTCAGATGTTTTACATAGCGGAGCGGTTTCGTAAAACAGCTAGTGGTTTTGTAAAACAGCGAATTCGACGGCCCATCTAGATACCTACACAGAAATCTCGATAATTTCTCATGTCGCAATTGCACCCGCGTAAAGCACCCCGAGTGGGTTCCCGCATTGTCGTTGCGGGGGGGCTTAGTAACCGTGGTCTCCCATCCACGGTGAAGCCAAGAGGAACCCAACGGTGGGGCCGCTCGTCAGGGCTTTTGCCTTCAAGCCATTGACGTAGCGGCCAAAAAGTAGGTTGCGGTGAGGTGCACCGCAACTGAGGTGGGCCGCGATGTCGAATGGGAGGCATCGCGGCTGAGGGTTACAGGCTGCGGTAGAGGAGGAGTGCCGGTGCTTCTGAGCAGCGCTCTTCCCTTCCGTGGCCTGGACGGGGCCGCCACCGTTTGATGGCGGACGCGGTGGGGCCGCAGGGGAAGAGGAGTGTCGGTATAGCGTCAGCCGCTCTCCCTATCCTCTGCGGCCGAAAAGTGGTAGACGGGATGGCGCGTTGTGTTCCTCACGCGCGCCGTCAAAGATGTCAGCAACCACTGGTGGGGTCCGCAAGGGCCGATGCCTGCCAGGGGTGCGGGTTTGTTCGAAAGAGATACCACGGCCCCTGGCATACGGGCTACTGAGGGAACACGGGTGGGTTTTAGTCAGTAAAAGTCTGACACGCCCTCCTGCTCTACTCAGCAGGAGAAGTCATTTGATGATTTCCCACCCAAAAAAAAAAAAAAAAAAAAAAGGGTCGGACTTAGAAGACAGACATGGGTAGTTCGCGAACGAATGAAGGAAATTAACTACTTCATATCACAAAATAAACTTATCATTCAATCAGTAGTCATTCAAATGTGTCTCCACTTAGTTCAGTCTTTCTTTTCGCTCCCACAAACTATGCGTATCAGTAAAAAAAAAACATGCTACTTACATAATAAGGAAGTCGGTTAAAAATAGTTTTGCTTAATTTCATATTTCTAATTTTCTAGGTTGACAGTCATAAGCCTGTATAAAATATGAAGGAAAATCGACATACGTATAAAACTTAACTAGTGAAGTGCATCATTTGTCGTAACTTGTCAATCACTGTCGTCAGGACTCGTTCATGGTATAATTCTACTCTGTGACTCGTTCTGATTTGCTGAACTAAATGAAGTACTGAAGTAAATGATTGGGCTACTTCGTTATGCGAAAAGATACACTTCATTCATTTCTTTTTACTGACACGTTTTCCGCATCTCTATTAGAAGAGAAGAGATAATCTATTAAGTTAACTAATCTTTACTAGGCGCACACCTTGTTACTATGGATTAATTACATAATTTTGAACCTTTTAATAAAAAATTTCAAACAAACTTATCCGCCTGTCGGGGTTCGAACTCACGACTGCTCGTAAGCGACAGCACCCACTGGCGGCACGGCTCGCCAAGGGATCTTTTTTTTTTTTTTTTTTTTGGGTGGGAAATCATCAAATAACTTCTCCCGCTCTGGGTGGAGCAGGAGGGCGTGTCAGACTTTTACTGACTAAAACCCACCCGTGTTCCTTCATTAGCCCGTATGCCAGGGGCCGTGGCATCTCTCTCAAACGAACCCGCACCCCTGACAGGCATGGGCCCTTGCGGGCCCCATCATTTTTGTGCTGACATCTCTTTGAGGCGCGCGCGGAACACAACGCGCCGCCGACCCGGGCCTGGTCCTTACCGGACAGCGAGCTACCCATTACTCGCCGTCCGCAAGCCCATGCCTACGGTGGCCGGAAATCGGCCTGGGATTCCCGACGCCCAGGGCGTCTCCGTATCCTGCGGCGGCTGGGGTCGCGAGGGCGCATATGCTGCCTCTCCCTCACGTGCGCCGCCTCCCTCTTCGCGAGCATCACTGCTTTAAGCCGCGGATAGAAATAGAACTTAACAGTATGGCAGTAAAATTTAAATTTCAAGGGCAACGATGCCGCGATATCCTTGGCATGCCACGACGTGCTTAGGCATCATCATTGAAATTTGGATTTTATTGTCTTACATACAAGTTACGACGAATAGGAATAATTCGTCGCATAAAAATCCCTTGCCCAGCCCACCGAGCTACCACTGCTCTCACATCTCCTCTCTAAGTAGGCGTCCATTAATTACTTGAGACAATTTTGGCGATTTTTCGACCCCCTCCCCCGCTCTGGTGAGATGTCATGAGATTTGGCTCGTTCCCCCCCCCTCCTCATAATCTCACGTGAGATATTTCAAAATGCGTAGTTTTAGTGTAAATCTGTGCTTATTTGCGTTGGATATGTGCATTGCGGTTGGCTGGTTCTGCTGGCCTGTGGCCGTATAACAATCGAGAAGCTACCGTGCTACTTTACGTTCGCATAACCGCGATAAATATTATTTTGTAGGATTTAGCTATATTAACGTATAAACATGTATTACTTAATATAACCGAGTTTACTCGCAATTTTACATTTACGTGATTTGCCGAGACCCCCCTCTCCCCAACGTGAAATCGGGTGGGATTCAACTCGACCCCCTCCCTAAACGCCTCACATAAATATTTGACGCCCATTATCTCTATACTCAATACGAGAATAATAAAATAACGTCATCAAAATAATAGGTCTTACCCAAGACCAACTCGACAAACTTGAGCGCCTTCAAAATTTTTGTATAAGGTTTATATTTGGCTTGCGCAAAAGTAAGTAAGTAAGTAAGTAAGTAAAAAATTTATTTGCATAGATTGCAGGTACAGTAAATAAGATGACAGTTAAAATATGGGTGATCCTTGTACAATCTACCTTATAATAGGCATGCAACATTATTACAACATGAGAGATTTTTTAGATAGGTATTACAGTTCAACAATAATAGGCATGGTAAATTCATATAAGTAATAAACATAAAATATCTGCAATACGATAGAAATAAAATTAATAAATCAAAAGAATGTCAGAATTATTACAATATGTCAAAAAAAAAAAAACATTACATTATTCAATATTTAAGTCAGTATCATTAAGGAAGTCATTTACAGAATAATAGCATTTCACAATTAATAATTCTGTCAGTTTCTTTTTAAAGTTTTTAATTGTGTCATTTTTAATTATGTTAGGTATTTTATTGTATATTATTGGTCCCATACTAATAACGCTTTTTTTTTGCAAAGCAGTATTACAACTCTCAACATGAAGTAGATATTTATACTGACTTCTTATAGGTCTCTTTCTATCTTTTGCAATTGCGGTAAAAAGGTATAGGTTACATTTAACGAAAATTGCGACTTCTAAAATGTACATAGCCGGGAAAGTTAATAGTTTGAGGGACTTAAAGACAAGAACGCAACTATCCGTCACCTTCATATGAAGTATTGCTCGTAGGCAGCGTTTTTGGGCTTTGAACACATGTTCCCGTAGAGTACAGTTTCCCCAAAAAATTATTCCGTATCTTAAAATGGACGCAACTAGACCATGGTACGCAGTTACTGTTGTGGCGATATTGACCTTTTTCGCTAGATTGTATAACACATACGCGGATGTGCTCAATTTTTTACAGATCTCCTCTGCTTGAGGTTTCCAAGTCAACTGACTATCTATCAGAATACCTAAAAATTTTGCAACTTGTACTTGTTCTATATTACAGTTATTATATTCTATTATCACATTTGGTACTGAAGTGCGTTGATAAAAATGCATAACGTTCGTTTTTTGCAGGTTAATCACTAATTTATTGTAGTCAAGCCAATTTACAATGTCTTTAAGTGTATTATTTATGTCCTGTTCGTATTTATTTATATCTGCACATTTAATAAGTGCGGTGCTATCGTCCGCGAATAAGACCATTGGATGTTCAATGTGGTGCGGTAAGTCATTTATGTATAACAGGAACAAAAGTGAGCTAAGTACTCCACCTTGAGGTAAACCATGTCTGATAACTCTTGCTTCGGATATATATTTCTTTTCACGTTTAGTGTTTGTGCAAATTTTAGAAATTTCTGTATATTGTTTACGGTCACTTAAATATGAAATAATAAGACTAAGTATATTTCCCCGTATCCCGTAGATGTTAAGCTTATCAATCAGGGTTGCGTGATGGACACAATCGAAAGCTTTTGTCATATCGGTCAGGATTGCGCAAATTGGCAGTTTCTTAACAACATTTCCGATAATTATACTAAGCAAATCGTAAATAGCCATGTTTATACCTTTGCCCTTCCTAAATCCTTTTTGTTCATCACACAAAATATTATATTTACATAAAAAATTATAGATTGATTCATACATTATCTTTTCAATGACTTTAGAAAATATAGGGATTAGGGCAATGGGTCTATAATTAACTAAACTTTCTTTATCGTGTTTTTTGAACAGCGGTTTTACGATAACTGTTTTTAGACCATTCGGGAATACTCCAGAGCTAATGCACAAATTTATAATATGACTTAAGTGTGAGACAATATCGTTCGACACAATTTTTACTACTTTCGTAGCTATACTGTCGTACCCAAAGCTATTTGTATTTTTTAGTGACTTTATCACTCTTATTAAATCTTGAGGTACCACTGGATGCATAAACATTGAATGTGTGTTGCTAATTAAACCAGTAGTTACATCTTTTGATGTGGTATTAGATTGTGCCTGGTCAATGAAAAAGTTGTTGAACGCATTTGCAATATCTTCTGGGTCACTAATAATGGTGTCTTGGACTTTAATTTTGCATATTGGCTCGGCATTACGTGTATTGTTATTTATAATACTCCACGATGCTCTTGATTTGTTACTGGAAGTATTTATAAAATAATTGTTCTGCGCTCTTTGGGTTAATTTTATTATTTTCCGGAATTTTAAAGAATAATTTTTAAATTTATTTTTATTTTCATCTGAGGAGTCACGTCTGTATTTCCATAACAGGTGTCTCTGTCTTTTACTGCATACTCGTATACCACGTGATACCCATTTGATAGTTCGATTTGCTTTGATAGTGACTAACCTGTATGGAAAACAAAGATCGTACAGCATATGAAATTGTTCCAGAAAGTAGTCATATGCTTCGTTTGCATTTTCTGTAAGGTAAATATCCGAGAAAGAAAGGCATTGAAGATAATTTTTAAACATAACTAAATTTTCGGTTGAAAGATCACGTTTCTTGATGCGCCAAGAATGAATTCTACAGGTTCTATTAACCTTTACTTCCAGTATCTGTGCAGTGTGATCGGACAAGGCAAAGTCCATTATTTCACATTTACATTTTAATTGAGAACTGCAAGCAAAGTTATCGAGGCAACTGTTACTGGATAATCTAGTCGGTTCGCGTAGTATTAAATTAAGATTGTACCCCAATAGAAAGTATTCAAAATCTGTAGTAACGTTGTTTCTTTTCAGGATATTTATGTTGAAGTCCCCACATACAATAACCTTTTTATTCGATTTAGTACATACCATTTTTAATACAATGTCCAAGTTTTCATAAAATACAGTTAGGTTATTTAGATTTGGTGGTCTATAGATACAGATAATAATCAATCTTTGTTTGATTAGTTCTATTCCGCAACATTCGAATATGTTTGTTTTTGATTGGCGTGAGACGTCCGTTAATTCTTTATATTCAAAATCTTGTTTGATTAAAATGCAAGCTCCTCCACGTTTTCTTGCTTTCCTTGCATAACAGGCAGCTAGTTTATAGTTCGTAATGTTTAATAATTTCTCATGGCCAAGCATAATAAAGTGTTCTGTAATGCAGACAACGTCTATTTCTTTTTGTTTTCTGGATGCTTCTTGGAGGTGGACAGTAAGTAAGTCAGCTTTATTCAAAAGACCAGCGATATTTTGATGCAGAATATTTATGCTGCTATACACGAAAAAGGTCATTGTTGGCTGTGGTCACATTTGCTTCATTAGTATTATCAGGCGGTGTCTGGACCAGTGGCTCCAAACTAAAGTTTTTATCGGTCCATTCATAATAAATATCATCTATTAATGTTTTTAAGTTTTGGAAGATATTGATCATTCCTTTGTTGTTTAATCGGCCAGTGTACCAGGAGAACATTGCCTCTCCGTAAGTTAACTTTAAATTAGAGTCAAGTAGCCATGCATAGTAATGGCTTTGATTATCCATGTAAAGCATATTGTTAAACATTTGAATTCTCCAATTGTACATCGTAGTGTAGTCGTTGCATTTATATGTGGGTAGACATAATATAATATTTGTGTGAGTTATTTTTGTCATAACCTCCCTTATGTGAACAACCAAATCATAGTAGTTGTTTGTTTTAAGAAAATCTTCCTCTCCTATAAATATAATACAGCAATCTTTTAGGGTGTAATTTGACAGTTTGGAATGTAGGTTGTCAATCAGTTTTTCAATGCCGCAATTAGGTGTAAGGTAGTGGCATATTTGATATTTATCAAATGTTTCTTCTGCTGTTGATAATATTTCATTAGTTTTGTTGCTACTTATGATACATAATTTATTCTTTTCGATCAGAGCTTGAGAGGGTAGTCCGTTAGTTAAGGAGTTCTTCTGCATTGAGGGAGAAGAACAAGAGTCATATTGTGGCTTGTGGCAAAAGTACTGGATGCTGTTAATGTGTGGTGTTTTATTTTTATTAGAGGTTTCACTAGATACTATTTTAGAAGCTTTTTCTTGTTTCGAATTCATATCCACTAAAGATTTTTTTAACTCCGCATTCTCTAGTGACAGGTTGTTAATTTCCTGGTGAGCTGAGGACAATTCTAGTTTGAGCTTCGCTATTTCATCTTTGAGAGCGGATATTTGTTTATCATTTTCGTCGTCGGATAGATTCGGTAAACTGTTACTAGTGCCATCTAGCGTCAAATTGTTGCAACTATTATTGCTATCATTGATTGACGATGATCGGATAAGAGGCATGTTTTGTGATGTTGTCTTCCGTTTTCTAAATGTGATATTCTCTAAGAAATCCATCATTAACATTAAACATTCATTGGAAACATTAGGAAAAAGTACACTGTTGAACTTGGGTTTGAACTCACGCCACGGTCACGAAGCGTACCTTAATGCTCCAAAAAACCAAAGTCCTTATCAACTGCGCCAAGCGTTCAATGGGTTGCTCTCTGAAATAGGTTACTATGACATGTTCTAATAATTACTCGGTCAAGCTTCAACGAGACGGTTATTTTTCTTGATTTCAAAAAATTGCACGTAATTGTTTTTGTGTAGTTTTTTGACCCGAGTACTTGAAAAAACTCTTGGTTGCACTTCACTAATTCACTAAGAGTACCAGATTATTTAGTGATTCAACACTTTTATCCGTAACATTGGTTTAGGTATTGTTTAGATATCACAGCTTTAACTCACTATAATAAAGTTCACTGTGTGATTTCGGTTGAGATAACTATTTTACTTAATGTTTATACTGACTAGTTCATTTTAACATAACACTTAACACAAAATTATTACTTTAAATAGTTTTAAGAATAAAATTACACGGAGCGCGTTGTTTACGTTTACGCAGGCGTCAGGCTTGTGATAGATAGATAAATATGACCATGTTTCCGAATTTCGAGTGAAGCTCAAGTGGTTACCAATTCGCCTTCGCCGGAATGCTCACATTCTTTCCATTTTGTATAATGTGCTTTTCTCCCCTTCCACCCCTCTCTATCTCAAAAATCGTTTTCAGTTTCTTTGTGACTCCCACACTAGATTCTTAAGGTCATCAGATAACTTGAAGCTTAAAATGCCTATGCATTCCACAACTTTCCTCGACCATTCCTTCTCTGTCCAGGCCGCTCGTTTATGGAATGCATTGCCTATCGAAATCAAACGTGCTCAGTCTATAAATGTGTTTAAAAGACTCGTCAAGGATCATTACCTGTCGTTGTAATATAGTTCTCATACTTTACTGTAATTTTCGATGTAAAGTCTTCATTTATTTTCGTTCCTTATATATTTAGTATGTATGTATCTATTATATAGGATAGGATATGTTTTTATCTATTTTAGTATATTGTATATTTATTAGTTGCGCCAACAACATCCCCATTTTAGATCCAGACCAATCGCTGTCCATGCCAAGGTTGCCTGGAAGAGATCGCGGAAAGCGATAAGGCCGCCCATTGTATATTTTGTAGTGTACCTTGTTTTTTTGTAATGTATTTTTTGTGGTGTACAATAAAGTATATATAAATAAATAAATAGGTACTTTATCAATCACTTTAAGTACCTCAGTCAGGTATTTAGTAGGTATTTGTTACACAAACCATATTGATTTCAATCATGGCGAGTGGAGCCGCGGTACTCAGATGTCAGTTTGAAGTACTCTTGGGATGCTTAGTAATTTATTTATCGTTTTAAATGACGAAGCAATATGGCGGTCAAAAGCTTCGAGTGTTTGAGAGCGGTGGCTTTTGTTTAACTGTGGCTTATAGGATTATGGCTCTTATATCGGAATCAAATATTTCAGGGATTTAAATATTAGAGAGACTGGAAGTATTTTCACCCTGTGGTGGCAGGTGGCAGGGGCATTGATTGACGCGCAAACTACAACCGTGAACTCTGCACATCATTCTAGCGTAGAAAACTTTCGTCGGTTTAAAAAAAAAATCTGCTGTTTCGTAAAAAAGTGCAATACCTTCGTGGTTATAAAATCAAAATATTTTATTTCATATAAACCTGCATGGGCACTTATGAAATGTCAGAAGCTAGGTGCACTGTTCCAAATTGTTGTTTTCTATGGAGAAGAGCCGGCAAGAAACTCCACGGTTACTCTTTTAAAAATAATTGGCTTTAACAATGTTTCCAAATTACAGAGATAAAATGTATGGGAGGACAGTGCAGGCCTGTCAATAAGTACCAGGTACTTAGACGAATACAGAATAAAAAATCGTCGACAAATCTACAGTCTGTAAGGCCTACAACGTTCTCTCGTTCACAATATGTGAAATAATCTACATAGATATAAATAAAATGAACCTATTTAATAAACATAGTTATTACATGATTTCCATGCCAATCACTAAAAATAGTCGTTATTAAAATTGATGTATAATGGTGCCGATTCTGTTGTACACCGAACTAAACTAACTAAACTATAACTAAAATTCCTTACTTTTTACTATGAGGATCTAAACGCTATTCTGCAAAAAAATATCTCTAAATTTAAAAACTATTTTGACACAACTAAAATCGAATTTGACAATCGCGACTCGCACGTGGTATGTTTTGGCTTCGCAACGTGGTACTTGTTTGCCCTACCCCGTGTTTTTTTTTAGAGCCAGCAGCGCGCCGGGGTCGGCAGCCTCGACGTGATTTATATGGAATTTTCACTTTTTTCATGGAAATATGAAAAATTATTATCCACATGTTGAGTTTTAGAGGTGTGTGGGGTCTTATTAAAGGGGTCGACATTTTCATTATTTTTGCGATAGAACACACCGTTTTCGAGATATAAGTAAAAGAAAAGAAAAAAAAAAACAGTACTACTTTTGCACCAGAAGTCGAGGTGTCGGTGTGAATTTTAGTTCTTGACAACTAATTTTATTCCACACCTATTTAATCGCGATTAAAAATAGTCAGATTTAGTTAGACAACCAAAATTTTAGGTTGAATAGAATAATGAAATTGACAACAACAGAATAGCAAAATTACCATTTTCACTAAACTAATAATTCAGTGCAATCTTAGTGCTGTCAAACTAAAATATAGTTAAGTTGTGTCACTTTAGTCAATTTCAGAATAGTAAATCGTCGTTTGACAGGAATAAACTAAATTTTAGTGATTTTTAGCCTAGTTTAGAGAATTTTGTGACAACAGAATCGGCACCAATGTCAAATAAAGACGAGAATATGTCAGCATTTAAAAAATTAAGAGAATAAAAAAAGTAATTGAGAGCAGTTAATAGACTTCCACATAGTTATGCTGTTAATGAGGTACCAGGGAATCAATAATGTATGAATGTGTACCAGAGCATTTTTTGTTAAATAATAACCGACGAAAAATGTATCTCTTAGGGGCTCTAGAATCATGTAATCCGAAAACAGTTTGCGCGTAGATGCACCCTGTTTGTAGAAGAATCACTTCTGGCCTATACATGGACACTAATATTTCCTCTACATTACCCCCTTTACGTAAACAAAACCTTGAGACTTAACATCTAGGTACAGACTTAATTAATGCTATGACGCTACCTATTAGGCTATAACTAAATAGACATCAAAACTAGACGCCTGCCGTCGTCGTAGCCGACGTTTGGTGCCACAGTATATGGACATGCAGTAGCCAAAACTTCGTTATTGAAGAAGAAAAGTGTAAATATAAACGTTTTTTTTTATAATAAGGGTGACATTTTTTGTGAGATTTCATTCTACTTACTTTTCGATAGCTAAAGGCATGGATAACTGCAAGACTAGACTAGAGTTCATAAAAAGGACGAGGTTCTCAGTGAGAACGACTGAGATCTTCTCAGTTCGATTGTATTTAAAAAAAAAAAATTATCTCAGAACTCAGCCATTTATAAACCGATTTGAAAAAATATTTTGTGGAGAAAGGGTATGAGGTGGTCTCAAATAAATTTGGTTCAAGATCTGATGAGTGGTATTTGAGTTAGCTTCAATAATACGTACGTTGGTGAAATTATAAAACCACTAGTGGGTCAGCGATCGAAATTTGACTATGTTTTTTTTATTAATTTAATGTATTTCTAATGCATTGTTAAAAACGCGACCCAAAAAAAAACTCTAAAAACTAAAATAATAACATTAATTGGCCTTTTACGTTGCAGGTAATATTTTGATCACGGCATTGTTAAGTCGGGGGACGGCCAATGAAAATGCTAGGCCCCTGTTTGGCGTGATGACCATTTAACGATTCCTAACTCGTAACCACGTCAATCACACACGACATCTGCTAATATCGTTTTAATAATATCGAAAAAAATCTTCTCTTGGAACATACAGAATATGACATTTCGATTCCTTACCGTAACATTGGTTTCTAAAAAAAAAACGATATTGACGTAGTTTGAACGTAGTAAGATTCCGCGGGGATACAGAATTGGGGGCTACACACACAACAGCTATGATTTCGTTCTTCATCCAAAGACAATACGGAGTTGATGTACTGCACCAATCTTGCCTTTTACCCTGTAGTAACGAAGACTACTAATGTGTGACGGCAAGATGAATACCAATTACTGGTGACATCCCAGATACTGATTGGTAGCGTCGTAATACGTGGATAGAGTTACTGAGCGTAGATGATACGTGTATTAGTTACTGTGGAGATGCTCTATTGAGCGTCTGTAGACGTATTTCGTATTGTACCTAATATCTCCTATCGAGACATTGATGGGATTTGGTATTGAATATGTGTCTTGTTTCTAGTCTTGTTACTATTACGTCATTGATTTTCAACGTAGCGTTGAACGTTATTCATTAGTAGTTGTAGTCCGTCTGTCTGTCAGCGTAGTGTTTCTCATGAACAACAAATAATAAAAATAAAATAAATTAAAGGGGATATACAAGAATATAGCATACAAGAAACGTGTTATCTTTTGTACCTAGTGTTAAGTATTGTGCGGTGGTACAGTTTTAATAATTTGGTATAATTACACTTTGGTGCTGAAATCCATGGCAAACAAAACGTAATTCCGTCTTATTACAAAACGCGATCTAAATATACATAACGTTATTGTAAAATGAAGTTTATCTCTAGTTCTTGAACTATCTGTGGAACCAAAGTTACTCCGCTGAGACCCCTAGTTTCTTTGGATTTGACATTTGTAAGTACTAATTAATTTGAGGTTAGCGTTGATTATAATAGGTCTTTACCTATGAAATTGCCGTTTTGTATGAAAAAATTTAAACGAATTTTTTTCATGAATTTTTTATTTGTATTAATCGAAGTAATCACCCATGCAATCAATGCATCTTTGCCATCGCAGTGGCAGCTTATTGATGCCCTTCTTAAAGAAATCAGCTGGACGGGAGGCAACAAATTCTTCAAAGGCATTTTGTACTGCCTCTCGGGTATTAAATTTTTTTCCCGCCAAGAAGTTATCCAAATTCTGGAAAAAGTAGTAGTCTGTAGGCGCAAGGTCTGGTGAGTAGGGCGGATGACGGAGAGCTTCCAACCCCAGTTCTTGCAACTTGGAGACCGTCTGATGTGCAGTATGAGGTAGCGCGTTGTCGTGCAGGAGCAGCGGAGACGAGCGATTGACCAATGCTGGTTGGAGATGCGCCAGCTTCTCCATCATTGTGTTCAGTTCTTCACAGTACACATCTGCAGTAATGCTCACCCCGTTTGGTAAGAAGCTGTGATGAATCACACCGGCGCTAGACCACCAAACAGTGACCATCACTTTTCTAGGGGTAAGTTTTCGTTTAGGGCATTGTTTAGGTGCTGAACCAGGATCCAACCAACTTGCTGAGCGCTTACGGTTATCAAACAGAATCCATTTTTCATCGCAGGTAACAATGCGGTTCAAAATTCCTTCATTTGTGTGTCTGTTGAGCAGTGCAAGGCACGTCTCGACGCGTACTTCGCGCTGGCGATCATTGAGTTCGTGGGGCACCCATTTGTCAAGCTTTTTTACCTTGCCAATTTGACGCAAATGGACCAATATTGTTTTGACGCTAACGTCGAAAGCTGCTGCTAATTCAGCCGTAGATTGTGTATCATCAGCTTCCACAATCGCCTTTAATTCGTCATTGTCGACCAAAGTCTTCGGACGACCGCGAGGTTCATTTTTCAGGTCGAAATTTCCAGAACGGAAGCGAGCAAACCAATAACAGGTGGTGCGTTGGTTTGTAGTGTTAGCTCCGTAAACGTCGTCGATGTTGCGTGCCGCTTGTGCCGCGTTGCTGCCACGACGGTACTCATATTCCATAATTACTCGAATTTTTAACGTATCCATGATGACGAAAAAGATTGAAATGCGATGAAAATGTAACACTAATCAATAAAGAAATTACTACTTTTAGAAAAAAAAATCCATGTTTTTAAAATAAAATTAATTTGAAATTAGAATTCTTAGCCAAACAAAAATTATTTTGATTTGAAATGGCCAGTACTGCAGAACGGCAATTTCATAGGTAAAGACCTAATATTTGTGTCTTTTATTTAAAAATCGAAAGAAATGGATATTTATGTGATTGGCTTGATGGATTTGGATATATGGACGAACAATAAAAAAATAAAAATGTCGTATTTCTATCTTCAATCGTATTGTTGTTCATGTCAAGTCACATAACTGTCTTAAATAAACGAGCGGGTAATGTTACAACGGAACCTTTGACATAGGGGTGACCACAAACCGTTAAATATGTAAAGACAGTAAGAATAGACATTCTACACCCATTCCTTGAAGTCACCCGATCATGTGATCAGCTTATGATACGTCATCTAATACTGGTATAGGGATATAAATAGTATCGACACTTGAGTTTATCGATACCTTAGTAGTATCGAAACTTTGTTTTGTTCGTTTTTGTAATCGATTTATTTTTAATGATATCGATATTAGGTTCAGGATATGGAAGTCTGATAGGCAGTCGCTCCATGTAAAATACTGGTATTCAGCTGCATCCGGTTAGACTGGAAGCTGACCCCAACATAACTTGAGGCAAAGCTAAGCAGATGATGAAACGATATTAGGTTTGTTTTCTCTTAGCGTTCTTTTCGACTTTTTTCTCTTGACTCAGCTCCTTAAGGTCGCAGCGTGATGTTAATTTACAACAGTCTCAAGAAAGAGGCTATCAAATGCAAAGAGTTTGTTGCGCCGCGTCACTTCGTCTTCTCAGGTAAAGCACTAGGAAGTGGTGAAAGAAAGGCGTTTTGTGAAACTGTTTTATGTAATTTTGACGTTCGAAAAGTGTTGATTCTCAGCCTAATTTGAATAAATGACTTTGATGTTGAAAAATATTTTTTCAAAATCAAAATATTTTATTTCATTTAAACCTGCATGGGCACTATGAAACGTCGGCTAGGTGCACGGTTCCAAATTGTTGTTTCCTATGGAGAAGAGCCGGCAAGGAACTCCACAAAATTGTTTCGTTTCGAATTCGATTACCCCCTACATACAAACTTATAAACAAATGCTTTATAATATTAGTCGATACACTTTGTCTATATCGATATTTTTGTCACAACACTCACGCCTTCTTCTCATGGTAACGAAACTACAGAACACCACCTGCTACGGATCCTTACATTACTCCTTTTGCTTCATTACGCCACTACTAATGAGTCTATTATCGATACTCTTAGATCGATTGATACCCACATCCCTACTTACGGTTTGTGATCGAATACTGTTAATGCTCTATTAACCTGAATCGTGCATCAAAAACGCCGCAGCGTTACACGCTTACTGAAGCATTAGTTCGTCTTAAGATGGTACGTGTTTTCATTATCATAGCATACGTTTTTAGTCATGTGCTTATCTCTTCCCGCTTGTTTGGAATGTTCAGCCGAAAGACGTCCACTGCTGGACTTTGGCCTTCCCTAAGCGCCGCCACTTTGACTGGTTCCGTGCTTCTCGCATACAGCGGATTCCTGCAGCCTTTACCAGGTCATCGGTCCACCTTGTGGAAGGCTTTCCAACGCTACGTCTTCTAGTACGCGGTCGCCACTCCAGAACGTTTCGAACCCATCGTCCATCTGTTCTGCGAGCAATGTCATGTCATGCCCACTGCCGCTTTAATTTGTCCATTCTTCGGGCTATGTCTGTTACCATTTTCTTCGTTATTGAGATCATTTTGAACAGTCTGTCCGTCCCGATATTTTTGACGTACACTGTACGTACAAGTCAAGACAGTTGTCTTGACTACAGTGTTACAGTTCAAGAGTTTTATACTCTTGAACTGTAACACAAGTCGATCACAATAAGTATGTATCTTCCAACTTAATATAAACTTAAAATATCGTATAGTAAACAACATTGGAAACAGTTCTCATTCGTTTGTAAGACAATGTTAGTTTTAATAGCTGGATCTTTGAGAGCTTCATCGTGAGTTATTCCGACCTACAACTTATTTATAGTAACGCTTTTATATCTTGTGAGAGGGGCAGAGTTGTAAGGTGCAGTGCTATTATAGTTTCATAAGTGAATGCACGGGTTTAAACTATGAACCATGTAGTTTTCGCAAATAAAAACATGTTTGAAAGTCATCATCATCATCTGCCTAGCTTTGTACTATCTACGTTGTGGTCGACTTCCAGTCTAACCGGTTGGATCTGAATACTAAGATTATTTCTGAACTTACAAGAGACTGTGAGCTCTGATTTTGTTTCAGCCTTTCAGAGTAGTTAGATAGGCAACGCCGATCTCAACTAGTTGGTTCGCTAGTTGGTTGATTTTATTTACGTAAGTACCTACTTACGTAAATAAAATTTTCATTTATCATTTACCGGTATTTTGCAAGACGGGACTATCTAGCTAACCACCACAACCCAGTTACTGGGTAATACGATACCCTTTAGCAAAATTGTTTGTCAGACTTTCGGGCTTCTGACGACCCGTAATAACTGTCAAAGATCTACAAATAACAGCTGGGACCAACGCCTTAACCTGTTTCCGAGGCACGAAGGGGTCTCCGTATGTAATGAATGATCACCCATCCACGAATTGACCGCAACAAGCGTCGCTTACCTTTCGATCGATTCGTGCGGCTATATTTTATACCTCGATAATATTTAGCTAGGTTTCGTCACAAGGTTTCCTCCTTCATCACTTAATAACATAAGACATAAAGCTAAGCCGTGCCTAATTCCATCTAACGAGCGTGCCTTTGACAAGCTCCTCTATAGCAGACAGTCTAGTATTGATTCTCGGATCAGGCCAAGACTAAGACGTCAAGATAAGACTAGGATTAATTCTAGACCTTCTGTATATATTCCTAGAAAATCCTCCTAGGATTAGACTGAAATATCGGACTGAAGATAGCCAAAAGCTCTAGATTGAAGATAGGGTGTATTAAAATAGCTTCTACGAGTATCTGCGAGGTAATAAGGCAGGGATGGCGAAACCACAGACACCAGCTACCTCACGAATGCGGGGTGAGTCGGTGGTGGATATTTCGTTCGCCGGCCCCGCTCTGTCGCCGCGTGTCATCGACTGGCGCGTCATGGAGGGTTTTTTTTTTTTTGGCTTGGAAATCATCAAATAACTTCTCCCGCTCTGGGTGGAGCAGAAGGGCGTGTCAGACTTTTACTGACTAAAACCCACCCGTGTTCCCTCAGTAGCCCGTATGCCAGGGGCTGTGGTAATAGGTAATAGGTAATAGGTAATACGGGCTGTTGTCCGCAACTCCACGTCAAAGCGCGTATTTTGCGTACGGGTGGGAGAATCTGTCATTCGATCCACCCCAGCTCCTCGAGAAAGGCCAGCAACGCCTTGGTGTTGCTGACAATCTCACGTAGGGTACCTGGGTTACCGAAGTATTTAGCCCTGTAATTGGCGACCACCGGGCAGTTTAGGAGCACGTGCGCTGCTGTCTCGTCGTCCTCCATGCAGGCCCTGCACAGCGGACTGTCTGTTACTCCTAAGACAAAGAGATGTTTGTTAAATGACCCATGGCCAGTTACAGCTGCTGTAACTGTACGCAGCTGTGATTTAGTTAGACGGAGAACCTGTTTTGTGAGGCGGGCATCGATCGCAGGAAGTGCTTCCTTGGACTGCCTGCACTCACCTAGATCCAGCCATATCTTGTGATGTTGGTCCCTGGTTCGTTTCCTTACCAGAGTGCGTAGATACCCGAAGGGGAGAGGCGCGATGGGTTCTGGTCCCACTGGTGCCATACTCGACCCCCTTCTGGCAAGTTCATCGGCTGCATCGTTACCTAGCGAACCGCTGTGTCCTTTGATCCATTGAATGGTAATGTTATTGAGGCTACCTACCTGGTTTAGGCGCTGGTGGCACTCGTATATCAGCCCAGAGTCAACCGTGTGACTGTTCAGCGCTTGCAGAACAGCCATGCTGTCTGAGAGTATGCGGATTGAGTGGTCTTTAACTTCCCTGGCCGTGATAGCAGACGCGGCAAGGGAGATGCCCATGCATTCGGCCTGGAACACTGTGTTATGGACCCCCAATGGCGTGGCTATGTGTATGTTGAGGTCCTCCGAGAAAACTCCAGCACCTGTGCCACTACCTGTTTTTGATCCATCCGTGAAGATCCGTAGCTCTGCGGGGCGCAAGCCCTCGCATCGTCGATCCTCATGAAGTTGTATTTTGTATTTTTTGTCAAAGACAAATTGTTTGGGCACCCGGTCATTTATTGCCTTTGTAATGGGAAACTCACTGTTGAGTCCCTTAAGCAGCGCGGTGTGTTGAGTGTCTCTCATACTCCAGAGATGTGCTGCCTTCAGACGCACCGCCGCCATCGTTGCTTCCTGCTGTATGAACAGGTGGAGCGGCGGTAGCCCCAACATGGCTTCGATAGCTGCAGTTGGAGTGGTCCTCATGCAGCCCGTGGTAGCCATGCAGGCTAGTCTTTGCATGCGCTGTAGTTTGTTGGTGGCTGTAACTAGCTTGGTGCGGGGCCACCAGACCACGGCCCCGTAGGTGATCATGGGGCGGATTACTGCGGTGTACAGCCATAGTATAATTTTGGGGGATAGGCCCCACTTCTTACCTATCATTTTCCTGCACTGCCAGAAGGTGATGCAGGCCCTGTTTAGCTTGGTGTCTAAATGACTGCTCCAGTTTAGCTTACTGTCCAAAGTAACCCCGAGATACTTAACTTCATTGGTCAGCTGAAGTTCCGTGTTGAACAGTTTCGGTAGGCGGAAGGGGCCTAATGCTCGTTTATGAGTGAACATGACTAGTTCAGTTTTGGTGGGGTTAACTGATAGCTCAAACTCTCTACACCATCTCTCTACGATACGTAGTGCTTGTTGTGTAAGGTTGCAAATCGTTCCCGTCACCTTCCCCGAAACAAGAATTGCGAGATCGTCCGCATAACCTATTGTAAAATAATGGTTGGCGTTGAGTTTGGTGATAAGATCATTAATCACCAGATTCCATAGGAGGGGGGACAGTACTCCTCCTTGGGGGCAGCCTCTGGCTATCATGGCCAGCTGCTGCTCGTCCTCCAAGCGAACCACTCGTTTGCTAAGCATGTTAGTGATCCAGTCCGTTAGTACCTGATCTACCCCATGTCTGGAGAGGGCGCTGCCGATGCTTGAGAAATTGGTTTTGTCGAAGGCTCCTTCGATGTCTATGAAGGTGCCCAGGCAGGTACCTTTTTGGTGTATTGCTTCTTCTATCTGACTAACCACTTGATGAAGAGCAGATTCGGTCGACTTACCTGAGCTGTACGCGTGTTGGTTACCGTGTAGCGGTATGGTTTTGAGGGCGCCGTCTCTCAGCTCCCTATCACATAGCCTTTCCAGTGTTTTCAAAAGAAAAGAGGTCAGGCTGATAGGTCGGTGGGATTTGGCGTTAGTGTAGTCACCTTTACCTGGCTTTGGGATGAATATAACTTTCACTTCTCTCCAGCCTTTGGGAACGTACCTAAAGGCCAGGCACGCTCTCATTATAGGCACTAGTCTAAATGCGATAGAGGCTTCCCCCCATTGTAATAAGGCGGGGAACACTCCATCGGGACCAGCTGCCTTGAAAGGATGGAAGCTGCGGATGGCCCATTGGAGTTTCTCCAGCGTAATCACCCTGCAGGTGTAGCGCCAGTCATTCTCAGATGGTGTTTGAATTACATCCTGCCAGTCGATTACCTGCTCGAAGACGCATCCAGGGAAGTGAGTTTCAATTAGGACGCGTCTAGCTTCTTCAGGTGACGATGTGAGTGTGTTATCAGGTTTGCGGAGGGTAGTGGGCCCCGAAGTCTTCTGTTGCGACAGTACCTTCCTTACCCTGTTGGCTTGCTGGCAGGATTCAATGTTACCACAGAATTTGCGCCAACCCGCGGTACTCCTAAATCTGATGCATTTTTTGTAGCTGGATTTGGCTGCATAGTAGCTATCCCAGTCCTCGTCCGCACAAGTGTTCGTGGCTCTATTTAAAGCCTTCCTTACCTTACCGCGCTTGCGCTCCAGGTCAGCGCCCCACCAGGGTTGTTTGCCCGGTGTGCTACGCGGGGTGGTCTCTGGGCAAGCAGTGTGGTAGCTGTCTAACATTAGTTTAGTGATTTGACTGACTTGTTCCTCAATCTGTGTCGTGTCCGCAAATGACGCTGGACCGCTTGGTGTCGCAAGCTTAGCTTCTAGGCTGCGTGTGTAGATGCCGCGATCCGTATTACGCGGATTGCGACGTGGTGTTGCAGGCGGAGTGCAGACCTGGATGTCAAAGCGAATCCACCTATGATCAGAGCAGGAGGCTTCCTTGGAGACCTGCCAGCCAGTGATGATTACCGCCGCGCCCTCTGTTGCCAGGGTGAGATCGATGATCGTGCGGCTACGCCTGTTTACGAAGGTAGGTTCAGCGCCGGTGTTTAGTAGGGATAGGTTAGTTGAGAATAAATAATCAACTAACGCCTTACCCCTTTCGTTTTGGGTGTCCATGCCCCATAGTTGGTGATGAGCATTGGCGTCGGCCCCGATGACTACCTCAAACCCGCAACTCTCGCAATGACTGACGAGACGGGCAAGGTCGTGGGGGGGCGGCGCCTCCGCCTCAGGCATGTAGGCCGAGGCGAAGACGATCGCCATCTCTACGTCGTCGGCACGTCGTATTACTAGCTTTGCTGCAGAGACATCTCTGCAACAGAATTCAGTTAAGAGCTGTGTTTTAAGATTACCTGTAACATAGATGCACGACCTGGGTTGGTCGTGATCAGTGGTAACCAGGAGCTTACCTCCAAGATTGGATAGTCCTTGTATGCGACCGGCCCTAATCCACGGCTCCTGGATCAGAGCAATGGCCGTGTGTTGTACCTCCAGCCACTTCCGGAGCTGAGCCGTCGCGGTCTGACTGTGGTGGAGGTTGGCTTGGAGGATTTTAAAGGGGCTGTGGTATCTCTTTCGAACAAACCCGCACCCCTGGCAGGCATCGGCCCTTGCTGGCCCCTTCGGTTTGTGCTGACGCGCCGTCGACTTGGGCTTGAGCTACCCATTACTCGCCTACGGTGGCCGGAAATCAGCCTGGGATTCCCGACGCCCAGGGCGTCTCCGTATCCTGCGGCGGCTAGGGTCGCGAGGGCGCATAGACTGCCTCTCCCTCACGTGCGCCGCCTCCCTCTTCGCGAGCATCACTGCTTCGCTGAAGGAGGTGACGGCTACCCATGCCCTCTCGCTCCGTACCATGGCTTGACCAGGGCCGGACGCGAGAGATTGCCGCCGCCGATCGCCTCCACGAGGACACGGCGGTGCTCAACCCAAGCCGGGCAGACCACCACCGCGTGCTGTCATGGAGGGGGTGGAGACGTATTCCGACCACCGGTACATCCGGTTTGACGTCTCCACCCAAAAAAAAAACCTCAGATAATGCTCAAACTATACCTAAAACTTCCACCATCATTTACTTCCTGGAAACCCCATGGCCCAAGTTTGTACGCGTCATAAACAGAACTTTAGGGGACCACATAAAAACGAATTGAAAATTCGGCGCATACGATCAGAAGTTTGTACATTAAAAGAAAACAAAAGAGCGCTCTGTGTTCGTTTGTTTGTCGTACGCTGCCAAGAATGAGTGTTGTAAATGGTGTAATGTAGGGTAGTATCACGTTTTCTGTCGTTATATGGTGGGTAGATATGCTTGTGGGTGAAGTTAGTGTTGTTTCAGATTCTTTTTGAGTGAATTTTGGTGTTTATGGTTCTCATTTTGGATAATTTATTACCTGTTACGTGATTGCGTATGTGAATTGTTGAATTTCGTAAACATTGTAGATAGATTGAGACCATGATTGTACCTATGTCTTTTGCGTATGACTTTATTGGTACGTTCCTGTTTGAAAACATGAAAAATTGGTTCAGGCCCCCATGTTATCTATTCTTCTCAGAATTCAAATTAATTTATTTGCCAGAATTTAGGTTTACAATTTATGATAAATGGCTCTTAAAACTAAAATTTGGCCTCTTTGCATCCTACCATTACTTAGGGTAGATTACAGCATTTGGCCAGTTATGTTCACCACGCGGGCCCAGCGCGTGTTGGTAGATGTCACATATTTTCGATTTTTTTATTCCCATGTTGTAGGGGCGAGCCTATTGCCATCAACCGGTCACAAATCTAGACTCCGGCGTGCTACTGAGAAATACCATTTAGAAAAACCTAATAACATTGCCCGACCTGGGAATCGAACCCGGGACGTCACGGTCAGCATTAGACAAACATCATCATCTGCTTAGCCTTTTCCCAAGTATGTTGGGATCGGCTTCCAGTCCAACCGGATGCAGCCTAATACCAGTATTTTACATGAAGCGACTTACGAGTTGTAGGTCGTGAGTTCGAACCCAGCCAGGCGCTTTACTTTGTGTAAATTATTTCATCACCACTACTCTCAAAACGGTGAAGGAAGACATCGTGAGGAAATCGGTATGTCCTAGAACCAAAAAATCGAACACATGTGACATCTACCAATCCGCACTGGGCCCGCGTGGTGGATTACGGCCCAATCCCTCTCACAGAGAGGAGGCCTGTGTCCCAGCAGTGGACACATTATAGGCTGACATGATGATGACTAAGTATCTGACCTCCACAACCCAGTACTTGGGTAATACGATACCCCTTGGTAAGACTAGTTGTCAGACTTTCGGGCTTCTGACGACCCGTAACGACTGACAAAAATCCACAAATGGCAGCCGGGACCAACGGCTGACGTGCTTTCCGAGGAGAAGCAGTCTTGGTATGTTAAGATGGTCACCCATCCACGGACTAACCGTGGCAAGTGTTGCTTAACCTGATCGATCGACCCGTGCGGCTAATGTTACTTAGCCACAAGCCCAGCAATAGACAAACAATAGCAACAAAAAATAGCTCATGCGTTGGGATTTTTAAGGAACTGTGGTATAGCCCAGACTGTTAAAATATAAATCAATTTGAATGTAACGACCGGTAGTCCAAACAGTCATCTTTCAACCCTTTCTTTATAAAAATATCAACAAACACATTAATTCCACCTAAAAAGAAACTAAACGAACATTTTTCTAAACACTTCTCACGTAAAAAACCTGATAACAATTTAGACTCAAGTAGCGCCGCGGCTTAAACTAGTATACATTAATCCTTATAATCTGTCAATTTGGATCCCGTGTCTATGGTGTCAACCGTTTCCTGCCGCTGTCATAGACATGTTTTGTTGTTGTTTTTTTTTTTTGTCAATCGAAGGCTTAGTTCGTGATCAAGTGATTTGGGTTTGAATGACGTCGGCATTTCGGGGATAACGAACGTGGAGATAATTGGTTGAGTCGTGGTTGGTATGTGGTGTGATGTGATGTAGGACATGGGTTTAAATGGGATCGTACAGTTTTCAGTGTTGTTATAAGTTGTTAAATATGTCTTTAAGGTGACACTTGTCCACATTTTTTCCATACAAAATTCGGGAGGGTTTTACTCCACTGTCTGACTATGTACATCAAAAATTAAACATGATATGGTTTTGTCTCGTTATTATTATTGTCTGTACGGAAACAGAATACTAAAATAAAAAGCTATTAAAAAGTTATGAGCCAACAAAGATTCGTTTTTCTTGCTAATTTAACCTAACTTTGAGCGTGTTTAAGTAATAAAAGGAGTGTAAAATCTCGAAAACCAAGACGGTACCGACAAAGTTCAATTAACAATAAGTTCAATAAACTTTATTGGTCATTGATTTATGCAGTGGTTTTTTCATAAACCCCGATCTTCTGAAGGACTTTTCTTAATTTTTTCGCGATTTTTTTGCCAGAAATGCTCCTGCATCTCACTCAATAACGTTGTGCGTGTAGACTAGAGTCTAACTGCTCACCACTGATACTATCTTTGTCGGGTACGAAGCCTGGTGAGACAGCGTGATTTTTAGCCAGGCCCACCAGTGAGTTCGAGCCCGCGCAAAGTGTGCCCTTAATGGACAAAACTGTTGAAGAAAATGTAGGAAGATATAGCTTTTTAAAGTCCGCGTCACGAGAAGCTATGAATTTTGTAAATAAAGAACTTCTACCAAGTTACGCATGGAACGTAAACATTTGGGTCGCCATTTTGAAGTAAGTTCATGTTGACGCTGTCAATGCTGTCATTCGAGTTTCGAATGCGTCTCAGTTTGTATATGCTGTTTTCGCGGATTAGGTTATATTTTTGATTTTGTTTTTTCTAATCAGTTGAAAATTGTTGTATTATTTTACTACCTATAATGGATCTAGGACCCAGTACGTCCAAGGAAACTAGTTCGCCACGACCATTTGACATTTTTAATTGTTCCAAAGGTTGCGAACCCCTGAATGTGTGTTTACAAAAATTTTGAAGCAAAAAAATAAGCTAATTTTTATAGCTTCTCGTAACAAGCTTATTATAAATTAGAGGATTATATCCAAGATAAGAATGCTTGGAAACATGCTGGTCCTGCTCCATAGGACAATCTAGAGTCTAGACAAAATCAAACTGGTTGCTAATTGAATTATATAAATAATTATATTTATGACATTGATTTACACTCACACACTGACTTATTTCTTGTTAATATTCTAGGAAAATCGTATACTTCCTCTTACAATGTTTGTAAATATGTGAGCACCATATGTATCTATCATATAATTAATTTTTCTTTATTGCTTCAGTTGCATTTTGTTACCTTTTTTGGTATAGTAATTTTATTCTGGGTGCATCGTTTTCACATATAATTATATAATGAATGTACTATGATAAATTGTATGTAAAACATTTTAAAAGAGTAACGGTGGAGTTTCTTGCCCGTTCTTCTCCATACGAACTACATTTTGGAATGGGCGACTAGAATCAATTCTATTTTTTAAATGTAAATGTTGACGTTCAAAAGTGCCTTTTAAGTGCCTAATTGAAATAAATGCTTAAAACTCACATACACAAACAGCCAGACCCGGAACAACTAATTGTAGGTCATACAAATACTTGTTCCGTGCGGGAATCGAACCCGCGACACGTAGCGCAACAGTCAATCGCTTAACCTGCAGCTACGATCCTTCATCATCATAATCAGCCTATACTGTTCCCACTGCTGGGACACAGGCCTCCTCTCTGTGAGAGGGTGTGGACTGGATGCGTGAAGCACAGCACCGGTGGCGACGGCGGAGGCCTATGTTAAGCAGTTGACTGACGTCTTTCGCCTGAAAACGATGACGATCGAAAAGAAAAATCCACTGAAAATAGTTGCATATTAACCCATTTTTCTCACACAAAACCATAGAATAAACTAACAAAAATCAAACAACGTTGAAACTCACTATTTCATGAAAAATCTTTTAAAAGAAAAATGCCAAGCTAGACGATATTAATTGCATTACGGTTGTTACGGAAAACTTTCAGTGAAAACAGTTTCAGGAGGAATTTTGTGGAAGAAAAATACTTAGGAAACCGGGAGGAACTGAACACAACTGAGGACACAATTTAAAGTATCTAATTTATAATGTTTGTCTTTGTAAGCGTTTGATGAAAGTAATCTGTTTAGTACAAAATCTATACATATAAAATGCTTTGTCCTGAATGACTGACTGACGGATCAACGCACAGCCTAAAACGCTGATCGTAGAGACCTGAAACTTGGAGGGTGTGTTCTTTGTATGACGTAGGCATCCGATAAGAAAGGATTTTCCGAAATTCTATCCTCTTTTTTAGGGGGTGAAAAACGGACGCAAAGTTTTCTCAATACATTTTGTTAGTCACCTTTTTAAACGCTTTATGCCTTCGAAGTACCAGGTTGTCATAACTCAGTAGGAGCACACTTAACATAGTTATGTCAGCTAGAAAACGCTTTATGTCTTCGAAGTATTCCCGTGGGATAATTTCCGACCTCCGCGCGGGCAAACCCGCTGGCAAAAGCTAGTCAGACTATAATGTTCCCACTGCTGAGACACAGGCTTCTTCTCGATGAGAGGGAGTGGGGCGTCATCCACGTCATCCACTACGCAGGTCCAGTGCGGGTTGTTAGATGTCACATGTCTTTGAGTTTTTGGTTCTAGGACATGTCGGTTTCCTCGCGATGTTTTCCTTTAACGGTTCGAGAACAGGGGTGACATAATAGGGTATTTTACTTTATGTGTGAAAAAATCTAAAATTATATTATTGAGATAGCTTAGGCAAAATGCAGTTGGTAAATGCTAGTTTTAGTTCATGAAATAACAAAATAAATTTTAAAATTAAATTCAAATATTTCAGTTTTTTTTAATCTGTTTTTGAACACCATCAATACTAGCCGCCATGTTATTACGTCATACGCCGTGTCAATTGAACAAATTTTTACCAAGTATTATTATTTTCGTAGCCAAAGTAATTTTTATTTAAATAATATTTTGTATTCAGGAACCATAACCAACGATAAGTAGAATAATAACTCATCTTTTAAATTATAAATAATTATCTTATAAAATATCAGCGCATTTGTCTATAAGTAAGGCAAACTGACGTCATACCCACCGAGCAATATGGCATGCACTGTGTCCAGCGTTTTCGTCAAAATACGCGCGTAATAGACCAGGGTAGAAGCCTTTAAAAATAATGAAAAGTGAAAAAAAATTATAATAGAATGAGACCCATTAGAAAAGGAGGGAAATATGATAAAAATGAAAGGAAAAATAATTTACGGGCGATCTGAGGTTGGGAAGGGGATGGGGGTGAGTTTTTAAGGGTAAAAAACGGTTTTTCTCGATTTCCGGCAAAACTAAAAGTCCTATCGAAAAAAGTCAAATCGAAAAGTTGTAGATAATAAAAAGATCTAAAACTTTTGTATTTACACTTTTTTCACATAACCTCAAAATTTATGTGAAAAATTCAAAAAACCAAGTTTTTGGTTTTTTATTTTTATCTTTTACAAAAAAAATTTTTTTTTAACGAAATTTTGTGAAAACTTACCTTTTTATGTCCCAAATACGCTGTAATTTATTTAATTAAAAATATTAATTTTTTCGCCTTATTTTGAATTAATATCGAAAAAACACCCTAATTTTCAATCGAAAATTCACCCGTCAAAATATCAGCTTTTTTCAAAAAGTTGGTGTGGTTTCTGTTCGTTGGAATCTCTACTTTCCGATGGTAAAAAAAAAATATATGTTACTATGGTAAATCTTCTCAGAAAATGCAAAAATTCAAAAAAAAACTTGAATTCGAAAATTGCAAATGATACAAACTGATTCATCCATACTGATAATCTGAAAAGACAAAATCGAATTAATAATGTCTTCACTATTTAATCGTGAATAAACTCCCATGAAAAAAAAAATATTAAAGAAATCAATGTCAAAATGTATAAATAATATATTATAAATCTATAAAAAAGTATAAAATATATATGAAAATCGGCCAAAAGTTTGTTTTATTAGAAATATATTTACGATATATATTTTATATATTTTTTATAGATTTTAAATATATTTTTTATAGATTTTGAAATATATTTTTTTTTTCATGGGATTAACTAAATTTGTTTGTGCAAAATTAAGGAGATAATTATTTTTTTATCTTGTACTAAAATATCATTTAATTTCAATCTTTAGGTTATGTTAAGTTAAGCATACTATTTTTTAAAGAAAATATTACGATTTTTATGGTTGAGTTGATTGATACAGATAAAAATAGAGATAGTATTTACCTTCCTATGCAGATTCGAAAAGTTTTATTGTTTTTTTAAGTAAACTTGTCACAATTATCTTCAAGAAACTCAGCGTGCACGTGTATTTTTATAAACGATGTTGTATACTGTACTGTATTTCGAATACTGGTTAGGCTAGCGGTTGTAACAGCTGCTACGAAATATATAGTATATAATAGTAGGTATGTATGTAGTAAGACCCAGACCCGCCTAGCCCCTTCCCCACTTCTCCACGAAATACCTTTTGATGGGCTACAATTTTTCGTAGGTCACTCAGGTATATCTACTCAGGTATATATATAATTTATCTCAAAATAGTTATAAATAAGCATCTACGCATATAATTTAAAGAAAATTAGACAACTTTCTCCAAATATTGTAGATGTCTTATTAAATATTAATTTAATTAACTTATTTGTTTGTTAATTATAGTAGTATATTTTTATTTGCAATTTTTTTGTTATCAACGTCACATGTAATCTAACGTTTTTCGAGTAATTAAAGTCTAAATTTTAATAAATAGCTCAAAATTATTTATAATAATTAAAAAATATTTTTTCAAATTCAAGTTTTTTTAAAATTTTTGCGTTTTCTGAGAAGATTTACCATAGTAACATATATTTTTTTTTCACCATCGGAAAGTAGAGATTTCAACGAACAGAAACCACACCAACTTTTTGAAAAAAGCTGATATTTTGACGGGTGAATTTTCGATTGAAAATTAGGGTGTTTTTCGATATTAATTCAAAATAAGGTGAAAAAATAAATATTTTTAATTAAATAAATTACAGCGTATTTGGGACATAAAAAGGTAAGTTTTCACAAAATTTCGTTAAAAAAAAAAAAAATTTGTAAAAGATAAAAATAAAAAACCAAAAACTTGGTTTTTTTAATTTTTCACATAAATTTTGAGGTTATGTGAAAAAAGTGTAAATGCAAAAGTTTTAGATCTTTTTATTATCTACAACTTTTCCATTTGACTTTTTTCGATAGGACTTTTAGTTTTGCCGGAAATCGAGAAAAACCGTTTTTTACCCTTAAAAACTCACACCCATCCCCTTCCCAACCTCAGATCGCCCGTAAATTATTTTTCCTTTCATGTTTATCATATTTCCCTCCTTTTCTAATGGGTTTCATCCTATTATGATTTTTTTTGGTTTTAAAAATTATCGACCCTGGACTATAATTTGAAAATGTAAAATTTTAATGCAGGTCTGCTAGCTCAGAGCGTGGTAAAAGGTCCATCAACCGTGTCCGCCAGTGAAAATGAGTTTTTTTAATCAATATTTCGAACGAAACTAATTTTATGTAAATAAAAAAACACGCATAATTTAAATTTATAATCCAAAAATACCAATGTCTGACATTATGAAATATAAACTACGAACAATATAACATTTTAAATAAATAACGAAATCTATTAATTTATTTAATGAACTGTTGAAATTTATAAAAGCAATACATTAGAAACTAAAATGCTTTTAGTAATACATTTAACTATTTTCTTGAATATTTTATTGATAGTTTTAAGTAGTCTGACTGTTAAAAATTATGATAGTTTGATAAACACATCTCTAGCACACGTCACCAGACGGTACTCAAAATCAAACTCAAAGCATTTTTCCAACTAATATTATAAATGTGAAAGTTTGTATGTTTGGACGGATTTGGATGAAATTTGGCACACATATACTTTACTAGCTGACCCGGAAAACGTTGTTTTGCAGGTAATTTCTAGTGAACAATCCTTATCACTGAGGGGTATGAAAAATAATAGTAGCCGATTCTCAGACCTACTGAATACGCATATAAAATTTGGTAAACATCGGTAAAGCCGTTTCGGAGGACTACGGTAACTAACATTGTGACATGGAAATTTTATACATTAGATAACCTGGATGAAAACATAAGGTACTTTTTATCCCGGTAGTACGTTCCTGCGGGATAATATCCGACCACCACGTGGGTGAAGCCGCTGGCAAAACCTAGTTTCAAATAAAACAATTACAGACACTTTTGAATTTTCAAGGTGTTGGTCAGTCAGAAAAATAAAGCTCATTACCCATTACAAAGCGTAGTAGTTACTTATGGAGAAGAACGGGCAAGAAACTCTCCGTACTTAAGGCGAATTTCACCATTGAAACTGAACGCGTTCAGCACATAAACTACGTTTAAGAAATGTCAGTGTCATTATTTTCTGTGTAGTATTGACACTGACAGCTCTTGAAGGCGGTTTAAATGTCGTTATCTTTTCCTTTCCCTAAACACTTAGGTGAACCAGTGCTCATTAAAAAGATGTTCAATGTAAACGAGTAAAATTTTGTTAAACTAGCAAAGAGGTACCAACGAAAACACGAGACCATTTGTACCGTCCGAATTCAGTCACAGCTTGTGTATGCAATTCTGAGAATCGAAACGAATTATTAATTTTTTATATTAGTTTAGCACCTGCTTTTTCTAGCGGCATCGCACGTGTGGGTGTCGAAAATAATCCTACGAAAACGGTGTAGTACCGGGATAAAAAGTGTCCTATATGTTAATTTTGGTTATAAACTACCTGTGCCTTCAATTTTATCCAAATCAGCTCAGTTGTTTTTGCGTGATTAAGTAACAAACATACAAACTTACACATTTGTTAATATTAGTATGATTTTTAATGCTACTTGACGGCATGACGTCTACTAAAGCTACGCTCCTTCTAACATTATCGTAATGATTTTACGCTCATCTCTATGCTAACTTACTGAAGACGCGTCGGCCTGTTTGTGTTCGACACTATACCGATAGCCGAAACGATAAACTGAATCGTTATTTAACTATTTTATTAGTCGTTTATTCAACGCGTTATTTTTAATGTTATGGAGTAGCGTGTTATTAGTTTCGGTGACTAAAATGTTTGTTAGTTATTTTCTTAAAATCGGTTCTTCAAAAATATTAAAGATAAATGATAAATAATTTTATTTCTGTAAGTAGGTTTGTATGTACAAACACTTTTACACGTCAATCATATTTTTTTAAACTAGATGAGGTCGGCGTTTCCTATCTGACTACTCTGAGAAGAAAGGCCGAAACAAACTCAGAGGTCACAGTCTCTTTTAAAGTCCAGACATAATTTTGGTCAGATTATGTGAAGACCATGTGAATTGGTGTCTGAAATGGTCTTTTGAGGAAATAACCACACAGATTGAGTGGACCTGTCCATTCAGTGCACGCATGTATCAGTAATCATACGGCTCAACTCAGAACTTGAGGTTTTCTTACCCGACTACAACGAAGCAAAAATGAGGGCTATTATTTTGACCGGTTTGCATATATTTATGTGGGTCTGTATGTATGTATATTCATCTGATATGCTACGTGACGTCACATTCAATTGATATGGTGCCCTCAAGATCATCATAAATTGTTTTCCATGATGCCGCGTTGGGAATCAATTAAGAAAGGGCTTAATTAGCATGTTTCAAAAATATGTGAGCTAACCCCAAAATAATTTTGATAGAAAGTAAGTTCAAAAACTTAACCCCACTGAAAAATCACGCTCTATATATGAAACAAGAAAATATTTTCATCTGAAAGCCGTGGTCGTGTCATCATTATCATCATTTCAGCCAAAAGACGTCCACTGCTGGACATAGGCCTCCCCCAGGCTCCTCCACTTCGACCGGTCGTGTGTTTCCCACATCCAGCGGATACCCGCGGCCTTCACAAGGTCATCGGTCCACCTTGTATCTGTTCTGCGAACAATGTGCCCTGCCCACTGCCATTTAAGTTTGGCAATTCTTCGGGCTATGTCGGTTGCCTTGGTTCTCCTGCGGCTCTCTGGTACAGAGACGTGGTCGCTCACAATGGGCCTTATCAGAAGGCTTAAAGTCACCCAAAGGGCAATGGAGAGAGCTATGCTCGGAGTTTCCCTACGCGATCGTGGTCGTATGCCACCTAAAAATACATTCTAACAGTAAAGTTGTACCTAAGCGATCGTAAGCTTTAGAGCAAAGTGGTATACGACCAAGGTTTCAGATGAGAACAGTTTCTTGTTTCATATATTTTAGAGCGTGATTTTACAGTACTGGAGTAACTACTTATAGTTCTACTTTTAATTGTATTTAGTAACTTGACAGTTGAAGGATTGACAGATTTTGACAAAAAAAAAATATGGTGAGGTGGTGTAAGAATGAACGAAATTGAATGAACTTAAAATTATGTACTCACATGCAATTTTTGATTTTAAATCTATTAACTCGTGTTAAAAACATGTTACTATACCATAACATGAAAAAAATAGAATTTGTTATATAAATAAAGTAAATTATTTAGTTTCTTTCTATTCATCATCATCATTTCAGCCGAAAGACGTCCACTGCTGGACATAGGCCTCCCACAGGCTCCTCCACTTGTGCTTCCCACATCTTGCGGATTCCCGCGGTCTTCACAAGGTCATCGGTCCAACTTGTTGGGAGGCCTTCCCACTCTACGTCTTCCGGTTATTTCTATTACAAGAAATGAAGGATAAAAAATTTACTTTTATTAATAAATTATAAAATATTACACATTATTACACATTCATTAGTCTTATAACGAATGATTAAATGGTTTAATTTAAAATTAAACCATTTTTATCACTCGCTCGTTACGCAAAATCGTTCACTACCTCAACACTATTAGTTTTAGTATGGTAACATTATTTTTCGTTGAACTATCAAGTTACCGAATACAAATTAAAAGTCGAACTATAGTTTAAAAATTTTACACCTTATTTATAAACGCTGCTTAAAGTTAAGTAATGATTGGCGACTGATTGACCATACATTTTTGACGTTTAAACATTTCGTAACTTTAATCATCGTTTATGAATACACCCCAAAATATCTACCCACAAATCGGCGACGGCTTTCTCAAATATAACCCCAAAAACGAATAACGTTCTCAAGTGATCTTTATACGGGTTTATTAAAACTTAGATTGCCCTGCAAGTGTTTAAAATCTTTTCATACCTACATTGTTGAGAGCATTATTAGTTTTAATATTAGTTTCAAAGATTGTGTGGCTTCATCTTTCTATTATGAAGTTTTCGAAAACTTTCACAGTGACATTTAGCTCTAAAGGCATAAAATCATTCTTTATTGTGGTTAAATTTCAGTTATATTATTAAGATTCTTAATTAAATAATACTAAATATTCTTAAATCGTTCTTTTGAATGAATTGAATCACGATTAATATTATTTTTTTCTTTGATTGTCAAATAATAATTGTTCGTCGAATCGTTGAGCTCTAGTTGAGCTTCGCGATTACTGACAAATACGTGCACTGACATGACAGATCCACTCTATCTATGTGGTTCTAGGTTCTTTTCTCAGAGACCATTTCAGACTCCAATCTATAATATGGTCTTCGCATGATCTAACCAAGATTGTCTGGATAAAGTTTCAGCCTTTCAAAAACAAAACAGCTGTTTCATACAAAAGTGCAATACCTACGCGGTCAAAATGTATGGAAAAGCAGTTTTTTTTTGTATAACCCACCTAAAATTTCTGCGCTTGGGGTCTAGAATTTTATGCTGAATTCATGGTTATAGTTTGCGTACTGGTTAAAAATTCACGCTGTATAAATATAGATATTGGTTTACTGTTATCAAACGTAACTAACCATAATTATCTCTTTGCTTACAGACTGGATACTCGAGAAGGTGTGACGTCACACTGGGCGGATTCTACCTTAGGAGTCAGAGCTACCTTCAGAAGCGAAACCAGACCTGCCGTACTGGTTCTCACCAAGTTAAGGTAAGCAGTAGTTAGACGAGCTTTTATACGATTTTCTATTCTGTATTTTCCTTCCTCTATGTACCTGGTACTTATTGACAGGCTTGCACTGTCCTCTCATACCTATTATCACTGTAATTCGAAAATATTGTTAAAGCCAATTATTTTTAAACGAGTAACCATGGAGTTTCTTGCCGGCTCTTCTCCATAGGAAGCGACAATTTGGAACCGTGCACCTAGCTTCTGACGTTTCATAAGTGCCCATGCAGGTTCATATGAAATGAAATATTTTGATTTGATTTGATTTGTTACATAATGATATGCGAAGAGAAAATGTAGAGAAATCAAATAGGTACAGACTCCAGCACATCAAGCTGCCGCAAATTGTCAAATTTTACCAATTGAACATGAACCTTGTGCTTATATTATTAATTTGAAAATCTATCAAAGAAATTTGTCAGATACAGGTACATACAGGGTAGCAGGGACATCATTATAAACCCCTAGAAACCGTTCGTCGTTAAATCGATCCACAGTTTTATTGCCGAAAACATCGTGACATACACTCAAAAAAAATGCAGACGAATTGAGAACCTCCTTCTTTTTGAAGTCGGTTAAGAATTCTGGTCAGCAAATTTGATAGCGTAGTTACGAAAGGGTTTTTTTTTGAGGATGGAATCATCAAATAACTTCTCCCGCTCCGGGTGGAGCAGGAGGGCGTGTCAGACTTTTACTGATTAAAACCCACCCGTGTTCCTTCAGTTCCCTGTGTGCCAGGGGCCACGGTATCTCTTTCGAACAACCCGCACCCCTGGCAGAGTTACGAAAGGATGGGTCGAAAGTAGTTTCAGCACTCATGGAATTATAATCAGAATAGTTTTCCAAAACGGGTAGGGACAAAGAAGGTTGCAATAAACACAACCTTTGTATACATTTTAAAACATTTAAATACCATCAAAACTAAAACGATGATCCCTCCATTACTAAACCTAGATTACACAAACTATAAAGTACAAAGATAAACCAAAACCCAGTTGGACATAACTCCGCTCGTATGTACCGAGCTTTATAGCCCAAAACATGGTATTAATTAAGGCTAGAACACAACGGCGCAATATGGCCGCCGACTAATGACCTGTTTGCCTAGAAAATGTAGACTTGTGTTATGTTTCACTATAATATTACCACTTAGGAGCTAAGCTTGGTTTCAGGTTAGTGAAAAATGTTTGAACTTAAAAACTGACGCGTGGTCTAATACGTATTGTTAGGAACTAGCTCTCCCCGGGTCAAAATTATCCTATGGGAACCGCTGCTACCAGGACAAAAAGAATCTGCCTATGTCGCGTCAATATCGCTCCAGCTGTTTCGGAGATTAGCTGGAAGAAACAGACAGACAGTCAGACTAAAAATTTTAAAGTTTAAAATTGTCTCAATATCGAAAACTTCTTACTCATCGAACTTTAAATTTAATTGCAATGGCCGCAATCGGTCAGCGAAGAAAGTTCGAAATACGATTTTTTATATTTATTTGTTTAATTCGTTTCTGTTATCCGTACCCAACACGTGGGTAAAGCATCGGCAGCTTATTTAATTTGACCGTGTACACTTTAATAACATTTAGTAAAAGAAACTGTTACGTTCACATTACAAACAGACAATTTAATTTATTTGTATAGATTTAGCTAATGTGCTGTTCTGTAAAGTTTCCTACGAATCTTATTCAAGTGACTGCACCTGACCTATGGCGCCATCCATAGATTACGTCACACGTTGAGGGGGTGAAAGGGGGTAAATGAAATGTGATATTGTGTGAAAAGGGACAGGGGGGATCAAAATCTTTGTGACGTCACGTGTTAAAATCACCATTAAGTGTCTAAATTATTTGACTTAAATAAAAAATTAATAAAAAAACTGCATTTTCATTTAATTATGTATTTACTTCTACATACAAAATTGCAAAATATGTGACGTCACACAAGGGTTTCACAAGTGTGACCACATGTAACAAGGACGGGACGGGGGGTCAAAAACCCATAAAATTTGAGTGACGCAATTTATGAATAGGGGCCCCTATTCTGTAAAAATCTCAACGTGGAAACGTGGTCGCTCACTAGTCTACATCAGCCGGTATTTTCTGTAAATGTCTCACCGTGATTTATTTAGGTGAAGTGAGCTTTAAAGAACTGTCATCCCATCTGACACTAAGGATTGACAGCTCACTTCAAACTCATTTCACCCAAGTTTTCATGATGAGCTTTTCACAGAATCGCACAGCAGGTGGGATGACAGTTCACTTCGCCTGTTTTATAGAATTCTATTAAATCTATTAACACGCTCAAATCGGGCGAATCTTCACTTTTAAATAATGCAATATTTTGTAATAGGCTACTCGGCGAAAGTTAATTTAATTGTGGGCGTAACGAAGTCCCAGAAATGTGTATTAGGAAATTGAGACGTTTTTATGTTATTTACATATTTTTTAGCAAACAAACGATCAAAATAATGCTGAAATACTTCCTCCATTAAACCCGATATATATGAGATCAAATAACCCATGTTTTCAAACACCGTCGATCTCTGTAACATAAAATATCAAATTTCGATTCGATTAGTATGGAATCCGTAGAGGGTTGAAATTTACGGGATTTTGTGTAAACAACATACTACTGCTTGTTTACGATTAAGCTAACATGTGGAAAATTCCGCTGTTTGATTCAGCAAAATTACTGATTGGCGCGCACTAAATTTCGATAGGAAGTAATTAGGTTGTGAATAGGGAAATTTGAGACATTGTTGTAATTGCTTGGATATTTTGGTGGGATAAGTGGGATGAATTTCTTTGCTTTCATGAAAATGTAAAATTATACCCTCGCGGTAGTGTTAAACACCGATGGTTCTCAGTGGTCTGATTTGTAACTAGTCTATAAATCGAAAGCCGAGATCAATAAAAGTTACGTAGCACGTGCTATCCACTCAGGCTTGTTTGGTATTTTTCGTTACTTCAAGTTGTAGCTCATCATTACAGCCGAAAGACGTCCACTGCTGGACATAGGCTTCCCCAAAGCTCCGCCTCTTTGACCGGTCTTGTGCTTCCTGCATCCAGCAGATCCCTGCGGCCTTCACAAGGTCATCGGTCCACCTTGTAGCCTCTATAACCATAATGCAGCATTGCATATGTTACGCCCTTTATGCCAGGAGACTTTTATTTAGAATTTCAGTTCTGTCTTTTATTATTTATTTCTGCTTGAGTAATGTTTCTCGTTGACATATTGGCGTGTGCTAGCTGACATTATGGCAAATAATTTAATTCAATGTTTCGTAATGTTAATTACCCACCTACTTTTGTTTACAATCAAGGTCTTCTAACTTAACAGACAGGCGGCGGGCGTTTTGGGGGACTGTCTTATGTAATTTTGACGTTTAAAAAGTGCTGACTCTCAGCCTTGTATAAATGACTTGAGTTTGATTTTTACCTCAAAACGGTACAGCAGACAGCCCAGACAGTATTCTATCATGGATGTGGTTGGATATAAGAGAAGGAATAGACCAAAAAGAACGGATAAGATCGTACTGCTTTATTCTGTTGTTAATACATTTTCCAAGTGCATAAACTATCCTCGTATACCTCGTACCGATACGAGAAAAGCCAATTTGTTTCCACTACAGACAAATGCATCTCCTAATACCGTTGATTACGTTAACGCTATCCTCGGGGGCTAAGCAGGGGAGATATATCGGCCACTCGGCGAGTTGGCTACAGGAAAATGTATTAGCGGATAGAGGTGGGGAAGCAGCAGCCATTTTTGTTTTTGGATACCGTAGTCTCTTGAATGTGGTGTTATAAGTAGCTAAGTGTTGTGTTAATAAGGTTGCTTTATGCAGTACGTGGTTATTAGATAGTCTGTGAATGGAAGGGGAATTCTGTAAAAACCTGTTTTGACAATTGAGCACAGGTGCCTTAAAAAAAAAAGATTCTTGGTCAAATCATTTATTTCAAATAGGCACGCACATAAACTGCACTTGTTTGAAATTCAAAACTTACACGAAATGGGATTGATTGTAATTGTAATGTATGGAAAAGAATGCCCAAGAAACTCCACCGTTACCTATTACACGCTTAGACGGTTTATCACTTAGGGCTGCCCTCTCTAAGAATGGTTGAAAACAGCATGCAGATGAAACCACTTTTCGTCGGCATTTACAAAGAAATTAAATTTGAAAAAAAAATAGTTAGTAATCTACATTATATGATACGTTATTTGGTTTAGGCATAACTTTTCTATGGGTATCAAATAATAAGAAAAAAAACACCAAATCACCTCCAAATCGTTGAGATGAAACCATTTTACTCCTTCATTTTTTAACAAAATAGTAAAAAAAAACTTCTTTGCAATACAAAGGAAAATGATTTGATTCTGTTAGTTTTTACAAATATGCATTATTTTTGTTATAATAAATTAAAAATGCGACCGATTAAAGACTGCACGACTACATCACCCCGCACTCGCCCACAAATTTAGTGCGCCCAAATGCTGAAGGTCCTTGGCGTGTATACAAGCCTTAAATTATTTATTTTCTTACCGGAAGCTTCCTAATTAATGTCTCTTACTTATGAAAGAAAGAATCGTTAGTAATAAAATAATTACTGAAACCAATTAATTTTCATCCTGCAAAAAATGCGATTTGAGAAAAATACCATTTCATTCTTAGATTTGATGCAAATATAGAATGATACTTAAATGGATGCTAAATTATGGCGGAGGTGGCGTTGTATATTAATGTTGGTGATTATTTTGGGCCAAGTCGACCGTTATCCTTTAAAAAAAATCTCTGTTGACATACGTAGTTGTCAGTTTGTAAGCAATTAAGCACAACTTGCGTCTCCTGAAGTTCCGATGTGTGAATATAACCTCTGATATATCGTAATAAAACTTTGACATGCCACTTTAATTTTTCATAGCAGCTACATAAAAATATACATACTAGCAATCGACGTATTTTTTTATAGTTATTGTTTATTCCGCGTATCAATTTTAAAATGTATGGCTCCAAGCAATATTCTCTCGATTTCATATTTTGCCTGACGTTACGTTTTATTTTCTTCAATTTACATGACATAACATCACACCTGTTATCAAAGGGAAGGATTAAGCAGAGGTGTACTATACTGAAGGGGTTGTGGAATTAAAATACATCAAAATTATTACGTTTATACTAAGCGGTCGTGTGTTGCGGGACGTAAAGAATAGCACCATACCATTTCTTCCCGTGGGTTTCATAGAAGGCAACTAAGGGACTTACTAGAGTATGGGCAGCAGCGTTCTCTATTCATTTTACCACCATACTGCGATCGCCAACCCGCCTGCCAAGCGTGGCGACTATGGCAAACCACCTCCTTTTGGGGGAGGCCTATGTCCAGCAGTGGACGTATTTCGGCTGAAATGATGATGATGATGAAGCGTTCGTATTACATCAAATGCTTAGTAGTCGATTCGTGCGGTTAACTCGTACAAATCGGAATAATATAATATTTCCTATGAGCAATTCGTATAATAATTTATTTGTGGGCAAATCGTCGATTTTAGAAATGCGTTGGTATTAGGAAACTGGCTATTTGTATTTTATGTAATTGTACTTTTTCCATAACTTTTCATTGTTTGCTTATCGTTTTATTCAAAACAAGCCAGTTGCTTAATAGCTACTTATTTCTGGAATTGTCGATTCGACCACAAAAAGTGACAATTCGTACGAATACTCGCCCAAAATCACCTATATTTTCACTGTTTTTTTTTTTTTTATCGGTAACCTAATACAAATATATTGAAAGCTCTTTCTAAATTCGCTTGAGTGTTCAAATACAACCAGAGCTATATTATTTCCAGTTTCTATACATATAAGGTCGACTTTTGCACACAACACTACAGTACCCATAGTACTCCCACATTTCGCCAGTTATGTTTAAGTGCCATGTAGTAGATGGCGAGCCTTTTGCCATCAACCGGGCTGCAACTGAGAAATTTCTGAAAAAAAAAAAGAACTCAAAAACACTTTATTCAACCCGGGAATCGAACCCAGCACTTCATGTTCAGCACTTACGACTTCTGGAGCAACGAGGCAGTTTCGTAAATTTATAGCTTCAAAATGGTTTAGAGAATTTATTGCATCGATATGAGACATGTTTCGATTCGATGACAGCATTGCTATCGATACAATTGCTCTCGAATTTCATAGTTTATCAATAAGCTGTCACTATTTTTGTAAAAAGAATTCCTTGATGTTTTCGTTCCGATATTTTTAAACGAGTTGTTTGATATTCGAATTCTATTTTTGTATGACTGTAATTGATTTGAAATAACGGTTTTTCATCTTCTGCATTTCCTGTGCACGTGATGTCAGTTGTAACTGGTGGGGTCAGCAAGGACCGATGCCTGCCAGTGGTGCGAGTTGTTCGAAAGAGATACCGTGGCACCTGGCACACAGGCAACTGATGGAACATGGTTGGCATGTCAGTAAAAGTCTGAGACGCGAAGTTATTTGATGATTTCCCACCAAAAAAAACCCTGTACAAGAAGACGGTTATTGTCTATTTCAAAGTTTGGTATTGACAGTCTTCAATAAAGAACCCTCTCATCTTTTAGAATCATATTGCCTTCATAATCACCAAGAAATGGATTAACGAGTAGGTACATCACGCCTTCCTTAACTAAATCAAATATTCAACACAGGCGTTGGAAGTCCATCAAACCGGCCTCCATGTAAGGCGATACTAAAATACATCTGGCTCATCTAAGGATGTTATTGGGGTACATTAGGCCTCTATTTTAATTGTTCATCTGGCACAACTTGGGTAGCCCAGCTACCACACTGTTGACAAGCTAAAATGTGTTAACTTTTTAGATAACGTTTTAACGGTATGCCTTTAGTATGACGCATGTCTTTTTATGTAGAAACTGTTACAATCTGCGGCTGGTCCAATTCCGTAACACACGATCAATTCCATAACACACGATTAATTCCGCAACACACTATTAATTACGTAACACATTAGAAATTCCGTAACACATTATTAATTCGGTAACACACTATTAATTCCGCAACACACGATTGATACCATAACACACGATTAATACCGGAACACACGATTCCCTTTTGGCTTCGCACAGGACTTTATTTTTTATTTTACTTTTTTTTTTCTTTTTGTTTTTGTATAATGTTAATTTTAATAGTAGTGTAGCATAGTAGTGTTTTAGTGTTTTTTCTTTTATGTGTTTAATTATCGTATCATACTGTAGCAAGTCTGTAAGATTCCTGTGCAAGTCCAATAAATAATTTTTCTTTCTTTCTTTCTTATTAATTCCGTAACATACTATTAATCAGAAACTGAATAATTTTGAAGGTTATTGATAACTAGCTTTTGCCCGCAGCTTCGCCCGCGTGGTTGTCGGAAAATCATCGGTCCTAGTCGCGGACCGAGCCGAGTTAGCGTTCGGTTATTTCCGGTTTCCCATTTATACTTTTCAAATCAAATCAAATCAAAATATTTTTATTTCATATAAACCTGCATGGGCACTTATGAAACGTCAGAAGCTAGGTGCACGGTTCCAAATTGTTGTTTCCTATGGAGAAGAGCCGGCAAGAAACTCCACGGTTACTCTTTTAAAAATAATTGGCTTTAACAATATTTTCAAATTACAGAGATTAAATGTATGGGAGGACAGCGCAGGCCTATCAAAAAGTACCAGGTACTTAGACGAATACAGAATAGAAAATCGTCTACAAATCTACAGTCAGTAAGGCCTACAACGTTCTCTCATTCACAATATGTAAAATAATCTACATAAATAAAATGAACCTAAATAAAATTGATGTATAATGTCAATTAATGACGAGAATATGTCAGCATTGTAAAAATAAAAAGAATTAAAAAGAACTTTGTATTTGAGAGCAGTTAATAGACTTTCACATAGTTATGCTGTTAATGAGGTACCAGGGAAGCCACATGTGCAGAAGGAATTAATGCCAAACTTCCCTGTCTTCAACGTAGTCTTTTATCTTATAATATGCTTTTTTGATAAGGACACGTTTGATGTGGGTTTTAAACTTTCCATCGCTAAGTTCTGTAACCGACTTTGGCAACTTGTTATAGAAGCGGATACTGTTTATTAGAAATGACTTGCTAGTTTTAGTCAATCTAAATTTTGGAATCACAATTTCATCTTTACTACGTGTATTCAGATTATGGAAATCGCATCGTTTTTTGAAAAGGCCTAAGTTTTTGCGAACATACAAGATATTTTCTAGGATGTAAAGAGAAGGCAGAGTTAATATATCAATTTCGCTGAATTTGTTTCTAAGAGACTCGCGAGGCCCCATTTTATAGATTGCGCGGATTGCCCTCTTTTGTAAAATGAAAATTGAATCTACGTCAGCTGCCGATCCCCACAGCAGAACGCCATAAGACATAATACTGTGAAAATAAGCAAAGTAAACTAACCTAGCTGTGGCTACATCAGTCAACTGCCTTATCTTTCTTACTGCGTAAGCAGCTGAGCTTAATCTACTTGAAAGAGTTCTAATGTGAGCACCCCATTGCAATTTTGAATCTAAAGTAATTCCCAAAAATACAGTTTCCGAAATAGCATCCAGTTTCTTGCCATCAAGTTTTAAGTTTAGACCTACTTGGGGTACATTTGGTAACGAGAACTTAAGACATTTAGTTTTGTTCGCATTGAGTAAAAGATTATTAGCAGCAAACCATTTCGAAAGAACAGCTAGACTATCATTGACATGTAAGACATCCGTATCTTTCCTATCTATTCTAAAAATAAGAGAAGTGTCATCAGCGAATAAAATTATATCCGAGAATTTAGCCATCAGGTAAGGAAGGTCATTAATATAAACTAGAAATAAAAAAGGGCCAAGAATTGAACCTTGAGGCACGCCCATCTTAACTAGAGACCCCGAGGACGTCGCCCCATTAACGTTTACTTTTTGCTGCCTGTTTGATAAATAGGAAAGTACAAGATCAGCAGCTTGTCCACGAATTCCGTAGTGGTGTAATTTACAGATCAGTGTATTGTGGTCAACGCAGTCAAACGCTTTTATCCCCTAATTTCGGGCCTCAGGGGCTGATTTCCCAAAAACACTGAAACACGTGGTTTTTAATTTTTAATAAGAATGATAAACACCAATTTCCATGTTTTAAACTACAAAAATGACGATTTTCCACACAAACTTTCATCCCCTATTTAACTCTTAGGGGTTGAATTTCGAAAAGTCCTTGTCTACATTATAAAGAGAACGTCTGTGCAATATTTCAGCTTTCTAGGTCCAAGGGTTTGGGCTGGGCGTTGATGAGTCAGTCAATCAGTCAGTCAGGACTTTTCTTTTTATTTATATAGACAGTCATAATTGTGTTCGAAAAAAATGTCTGCTTACCAACGTAAATAACGCCGTGAATGTTATGGAACTGGCAAAATAAAAGATTCCTACTGATCTCAGATCAGTCAAAGTATTATTCTAACTAGAATTTTTTTGTAGCACTATATTAACTAACTTAAAAACTAACAAAACCTCTTTATTTCAGGCCCGAAGACAGTGGGCAATACAGATGTCGCGTCGACTTCATCAAGTCACCAACAAAGAATACACGGCTAAACCTCACTGTGCTAAGTAAGTATTCAAGTAATCTAAGTGACACTAAGTAGAACCTAAGTGTGTCGTTTGTAAAGATTAGTCTAGATTTAGAAGGACATAAGAACATTATTTTTATTAGGGTTTTTGTGGGTGACTTTGGGTCTGATAAGTATATCTTCTAAGACGAGATTTTCAAAGACCTATGAAAGTTAAGGGTGTGGTACAGACAATCAAATGGAACAACTGTCTCCATGGGACCAATATCGTAATAGACATCTCATCAAAATATCAAAATCAAAAGTCATTTATTAAAATTAGGCTGAGAATCAGCACTTTTTGAACGTCAAAATACATAAGACAGACCCCCAAAACGCCCGCCCTTCACCACTTCCTGGTGCTTTAGCTGGGAAGAAGAAGTAGCGCAAGAGAATCCCCAGCAGCACAGCTGTCTGTTTAGTCGAATGGAGTTGATTCTACACATACATAGGCAAAGTAATAAACATTACGCGACACAAAACATTAATTAAATAATTAGTCATTAAGTCAACTGGCCATGCCAATATACCAACAAATAAAATGAAAACTTGACCCAACCACAAAGAATAATAAATAAAAAAATGAAAATTAAGTATAATACCAAAATAAAAGCCTCCCGGTATAAAGGGCGTGATAGCTTACATATGCAATGCTGGATTATTGTTACGAGTAGATCATGTCAATACTGATTATATCATAATGTTTGGTAAAAAACTGAACAAAACATCGCCATAGAAACTTTGCAATGGACTTTCTAAATGACTCTTGACTTTTTTTTAAATTTGTATTTCCTGGAACAAGTTTTGAGACATCTCCGCGCACCAATTTTCGTTCGATGTTATCGTGTTATCCACTCGCTTGCATTGCGTTGAATGGAAGAACAAGCTTTTCAATCACGCTCGCGTTGTCGATTGACGGATAGGGAAGGGTCCCTTCTAAAGGCTAATTTCCAAAACCTCAATACATCATCAATATCCCTGTTAAATATTAACATTAATTTATTTTCCAGTACCTCCAGAAAGGCTGATAGTCCTGAACCATGAGGGCAACGAGATCCGAGGAGGAGTCTTGGGACCTTACGACGAAGGAACTGAAGTTAACCTGACCTGCATCGCTGTAGGAGGTAAGATACCACTGGAGGATTCAAATATCTTGATGTTATCGACTGGGTTTTAAAGCCTGGTCAAGTTTCTGGATCTCATGTATGCTATAGTAATTAAGTGCAATATCATCAAATAAGGAGCAAAGGAAGGAAGAAGGTTGTCTGGCGATTTGATAAATATGGCCGCTAATGAAAAAAAATTGTGGCACTCGGGGAGTACCGACAAAACTGAAAATTTGAACAATAACGTGTGTATTTTTTGAACCGTCAATTGCGATTTCACATTATTCATAATCATCATTTTGGTAATATCATTTTCAGATTTTCATATTCCAATTGGAATTTTAGTTTGGACCTAAACCTATCTTTTGATACTTAAATTATTGTAATACCAGTGCTAAAAACAGAGGTGTCGGTAACGGTGTCGCGAGTTCAATTGTTTTTTCTTACCTCAAAAGTGCCCAACGCGCCTAAAGAAGTTTTCACTTTAAAAATATATGACCCAGATTGGGTGATCTCCTTTATCAAAATACACAAGGCAGAAACTAAAAAAACGCCTCCCGCTATGATCCCCTGCATAGTCCTTTTGTTTCGTTTACGTTCATACATTTATAAGTATAATATTACCCACGCAATCAAAATTGACGCGACTTTTTTACTGCCCCAAAAGCGATCTAGCTTTAGTTCTAGTCTAAAGTTCTGAGCCATTTTTTGCATTCCCAACTGTATTTCTATTGGGGTAAAGTTCTTATTACAAAAATTACAACTTAGTACTATAGACTACGTTGTGAGTTTTGTAAAAATACATATTGGGTTTATAATTAACGAACTGGCTTGATGGTTTAAACCAGAATACCAATTCTCGTAATTAAAAACGTTCATAATCTAGTCGCAGTCTTATCTCGGCGACAATTAAATTTTAATGTCAAAAATGTATGGAAATTCAAGGTATTTTTAAGAGATTCAGGCAGATCAGATTGTGAACGTTCTTAAAATTACGAGAATCGCCCCTCTGATCTAAATAAAAACTTTGTTTCTTTAATTTACACCAAAATTTTGAAGTTTCACTCACTGTAGTCTTAATTAAGTAGGACCTGAACATTCATTCATTTATCATGATTTTCCTTCACATAAATCTGAGCCCAATCAAAAATACTAACCATCATCCCAAAAAAAAAAAAAAACCTCCCTTAATCACTCCTATAAGATCACAATAATACCACTTCCTACACTCCCGACCGTCCCTTGCTCGTTGATGCGCCAGCCCGCGCCGCAGCTGAGCCAGTAGCTTTAAATTCCCCGTCTAATAATCATGAAAATAATACCTTGATCCAGCCTGTCCCTGATAGTACTAGCTGCCCCCCCCCCCGCCAGCGACTCCCTGAGCCGAGGTTCGTACCCCACAGGGGGTGCCCTCAGTGCGCAGTCGTTTTAGGTTTAAGTAGGTTTACGCCCTGGCTGGAGGCTTTTAGATTCCTAAAAACCTTCACAGGAAAGTCCGGTTGAGCAGTCACGGCCTCTCAAGGTCAACTGCGAGATGCCATTCACAAAAAAAAAAAAAAAAAAAAAAAAAAACTTCCTACACTCCCTTTTCACCTCCATTCCTTCTAACACAAGCTAAACATTTTTTTACCTCAATTTCCCCCTGTTCTAAATAACGTATTACACGCTCAACATGTCAGGGGAGTGTTTTGAACAACAGTTTATTCTGACGCAATGGGAACATGCAACGTGTGTTAGACAACCTTATAGGGGTGACGTACTGAGTGCGCTGGTGAAGGGAAAATTCGCTATTTAGGTATGACGGTAATGTGGGTTTGTTATTGAAGTTATTAGGTATTTTTCTTTGCTTATTTTTTTTTTCTGTAGGAAGTTCTGGTACTGGTTTTATTTCAACTGATTTGTCTTTGTATTTCGTCACTTTAACACAATCTATAATTTTTTTCTTAAGTCTAAAGCTCAGATCGCCGTCAACATCTACATTCGTATTTAGAACTTTTTTGGTAACGTGCTCTTCATCCCTCTGTTTATACAGCGGTTCCAACAAAAAAAAAGTGACGGAGTTATGCGTACATACATAAGAATATTTATATAAACATGTCGAATTGATAACCTCCTTTCTTTTGAAGTCGGTTAAAAAGAAAGAAAAATAAGTTGATTTGTCACAAAAACACGTAAATAATAAAGAAAAAAATAATGAAATAATTCATGAGCATAAACCGAAATCGGCAGCGGTTGTCTTCGTTAATGTGACAAGAAGGCGTCCCCTCAGCATAATGCTGTGCTATGGGGGACACACGGCATACATAGCGCTGATTTTCAGTGTTCACCCAAAACTGACGTAGGTTAACCAACTCAGGCTTAAAGATTTATTTTATTTAGGTTTTTTTTTTGTTTTGGTGGTTTTTTTTTTGGTACAGACGCCAGCACATCAAGCTATCCCAAACTGTCAAATTTTCCCACTTGAACATGAACCTTAAGCTTATGGAATAAAGATGAAAATCTATCAAAGAAATTTGACATATTGGGGGAGCTTGATGTGGGAAATACAGCTAACTGCAAAAGCGTGAATTTTCAGTTTTTTTTTTTCAACCTTATGGAACAAATACATAAAATTATTGAATTGTCATCGGTCCTCGATAATTTGACCCACTTCAAACGGTCAGGTTTCATTTAAACTTTGTAGACAGTTTAAATGAAATCTGACCGTTTGAAGTGGGTCAAAATCAAAGCCAAAGGAGTCCGTTACAAACATGCTAACAAACATACAAAAAATGACTACTTTTAACATTAACGGTCAAAACTCGTGTTATCCAAAACACATTCCTCGTCCGTCCCCAGATTGTTCTAAAACAAACCGTCTCACTTTTCCTTTTTCAATTTCTCGCCTCCCAAATCACGCGAGCTATCATAAACATGTTGATGTAAGCCCGGTCCCAGACATTTGCTAACAACTTGAACTGTCACTTGTTTACCAGCAGAAACAACAATCTGATAAAAAAGGTTGTCTTAAAGTTGTCCTCTTTTTTATTTTGTATGTTTTGTTCTTGATTCTATGCTGAGTTTTAGGGCTTTACTCTTTAAATGGCAGTGGTGGCCCAGTGGTTACGGCCGCGACTTACGAGTTGTAGGTCGTGAGTTCGAACCCAGACAGGCGCTTTACTTTGTGTAAATTATTTCATCACCATTGCTCTCAAAACGGTGAAGGAAAACATCGTGAGGAAACCGGCATGTCCTAGAACCAAAAATTCGAAGACATGTGACATCTACCAACCCGCACTGGGCCCGCGTGGTGGATTACGGCCCAATCCCTCTCACCGAGAGGAGGCCTGTGTCCCAGCAGTGGGAACATTATAGGCTGATGATGACTCTTTAAATAGGATTTGTAACATAATCAGTTGCTGGGCCACAGGCGTCCTCCCTGTGAGAGGGAGTGGGCCATAATCCACCACGACGCGACGGCCCAGTGCGTATTGGTGGATGTCACATGTCTTCGTTGCCGGCCTTACATACTGTAGATTTGTAGACGATTTTCTATTCTGTATTTTAATTTATCTAAGTACCTGGTACTTATTGACAGGCCTGCACTGTCCTCCCATACCTATTATCAATGTGACTTGAAAACGTTGTTAAAGCCAATTATTTTTTAAGAACCGCAACAAACTCCAAAAAAAATCACGTAAGGATCCATTTAATGACATCTTAAAAATAACCTACCGCCGTTATCGCAATTATTGTAATAACCTAATTAAAAAATTAAAAAGAAAATTTGAAAGAGACCTACTAACGAAATCCGTCACAAACAATAAGTTATTATGGAAAAATATTAAAACCTTAACTTACACCAACAGTTCTAAGAGCCAAAACACAGAACTACTACACATGGGAGCAAATTCAACTGAGTCTGTTAATTTAATTAATAATTACTTCGCAAAAATTGGTAAAGAGTTAGCCCAAAAAATTCAACCTTCAGCACAGAACTTAATCTCTTCTCAACCGGAAACATTAGTGACACAAATGAACTCGTTTGTTCTTTTAGATACTGATCCCAATGAAGTGAGCAGGATTTTGATGAGCCTAAAATCTGAGAGCGCCCCTGGCTGGGACAATGTATCCACTAGATTTCTGAAACACATAAGCCAGGAAATTGTACCTATCATAAGTCACTTGGTAAATCTTTGTTTTGAAAAGGGTATTTTCCCTACCCCATTTAAGCAATCCATCATCATCCCTGTTTACAAGGGTGGGGACAGGGACGATGTCAACAATTACAGACCCATATCCATTTTGCCAGCTTTATCCAAAATAGTTGAAAAACTAATAAACAATAGGCTCTTGAAATTCTTTCAGAAATGTAACACCATAAGTAACTCACAATTTGGATTCAGGCGAGGGGTATCAACCGAGGATGCAGTTACTGCCCTCACCTCGCTAGTGGCTGATAATTTAGATAGGGGTAGAAAATGTCTGACCGTCTTTCTTGACTTAAAAAAAGCGTTTGACACCGTCTCTGTTCCCATTCTCATTAACAAACTGGAAGCGTCAGGTGTGAGAGGAATTCCGCTCAAAATGTTCAAGGACTATCTCTCAAGCAGGAAACAGCGGGTTAAGGTGGGAGAACACGTCAGTTTTGATGCAAATGTCACATTTGGAGTCCCTCAGGGAAGTGTTCTGGGCCCTACGTTATTCCTACTTTACATTAATGACCTCTGTAACCTTAAAATCCGTAACGCTAGCGTGTTATCTTATGCCGACGATACAGCTGTAGTCTTCTCTGGGAATTCTTGGCAAGATGTTGCCGGAAGTGCTGAAGCTGGTATGACCCA